>OZ022491.1:11909915-13149159 GCA_963989405.1 Trypoxylon attenuatum
AGCAAATTGATTGCAACTTTTTAAGCCCTCAAAGAGCCGAAAAGAGGACGATAAGCATTAAAGCATGCCAATTTTCAGAAAGACTTTCGCCTGGTGTTAGTTCTATATTTCAAAGTCGGCGGCGCTGCAGTCGTTTTCTGAGGCAGTCAAGTATCGAAAATTTAATTATTACTTTTTATTAAGAAAACGTTAATAAAATGCAAATATAAAGGTGGGGCAGTGACAAGCAAATTGATCGCAACCCCTTTGAGCCCGGAAAGGATGCCGTCCGTACTTGAATAACTTAGACATTGTCATATTACTGTTTCTCCCGAACTTATTTAATAACTTTTTTTTAATATTGAGCGCAGCTAGAGCAATTTCATATTCTTGATGAGCAAATTGCGAGCAATTTTTTGATATAAGATTCAATTAGATTCCTTTCAATTGCGCGCTAACTTAACCCATCTACTTACAGGCGTTTTATTGCCGTTAACAATTTGTCCGAATAATAAAATCGTTTTCTCCATAATTAATGGGGGTGTCGTCACTGCTTTCGCGAGTAATATGACTCGTATTGGTATTTTAGTTCTATTCGACGCACATAGTACGTTCAACTTCAAATTTGATATTGTTTATTTAAAATTCGAATTGGAAAATCTATTATATCCGTATTTTCGGGAAATATCTACTCTACCCTCCTACCAAAAGCGATAAAAATACCATTATGTTTAGTACTAAAATTATTAAATAATGTATGAAAAATCGAGATATAACAAAAATAAATGCCTACATAAAAAATTCGTTTTGTTTTGGGCAGTTTTGTAGCTCAAGAAAAACCACGAATTTCTTGCAATTTATACCTTCAGTCTATCTTTTTTAGTTTGGAAGATATTTAACAAAGCGCAATTTTCCACCGATTTTCAACCTCCAGTTTCAACCCCTAAATATGCGACCCAGCACAAAAAAAATGGGTTCAATATTTTTATAATATCTACATGTGGTATAAGCTTCATTAAGATCTGAGATTTCACGTTTGGAAACCTCCCTTGTTAGATTAGGGCCTAGAATACTTGGGAGAGGTTTCGGTAGTAGTCACTGACTCACCCTCTATGATAAATAATTTTGTCTCCATTGATTTTTCCGTGACAAGTTTCACCCGTTTACGGTCACAGGTCAGATCAGTACCAAAGGAACATGGGGGGGGGGGGGGGGGGGGGGCACACCCAAATACAAGTCACAAGAATTACAAATGTAGGTCGAATGCAATGGGCCAGACCTATCTTAGGTACTTATATAGGAGGTACTTATATCGCAAGTATCGCAAATGTGATTAAACTGCAGATTTTCCTTATACAGGGTGAGGCGCATAACTCTAAACTTGGAGATATTTCCGTGAGTTTTGGAAATAGGCGAAAACTGTCCGGGGGAAAGTTGTATGGCTCGAAGAGACTCATACGATGGCACTATAAGGATGTCTTTTCGGAGGGGTAGTTTTTAGTTATTAATGTTAACTCAATTTTTTAAAAGGGGTTGACCTACTTTTTTGATATTATGAATGCTGAGGTCAGGCCCAATTCAACGAGCTATAGCAAAAGGTGATTGAGAGTAGTTCATCCTCCAAGGGATTGAGATTTTCTAATTAAAATATCTCATGAACTTTAAGGTATAGAGAAAATTTTCTGAAATGAAAGTTGCATGGTATAACTGGGGGCTTTCATCTCCTGTTAATTATTTTTTACAATGAGAATTATTTTATAGATTTTTATTATTAATGACATTTTTATGAATGGAAAACTATTTTTTTCATTCCATCGTGATGCAGGATCGCAAGACGAATCCGTCCATCCGCATCATTAGATCATACTAGACTCATCCCAAAAAAGTACCGAAATCTACCCCCTTACATAACAAAGTAATTATGCGGAATAGAGAAAAATGTAATGCGGAAAAATAGCGTAACTCAAGAAATACTTTGGAAGAGAATAACAAAATTCACGAAAATTTCATTTGTTTAAACATTTTATTGAACATAAATTTTTTTACAAAATTAACAATTTATTGCCAATAGCTCAATAGAGGAGCTTACGCCGCACACGGCAAGCCCGCACACATGACCAATAAACGTAAAAATAAGGGAGTTTGTTTAAAATTTGCAATAAGATTGTCCCGTTCGCGTTAGCTTTAAACTCGGCGTTAGAAGAAATCAGTTGCGAAAGTACAGTCAATACGGGTATTTCAATTAGCTCGACAATACGGTTGGATCACAACAGGTATTTTTCGGCTTGACCAAATTCGGCAGGTGTACAAACTTTCCTGATCGTGTTGATAAACTCGAAGATCGCGAGCTTAAACTTGTCGCTAACTTAAGAGGAGGGAAAGATAGAACCGATACACCGTGCGACGGAGAACGACGGAGCGTCAACGCCGCCTGGTGATCACAAAGGCGTTCGAGCGAGGAAGATCGCGCCAAGAGCCTCAGAATGCTACTGACTGTTCGCTGGAATACATCGAACTCAGAGTCTGTGAGATTTCGTTTAGATGCACCTGGATTTCTTATTTCTTCACAGGAGCACGAACGGGTTGAGAGTTGGAGTTTAACGCACGTTAGAAACATCTCCGATCCAGAATTTACGACTGTGGCGCACTGACTAGAATTTCCAACGATAATTTAAGGAGGATCTGCGGCCACTACCTAACTGCGTGGTACGCAGTGGTGTAGAGCGAGCTTTAGCCGTTGGTGGGAACGCGTGGTTTAGGTGGTGAAACGGGAGTGGATTGTCTCCTCGCTCACAACATGACTATACAAGCAACCGGCGGTTCGACGCCTTCAAAAAATATTGATTCACCTCGAAGCCCTACAAACTTTGAAGTCGGAGCCTTGCAACCCCAGTGCAGCCATTGTTCGGTACAACGCACAGTGTGTTATTTTCAGCATCCAGCGGTACTAAAGTGTTTTTCGGCCCAATGTTAAATTTCAGATGCGATTATTATGGACATATGAATTTTCTAATATTCCTTAAATACGGCTATCGTCAACATCCGTTCACCAGCTCAACGTTATATATTCTTTTGATGCTAAAAATTTGTTAATTAGGCGATTTCCATTAATAATTAGTTACGAAAGTGCCCGTTTTTCGTCATTTTTCGAGTTTTTGTACAGTATACCGCGTTATACCGGATTTTCATCATATACAAAATAAAGATTGATCCTTGGCGAAGCGAAATCCGTTTCATTTATTTCGCACATCTAACCGAAAACGGCCATTATATAACAAATATAGGTGTTTTTCATGCAAGTCGCGAGCCGCAATACATTTTTTATATAAGTACCGCAATAATTATGTTTCGCACGGATATCACGCAATGCCTAGGGGTAAATGACCAGTGGGAATCAGTAAATAATGCGAATAATTTAGAACAATGAAGAAAATGCAGAGTGAGCCGAAATCTATGTCTACCGATGTATTAAATATTTTCGTCAATTTTATACATAGCCAAAAACTGTTTACAGCAAAGTTGCATGGTTCGGGGTTGCCGATAGGATGGGAGTATGGTGATGTTTTTGCAATGGTGGTTTTTAGTTGTTTTCAATTTTTAGTTTCTAAGGTGGTTTTTAGTTGTTAAGGTTAACTCCGTTGCAACGGAGCGAAGCATCTCAGAACCTATCCGCGATAATTATAAGTGGAGTTCCCGTGGGAAGACTTTATGTCGCGGCAGGCACCCGCACCCCTCGTCGACCTACCATCAAGAGACGCGGTAGCGTCTCGCGCCAAGTATATATAGCCGAGCGCAGCTCATCGCGTCGACGCTACTAAGTAACTTACGCGAACGAACTAGCTAGCGGGCCCAATCCGGATGGTAAATGACAATATACTTGAAACTTGCATTATCTAGGGAAAGAGTGACTGTTCCATTCAACTCTTTGATTTTTTCTGCGTCGATTGGTAATAAACAATAAGACAATCCGTGCAGCCGTTGCTGAGATATACATTTTATGCTCGAATTATTCTGCCAAAAAACATCCTTTTTTTTCGCCCGTGTCTTCGCTTCTCGCTGCGTGCGCGCGTAGCCATCTCGCGGCCTGGCGGACGCAACCTACAAATACGGAACTAGAACAGGGTTCTCAATGGGCGCTACAGAGGTCGGCAGCATCAGATGCTTCCCAATATTAGATATTAGAAAATCCCGTAATCTTCACGGGCCCAAGATCGAGAGACGCTGCTAGTATACCTTCCAGGATCTAGTTTTCGTTGTGCCTGCTTTATTATTTCTCGTGCGCGGTTAATCTGTAATATGCAATTAACTTGATCTAATAAACAATTTAACCATAAATTTCGCTTTGAATCCGATAAAAATAACACAGGTAAGTTTTGGCCATGTACACAATCCTTAGGAGTATGATGGAATTCAATTATATTAGAACATGCTGTCAATAAAAATAAAAAACGAACATGAAAAATCTTATCCTTTTCCTACATTTGGCGTTAGGTATGGGACTAGAACAAAGTGCGCAGGGAAGGTGGTAAGTATTAAAATGCTAACTTACTTTAATCGAAGGCTGACGGAACGCTTTCAAACATGAACTTGTGAGTTCAAGCGAGCCTGGAACGCTTGCATACAACAAATGACATAACGAGACATGAAATTCTATATCTTGAAGAACAAAACTTGTAAACCGTGCCGTTCCAATCCTGTATGGTGAAAAAGTCCTATGTAAAGGACAGGGTACGTAGCGGTGAGAGTTATGTAAAGAACAGGGTATGAAGCGGTGAGAGTTATGTAAAGAACAGGGTATGTAGCGGTGAGAGTTAGCAAAATGCTGTGGTTGCGAAAACTTACATGCATACGAGGAATGCAGTAGAACAAAATAAATTGTATAGCAAAAGTCCAATCGCCTCGCCTATCCAACACTTGTGAATGCTATTTAATGTAGTACGCAACATTTTTCTCAGTGCTTCGCAGACCATTTTCACAAACATCAAGGGAACAAGGTAATCCTGAACTCGGATCAAGTGATACTGGCTTTGTAAAATAGTCTGCTAAGCAATGAGAAAAAGGTTGCGTACTACATTAACTAGCTTTCACAAGCGTTGGATAGGCGAAGGGATTGCACTTTTGCTATACAATTAATTTTGTTCTACTGCGTTCCTCCTATGCATCTAAGTTTTCGCACCCACAGCATTTTGCTAACTCTCACCGCTACATACCCTGTTCTTTACATAACTCTCACCGCTTCATACCCTGTTCTTTACATAACTCTCACCGCTACGTACCCCGTTCTTTACATAGGACTTTGTCAACATACAGGATTGGAACGCCACGGTTTACAAGTTTTGTTCTTCAAGATATAGAATTTCATGCCTCGTTATGTCATTTGTTGTATGCAAGCGTTCCAGGCTCGCTTAAACTCACAAGTTCATGTTTGAAAGCGCTCCGTCAGCCTTCGATTAAAGTAAGTTAGTATTAATACTTATCACCTTCCCTGTACACTTTGTTCTAGTCCCATACCTAACGCCAAATGTAGGAAATGGATAAGATTTTTCATGTTTGTCGTTTATTTTTATTGACAGTATGTTGTAATATAATTGAAGAGGACTCCAAACCTGGGAGTTGAAACGTAAAGTGTGTTTTAATCTCATCATACTCTTAAGGATTGTGTACATGGCCAAAACTGACCTGCGTTACAAAGACCTCCAATCCAACAAACTCAAACACTAATTCTTGGAATTATTATAGTTACGGTAAGTACATCAGTATGTAGCAAATATGTAACAAATATAAATATGTAATGAATATAATTTGCAAGAGACCAAATATCGAACCATGCTCTTTTATATGATATACATTAATTTTGTGCAATTTGCAACTCTGATGCATGTTAATCATTACTTTATATACAAACTTATGTACAATATACTATATGTAACATGTATACATTATATCGTTTAATGTTTAATTTCTTGTAAATGATATTTATTACATGTTTATATTGCAAATCCAACTGGTATAATTTTACCTCACACTTCTGATGTACCTACCGTAAGTATAATTACAAGAATAATAGAGTTGCACAAGTAGGAATTTTAATATAAACATGTAAAAAATACAATTTTCATGAAAGCAAATATGAAACCATATTATTTTATATGATATACATTAATCTTGTGTAATTTGCAACATGTTTAAGCTATTTTAACAAATGAAGTTTTCGTGAATTCTTGTATGCCCTTCCAAAGTATTCCTTGAGTTTTCCTACTTTTCCTACTTTTCCTTATAACATTTTTCTCTCTACCGTACCGTTCTCTTGTTATTCAAGAGGGTAGTCCTTTACACTTTTTAGGGGTGGGTCTCAAACGATTTTATGGTGCAGATGGGTGGATTCGCCTTGCGATCCTGCATCACAATCACTGTTAAATCACATAATTGTTTATAAATTATAAAAATAATTATTGGAAAAAATAATTAACGGCAGACGAAAGCCCCATTTATACCATGTATTGTGTATTACTTACTCTAACACGAAACTCGTAAATGTTAATATAAGCACAGGAAATAATACAGCGCGGAGTACAACTCCAAATCGTGCAACTTTATTTGTTGTAAACAAACTGTTAACAAATTTCTGACCATTACTAGGGTACATTTGGAGACTGATTTCTGTTGGCGGATTCGTAAGTGTCTCCAAATATACCCTTGTAATAATCGGAAATTTGTTAATAGTCTGTTTACAATAAATTAAGTTGCAAGACTTGGATTTGTACTCCACGTTGTATTATTTCCTGCGCTAATATTGACGTTACATTTACGAGTTTCGTGTTAGAGTAAATAATACACAATACAAATTTGAATTTTGCAATTTGTAATAGCAGTATTAGCAAATTAATGAAAATTACAAGGGCATATCCAAAGAACCATACGAATTCGTCATCAGATTGAAAGCGAAATTTGTGATTAAATTGTTCATTAGACCGAATTGTGATCTTCTAAAATTTTATTTTAACCAACTTTGCATATGCTTTTTTGATACTTCCAATTTCTCGTGCGCATTTAATATGTAATATGCAATTAATTTGATCTAATGAACAATTTAATCATAAATTTCGCTTTCAATCCGATGACGAATTCGTATGGTTCTTTGGATATGCTCTGGTAATTTTTAAGATATTGTTTGTGACTCTAACACGACACTTAATATAAGGACAGGAAATGGAAATTGGGTATACATACTAAAAAACAAATAAGCACACATTGTATGCAATGTGTCGCATAAAACCGGTAAAAGTGAAAGCTGAAGTTAAACAACAGAAATATTGTAGAATAATAAATGTACAAAAAGGATTGAAATCCCAAAAAATGACATTACATCGTGCATGTAACGTGCAAAAACGCGCCAAGTACATATAGCGCAGTGGTTTTATGGCGTGAAAAAGTAGTGAAATTAATGTCTGCCAAGTATGTGGGCCAAGGAAATTTGGAATCATATAATATTTTCTATTACTGAAATTACGGAAACAGATTTAAAAAAAATATAAAGTACGTTTCATTGGGACCTCAACAGAATCTCCAGCACCGGCATACTTGGGGCGCCACGGCACATAACCCTTTACGTCAGAGAATACTACGTGTATAAGTGCACTACCTTTACTGTATTTGTAAACACTCGTATCCTGTAGATTACGTAAAGTAGCGAATGGTTTCTAAATCTTAAAATGGGCGCCCCAAGTATGCCGGTGCTGGAGATTCTGTTGAGGTCCCAATGAAACGTACTTTATATTTTTTTTAAATCTGTTTCCGTAATTTCAGTAATAGAAAATATTATATGATTCCAAATTTCCTTGGCCCACATACTTGGCAGACATTAATTTCACTACGTTTTCACGCCATAAAACCACTGCGCTATATGTACTTGGCGCGTTTTTGCACGTTACATGCACGATGTAATGTCATTTTTTGGGATCCAAATATTCTGGACCTTTAATTCGGCACAGAGTCTAAACGTCCAACGGCACTATAGGGAACTAGTGCTCTCTGTTTACGTTCCGCTGTTGTGTCTAATTTAGCTAGATTACAGCTGATATTCCGAAGTTTACTGTTCGCAGTGGATTCCGGATTTGAGGGCTACGATTCAGAAGCTGGTTGCAGCTGACCTACTGGACGACAGGTGAACACTCGCACACCGCAGAGGATTAATCAACTACTACGTGGAAGCCTGCATCATTCTTCCATTGAAGCTTACTATGTGATTGTTAGTTAATAGAACACCTGGTGTCAAATTTTATTTACGAGATATCCTGTTCCTCTTCCCTTGAACAAGACGGCCCCAGCGTACGTCCAACGCAAAATAGTATTTTGCTTTAAAGGAAAACTTTAAACAGAATTATTATGGACTTGTGCCGTCCATATTAGTATGTAGTATGTACCGTTTGACTTTGTAATTAGCTTATTTTTACGTTTATTGGCCCTGTGTGCCCGGCTTCCAATATGCGGCGTGAGCTCCTCTGTTGAGCTATTTGCAATAAATCGTTAATTTTGTAAACAAAAAATTTATGTTCAATAAAATGTTTAAACAAATGAAATTTTCGTGAAATTTTTTATGCCCTTTTAAAGTATTCCTTACATTGTGCTACTTTTCGTTATTACATTTTGCTGTATTCGGCATAATTACTTCATTATTTAAGGGGGTAGTTTTCGGTACTTTTTTGGAATGAGTCTAGTATGATCTAATGATGCAGATGGGTGGCTTCGTCGGGCGATCCTGCATCACGATGGAATGAAAAAAATAGTTTTCCATTCATAAAAACGTATTTGATAATAAAAATGTATAAAAATAATTCTAATTGGAAAAAGTAATTAACAGGAGATGAAAACCCCAATGATACCATGCAACTTTCATTCAAGAAAATTTTCTCTAATCCTTATAGTTCATGAGATATTTTAATTAGAAAATCTCAACACCTCGGGGGATGACCTACCCCCAATCACCTTTTGCCATAGCTCGCTTTATTCAGCTTGACCTCAGAATTCATAATATCGAAAAAAGTAGGTCGACCCCTTTTAAAAAATTGTGTTAAAATTAATAACTGTAAACTACCCTTTCGAAAAAATCCCTATAGCGCCATCCGATGAGTCTCTTTGAGCCATACAACTTTCCCCAGAACAGTTTTCGCCTATTTCCAAAACTCACAGAAATATCTCCAAGTTCAGAATTATGCGCCTTACCCTGTATGTGTCCCGGACCGACGTAACTGCCAGTGCTCGTAACTACCATTTCCATGCATATAATTAGTAATATTTGAAAAACGAGAGGAAAGCAGCAATTATTTCTTCCAGATATGTAATGTACGCATGGAAAGGATGAGTCTCCTTTTGCGCACATTCCACTTTGGACACGGGCCGTCTTTGGAACTTGCGCACGTGGAAAGAGCGCACAGTGGAAACTAACCACTTCTTCCCTCAAGTTAAATGCACGATCATGACCAGGTGTGCACTTTCAACTTGAACGAAAAAGCGAAATCTGATATCCATCAGAAGTGCCGACTACCGATTCGCTTCTGCACTAGCGTTAAGGGGGTAGACACGCAGCGACAGCAGCGCCACTTCGAGACCGAAAAAGGGCTTTTTTCCCCGCGGTCCTATTTTCTTATATGACAAGATATTGAGCTCGGCAAGGGCTCATTGGAAAGCTAAAGGTTCAATCTACAGTTGTCTGGAAGTGGATTTTTGAAATTTTGTCGCTATTCGGAAATATTAGTGTCTAAAGGAGGGGTAAATTCGTGATTCTGAGTCGTGTATTTCAAGCCGATTTACGTCAATCTGAGACAAATTTTCAAAAATCTACTTCCAGACAACTGTAGATTGAACCTTTAGCTTTCCAATGAGCCCTTGCCGAGCTCAATATCTTGTCATATAAGAAAATAGGACCGCGGGGAAAAAAGCACGCGGTAGACTACAGATTTTAGTCCTTTTGTAGACGAGTTACCCGAAGAACGTCAAATTTACTTCGGCTACATTTTATGAGGTGGAGCCTCGAGAGAACGGCCACTGTCGGTATTCGGCTAAGGGCCGAATGGTGCAGGGAAGGTTCACGGGGAGCGGGGAGCGGGGAGCATCAGACCCTGCTTTCCTGGCTCAGGGGTATCTGGCCCGAATTACCAGCGTCTCCGGTACGGCAATGCCCGTGGGTATCGCAGCTATCTCCCTCTCTGCATAGTGTATGCGAAAGAAAAAGATCGCGCTATGCTGCCAGCGAGAACCGAGCGTTTCTGGTCAAAATAGGGCTTTAGGTGTGAGCACATTGGGGGGTGGGTTGGCCGGTAGCATTGACCTGCGTTGACATCGAAGAAAGCATGGAAAGAACCTCGCAGAAAGCAAGGTTGTTTTCAGGCCCTCCTTGTCTTCCTAACATAGCTATCCTTCCCTTAGGGTAAAGGTTCAGGGAACGTGGGCCTTCCTTCCATTGTGGGCCTCTTCTTGCCTTTTCTACCCTCGTTCTTTCCTTGTCGAAATCTTGAGATGCGGCGAATGAGAAAACCAAGTTTTTGTAGTGTGGAACGTTTCGACTCACGAATCCGGAGCCCTCATCAGCTTATAATGATTATGATTATTTATAACTACACTGCTCAAAAGAATTATAGCATAGAAAAATTTTACTCAAAAATAGGCCAAATTGTATTGACGATAACTTGGTCAAAATTAATCGAAACATTATGATTTTTTTTAAATTGAAGCTTGAAGTTTCTATTTAAAGTTATCGTCAATCGAATTTGGCCTATTTTTGAGCAAAATTTTTCTATGCCATAATTCTTTTGAGCAGTATATATTTCCGGTTAGATAATCTTATTCTTGTTTTTTCGATATTATTCTGTAAACTACTGCATAAAATTGTCGCGCTGCTTCTTCCTGCTCATTAGCAATTTGTAATTTTCAACTTAGAAATCTTTGATTAATAAGATGGCGAGGGCTCCAGAATCGTGAGTCGAAACGTTCCACACTAAAAAAACTTGGTTTTCTCATTCGCCGCATCTCAAGATTTCGACAAGGAAAGAACGAGGGTAGAAAAGGCAAGAAGAGGCCCACAATGGAATGGAGCAGTCAATTGGATACATAAACAGCGGCCCCGGACCCCTGACCGCGTGAAGTCACGCCTATCGTAGCAGGCGAGTTTGTAGGCCTATCTTAGACCTATGGAAAACGACACTAATACCATCTGGTTTTCGTTGTGCAAGCACTACCTCTCAAGATAATACCATTTTCCGGGCCACAGGGACTGTCGTACCAACGAAAAAAATTGAGAAGCGAGGAAACGGGTCTACCCCCTTAAGAGTTCGTCCCGCAGCAGATCCACAGAAGTTCAGGTGTATCATACACATTTGATGACAGCACGTAATGCGGTTATTAACACACGCAACTTATTAACGTATTAATTATCATCAAATTTAGTTCCTTTAACTTTGTTATTTATCACAATATTCTCCCAGTTTATTTTGCGTATTTGGCAGATATCCCATTAATTATTGTACGTGCAAAGTAAAAGGAGTAAATAGCATCCGAATTATATTGTGTTTGATATCATTTTAATCGGAAGACCGCCACAAATTGATTGCAAAAACCGGTATGAAAATACAACCTTAAATAAAAAAGTTTTAACTTTTGCTCAATCCGATAGAACGTAATCTGATCCGCGTGAGTCATGTTTGCTCGGCGACCGAGGGTCGAGGATCAGGCATCTCACTTACTCTTACTGTTGGCCTGCGTCTGTCTCTCTCTATGTTCGGCGCGCTGTGAGCTACCCTTGGGCCACAAAAAATTGTAGCACCAGTGCCTCGAACCGTGCGCTAAATGCGCGGCTTCAGTTCCAAAGCCCGCGCATTTAACCCGGAATAACTGTACTGCGTACACACCTTAACTCTAATCATGCATAATTCGTACTGAAATTTTTTTCAGGTATATCCATCGTATTATCTATTGCCAATTGGCCATTATTTGTAAATTATACGTTTGCGCCCCCTTCCCCTCATCTGACACTGACCTGACCTGTGCCTATAAAGCAGCATGAGACTTATTACTTTTTACAGTGACAAGTCAGTCATGCTCATACATGTATGATGTGTGCAGTTTCCACTGCCATGTGTCCTGAGTCCACTGTGGGCAAGTTTGACCGTGTCCTGACTCCACTGTGTCCAACATCCAACGTGGGCAAATTCCACTGTGTCCGAGAATCCACATGTGCCCAAAGTGGAACGTGCGCAAAGTGGACACTCCCCCATTTTATCACACCTACAGGGTGAATCAGTGACCTTGCACCAAACTCAAACCACGTATTTTGGGGGTCAGTAGAAGCCTAAAAGTCCGGGAACAAAAAGTTGAAAACTCAACCCTTTCGGAGATCTGAGCAATTGAATATTGAATTAGTTAAAAATGTATATCTCTGGACTGGAAAAAGCGAGAGGCACGGGTCTTTCTCTAGAATGTAGGGGAGGGCCGGAGCAATCTAGAAAAAAGTAAAAACAGTACGAAAATTAGTGGTAAGTCACATTATTACTCACTTTTGTTACTAGAATATGCAGTTTCTCTATGAACCGCGCACATTTTCAGGTACGAAAAAAATCAGACATTCTGTGATGCAGCAAAAGAAATATCACGTCAAAAAAAATTTAGAATTTTAAGAAATGTGGCCAGGATAAATCATTGAAAGTTTTTTGCCGGTTCCTAGAGAAACTGAAAGAAAATCAATAATAATGTTGTCTAATAATGATTTTCACATCATTTATATTTTTTCCCAGATATCTCCGGCCCTCCCGAACATTCTAGAGAAAGACCCGTGACTCTAGCATTATCCTGTCGGAAGATATGATTTTTCAAAACTTGAATTTTCAGCCCCCTGTAACTCTGAAAAGGTTGAGATTTCGCTATTTTGACTGATAACTTTTAGGCTTATATTAGCGCCCAGAATACGTACCTGAAAGGGCGGTAAGACTCGTTGACTCACCCTGTATATTGCCTAAATACTAAACGTCCTTTCCAACGAACTATTGTCTCGTCGATTACAATATCCTGGCCTAGTGAAAAGACTTTTTGATAATTATTTATCAGTTAATATGTATGTGAGGGGTGAAAGTCTGCCATTTGGTTCTATGGATTCGATGTTTACAAAATGCAAATTTGGCTAATAATAATTCAAATTGATTACAGCGCATTCTGCTGCGCGGAGATGGAAAATTTTTAATATACTATACTATAAATACTAAAAGTTTTTAATTTTTAATTTTTAATAAATGTGGTGTCTGTACTACACCCATCCAAATCTTTAGTACGATTAATGTTCTAATTTCTTCGCAAATAGTGCGTTTCCATCTATTCAGTCGCGCATAATCAATCGTCCCATATTGAAGCAATTTCTCTTTAGCATATCTATTACTTTCTGCGACTAAAACGCTTATCACTTTGGCATTCAACAATAATGAAAAAACTTCACTTGGGCTAATGTCAGTTGGCAAATCCAAGAAGAGCCCACTCTTTCCAGTGAACGGAAATGATTGTTGCTTGATAGCAAACTCGTTCCACTGGATATTATCCAAGGAATCATCAACAATGGTCAATTCCTCTTCTTCGCCTCTAGGAAGCTCTTCTAATATCTCGCCAGGTTTTTCGCTTGCATATGATTCCGCATCATCCGAGCTCGGACTCCATAGAATCCAATTTATAATTTTACTTTTAAAACTCACAACATCTTCACCACTACTTTGCTTACTGTTAATTACACTTTTACGCTATGTAACGCACTTTTTGTGGATAAAAAGTCACTGATGCACTTGACAGATGCAGTATACTTCTCGGTTGATTGCAGGCTCTGGGATAATTGCAATGAGATCCCGCGTAGTCCTCTTTCCGAAAAACTTGTCGCTCACCCCATTCCGAAACTAAATACATTTGAATCTCTCGAACGTTCGGTAAAAATTGGTCACCGACCATGCAAATGTATATTCGACTTGCATTGTTCGTACTCCTCCACATTGCTCTGTTTTAAGTTCTGGCATTCCGACAGTTGCGTTTGGGCCCGGCGGAAAATTCAACTAATTCACGCTCAGAGATGAAGGTGTTAATTGAGTTCAACTTCGTTTGAATTCAATTTTAAACATAAAATGATGAATTTTTCCATAAAAATGTACAAACATTATCAATAAGAAAATAATAAAATAAAAGTACGAAATAATAAAAAAATAATAATAACATTCATAAAATAAATGAAACATAAAAAGGCCTAATCAATGGCATAATAGTATTATTGATTCTTCGTAAACATACTTAAAACGTGTGATTTGTCGGCAAAACAATTCTTTATTTAAAATTAGCCACTTGTAGTCGCGTTTTCCCAACATTATTTCGAAATTAAAGAACTTTTATATAGTTAGGATATTTCTTAACTTAACAAAAATTGTTAGGAATTACAAATTGAAGAATTCGGATTTTTTATAGTTTTTTCAATTGAAAAAAACCTAATTAGAAATTGGAGAATTATGATTTTCTCCGATTTTTGGACCCATGAAAATTAAATTAGAAATTAAAATTTAGTAATTAGAAACTGAAGAATTCTGATTAGCTGTGGTTTGTTGGAATAGTAGAAAACGAATCGGAAATTTTTGCAACAGGAAACAGAAAACTCATATCAGAAATGGGGAAACAGAAATGATAGTTAGAGGCAGTTTGCCGGTGTGATTTGAGTACAGGCTCCAACCTCGGGTGAGTAACGCTGATTGCAGGATGGCTCGGGGAATTACAGTGTGCGCGAAACACATGTGGAGATTTTCTTCCGGGAATAATTCATGATCCTACCACTGTCGCCGGGGCTCCTCAATCCGTTCCAACGTTTCTCGTAATTCCGACAATGCAAGATATATTCTTGCAAGAAGAGGCTGCTACCTACGTGGAAGTCTGCGCTTTTTTGTGTTGCGATCGTGGATATTCACGCGAACCGCACTACGCCTCAGAAATATTCGGCTTTCTTCTGCAATCTCGAATTTATTGTCCCTTCTCCGAATTGATCGTCTTGTTCCAAGGAGAGCTGGCTTTGTTGGCCTTCACAGGATTCATCCGTCTTTCCCGAGGAATCAGGAGCAAGTGTTGACTCCAGTTACTCGTCTCTAGAGCTTACTCTACGAGGGATTCACAGCACCTGATTTGACTGCATCATGTTCGCATCTCCGAAAGCACTGAAACTGGGAAAAATATCCCCTCGCTTCTTCTCTTTGGGCAATGGCGCGCTTGGCGGATCCTGTATCTCAGGTACTCGAAACTTCTGATCCCGATGTCACCCCGATCATTGCCCGAGGCTGAACGGTCAACTTTCACAGTCACGTGAGAAAATAGCGCTTGGGTGCGAGTTTTTGCACTCCGTCGCTGGGTTGGCAGGTGGTTTTTGTTAGATGTTTTCGCGAGTTTTGCCTTTGGTGTTTATTAAGCCCCCGACTACAAAAACTAGATTCTCTGTCCTCGCGAATTGAACCGACTTTATTAAATTCAACGGATATTAACCCTTTCACTGCGACGCGACCTCGGAGTGATCCTCAGCATAGACCTACAGAAGTTTTCAATAACAGTGACTCCAACAGAGACCCGAGGAAACTACGATTCGGCGACACTGTGGCGAAATCTTTAATGATTCTTCACGCGGAAACTTGAATAAAAAACTAAACTTTAATGATTGGATCTTTATTAGGGTACATCAGAGAATGTCTGATTTTCTTGAGACCTGTAAATGTGGACGGTTCATACAGAAACTGCATACTTGACCACGAAAAATCAATAATAAAGTGACTTAATAATAATTTTCATATCGTTTATATTTTTTCAGATTGCTCTGGCCCTCCTCCACATTCTAGGAAAAGAACCGTGCCTCTCGCGTGATTCAGTTCGGAGATGTGATTTTTTAACTGGTTCAACTTTCAGGTGTCTATATCTTCGAAAGTGTTGAGTTTTCAACTTTTTCGTACTGGACTTTTCGACTTCTACGGACCCATAAAGTACGTGCTTTGAGTTTAGTGCAAAGTCACTGAATCACCCTGTGTATCAGTTTGCCTACTTTTCGCTGCGATTCAACTAAATGTCTCTCTACTGCCGGCAGTCTTCTTCTCTCTTTTCTACCACTTGGGCCTCGGCTGCTCACTCGTATTGGTTTCTTAGTCTAGCTGTCGAGTTCCGGAGACTGTCATTGTTCAATGTCTCTACATTTGCTCCTATCTGCTAATATTTGTTTCCTTGTTTAGGAATACTAATTAATTTCTTTCACCGGCAAAACAAATTTCTGAATATAATTGGACTCTAGCACAACATGAAGATGTGTAGGGGCGCCCCGAGTATGCCGGTGGTGGAAATTGTTTGACTGATGATTTCGGGAAATTTCATTTCGCGGTTTCCGAAATTTTTTTTGCTGATGAAATGAATTAATTAATTAACCCAATTTTCTTAGGGTCGGTACACCTCTGCTTATACTTGGTGCATGTTTTCTTATGATGCATTTCCAATGCAATTTCTTTTCTGGAATTTAACGTTAAACATTTACAACGCCCGGAGGGTAAACCACCTGTAATCACCTTCTATTATAGGTCCGTGAATTCGTCTTGACTGCAGCACCAAGAATATCTGTAACGGACACTACGACCCTGACGTCCACGCGACATCGACCACCCCACTCCTTCCGCAATATGCAACACGTGACAGACTGGCGACCTAAGACAGACTCAGACGAACAACGACCGTACTTTTTCTCTTACGAACTGATGAGCAGTGAACACGCGCACTTAACCTCCCTGATAGCCAGATGGGCTCAAAGTGGTCCAAATGTGACCCGGAAATATGCCCTCAAACCGAGTCAGATCCATTGCGATCTACCCCCGGAAATCGCATGGATCGGGATCCACGAGCGGGGATCACGCTTCCACGCCAACGTGACGCCGGCGTGACATGTGGATTTTGTACCGCAATGCTACTCCGGTCGGACATATTTTCGGCGCCAAATTTAACTCCGCAATATTTGCCCCCCCCCCCCCCCCCCGATTAATAAAAGCTGCATTAAATTTCAGTTAAAATTATTTATTTTTGAAGATTACACATTTTATTTACGATACATCTATATTATTTACATCTACAGGGTGGAAAGCTACTAATGAGGGAAACTTCAGGGGGTGATTCTATGGCCCAAAATAAGAGAAAAAAAACGTATGGCAATTTGCGAACAACGGCTTTCTTTAAGAGATATTGACGATTAAAAATTGAACATTTAAAAATTCATAATAATTTTTAAACGATTTCTATTTTTTTTCACATAGCTCCGGCCCTCCCACATATTCTAGAAAAAGACCCGTGACGCTAGCATTATCCCGGCGAAAGATATGATTTTTTAAAACTTGAAATTTCAACCCCCTGTAATTCCGAAAGGGTTGAGATTTCAACTTTGTGTTCCGGGACTTTTAGGCTTCTATTGACCCCTAAAATACGTGGTTTCAGTTTGGTGCAAGGTCACTAACTCACCCTGTATATGTATGTAAAACAGCGCAAGCTTAAGACTAAAATACTCTCACAGCACACTCATGACCCGCCACACAGTCTCCCGCACCGTACACTCATGAGAATGGAAGTTATACAGTGATGATGACATATACAAGAAATGTACAGGAGATGATGGGACATTCATACGAGGCAGAGGCATCCTTCCACACACACACCCACACAAGCAGAACAAAGCATCGACATCCACGCCGTTAAACAAACCAAAACAAATTAGATCACAAATGGGCCGAGTGCCCCGCTGATCCTACCGAGACCTGGACGCTCCTCAGGCATAAAATGTGAACATATCGGCCGCCGAACCGGTCAGCCCGAGACCTCGCCAGACAAAAGAGCCCGACGAACGACTCGACGGATTGCGCTTCGCGGAGGAGCAGGGGCAATGAGTGCCAGAAACTAGCACCCTGCACCGCGAGAGAATTGACTCTAATAGCAGTCCGATGGAGCGGGGTATGTAAGAACGAAGTAACGGACGCGAACGCGGCGAACTCCTTGCACCACTGTCCGGAATTCACTCGAACAGCGCTGCTAGTGAGTCAGGAACCCTACCATGATGCACGTCAAACATGAAGGAGCCGAGGAAGTACAGACGACGCTGGCGAACCTTGAGCCATCCCAATCGTTCGTAATACGGAGTGATGTGAACATCACGCCGCACCCCGAACATGAAACGGACACAAGCATTCATAGCCCGCTGCAGTCTTACCTCATCGACAACATTCATACCGACCTACAACAGACAACAATAATCAAAGTGAGGAAAGATCAGGCTCCTGACAAGGCTGGCCCTAAGCGAACGGGCAAGTGCGTACCCGTTTCTGTGAAGGGACGAGAGAACGCCGTAGACTTTACTACAAGTTACGACGACTTGCTCGTGCCACCCCAGATTGCTCTGGAGGTGGACACCGAGAGACTTAACCACGTTCGAATGAGGAATAGATTCACCTACCACGGATACGGCAGGAAGGGAGGTCAAATCAAGGCCATTTAACGCGCGCGACGTACCTAAAATCATACATTGGGTCTTCGCTGGGTTCAACGCGAGATTGTGGTCTCTTGACCACGCCACTATGCGGGAGATGTCTTCATTGACTCTGCAGATTCCCTCCTCAAACTCGTGGTGAGGAATGTGGAGGTAAATCTGCAGGTCATCCGTCTACTTAATGATGCGACAGTGGCGGATCACCGCGTTGATACCCAGGAGAAGTAAAATAAAGAGAAACGGGCCCAGTATTGAACCCTGCGGAACCCCGGAATTGACAGACTCCCACGAGGAGAGCTCGTCACCGACCCTCACGGCCTGACTTCTGTCCGGCGCTCATCGAGGGTCAATATCGGTGTGACTAATACTAATCCAAGTTGCAAAGTTTTTTATTTATAATTTTTTGTTCATGAAAATTATACTGACATATTGCTGAGCTTTTGCCGATTAAAATAATACCAAACATGATATAATTTCTGTAAACACGCCGTGAGAAATTTAGAAGCAATAAGTCCGTGTATACATAATTTGGTCGCAGGCATGAACCTGCAAAGGACACACAATTGTGTAAGAAGTCGAGAAAAAATGTACTAAGGTAATCAAGCATTGTAAACATGCTGGAAAAAATTTCTTTTTCGAAAAACACTTTTTTTCATTTCTTTCTCAGTAATTGATGTCTTTGAAAAGAAGAGTTACGCATTATTGCTAAGAAACATTTTAAAGCTGAAAAAATGAATAAAAATCCAAAAACTGCCTGTTACGATGATTTTGGACGAAAACGATGAATTTAAACCTTCGGGGCACTGTAAAAAAGAAATCGCCGACCTCTGTAACTTTGAGGGGTTTTTGGGGACGCTTGAGGTTGACAAATTACCGACAATATTCTTCGTTTATGGGTTATCTGAGCGATTCCACACCAAATGATCACAGTTGATTCACACTTGGTCCCCGATTTTTTTTAAACTTCGCAGATTTGTAGCCCTTGTCGAATCCTGTAAAATGCTTTTTTCCGTTCCTCGATATCGTTATTAGTTTTTAAGTTATTTAACTGCAAAGTTTGGGATCAACTTTTTTTCAAAAATTCATAACTCGACAACTAATAAAGATACCAGGATGTGCGACCCGGTGTTTTACGCGGAAATGTTCAAATTTTAATAAAAAAAATACTTCGTGCCGGTACAACGTAAATAAATAGTTGTAAAATATAAATAAATGTTGTTATTAAGGTCGTACCAATACGAAGTAATTTTTTTATTAAAATTTCTTCTTCTTCTTTCTCTCCCTATTCACTATTTCCCAGACCTGTTTCTCCGTCCTGACCTCCTCCAATTCCCTCATCCATCTGTCCGTCTCCTCTTTCTTCTTTCTCCCACACAGCTCCTTATACTCCTGTTTCCTCCTTCGATATTCACCCCCCCCCCCCCCTACCCTGCTCCATCTTCGCAATTCTCTCCTAACTTCTTTCTTTGCCCCCCTGCATTCCTCGTCCCACCACCCTCTTTTCTTTCCAGCCCTCGCTTCCCTCTCTCTATTTTTATTCTTTTCCATAGCTCTTTCTATTCTTGTCTTCATTTCCTTCCACTCCACCTCCACGTCTCCCTTCTCACCTACCTCTTCCCCAAAACTTTTCTTGAACCCTTCCATTGCCTCTTCATCCCATACCCCCCCCCCCCCCCACCCCCCTCTCCGCCTGCCACTTCTGACCGCCCCCTCTTTTCCTCCTTCCTCTCCTTCCACCCAGACTGCCAGCGATTGATGATCCGAATCGATTTTCTCCTCCACCCTCATTCTTTCCACCCTCATTTTCGTCCCCCCGTTCCCTATCACATAGTCAATTACTGACTCCCCCCCTCCTCCCGTGTATGTCCATTCTCCTTCCTCGTCTCCCTCTGTACACCCGTTGAGGATCCACCATCCTTGCTCTTCCACAAACCTAATTAGTTTCCTCCCCTCCGTATTTATTGTCTTGTCCTTCGATTTTCTTCCTACTTCTTCCCCATCTTCTTCTTCCTCTCCCCTTACTTCGCCCCCTTCCGGTCTTGTCCTTGCGTTGAAATCCCCCCCTATTATCACTCCTGTCCCCTCCACCTTTTCCTCCGTCCACTGCTTCAGCACCTCCAATTTCTTTCCCACATCTCCGTTAACGTACACTCCTATCACTGTCCATCTTTCCCTTCCCAACCTTATCTCCCTCGCTATCAGTCCCTCCTCCTCCTCCTGCCCTCTTCCCTTCTCGATTTTGTGTTCCTTTCTGACCCCCATCACCATTCCTCCTATTGCTCGTCCCTTCTTACTTTTCCTCCTTGCTCCTTAGCTTACCCATATATATCCTTTCGGCATTCTCCCTTTTACCCGGTTCCACGCTTTCTCTTCCGCCCATGTTTCGCTCATGGCAATCACGTCCCACTCTTCCAACTCCTTGAAGAAGTTCGTATCTTTGTTCGCCAACCCCGCTACATTCCAGAAGTCGATCTTGTATGACTTTTTCCTCCCTCCCTTCCGTCTCTCTTGCTCCTCTTTTTCGTCTCCCTCTATTTTTCCCTCTCCTTCCTCACCCCAACTCCGTTTCCCGCATTTCTGACCCACCTCTCTTCCACCTCGTCCCACCTCCTCATCTCTCCATCCACCCACATCCTCATTTAACCCACCTGCACCCTCCCGCCCCTCGCTCTCTCCTCCTGCGCCTCCTTCTCCATTATTCATCTCACCCTCCTCTCCTCCTCCGCACGGTCATCCTCAATCCTCTCCTTTCTCCTTCCCAACTTCCTCTTTGCCTCCATCACCTGCTTCTCCTCCCAACCTCACTACCTCTCCCCTCAACCGCACTACCACCATCCCCCTTCCTTCTTCATTCAGCTTCCCTATCCTCCTTATCCCCTCCATTCTTCCCTCCGCACCTATCACTCTCCATATCTCCTTCACCTGCGCCTCCGCGTCCTTTTTTACCAGTTCTACTCCCTTAATCACCACATTATTTCTTCTTTCCGCCCTGTCCCTTCTCTCAATTCTCATCTCCAACTCCCTCATCTTTCTCCTCTCGTCCTCACCCACTTTCCTATCTATTCTCCTTCTTACCTCCCATTTCTCTAGTCTCACCGTCAGCTCTTCCGCCTTCTTCTCTCTTTCCTCCCATCTCCTCCTCTCCTCCTTCCATTCCTCCATCTCTTTCCTCCTTATTTCCCTTTCCCGTCTCAGCTCCTCCTGTAAGCCCCTCATCATCTGCATCTCCTCCTCCCTCCTCTTCGCTTGGTTCCTTACCTCCTCCATTAGTCCTAGGATCAATTCCTTCATGCCCTCTTCCTCGCCCTCTTCTACCCCCTTCGCACTCTTCCCACTCGTCGGCAATCTCTTTGTTACCACGCTTCTCTTGAAGGACTGCTCCTCCTCCTCCTCCATCTCGGTCTCCCTTTCCTTCCTTTTAACTCACCATAACGTCTCCAGACTACTCCCTAAACTACCCGTGCTTCCCACACTGCTTTTCCTCAATCTCTCCGCGTTGGATGGTCTCCCTTTCTTTTTCTCTTTTCCACCCCCCCCCCTGCTCCCTCCTCACCCTCCCCTGTCTTTTCTTCCATTTTTTTTTCTCACTTTTTGCCTTCCTTCTCTGCCCTTTTACCTTCTCTTTTCCTTTCTTACGTGTCCCTCCTCTGCTGCTCTACCTTACCTACCACGTTTCTGCTGCCACCTGTCGGTCCACGTCGTCCTCACTCCTACAACTCTCGCTCCCGCCTTTTCTCTACCTTGCTGTTTCACTCCCTAACCTCTCCCGCGCACACACTTCTCCTTCCCACTCCCCTTTCTAGGCTCCTTCCCCTTTCCCTCCTTGCCTTTTCCTTCACCCTTCCCTCCTTGCCTCTTCCTTCACCCTTCCCTTCACCCATACCTCCTAGCCACCTTCGCCTTTCCGCCCTCCGTCCTATCACCCTTTCCTAACCCTTCTCTTTCGCACACTCTTAGCACTCATCCACCACACACGTCGCCGGAACCGGAAGTCTATATCCAATATTATACCAAATTTTCTGAATATCCTTAATTTCGCTAATTCTCAACTTCTTTTCAATCAACATTATCACCTCGAAAAAAAATTTTTTATGAACAGCCACTAATTGCATGTCATAGAGGATGTCTTGCAGTTTCCAAAACCCTGCTTTAATTTTCTGTACGATCATTAGTTCCCGAGTAATTCATTGTCAAAGTCGAAATGGACTTTTCTGCTTTGATCGGCGATAACTCAACAACGCATTACCGAAACATAGCGATATTTATAGTCAAATTGAAGGCAATTAAATGATCTGGTAGACCATTACAATGAAGTTGCGAAAAATTTGTTGCATTCCGTGCACCGGTTCAAAGTCAAGCAAAAATTTTCAAAATTTCTTTTTTTGGTGTTTCGATTATTACTCAAGAACCGTTAACGCTAAAAAAATTCAAATCCCAGTTCCAAAAAGTAGAATCTTCAAGCTTTAAATTGCATTTTTTGAAACCTCGATACTATCAGTTTTCACTGAAATACAGCCTTTCAAAAATCAGCGCAAAATTTGGACATTTTTCTTGTTCCTTTAATTTTTGTGAGTAGTTTAGTTCAAGCGGAAAATCATTTGCAAGTAATATGTATTTCACTAGTCATGTTTTATAGTTGCTAGATTGCGGCGGTCGCGCACGCAATGCAACTCGTTTCGAGGGTTCGCTTGGGAAGCGGAAGTGAGGGAGAGTAATTTTTTGGAGAGACACAATTGTAGTTCCACACAATATAATTTTTATTTTAAAGATATACAGTTTTGAATTATTTGTATGTCTTAATTGGCTCGGCGAGGAAACCTTCGGCGAGCTGGCGCGTCCTGTTATCCAGCAACCTGGAAACAAAAGATCACAATATTATTAGTAAATCGTTCGATCGTTCAAGCGAGGCAATAGCGAACACGAGGCACTCGCAATTGCTCTCGAAGAACTCGATATGTGGACTGTAATGATTCGATTTGATTAAATCGTGAAATAGGCAAAACCAATATTTCAATTTCTTTTCCTTATCCGAGACAGAATTTCTTCAACACACAGGAGGTCGTAAAGCTCCTATGTGTGTGCGATTTCTTGATGGGAAATTAATTTCCTCCGAATCGCGAAATTCTCTTTACTACTGAACTTGGAAATTCGGCAGTGAATCGGGGAGCCTGCGTTCAGCGACGCGCGGGACGGTAATCCGTTCCGCTCGTGACCGCGAGACAATAGCGAAGCTGATTATCGCTCAATCACGATAACCAGCAGTGCGATTGATCTCTTTGATTCAAGAATTTATTCTTTGAATGCGATCACGAAGGTAGTCCGCGAAGGAAATAGACTCATGCAAATCTCGCGAAGCGAGTATTAACCAGGCTGGAGGAATACAAACACGAGGATTACTCTCGGATTGTTCCGTGTGCTCAGCTCTGTGGTTGGCATGTAAGTGACGACTCGTCTTCGATGCTTTCCAAAGGAAAACAAAGACGAGTCGTACTAGGTGGCGTTTGATAAGAATTCTATTGGCACTTACCTATCGCTCACCTGTTGGTTCTCTCGCGTACAATAAAGGAAATTAATCGGTGAAAACGTTCGAACACGCAACTCAGTCGGGCGAGTCGACTTTTCACTCTTCACTTTATTTCACGGAAATGACCGAACACGCAGCTCAGTCGGGCGAGTCGGTTTTAAACATTTCTTTTCATAGACTAGCGCGTATTAACGGATATTAAACAAGTCATATGTTGTTGGAATGGAAACTTTTATGAGACAGAAGGATAGTTCGATCGATTAGGGAGGTGATGATGGATCATTTATGATTAAATGGATGTTCGTAATTAGAATTTATTGTTTTTCCATGCCATGTGGGTTTCCTGTACCAATTAGTGATGACTTTCTGATTGTATTTAATTAGAAGGATGTCTAAGAAGGGAATGACATTTTCTGATTCTAGTTCTGAAGTGAAACGAAGCCTGGGGTGATAACTATTGAAAATATCAAGAGTTTGGTTGATGTTATTGGAAGGGAGACAAGTTATAATGTCATCGATGTATTTGTAGAAAAATGGAACATGAAATGATAAGAGTGTTAAACAGTGGTTTTCTAAATCTTGTAGTACTATGTGCGACAAAATTGGTGCAAGAGGAGAACCCATGGGTAGATCGAAGAGCTGTTTGTAAATGGTTCCATTGAAAGTGAAGTAAACTGTAGTATCATGGTTTTTTTACTGTGAAATTCGTACGGTGTGGTTTGTATGTAAATTGGTTTTGCGAGAGTGTGTATGGGGTGAATTTGCTTGCGGTGGTGATTTCGTGTTGTTAGAAGCGTTTCCAAAGATAGATCGTCATTGCATCGAGAGCAGTCTAGGAGTAAAGACATATTGTAATGTGTTGTAATAATTAATAAAACGTATTCAAGTTTGTTCCACAACATGAACATTTTGCATTATGAAGGTGATAGCTATGATGAGCTCAGAAATAGGGATACTGTGTTTAATAACGTCGTTTGTTCTATTCAAACTACTGCAAACTAATTCAAGCGGGATATTTGTATACAGAGACTCAACGTCAAGAGAGACTAATTTATAATCATCAGGAATAGGAATGCTATCCAACTTTTCCTTTAAAACAAAGCTGTTTAATATGTGGGAATTACAAATGGAGCAATATTGTTGAAGCATATTTCGAAGTTAAGCTGTTAGTTTATGTGTTGGTCATTGGATGCTGGATAAAATTGGTTTGAAAGGAATATTGGGTTTGTGAATTTTTGGTAGGGAGTATAATCGAGGTAATAACGTGTTGTTAGCAGACGGCTTTCTTTACTGGTTCTGATATGAATTTTTTGTTACGCCAATGTTGCAATAAATTGTTTGTGTCTAGTTGTAATTTGCGTAAGGGATTCCATTACGTCATCATTGTATTATGCCACACTTCTCTCACTGCGGTCATCAAAACTTCCCTGCGCATGCCTTTCACTTGTGAACCACCAGTCGCCGAGATGTAAGCGCCAGCACCACACGTGCTACTTACAAGGGAACTTCCCGAGGTGTCCGCCTCCGATTTCAATTAAACTTTGTAGCCTAATTAAGCTCGTAAAATAAGAGATATGTATTTGTTTTTAACGGCTAAATTTCATTTTTGGGGGGTGAAACCACCCTCCAAATTTGGAGCATCAAAGGGCTATCTCGGTAACTATCGCACATACAAGAATATTTCTTTGGAAAAAGTTTTAAGCGCCAGCACCACACGTGCTACTTACAAGGGAACTTCCCGAGGTGTCCGCCTCCGATTTCAATTAAACTTTGTAGCCTAATTAAGCTCGTAAAATAAGAGATATGTATTTGTTTTTAACGGCTAAATTTCATTTTTGGGGGGTGAAACCACCCTCCAAATTTGGAGCATCAAAGGGCTATCTCGGTAACTATCGCACATACAAGAATATTTCTTTGGAAAAAGTTTTACAGTTTTTTATGGCCTATTGATAATTGCAAACAATTGCCAAATAGAGGAAGAATAATTTTGTTTATTATAAACAAAATTATTTTTTTTTAAATTTATGAACATTTTGAAATTGAGCATAAAAAACTATGAAACTTCCTCCAAAGAAATAGTCTTGTATGTGCGATAGTTACCGAGATAGCCCTTTGATGCTCCAACTTTGGAGGGTGGTTACAACCCCTAAAAATGAAATTTAGCCGCTAAAAAAAATACGTATCTCTTATTTTCACGAGCTTAATGGGCCTACAAAGTTTAATTGTAGTCGGAGGCGGACACCTCGGGAGGTTCCCTTGTTAGTCATTCCATTTCTCTTTGTTAATATTTTCAAAATTTAAGTGGACCTGTTTACCAAAATTATGCAAGAATTTTTCATTTACATAGCACAGTTCTAAGTGTTCCAAAATTTTGACTTTCCACGTTATTTTATTCTCTCTCACTCGTGTGACTTTCCGACCGACTCTAAGTTTAAGAAACACGTTGTACTTCATAGGAACAGTGATCTTGCTCGATATGCTAAACTATCAGTTTAGTAATATTTGATGCATGCTTCGGTAATTAACACCTCGTTGGCTCACCGCAAGCGCGATGCTTCTAACCATTGTATCGTTTAGTACAATGAGTGTGGGACACGTGCTTTGCTCGCAGCCATGAAGCAAAGGTTACAGCAGCTCTTTTCCAACAAAGGGAAGTTCATTGTTCCATAGGATTTTGTTTAATTTTCGCAACGGTATGTTACATTTTTTCTGGTTCTGATTCCTATGATCCTCAAAAAGATTGAACCGCATTTCTATCAAACGTTTAATTTGTTCCACAGTTTCATCATCGAAGTTATTTTTGGTAAACCATTAAGGGTCGCTTAAATTTCCTGTTTGTACTGCGACGACGATTCTTTCTCGCGGCCGATCGTGTTCGTCCGCGATGCCGATTTCGTTCGCAAAGTCCGTCATTTTCGACGGGGTCACTAAGTCCGCGCACACACACGATTCGCCAGCTCCTGGAGTGGGCGCCAGGCCCCCCAAGAGGGCCAAAATTTATAATAGAAGAGACCGGAAGATGTTCCGAATCGCGCGGAGAATTATTTCATACTCTGCCCTTTCCGACTAGCTCGTTGTAGGTGAAGGGTTCGTGCAAAGCCCGAACAAGGAAACCAGGAAGCTCGACCGTCCGATCACGGCGGGATCGACCGAGCAACAAAAACAAATATCATTTAATTCAGAACTCAAAGGAGATTATTATTACCAACGCAAGTGAAATACAACTGAACGCGGCCGAATCGCCCTGCCGCCTTAGCTAACTGCTATCGCTCTTTTCAAACGCGGCCACACGCTCACTCGCTACCGCTTTCAAAGCTATTAACCGTCGCCGGCCTCGCGCGCGGCCACTTATCATTCCGATCACCTATTACTACGAAAACGGAGGACTTGGTTTCCCGAAGGGAGGTCAGCTATTCCACACGGTCGAAATCTCGTCACCGGTCGGTCACCCACTTGGCCTGTTCCTGGTGAGGCCTTCGCGGGCCGCCCCCACCCCCCGCGAAGCCGTCGCTCTAAACTTGCGACTTTGTTTCCCCGGTCAAACCTCCCCAGGCCTGTTCCTCTCAGGACAAACCCAACAACGGAATCCCCGATCGTCCGATCATTTCCGATTCAATTCTCCGAGCCGTCACTGATATCCCCCAAGAACCGCGCACAGGAGATAACGCAAGAAAGAAGGAGCAACGCTTACCTCGTCTGCCAACCCGTTCTTCTGCAAAATCCGTTGACTGGGGGCCGAAACTCTTGGCACCCACAATTACTCACAACTATTGCGGCCGTTCGCCGCACACGCCGGAAACCAAGTGAATATCGTTTGGCTCTGGGTTGGCAGCCGAAGCTCGCGCTGCCGAATACGCCGTCTAGTCTAATTATTCGCTAAATAGGATCTTCTTCAGCCGCTCCCAGATGGTGGGTCCTGTCTTCATCCGCTGTTCGATCGTCTGGCGTCCCCTCCGTCTCCTCGTGCGGCTCTGCTTCCTGGTGTTTGCGATTCCGTCCGGGTGATCAAACCGGCCGGAATCGCGGATTTTAGCCTTTAACTCGCCAAAAACATAATTAGTTATTACTCTACGTTCTATTCTCTACCGCTATCCCCCCCCCCCCCCCTTCCTGGCGTGTGCGGCGACTCCTCTCCGCTGGGGTTGGTTAGACGGAGCACTTGAAAAAGTGCTACGTCACAGTACATATGTTCGAGTTTTATAGTCCATAAGTTTGTTCTCACACTAACAATAAGCTATATGTAACGATGATTATGTTAATACGGCACCTGTTAAAGAATAGAGCGTGACCACACAAAGGCGTAAGTTTCCAAACAAGGACTTATTCTAGATTTTTGTTTTTGGTCGATAGTTTATTTATTTTACTATTTACTACCTTGATGTAATATTTTCTACAGATGTGAAATTTTGGTAATAAATTGAAGTTTCTGAAGAGGGCTCCAGATGGGGAGTCGAAACGTTACCTAAAAATACATTATTTTCAACTTTGTATTAACGGATTGAAGAAAATGGGCTATTAACCTATTTCACGATCTATACTTGCTGTCGGAATTAACTTGTAGCATTTAATAATTATTCAATTTTCGGGAATTCCCTGTTGAGAGTATTTATTCACCCAACCAATCCGCCAATCCTAATCTACCAGCCGTTTCCCGCAGAGGCTCGAGTCCTGCGGCGATTAACGTTTATAAAACACCAAGGTTCACTAAAGTTTGACTAAATTTCCGGTTCCAACAGTTTGGAGCCTGTTTTAAACCATACAACGCTTTTTTTAATTTACATACCTTCTATTCATCTTTGTCGTGGCCTTTGGATAGGTACATACAGGGTGAGTCAGTGACTCTTACCGTCCTTTCATTTACGTATTCTGGGCGGAAATATAAGCCTAAATGTCACTTGTAAAAATTGCTAAATAATTTATCCTGGCCACATTTCTTACAATTCTAAACTTTTTATCACGCAGTATTCTTTTGGTACATCACACAATGTCTGTGATTTTTCTCGTACCTGAAAATCGTGCCGGTTCATGGAGAAACTGCATTTTAAAACAGGAAAATCAATAATAATGAGGCCTAATAATAATTTTCACGTTGTTTCTATTTTTTTCAGATACCTCGGGCCCTCACACACATTCTGGAAAAAGACCGGTGACTCTAAGATTATCCGTTTCGAAGATATGATTTTTTTAAATTTTAAATTTCAACCTCCTGTATCTTGGAAAGGGTAGAGATTTCGCCATTTTTACAAGTGGCATTTATGCTGATATTTCCGCCCAGAATACGTACCTGAAAAGACGGTAAGAGTTACTGACTCACCCTGTATAGACTTCTTCGTGTAAGTCTCCGTTGAGAAACGCTGTCTTCACATCAAATTTTGTGCAATAGAGATCATTTTGTATTGCCATTGCAAGCAATATTCTTAACGTGGCGCTATTGACTACTGGACTGAAAGTATTTTAAAAATCTAGGTGATCTTTGTACTCACATCCTCTCACGACCACTCGCATCTTGTATTTGCCGTCTTCCTTGACTTTGAACACCCACCTGTTTGTCAGGCACTTCTTAGGCTCAGCTTCTCTTCTGTCTACCAGATCCCAAATTTCATTTTTCTTGAGCGCCTGTTTTTCCTCCTCAATGGCTGCAATCCATTTCCTTCGGTCTTCTCCTCTCACGGTTTCTTTATAAGTCAGAAGCGCGTAGTCTGCAAATTTGGTTGGAGGTTTCCGTTGTCCATGTTGATTTTCTTAGTGCTGACTCTCTCTGCTGTGTGGGTTCCTCGTTCGACGCCATCTCGTACTCCTCTCCAGTTGAGCTTCCTTCTTCTTCTCTCTCTTCTCGTTCCAGGATTGTGTCTTCTTTGTTGGTTTTTTCTTCTGCACTTCCTTCTACTTCTTTGCCGTCCAGTGTGATGGCAGTTTTCTCCTGCATATTATCATTTATATTTGGTACTTTATTTTCAATGAAATAGACATTTCGTGATACAGACACTTTGCCTTTCTGCATATCCAGCAGTTTGTACCCCATGGGTACGTATCCTATGAATATCATTTCTTTACTTCTATTTTATAATTTCATTATTTGCTCTAGACGTTTCATGTATGCTCGACCACCAAACACTTTAACATTCGTTAGATCCGGTTTCTCGCCAGTCCACATTTCATGTGTCGTTTCACTTGTTACCTTTGCTGGTGCTCTGTTGTGGAGCTATACCGCTGTCCTCACCGCTTCTCCCCACAATATTTTTTCTTGTTTCGCTAACAACAGCATTGCCCGCGCTCATTCCACCAAGGTTCGTTTCATCCATTCAGCTTTACCGTTCAATTGGGGTGTATACGGCAGTGTATATCCCAAACGCGTACCTCTATTTCTACACCACTCCCTCATCTCTGCAGACGTGTATTCCCTTCCGTTATCACATCTTATCTCTTGCGTTTTCAGGTTCCAGTGTGTTTCGTCTAGCATAATAGCTTCTTTCAGTTTCGTAAATGCACCACTTTTTTCTTTTAACAGGTGTACTGTAACATGATTTGTAAAATCGTCAATTACGGTCATGAAATACCTGAAGTTGTCCCATGTTGTCGGTGTGATTGGTCCGCATACGGCTGTGTGCACTACTGTTGCCAAAGGGTTGTCTTGCCTGTTGACCCAATATGCGTTCTTCACAGGGTTCTCTAATTCTCGCACCGTCCCTGTCTTCAAATTTATTCCTGTCGACATGTTTATTAATTTCATCATGTTGTCTTCGCCTAAATGGCCCAATCTTCTGTGCCACAGTTTGTGAAGGTCAGGCGACACCGCTTCCATCGCCGCTTCCACTTCGTAAAGTCCTATGTTGTTCTTCTCACCTGCCAGTATAAGCTTGTTTTCTTTCACGACCTTGACTTGGTCTCCGTTGAACACAATCTCGCTCCCATTTCGAGTTATAGCATTCACTGAAAGCAAATTAGTCTTTAGTTCAGGTATACACAGTATGTATCTGCGGTGCCCACTTCCTGCTGTATCTCCGCACTATTTTGTAACAACTCCCTTTTATTCGTCATATGTGACGTGGAACCTGAGTCCAATATCCAGGTTTGCGACTTACCACTTGCTGCCAAGAAAGCTGTCTGTACATTGCTCTCTTGGTTTTCCGGCTTCCGCCCTGCTCGGTTCCTTTTGAAACAGCAGCGCTCTTCTGGGTGATTGGTTTTCTTATATATTCTGCAGAACTGTCGCGCCGGTTCCTCCCTGCAGTTTCTCGCAATATGCCCAGCTCTTCCACATTTTTTGACTTCTCCATCTGTTAGCTGGCCCTCTACCACCGCTCCTTGGTCCTGAGCGTTCCGTTGCTCTGAAAGCTTGTTCAACCTCCAGGTTGGCCTCTTTTGTCCTGGCTTCATCCGCCAGCAGTCTTGCCACCAGGTTGGTTATTGTTCTCTCCGTTAATGGCGTCGAATCCCATGCTGTAACAAAACTTTTATACGATATAGGAAATGTGGTTTGCATTCTGGACATAATCATTCCACCATCTATCGGTGTACCCAACACTTGAATTTTGAATGCCAAATTTTGAATTTCGGACAAGTGCGCCGCTAGGTCTCTGTCCTCTATTCTGTGTCCTCACTGATTTTTATTTGGAATAGCGCTTGCATCAGTCTACATTTCTGATGCTCCGTATCCCTCTCATAAATTTTTTTAATTGTGAGTCTCACCCATATCGCATGACTCGTATTACATGTTACTATATGTATTATAGCTTGCTTATCAAGAGTACTCACTATTAGTCTCTTTGCGAGAGTATCTTTCTTCTTCCAGGCTTCACTGCGCTCTGTTTCCGGTGCACTCTTACAGGTGTCTACCACGCCTGTCGCATCGAGGTGTATCTCGTCTTGAAACTTCCACAAGGGATATCCGTCCGCATCTTTCAGTTTTTCGACATTCTCTAGCACTGCTGTGGTGCTGATCTGTGCGCACATTTTCACTGTTCAGTTCTTCCTCACGTTTCACCGGTTAGTTTTAATCTTCTCGTGTTTCCCCGTCGCCACCCGCAACACTTGGGCCCATAACTTCTTCGGATTTTAAATGTATTGCAGCGTGTCTTATAACACGATGCAGCGGGTTTTAGTTTCAATAAACACGATACCTTAACACGATCTCCTATTAGATCCAGAAACACAGCAATTTACAGCTATACAATGTTCAATATAATCTTTAACTCCTTGCTGGACACACCTCTCTCATTCATAGTTCTAACCGGTCTAACGAAGTTCGGTTTCTCGGTCTTTCAAGACCCCTCTGTTTCGGCTTGCGCATGCCCTCTCTGTTGCTTTTGGGGGTAGTCTACATTACCTTCTAACATGAAAAACTGACACTAGCTCAAGCTGCTTCGTAAGTACGATTGCCATTGAATATGGCGCGTATGTTTAGAAGTATTATAAGGAACTAAAATACTTCTGATTTAGGTCAGAAGGGGAAGATCCTGTGTTTATTTTACCAGGACACTTAATGTCGCCTGCCGCTGAGCTAGAATATCTACGAAAAGTCAGTGATCTATACATTTTATTTTTGTTACCACACACTTATTCTCTACCTCTAATAAAGTATTTGCTGAGAGAGATTCTTGCATGTAAAAGTATGTAGATTTTACTATTTAACTTAATAAGTGTTAATGATAGTTTTCACGCTAAACCAGTCTTCTGCGGTATAGTATTAAAGCCAACGATTGACTTAATAACGGACCCTGATTACATACATTAAAAAATCTTGGCTTACGTCGATCAGCAGCAACTTCCAGAAGCAATGAATAGAAAGACTTACGAGTATGCAGAATCGTTCGAAGATTTCATCCGAAGCAAACATATTTTGATCCCAACTAAAAATAAATATTAGAACAAAAAATCAAAACTTGGCGCGTGCCAAGGGAAAGTGCGTGTCATTGACTCATCGTAAAAATGGCCCGTATAAATTTTCCAGCATGTACGATGCAACGTACTTTTCCCTGCCGGCCGTTCTCCGGCAGATACTGGACACGTGCTTTACCAAAATGGCCTTCGTCGGCTTAAACAAGGGAGCAATTCGGGGATGTGGGCGCCAAGTACCCTCCGATACTGCATTTATGATTTCCCCCGAATCGGGATGGTCCTCCCGCGTCCTTCCTTCCTTGATCCTGGATTTCCTCCCGGCAGCTCGGATCCAAATTTTAGGGAGTAGGCCGGGGCGAAGCCCGGAGGCACCAGAAACCGCGCTCGGGGAACGGGATCGCGCGCAACAATTAATAGTCGGAAATGAGGGTCCTCAAAACATAATTTATTACAAAATGGGGGAATAGGTCCCGAACAAAATTAAGGTGGACCGGAAATAAGACCCAAAGTAACACAACGAGAGATAACAATATTCGGTGATCGTGACTCGAGGGGGATCGATGGAAATCCGCTCGCGGTTACGCCCAAGATGGCGTCGCTAGCCCTTCCGTCACGCCACGCGGTCGAATCCGACAATTCCGGATCTCTTCAGCGACCGATCCTTAATTCGCATGCAACAATGGACTATTTGCCGTGTTTGCGATGCTCGAGCTACAAACTTCCTACACTCGGGGAGATTCGCACTCCCCACGACGGCTGAGTTTACCTAATCTAACGGATGCTAATCTTAACGGCTCCCGGGACGTTCCCGAATCCACGCGGGACAGCGAGCCTTCGATGGCTTTCCTCGGAGGGGCCACGTGCGCTGCCCACTGGCCACGGGCCCGAAACCCCGCCACGCACACTCCCTAATTAATCCGCACGCACGTGGACCGGTTCCTCTCCTACTGACCGCTCGCCACCGAAAGCCCTCGCGCCTACCCACGCCTTATTTCGCAATTCCACTATTCGCTAACCTGTTCATCGCGCCCGAGGAAAGAGAAGGCAGCACTTGCGCTCGTGCCCCATGCCCAAGAAATATAGGAAAAGGACTTACCGCTCCTGCTGGATCGTCGTTTCCTTACCACAATGGCCGCTGCTCGTCACACGCCCGCTCCTACTTTCAATACTCGCATATTACTAAACTAAATCGTTCGCTAACGAGTTTAGCCGTTTAGTCTACTATCAGCGATCCGTTAGTTTACTAAACTAAATCGTTTGTTCCACGCGAACAAATTTTTTATTTTACAATTGTTTATGACAAACTTTTATAAACAATTATGTTCGCACACGAATTGACCGCGCTGATTGCAATTGTGTGGACTGTATGAGTTGCCCGAAGGTGTCCGATGACCACTGGGCAGTGGTCGAACCCAGACAATGCGCGATCTTAATTCTTGAACTCGCCGGTACTACCTGTCATGAAGGAATTTCACGGGGGGGAACTAGGCACTGGTCACAGTAGAGACGTGAACCTCACGCACAAACGAACTGTCTCTATTACAAAGAATGTACGAGATTGCAACGACTGATGCGAACGCACTTGGAAGTGTGTCGAGCACCGAGACACGCACGTAGCGAGGTAACTGCTACTCTAAGGTCGACCTTTCGCGAGGGCGCGGACAGGCCTGACCAAGGGTTATTACACGCACGGAGAATGAGAAACCGGCGGCACCGGAGATTTCGGGCGAAAATCTCGAACTGGAGTCATGCGGCTTTGTAATCTCGTTAACGGGTACTGCTGTTAACGGGTAGACGTTGATGTCCACGCCCTTCGTTTGGTCTCATAGGTTTCTGGGAGATCGGATGACATCGCGCGACGTTTCTAGGCGATCGAATTAGTTGACAAATATCAGGTGATGTACCTGCCGAAATTTCGCGACGTGCGAAGTGTGCGGCTCTCGAGTGAAAAGCAGGCGAAGAGAGCGAGAGGCAAGGAACGGAAACAAACAGAGAACGAGTGTTGGTACCTCTCGCTCGCTCCCCTAGCTCATGCACGAACAATTATGTTTTTTAAAAATTAACACATTTTTCTTATTGGATTCAGATGCGGGATCACAGAACAAATTCAATCATATGCGTCATTAGGCTATCTGAGACCTCTCCCTAAAAAGTGCCAAAAAATACCCCTTTAAATAACAAAATAACGGTGCGGTATAATAACAAACTTTTTACGGAAAAATGGCACAACTCAAAGCATATTATTGAATGACATAAAAAAATTGACGAAAATTTAATATATTTAAACATTTTTATGGCATTAAATATTTTATTTTCAAAATTAATAAAACATTGATAACAATAAACATTTATAACGCTGATAACAATAAACACTTATTTACATACACACAGGAAATGCCTTCAGGAAATTTACCCCTGGTCTAGGCGCGATGTATGTACATCAGTACTCCCGGGCGCTAGGAGTCAAAACTGTAGGTTCGAACGGTATTTGACTGCTAGTTTCTGTAAAATACGCAATTAAATTTCAAATTTGTTTCACAAATAGGCAATGTATTTAATGTAAAAGATCATTGTACTTACGCTTCAACAGTCATGCATACACTGCATATCTTCAACAGTCGTCGGGACCTTCGAATAGACCATACTTTTTATATGACTCCATAAAAAAGTCCAACGGCGTCAAATCTGAAGATCTGGGTGGCCAGCTGACTGGCCCGTCGCGGCCGATCCATCTTTGTGGAAATTTTTCGTTTACAATCTGGCGGCAGGCCTGAGCATAATGTGCCGGACAGTCGTCCTGTTGATACCACATGGTGGCTCGGGCAATCAGTGGCACATCGCCTAGTAATTCTGGTAGTTTGTTGGTCAAGAAATCGGCATATTTTTGCCCATTCAAAGATCCATCGAAGAAAAACGGACCGATGATAGATTCGTTGACAATTCCACACCATACATTGATCTTCCACTGGTGTTGGTTGTCCACTGTACGGAGCCAATGTGGATTATCGACAGACCAATAATGGGCATTGTGCCGATTGACTACTCCCTGCCGGTTGAAGCTTTGTCTCATTTGTGAACAACACATTTTTAAAAATCGCGAGTTCCTGCTGCTCGGCCAATTGGCAGTAACTTATGCGGCTTATTGCATCGTCCTCACTTAAATGTTGGTGTATGGCGAGGCGGTACGGATGCATCTTGTGTTTTGCCAATATCCGGTGTATACAGTAATACCTGGTTAAATGCGCGAAGTTACCACAACGTAAATGCGCGCGGACTATCCCCACCAGATCTGGGAACCGGCCGCCTCAGGTAGCCGGTCTTCGGTCGCCAAGTATCGGATCGATAATCCGGATGAGTCACCGGTAATGCTGAATTAAAACTTTTTTATTGTTTGTTAGTTTTTTATCAAATTTGTTGCAATAGATTCGTCAGGTTTTTACAATGAAAATGACACCAAACACGGTAAAATTCGGACTCTATTTACTCCTGTTACTTTGCAAGTACATTAATTAATGAGATACCTACCAAATACGCAAATAAACTGAGAGAAAATTGTAATAAATGAGAAAGTTAAAGGAACTAAATTTGATGATAATTAATGCGTTAATAAATTGCGTGTGTTAATAACCGCATTACGTGCTGTCATCAAAAGTGTATGATACACCTGAACTTTTGTGGACCTGCTGCGGGACGAACTCTTAAGGGGTTACATACAGCGAGAAAGTGGGAAAAAATCGATTTTTTCTTTTTTACGTTTTCATAAAGTTTGAAGTTCAAAAAATGTGTCCTAAAAATTTCAACAGGTACAGTTACAGTACAAGTTTAGGCGAAAATAATAGTTAACTAAAAATAATTCATATACAGAACCTGAAACGCGTTTTTCTCGAAACTCAATTTTTAAAATCGGTGTACACGATATCTCGAAGACTGCTCGATAGAATGATCTGAAATTTTCACCAGTTCTTCCTCGAGCCATAACGTCCTCGGTGACGTTCTTATTTTTTGAATTTCACTCTCCATTATTTATTATTGCAGAATAAAGAGTCAAATTTGTAAAAAAATTCGGCGAAAAATGTTTAATTACCGCTATTTTTTAAAAAAGCAGGATTTTTGAAAAACGTAAGAACGTCACGGAGGAATATGTGCCATCACCTTTGAAAGGCCATGTGCGTTTTTTTCCCAGATGCGTCATTTTATAGGCACACTGTACACCGCAAATCGCCTTTTTCTAAACCGTCCATTGTAGTTATATACTGTGACGTTGCACTTTGCAACGTCCCAAAACTAGTAAATTCCCGGCACGGGAGAAGCGACGAGCACACCTCGGGGCCTCTCAAGGACAATGAACGCCGATTAATGCCCAGTGAATCCCTTTTTTCAATGACAACCACCGAGGCCGAAGATTGGAGCCCAGAGCCGGCGGGACTGCTACCAGGGGAAAGAGTCTGGAGAGGAGGCCGGATTCCCGCCCGGAGCGCGGCAAATACCGGACGTCCAGCGGAGGAAGGAGTCGCCGCGGCCGGGGCAGGCCCCGTCATAATTGGGGACGGGATACCTCGCGGTACTCCAACCCCAGAGATTTCCGGGGGGGGAAGGCGGGTTGGAGGGACCCACCGGCCCCAGGGGGGTTAGTGCTCGGTAGCGCGGGTCGACTACCCTTCCCGACCCTGCTCGACCGGAACGAGGACGACGACAAAGGAACCTGGGAGAACGGCAGCATCCCGCGGAGACGGCAAGAAGAGCGCCCAATTTTCCACCACCGATCAGGCAGAGCATCCAGGGCAGTAGTCATCATTTATCGACCGTTAATTTATGGCGTGGCGTTTCATGAGGTTTCCGGGGTGGGGGTAGTCCGGGTAATTAGCATGCGCAGGAGATCCTCGCGGATTGTGCGGATCCGCGAGTAGCTCTCTTCGATCAGCGACCGCCGACAGGAGTACACGGAGAGAGAAAAGTCTAGTGCCGATTTGGAGGGAGAGAAGCGACGAGCGACGACAACGAGACCCCGGTAGCCGAGACGAGAACAATGGTGAGGTGAACAAATTAGCTCTTTCGCGTTGCAAGATCTATTGCGTTGATATTAGTAATTTGTGTTATTGGGTGATCCATTTTTCTTTCGGCCGCGTTCAATTAAATTCCACGTCTCGGCTCCCTCTCCGTACCGATTTGCGAGTGTTGTAAGAAAATTGTCGTCGCGATAGCTCGCGTATATCCGTTCCGGGAGTTGAAATCGTAGGATTTGACGCGTGTAATTCCGCCTTAGGGCGAGGTCGTTTTTAATAAATTGTGCCGACTCTCGGAGACCGAAATTTCGTGTGTGAATTAATTTATACTCCGCCTTATCCAGTCCTTACGATCCTCTCGAGTAACCGACCCCACCCGCTGATTCCGTTGGTGTCGCGCGTAAATTCGACTTGGGGAAGAATTCGTTTTAATTTGTGTGTGTGGTCGAGACTCGGTCGCGTAGACCAGCTATATCGCGATTACAGTAGTATAAATTAAAAAGCGGGAGGAATCCCGTGGCACGCGAGTGCCTGGCGCCCAGAGAACTGTCGACGGTAAAATTTGATCTGCGTTTTCCCCAAGTCGAGTCCCAGGAATTCTTTGTTCGCGTGAAGTCCCGCTAGCCAGGGCAGTTTCGCGGGATAGGTGCGGATTTCACGTGACAATACATATCTTTTATATTAATAATTATTTTTTGTTAATAATTTACGGTGATGTTCTTAGTGACCGAACCTATACGGAGCATCCAACCCGGTTTTGATATCTCTTGTAATTTCAACAAAAACAAATACCGAATTTTCCTCTGATTTTTTCGCTTCTCGCTGTATGTAACCCGTTAACGCTAGTGCAGAACCGAATCGGTAGTCGGCACCTCTGAGGGATATCAGATTTCGCTTCTTCGGCCAAGTTAAGAGTGCCACCTGGTCATGATCGCGCATTTAACTTGGCTGAAGAAGCGAAATCTGATATCCATCAGAGGTGCCGACTACCGATTCGGTTCTGCACTAGCGTTAAGAGTTCGTCCCGCAGCAGGTCCACAGAAGTTCAGGTGTATCATACACTTTTGATGACAGCACGTAATGCGGTTATTAACACTCGCAACTTATTAACGCAATAATTATCATCAAATTTAGTTCCTATAACTTTCTCATTTATTACAGTATTCTCTCAGTTTATTTGCGTATTTGGTAGATATCCCATTAATTAATGTACGTACAACGTAAAAGGAGTAAATAGCATCCGAATTATATCGTGTTTGATATCATTTTAATCGGAAGAACGCCACAAATTGATTGCAAAAACCGGTATGAAAATACAACTTTGAACAAAAAAGTTTTAAATTTTGCTCAATCAGATAGATCATAATCTGATCCGCGTGAGTCATGTTTGCTCGGCGACCGAGGGTCGAGGATCAGGCACTTCACTCACTCTTACTGTTAGCCTGCGTCTGTCTCTCTCTATTTTCGGCGCGCTGTGAACTACCCTCGAGCCACAAAAAATTGTAGCACCAGTGCCTCGAACTGTGCGCTAAATACGCGGCTTCAGTCCCGAAGCCCGCGTATTTAACCCGGAATTACTGTACTCGGTTGAGTTAAGCCAGTTTGAGCAGCGACGGTTCTCGTGGTAACGTGCGGATTAGCAGCAATTGCTGCCAATACCACTATTTCCCCGACCTCATTGGTGGCAGTTCTTCTTCTTCTGCGTTGTGGCACATCAACGCTTCCGGTTTCTTGATATCGACGGAACACAGCGCGGAATGATTCATCGGAAGGCACACGACGCCCGTGAAAGCGTTCCGCGTAAATATTTTGAGCGTGAACCGCGTTTAAACCTGTCTGGACATAAATAATAATCATATCATATTTTTCATTTAAATTGAACTGCATATTTGTGAGCTGAATTTCACGATTTGTGTAAACATTTTGTGAGAACGTACGTATCTTATAACAGCTCGATGAGATTTGTAGCCTGCCGGGAAACCTTTCAATAAATGCGATCGTACTGTTATTGTGTTACTATAGTAACGCGTGCTCTTATAACAAACGTTTGTTCTTACGGAAGGTGTACACACAAGTCATGAAATAAGCCTTGAGATTTGTCCGACAATCCATAGCAAATTCTTACGCACAAATACTGGGTGGAAAGTAATAGGTCGACCAAACTCAAGCAGGTGATTTTATGCATCAGTACAAACCCAAAAGTCCAGTACCTAAAAGGCGAAAATCTCAACTCTTTCGGGGATAAAAGCATCTGAAGCTGAAACGATTATAATCCATATCTCCAAACTGGATAACGCAAGCAACACGGCGTTTTTCTACAACGTGTGGGAGGGCCAAAGCAATTTACGAAAAATGTAAACAATATCAAAATTATTGTTAAGTCATATTATTATTGTTCGAATTTCTTGGTCGAGTACGCTGTTTCTGCGCGAATACGAGTAGTTACCGGCCTAAGAAAAATCAAGGGCATTCTCTGATCCATACTCATAAATATGCAATCATGAAATTTCGGTTAACTTATCAAATTTCGGCGTGAAAAATGATTAAATATCTCTCTCTTAAATATATCGCGGTATGTCTCCTCGGCGGCGTAAGCTGCTCAAAGTCGTTGCCCTTTTGTTCGCGTAAGACAGTGAGTAAGAGGGTACGCGTATTACATGTAGATACGCATACAAATTCAGGTATCGATCCGCCGCTGAGTCAACTGACTGTGGTTGAGCTGTGGTGTTACGTAACTGTTGTTAATTTTGCATTGCGAAATTTGATAAAAGTACCGAACCTTTTATGATTGGATATTTATGAGAGTGGATCAGAGAGTGCCCCTGATTTTTCTTAAGCTGCTACCTACTCGTATTCGTGCAGAAACAGCATACTCGACGAAGAAATTCGAATAATAATAACATGACTTAAAAATAATGTTCATATTGTTTATAATCTTTATCAAATTGCTTCGGCACTCCCACACGTTCTAGAAAAAACCCGTATCTCTCGCGTTATCTAGTTCGGAGATATGAATTTTTAATTGTTTCAGTTTCAGATGCTCATATTTCCGGAAGGATTAAGATTTCGCCGTTGTAGTACTGGACTTTGGGTTTGTGTTGACGCATAGAATCGCCTCCTTTAGTTTGGCCTACCCATTACTGTGCGCCCTGTATTTAGTTAGTGCGTATGCAGTAAAGCGCTGTTAATAGTGCGATATGATTTTTGCATATTGCGATTCGCATCGAAACGCGATTCGCGTTCAGAATCATTGGGCGGAACGATTTTACGAACATCGTGTACCTGTTGTTTTATCATTCCACAATCTGTTTCGAACTGTTAGAGAAATCGGAAGCATTACAGGGGTCAACATATAAGAAGAACAAGTGCTACAAATGAGGACGGGGAAATCGAAGTATCAGCAGCAATTGCTGCTGATCCAACGGTCAGTACCACGACCATCGCCGCTTAAACTGGCTTGTACCAAGCTAATGTCCAGCGCATGTTAGCTAGACACAAGTTTCATCCCATAACGCCTATTACTGGTCGGGGGGAGACTCCGACACTCTACCGACATAAACAAACAAACAAACTCCACATTGGCTCCGCACAGTCGAGCACCAGTGCCAGTCGAGCGTGATGTGTGGTGCGGAATGTTTAACGAAAGTATTATCGGCCCATTTTTTGTTGACGAGTGCTTAGATGGGGGAAAAATTTCCAATTGGATCAAGTCCTAGAGATGTTAGAAGAGTTTCCCCACGACGCCCGAAGGACCATATGGTACGAACAGGATGGCTGTGCGTCACATTATGCCCAGGCATGCAGCCAAATTTTTAACCTTTTAGGTACGAGGAGCCACTATAGTGGCTTTCGCGTATGTCATCTCTCTAAACGAGGAGCCACTATAGTGGCTTTCGCGGATGTCATCTTTGAACGACGCGCTGCTGTAGTCGATCATCAATTACTTCATTTGAATCTACTCGTGCACAGAGCGGCATTGCCCGTCCCACTTTACAGTATTATATCGTTTTTACATCGTTCACGTCATACTCTGCCGTCCAGAGAAATAGCCATGCGCAGAATCCTGCCGTATCTAAAAGGTTAATGACAAATTCCGACGAAGATGGATCGAACGTGGCGGACCAGAGTACTGATGTACATATCGGCTAGATCTTGGGCAAATTTCCCGAAGGAATGGAATTTTGTGTTTGTTTGTAATTTACACGTTATTAAGTTTTTATTGTTATCAGTGATTTATTAATTTTGTAAATAACATATTTAATGCCATAAAAATGTTTAAATAAATTAAATTTTCGTCAGTTCTTTTATGTCATTCAAAAATATGCTTTGAGTTGTGCCATTTTTCCTTAAAAACTTTTTTATTATACCGCACCGTTATTTTGTTATTTAAAGGAGTATTTTTTGGCACGTTTTAGGGAGGGGTCTCAGATAACCTAATGATGCATATGGTTCAAATTGTTCTGTGATCCCGTATCTGAATCCAATAAGAAAAATGTTAATTTTTAAAAACATAATCGTTTATAAAAATTTGTCATAAACAATTGTAAAATAAAAAATTTGTTCGCGTGGAATGATAGTCCCATTCATATTATGCAAATTCTAATAAACAAATGTTTCTCTAAACTTGCTAGTTGCCGAGATATAATATACAGGGTGAGTCAGTGAGGGAGTGTCCACTTTGCACACGTTCCACTTTGCGCACATGCGGATTTTCGGACACAGTGGAATTTGCCCTCGTTGGAAGTTGGACACAGTGGAATCAGGACACGGTCGAACTTGCCCACAGTGGAATCAGGACACATGGCAGTGGAAACTGCACACATCGTACATATATTAGCATGACTGACTTGTGACTATAAAACGTAATAAGTCTCATTCTGCTTCACAGTCACAGGTCAGGTCAGTGCCAGATGAGGGGCAGGGGGCGCAAATGTAAAACGTGATAAGTCTCGTTATGCTTTACAGTCACAGGTCAGATCAGTACCAGATGGGGGGAAGGGCGCGCAATCGTATAATTTACAAATAATGGGCAATTGGCAATAGTTAATACCACGGATACACCTGAAAAAAACTTCAGTACGAATTATGGATGTTTAGAATGAAGGTGTATACGCTGTACTCTGCAGCCGACTTCCACTTTTCGTGTAGGAGAGGTCCACTGTGAAGTCTACATATTGTGCGCAGTTTCCACAATTTGATGTGTGCAACTTCCACTACACACCATTTCGACTGTGGACAGTTTCCACTGTGCGCTGTTTCCACGTGCGCAAGTTCCAAAAACGGCCGTGTCCAAAGTGGAATGTGTGCAAAGGAGACTCATCCGTCAGTGATGGGTGCAATAAATCAAATCACGTATTCTGGGGGTCAATAGAAGCCTAAAAGTCCGGGAACAATAAGTTGAAATCTCAACCCTTTCCGAGATACAGGGGGTTGAAATTTCAAGTTTTAGAAAATCATATCTTCCGACGGGATAATGCTACCGTCACGGGTCTTTTTGTAGAATGTATGGGAGGGCCCGAGGTATCTGGAAAAAAATAGAAACGATGTGAAAATTATTATTAGGCCACATTATTATTAATTTTATCGCAGTTTCTCTATGAACCGGCAACATTTTCAGGTACGGAAAAAATCAGAGACATTCTGTGATGCACCAAAAAATATCTAGTCATAAAAAGTTTAAAATTTTAATAAATGTGGCCTGGATAAATTATTAAATGTTTTTCGCTAGAGATTCTCAATCCCGGGTTTATGGCTGCATGTGTCACTGCGGCGGTAGAAGGCTCGAAGTCGGCGGATCTCTGTTTGCCTAGGTCAATTAGGCCCAGCTTATCTCGAAGGCCTGCTACCGAACACCGCTGTGACTGAATAGGCGTTAGGCAGTGCGAGAGAGAGAGAGTGAGTGAGAGTGAGAAAGAGAAAAAAGGGTCAGGTTGATGAACTCTACAATGCTGCCATAAACCTGAGATTGAGAATCTCTAGCGAAAAACTTTCAATAATTTATCCTGGCCACATTTATTAAAATTTTTAACTTTTTATAACACGATATTTTCTTGGGTGCATCACAGAATGACTGATTTTTTTCGTACCTGAAAATGTTGCCGCTTCATCGAGAAACTGCAAGAAAATCAATAATAATGCGACTTAATAATAATTTTTACATGGTTTCCATTTTTTCCACATAGCTCCGGCCCTCCTACACATTCTAGAAAAAGACCCGTGACGCTAGTATTATCCCGTCGGAAGATATGATTTTTTAAGACTTGAAATTTCAACCCCTTGTATCTCGGAAAGGGTTGAGACTGTGAAAATATGGATACAGATTATATTGCGCGGATGAATGCGCGTACAAGTTGCGCACGACTGATACGTGCGCAATCCAGCAGGTATGTGTGCGTGCGCTCCCCACCTGGGAAAGTACTGTTTGGAGCTATAATTAGAATACGGCACATGGTGCCTAAGCGCTCGGCGCATTAGAGATAAGTCTTGAGAGTAAAACTGTTGTTGCATCTTACAAACATCTTTGTTACTAACTTACACCAAACCCTGTACCTCACAACTTTAACATGGTAGCAGAGCGTGGTTGTAGGTACTTGTGTGTTTTTCCCTACTAAGATCTTCCGGAAAAGTAGAGGAGACCATGTGATGCACAAGGAGAAATACAGTGAAAAATACAGAGCAACAAGTGCAAAGATCGGGAAAATATTTGTAAGAAACTATGGTAATATGGTAAAATACGCCAAGAGGGTAACGCAGTGAAAAGGTTTGGAAATTATCGCGAAAATCAAAGCGATGTGAGCTGATTAGGACTCGAGGTTATGGTCACACGTGGCAGCTACTCAGAAGAGGAGATTAAAGGATTTGAAGTGAAAGGAGAAGTACTGGATGGAACAGAAGGAAGAGTCGAAGATTCAGATAGCTTAAAACGACTTAAGATAATAGTAAGGAAAATAGTTTTCCTGAATCAAAGTAGAAGAGTGCGAGAAGAAATAAAATGAAGAGAGAGACGAAACAACATGGCAGACGAGAACATAATGACATCGGGAAACAAAGGAGTTACGTTGCAGATATTCGATGGAACACACTACGACAAATGGAAGTACAAATTAAAATTATTCCTAGAACTTAAAGAGTGCAGTGAAGCTATTGAACACAATGAAAGACCGCCTACGATAACAGAAGCCGTGTGGAAGAAGAAAGAGTTGAAAGCCAAAAACTATATTGTAAGTAGTATAACGAATACACAACTAGAATTAATTATTTCAGAAGAGAGTCCCAAAAAAATGATTGATAAGTTAGATGAAAATTATTTAGTTAAAAGTAGTGCTGTGAAATTATTATGTAAAAAAAGACTGCTCGAATTGAAAATGGGAGAAAGTGACAACCCGACGGACTTTTACAACAACTTTGAAAAACTAGTAAATGAACTCAAAAATGCTGGAGAAAATGTGACCAAAGAAGATAAGCTGAATTACCTTCTGCTGGCCTTGCCAGAAAATCTGTCGCATATAGTGGACATCGTATACGCGTTGCCGGAAAAGGACAAAGCAGCAGAGTTTGTGAAATCAAAACTAAAATTAGAGTTCAAGAGAAGACAAAGTGAAAACCAAAATTCCGGAAGCAGAAATGCAAACTCAAACGCATTTAAAGTGGACCAGAAAACAGACAACACATGCTATAAATGCGGAAGGCCCGGTCATTTCCAATATGAATGTATGAGCAACGGGAGGAACTTCTCGAGAGGTTCGAGAGGAAGAGGACAGCAGCAGGCGCGAGGAGGCGCGCGCCCTCAACATCAGCAGCAGCAACGAGACGGCAGCAGCCATAGCAGAGGCGACGGCGGCTATCACAGCAGAGGCAGAGGACAACGGGGCCGAGGTGGTCTACAGCGGCAAGGTCGGCCTGAACCCAAGATCTTCACAACAGAGGTAGAAATCAGAGAAAAGAGTAACGTTGAGGTGAATAATTGCGAAAATAATCTAGAATGGGTACTCGATAGTGGGTGCTCAGACGACATTATCAATAATGATAAGTATTTTGGTAGAATGAATAAATTAGAAAACCCGATTAACGTAAGAGTGAGAGATGGCCGTACCTTAAGAGCAACTAGTGTAAGGGATGTTAAAACAAAATTCGTAACGAATTATAATCAACCGGAAATTATACTAAAAGATGTATTCTTTGTAAGAGAAATGGATCGAAACCTAATGAGTTTTGGTAAAGTCGCAGAAAGACCAAAAATTGTATGTTTAATATTCGATCGATGAAGTAAAGAATTCCCGCGGATAAAAACGGGCCAAGGAATGGGCGCGAAGAAATACTCGTAGCCGCATTAAGGACTCCGTCAAATTAATCGCGGGGTGTTAAATTCTAAGTCGATTGTCGGTAATTTATTCGGTTAGCCCGCGAGGACAGAGGTTCGAACCTTTGTAGCCGCGATACAAGAAAAACCGAAGGCAAACTCGCGGAAAAAAACAGCCAAACACGAGGCACACACCCGCGCGATCGGTGACTTTCCGAACGTTCGCGAGGGGTCAACCTTGGCCTCGGACGATGAACGCGGTAACCCCGGATAGAAGATTCGGGAACCAAAAGATAACGGATCCGCGAGAAAAGTCATTGCCCGAGAAGAAGAGGAGTGGGGATATTTCCTCCAAAATTCCGCGGTTTCGGAGGTGCAAGGGCTCCGAAAACCAAGCACTTGATTTCGGACTCCTGAAGTCGCAAGACGTCCGCTAGAAAATCAGAGAAGACTAAGTTGACTACATCGAGGACCTGCAAGGAAGAAGACCGATCGTTCCAACGTCGTCGTGTGGAAAAGTGCCTACAGCCACATCCGCAACGCGGAAGTTAAACGCACAGCCTTCCACGTAGGCATAAGCCTCGCTTTTGGCAGGAGCCGAAAATCACGGGCCACCGAGCAAGTTTGATTATAATCGCTCGACCCGTGCGCGAGCTGAAGCTTTTACCAACGAGAAACGACCAGCCGAAAATCGCGGGCCACCGAACGCAGTGCTGCTACAGCAGTTCGACCCGTGCGCGAGGAAGAGATACCTACAGCGTTTCCAACAGGTGAAGCTTCCCTGCAAAAGCTACACTTTTGCAGTCCAGGCCAGAAGCGACGGAGATCATTCAGGGACAGATCGGATCGGACCACAGCCTCGGGAGGAGATACTGAGATTACGTGCAGAAGTACTCCGCCAAAAGAGCATACAGTCCACAATTGCAGTAATCAGGTAAGAGTTTCGATCTATTAGCGAACAGCTGACTCCGCGGTTGGAGCAACGACCTGAGGCAGCTGGGAGCTCGAAACTCATCGCCGAGCATTGTTGACACCAGCGGATTAACGCTTGTTAACATCGCTGTAACGACCGGGATGGTGTCGTTTTCCGTGTTTTGAGGAATTTTCCAACAGGCGAGCGGCTGCCTGTGGATTTGTGGGATAGCGCGGATTCGTGTGATGGGGAATTGAAATTCGAGGTTTTAAGGTACTTCTAGGATTTTTATTGTTTTGTAATTTTTAACAGTGATATGTTCTTGCCCGGTTATCTAGCTAACAGTGGTGTGAGTTGCGCCCTGTCGGTGGTGATTACTCTGAGTGGGTTTGTTCTGGGAGTGAATCCTCTCTTAACCAGTCGCTACCAGCACTCCAGTGGTGGTGGAGCGGTCTGAAGTTAAGGGAGGTTCGGTTCTATGTGCGTGAGAGCTTTAGCCTGCCCAGTCGCTTGCCAGCACAGAGTTGTGGTGGAGCGGTCGTGAGAGGTTCGAGTCGGGTTTTGATTTGCGTAGTTATAACCCTTTTTTTGATCAGTCGCTGCCAGCACGTAGTCGTGGTGGAGCGGTCTGCAATCGAACGAGGGTTTGTGATCTACCGCGGTATGCTAATGAAGCCGTTCCAGCCAATCGCTACCAGCACTGAGGTGGTGGAGCGGACTGCAACCGGAAAGGGTTCGGTTTTTCCTTTAGGAGTGTAGGTATGCTGGACCAGTCGCTACCTGTACTGAGGAGCAGAGGAGCGGTCTAAAATCCTTGGATACTTTGGCTCCAGGAGAGGTTCTGTTTGCGCTTATGCGCGAACCCGACTGCCTGAACTAGAAGATCTACGCGGCTTATATACTTTCCGTCGTCTAATCGTGAAGCACCTCTGTAATCACTATATGTTTAATAATATATGACTTTTCTTAACAAGCGTTCTTATTGGTTCTATACCTTCCCTAATGTCAAATGTGGTGGCGCTGCGTACTATGCGGGTATTCGCTATCTTTGTCTTTCATGCTAAGTACAGGTTATCCTTGTCGCACGTTTACGCGTTATCTCCTAGGTTATTACGCTTTTGAAAATATGCACGGTTTGGTTGCAGAATTTGCAGGGCGTTACATCGCGGCGAACTGGCTGCTATTCGGAAACCGAATTATAATTACGGCCGAATCGAAGAAACTGTTGCAACTACTACCAAACGTACCGCACCGCTCCACGCAGAAGAGAATAATCTCGGAGCTGCATAAATTCGGTGCATAAGGATTCAGTAATTCAACGACAAAAGAAGAAAGAAGATACCGTGAATATTAACGAGTGCGGATACGTGATAAACGAGTCCGAGCGAGAGTGTTTACGTCCCGTCGTCGAGCGAACTCGGCGCGCGACAAACTCTTGGGATCATGGTGGAGGATCGAAAGACGAATTCATGGGTATGCATCATAAGGTGATTTTAGACCCCTTCCTAAAAAGTGTGGAAAATTATTATCTTGAATAACAAAAAAACAGGTGGGTTCATAGGAAAATTTTTCGGATCAAAATCGATCGATACTAGTTACACTTTTGAATGGCATTGATAAAATATTCCAGACTATCATGATTACCGAGTAATTGGCTCCTTACAACTTCCAGATGTGTATTTTCGCGGAACGGCCAGCATAGGCTAGCTACTACAGGAAAAATCTAAAGTGAGTCGAGAATGTTGAAACAAATTATATTTAGACAAATTTCATCAATGCCATTCGAAAGTGCACATGGTGTCGATCAATTTTGATTCTAAAAATTTTGTTATAAACTCACCTGTTTTTTTGTTATTCAAAATAATAATTTTCCACACTTTTTAGGAAGGGGTCTAACATCACCTTATGATGCATACCCATGAATTCGTCTTTCAATCCTCCACCATGATCCGAGAAAAAAAACAGATGTTCATTGTCAAAAAACATTAGTGTTTATAAAAAAATGTTTAAACAATTGGAATTTCAAAAATTTGATTACACCAACTGATAGTCCCATTAATACCATGTAACTTTCGTTAAATAATTGTTTCTCTAAATATAATTGTTTTAAGGTTATTTAAAGGAGAAAATTTACAACCCCCAGGGGGTGAACTACCCCCAAAGGCCTTTTGTCTAGGTCGTTGAATTCGCCTTTATCCCAGCATTCAGAATATCGAAAAAAAAGTAGGTCGACCCGGTGAAAAATATTAAGTTAACATTAATGACTAAAAACCACCCTATTGTAAAAACACCCCCATACCGCCATTCAACGAGCCCCTTCGAACCATGTAACTTTGCCCTCTGCGGATTTCGCGTATCTTCACAATTGACGGAGATATTTCTATTCGACATTCTTGCTGGGACACCCTGTATATAAAAACCCCTCCATTTTTTGTTCCAGGTACCGAGACCGCCGATAATCCGCGGCGAGCCAAGTTCTTTGGAGCAGCTGCCGTACCGATTTGCTCATTTCTTCCTATTACTTATACTTGGTGTGGGAATTATTTGCACACTTTAAATATTAATTCATTTTCGGGGAATTCCCTGTTAAGAGTAATTTATTCACCCAATCAACCCGCCTATCCCATTCTACCGGCCGGTTCCCGCAGAGGCTCGAGTCCTGCGGCGATTAACGTTTATAAAACATTGTATCTGTTGGAAATACCTCGAAGACCTACAGTGACGAAAATAAATTAATAGCAGTCGCGAATAAAGTAAATAACCTGTACAAGGTAAACACTGTGTTTAGAAGTTGTCAGAGCTATGTAACTGAGAAGGAGAATAATGGTATGACTGTTTAATATCCGTTAATACGCGCTAGTCTATGAAAAGAAATGTTTAAAACCGACTCGCCCGACTGAGTTGCGTGTTCGGTCATTCCAGTGAAATAAAGTGAAATGTGAAAAGTCGACTCGCCCGACTGAGTTGCGTGTTCGAACGTTTTCACCGGTTAATTTCCTTTATTGTACGCGAGAGAACCAACAGGTGAGCGATAGGTAAGTGCCAATAGAATTCTTATCAAACGCCACCTAAGTACGACTCGTCTTTGTTTTCCTTTGGAAAGCATCGAAGACGAGTCGTCACTTACATGCCAACCACAGAGCTGAGCACACGGAACAATCCGAGAGTAATCCTCGTGTTTGTATTCCTCCAGCCTGGTTAATACTCGCTTCGCGAGATTTGCATGAGTCTATTTCCTTCGCGGACTACCTTCGTGATCGCACTCAGAGAATAAATTCTTGAAGAAAAGAGATCAATCGCACTGCTGGTTATCGTGATCGAGCGATAATCAGCTTCGCTATTGTCTCGCGGTCACGAGCGGAACGGATTACCGTCCCGCGCGTCGCTGAACGCAGGCTCCCCGATTCACTGCCGAATTTCCAAGTTCAGCAGTAAAGAGAATTTCGCGATTCGGAGGAAATTAATTTCCCATCAAGAAATCGCACACACATAGGAGCTTTACGACCTCCTGTGTGTTGAAGAAATTCTGTCTCGGAGAAGGAAAAGAAATTGAAATATTGGTTTTGCCTATTTCACGATTTAATCAAATCATTACAGTCCACATATCGAGTTCTTCGAGAGCAATTGCGAGTGCCTCGTGTTCGCTATTGCCTCGCTTGAACGATCGAACGATTTACTAATAATATTGTGATCTTTTGTTTCCAGGTTGCTGGATAACAGGACGCGCCAGCTCGCCGAAGGTTTCCTCGCCGAGCCAATCAAGACATACAAATAATTAAAACTGTATATCTTTAAAAATAAAAATTTATATTGTGTGTGATTAAAATTGTGTCTCTCCAAAAATTACTCTCCTGCATTTCCGCTTCCCAAGCGAACCCTCGAACCGAGTTGCATTGCGTGCGCGACCGCCGCAATCTAGCAACTATAAAACAAGGTCCTTCGAGCCGGATTCGCTGCGGATTTGAATTCAAGTAACTCCTTCGTTAGCGAAGAGAGTTAACTTAGAGAGTCACTAGAAACATAACAGCACACAATGCCAGGAGGGAAAGACGATCCCCCTAGCCTCTCTACCTCCTTCGAGGACAGCGAAGAGGAACAGCAATTTCGGGCGATGCTGGAGGAACAAGCCCTGGATAGCCAGGAAATCCTCCGCCTAATCCCGAATCTCAAAAAGAAAGGGAGGGCGAAATTTACCCTCGCCCTCCTCCGCGAGAAGGAAGCCAGGCTGGTAGAGGCCTGGAACACCTTCAAATCGCGGCATGTGCGCCTTCTGGTTATGTGCCCAAAAGGCAAGAAGAGCACCATTCCCTACTTCGCAAATCCCTTGTTTGAAAAAATAAGGGATGAAGTAACGGATGGCCGCGAGTATCTCGCGGAGGAGCTGGACCGTTTGACAGCCGACAGAGCTGAAGCGTCCACCTCCAAAGCCTCTTCGGAGCCACCGCAGGACGTTAAGAATCAACGTCCTCGCGTTAAATTGCCGGAGCTCACGCTCCCGAAATTCGCTGGCGATGTGAGACAGTGGACTCACTTCGCTCAGCTATTCAAAGCCGCCGTGACAAGAAATGAAGCGTTGTCGAACGCGCAACGACTTCAGTATTTGAATGCTTGTTTACAAGGCGACGCGCTCCTTGCCATCTCTACGCTAAGCATAGAGGATGGAAATTTCGAGATTGCATGGAACCTTCTCGAAGGGCGCTATGATAATCCTCGGATTACCATAAGAGCGCACTTTCAACGACTTTGCGCGTTGAAAAAAGTGCGCAAGGATGACGCTGAGAGTCTGATCGGACTGCTCAGCGAAGTTGAGAACTGCCTCGCAGCTCTTAATCAGCGCGCCGCCCCACAAAAATTGTGGGAGTGGATGATCGCGTATCTGGTGACCGATGCGTTCACCGGCGATCTCGCGAGCGACTGGGAGAATTCAGTGGAAGATTCCACCGAATTCCCCGATTTCAAAAACGTACTTACGTTCTTGAAAAGAAAGATGCACGCTGCGTTGAGTTTGGCGCCCACGAAAGCGCGTCAAACCACGCACAAACCAAAACAACGTGAGAACTGTCATACGACAGCTCACGAAAATCAAAATGAAATAAGAAGCGTCTGTGCGTACTGTCAAGTACAGCATAGACTTGCAGATTGCCCCGCTTTCCGTCGGTTAACCGCGGAAAAGCGGATGGAATCATTACGAGGTAATCCCGTATGTTTCCGTTGCCTCCGTGCAGGGCATACCCTCACGGAGTGCACACAATCCAAGGGATGTGAGAAGTGCAATGGGAAGCATCATACCCCGTTGCATCTCGCCAATCCCGTTGCAAGGCCCGCGTATCGCGGAAGACCTGCAACCAAAACCGCGAACGCGACGCAAAATAAAAGCGCGCGTCCGCAGGCTGGACAAGCGCCAGCAACAAAACAGGAGCAGCCGAAGAAGGATAATCCTCCTTCGGCCTCGCAAGCGCTGTGCAGCACGAGCAGCGAAACGATCGAGCAAGAAATCACGCTCGCAACCGCGCTCGTTCGCTTGCACGGTCCACATGGTGCTACGCGTATTGCGCGAGCACTCATTGACCCAGGATCGCAAAGATCCTTTGTGATCAATGACGTAGTCGACAACCTTCGACTACGTAAAGAAAAAGCCTCCGCTTCCATCGGTGGCTTCGGTGCAACCAAGACCCAAGAGGTCAAACACAAAACAAACGTAGGATTTAGTGCAGCGAGCGACTTGTCGCCGCTGTACGAAGCTAGTGCGTACGTCGTTCCGCGTATCACCAGCTATCGTCCGCCAACACGTCTTGCATGTATCATGCAAGGTTACGCCGATCTAGCGTTAGCAGATCCGAATCCCTCCGATAACGCACGAATCGAAGTGCTTATCGGAGCCGACCTCATGCCACGTACGCTTCTCGCAGAGATGCGTATCATGGGAGATAATCTCCCTGTGGCAACAAAAACAGTTTTCGGTTGGGTATTGTTTGGTCCCACCGGCGAGACTGTCCGACCGAGCGAGCCAGTGCAAACCCTGCATTGCACAACGCTCGAGTCAATTGATGCAACACTCCGCAGGTTCTGGGAAACCGAAGAGGTCCCACACCAAAATGCATTAACAGCGGACGAACAGGCTTGCGAAGCACACTTCGCAAGCACTGTCAAACGAACTCCCGACGGGAGATTCGTGGTACGTATACCTTTTAAGCACCCACGACCTGCAGAAGCGTTAGGGCCGTCATTAAAAAGCGCCATTTCTGCCTTGGGTCGTGTGTGGACCAAATTGAAAGGAACCGAGAATTTATTCGCCGAGTATTCTGCGTTTCTCGCAGAATACGAAGCGTTAAATCATATGACTAAGCTCGAGCGTGTTGATAAACACCGCGTGTTTATACCGCATCGAGCCGTCGTCCGCGAAGACAGCGCGACGACCAAAGTCCGAGTGGTCTTTAATGCTTCCAGCAAGACTACAGGCGGACAGTCATTAAACAGCATCCAGTACGTTGGACCGCGGTTGCAAAAAGATATTACATCTCTCCTTGTAAATTGGAGAATGCATCGTTACGTACTGGTTGCTGACATCGAGAAAATGTTCAGGCAGATTCTCGTAAATCCAGAGGATCGCGTATACCAGAACATCGTCTGGCGCGATCCCCACTCCGAACAGCTGCTTGCATACGAACTGAATACAGTTACGTATGGTACAGCGAGTGCTCCGTATCTGTCGATGCGTACACTCTTGGAATTAGCGACGCGTGAAGCGGAACGCTATCCACTCGGCGCTGAGATCATGCGATCCAGCGTCTATGTTGACGATGTGTTTATGGGCGCTGATACTATAACACATTTAAGGGGAATCCGCATGCAAGTTTGCAAGATGCTTGCTGCAGGCGGCTTTAACCTGCGGAAGTGGGCCGGCAATAACTGTGATTTATTGTCGGATATCCCCGCAGGTGACCACTCCCTTGCCGTCGACTTAAAATTGTTTGATGAATCGGAGCTTAAAGTGCTTGGTCTGCGGTGGCTTCCCGCTACTGACCAATTCCACTTTAATTTGCAGCGGTATAAACCACTGTCAATACCTCCGACAAAACGAATGCTATTTTCCGAAATAGCAAAATTATTCGATCCACTTGGCTGGTTATCGCCAGTGGTGATTCACGCCAAGGTATTGTTGCAATCATTATGGTTGGAAAAACTTGGATGGGACGAACAAGTCTCAGCGAATACGCACACTACTTGGAATGAGTTTTGTGAGGACTGGTCAAAACTGACCTCATTGAAAATCCCTCGATGGTTGAATTACGGCAATGAGACCGATACCATCGAGCTACATGGATTTTGCGACGCTTCGGTAGTCGCGTACAGCGCGGCTGTTTACCTCCGCGTGCGGACCAAAACAAACGAAGTCTTCGCTTCGCTTGTGATGGCCAAAACAAAAGTAGCCCCGATTAAGACGTTGAGTGTGCCGATTTTAGAATTAAACGGTGCTGTCTTATTATCGGAACTAATGCTACATATACAAACGTCGCTGACAGTTTCAGTTGATCGTATTGTATGTTGGTCGGATTCGACCATAACATTGGCCTGGATAAGGAAACATCCATCTACCTGGAAGATTATAATAGCTAATCGAGTTTCCAAAATCCAAACAGCGTTGCCAAAAGCCGAGTGGAGACATGTGCCCACTCGATTTAATCCCGCGGATCTTAATTCGCGCGGAGTCGAGGCAGTAAATCTGCTCTCCTCCCCTATATGGATGCAAGGTCCATCCTGGTTGATTCAACCAGAGGACCATTGGCCAGTCAATAAAACTGACCTTTGCACGGAAGAAGGGAAACGTGCGGCCACCTCCCACGTTGCAACCCAATCTTCCAGCTGGAATTTATTGCATAAATTCTCCAAGTGGAGCAAATTAATACGCGTTGTCGCGTATTGCATCCGCTTTTATAAAAAATTGAAAGGGCAAGCCAATGATCAGTTTGACTGGTGGCTTGACCCTTCCGAGCTGCAAGATGCAATTGAGCGTATCGCTCGTCATCTGCAGCGAACCCATTTCGCAAAGGAATATGCTTGTTTGAAAAAACAATTGCCAATTCCAGCGAAATCGATGCTACGCTCGCTCGACGTATTTCTCGATGAGAATGACGTCATGCGAGTTGGTGGGAGACTCCGTCACTCGCGCTTGCCGCCAGCGACCAAATTTCCCATCGTAATGCCAAAGCATTATGTAGCTAATTTAATTATACGCCAATGCCATCGCAATACATTGCATGGTGGAATCCAATTAACAATGCATGCAGTAAGACAGCGGTATTGGATTCATGGCTGTCGCAGTACCACACGATGGATAATTCACCAATGCGTGGTGTGTACGCGATGGAGAGCGGAAACCGCCTCCCAAAAAATGCATGATCTGTTGCCAGACAGATGTCGTCCTGCAAGGCCGTTTAATACGACCGTAGTGGACTACGCCGGACCTTACAAAGTCCGCGATTCCGCAGGACGAGGGAAAATATCCCATAAAGCCTACATTGCAGTTTTTGTATGTATGGTTACAAGAGCGGTGCATATCGAGCTCGTTCACGAGTACACAACGAATGCATTTTTAGCCGCTCTCGATCGCTTTGTATCACGACGAGGTATTCCTAGCTTAATGAGAAGCGACAATGGAACAAACTTCGTCGGAGCTGATCGAGAATTAGCTCGTGAATTTGCACGAAGCTTCAATTCGCCGGAAATGCGCGAAAAATGCAATGCACTGGAGATCAAATGGAAATTTAATCCACCCAGTGCACCCCACTTTGGTGGATTGCAAGAAGCCGGTGTGAAATCGGTGAAACATCACCTGAAACGTATTTTAGGTGAATTCACACCGACCACCGAAGAAATGCAAACTTTACTTTGCAAAATCGAGGCGAGTTTGAACTCACGCCCAATTGCGCCGTTAAGCGAAGATCCAGAGGAGTTCAATGCATTGACCCCTGGTCACTTCCTGGTAGGAAGTGCGCTTAACGCAATTCCAATGCAATCTGTAGTTGAAGAACCTACATCAAGGTTAAACCGATGGAAGGTCCTGCAGAAAATGCATGAACAATTTTGGAGACAATGGTCGAGGGAATATCTCGCATCTCTCCAAAATCGTTACAAGTGGCAAACCACGCGTGAACAATTACGCGTTGGTGATGTTGTCGTTCTCGACAACCCGCTTCTTCCCCCCAACCACTGGGAGATGGGAAGAATCGAGAAGGTTCTGCCCGGTAAGGATGGCCTTATCCGGGTTGTACAAGTTCGCACAGGTAAAGCCACATACACACGCCCGATCACGCGCATGTGTAAATTACCTGTGGATGAGCCAGAACCATCCAAATAGATCGGCTGCTCGCGAGGAAGCGAGACAGCGCGCACGATCAGCCAAGCGGAACTCTCGCTCAAAACAGAGCGCAGCGTTTGAATTCGAACCCCGCTTGGCCCCCCTTGGCTGTAAACACGAGGAAATCGGGAAGACAAGCCTCTCCCTACCTCAACGCCAAGGGATTAACGCAAACAAAGGAAGAATTTCGAATCGAAACTTCCTCGCACCCGATTCTGATTCTCAAATCAGTTCAATTCGTCCTCTCAACCGATACACCATCAAGGAATTTCATGAAAAATTCGAAGCGTGCTTGCGTCTGGCGGGTGACCGTGAAGGGTCGACTGAGGACCAAGGCAGCCCTCCACCGGAGCAGACACCTCCAACTCCGCCAGTTTCGGAGACGACGGCACCTCCTACACAGGAAGAGATACCCCCCGAGTTGCCTCCGCCACCTGCCAGAAGCCTGGAGATCGATTTGGCCGGAGTGCACCTGGTGATACCGGAGCATATCCCGACCACCAGGAGGAGATACCGCTGCGCGGTACCAGGAGGGTTCTACTATTTAAAGTGGAACAACGAGGGCCGGTTGGTGAGCGTCCTCTTCCGACACCCGCCACCGCCACAAACGCCTACGACCACGCAACAGCAGCAGCCACAATTGCAGCCGCAGCCGCCGCTGCCCTCGCAGCAGCCGCAGGCAACCCGCCGACGTCGAGGAGGACCACCGCCGAGCGAGCGGCCACCCCTCCCACGTCGACCGAACTTCCTAGGAAGACAGCAGGCCGCTAATGTTTACATAGAAACATTAACGGCCCTCGGAGTTATCAGCCGAGAAACCCGAGAGAGGCTCGCCGAGATCGGCGAGGGAGGACCGACGAGGCCAGCCCGTCGGAACCAGCGTCCACCTCCACGCATCTAAACAGTAAGTACCATCATTTCAAATTTTATTTGGTGTTGGTACTACATTTGGTTCTCTCGCGGTTCATTGCTAGCTCGTACCCCTCTTGCATTGCGCGAGCCGCGCAAGGGGGGCGGGGTGTTTAATATCCGTTAATACGCGCTAGTCTATGAAAAGAAATGTTTAAAACCGACTCGCCCGACTGAGTTGCGTGTTCGGTCATTCCAGTGAAATAAAGTGAAATGTGAAAAGTCGACTCGCCCGACTGAGTTGCGTGTTCGAACGTTTTCACCGGTTAATTTCCTTTATTGTACGCGAGAGAACCAACAGGTGAGCGATAGGTAAGTGCCAATAGAATTCTTATCAAACGCCACCTAAGTACGACTCGTCTTTGTTTTCCTTTGGAAAGCATCGAAGACGAGTCGTCACTTACATGCCAACCACAGAGCTGAGCACACGGAACAATCCGAGAGTAATCCTCGTGTTTGTATTCCTCCAGCCTGGTTAATACTCGCTTCGCGAGATTTGCATGAGTCTATTTCCTTCGCGGACTACCTTCGTGATCGCATTCAGAGAATAAATTCTTGAAGAAAAGAGATCAATCGCACTGCTGGTTATCGTGATCGAGCGATAATCAGCTTCGCTATTGTCTCGCGGTCACGAGCGGAACGGATTACCGTCCCGCGCGTCGCTGAACGCAGGCTCCCCGATTCACTGCCGAATTTCCAAGTTCAGCAGTAAAGAGAATTTCGCGATTCGGAGGAAATTAATTTCCCATCAAGAAATCGCACACACATAGGAGCTTTACGACCTCATGTGTGTTGAAGAAATTCTGTCTCGGAGAAGGAAAAGAAATTGAAATATTGGTTTTGCCTATTTCACGATTTAATCAAATCATTACAGTCCACATATCGAGTTCTTCGAGAGCAATTGCGAGTGCCTCGTGTTCGCTATTGCCTCGCTTGAACGTTTCCTCGCCGAGCCAATCAAGACATACAAATAATTAAAACTGTATATCTTTAAAAATAAAAATTTATATTGTGTGTGATTAAAATTGTGTCTCTCCAAAAATTACTCTCCTGCATTTCCGCTTCCCAAGCGAACCCTCGAACCGAGTTGCATTGCGTGCGCGACCGCCGCAATCTAGCAACTATAAAACAATGACATTGAAGGAAAAATATCACAAAATGCTTGGGCATGTGAATTTTGGGTATCTGAAGATGTTAAGTAAAAACAATTTAGTTGAGGGCTTACACAATCAGTTAGAAGAACAGTACTTAAAATGTGGTACTTGCGTACGGAACAAGATGACAAACACTACGTTTGAAAATAATAGGCGAAGAGCCAAAGGAGTAGGTGAAATCATTCATGCAGATCTGAATGGACCACACAGTACGTTAGGATTTAGAGGGGAAAAATATTTCCTAGTGTTAGTAGATGATTACAGTAAAGTTGCAAAAATCTATACGTTAAAAGAAAAAAATAAAGTCTATGATTGCATAGTAAGTTATATAAATTTAATGGAGAATTTAACAGGAAAAAGGATAAAAGGATTAAGATGTGACAACGGTAGGGAATTCCTAAATAAAGATATTTATAATTTCGCGAAGGAAAAGGAGTTTTACATTGAACCGTGCCCTCCGTATGTTCACGAGTTGAACGGAAGAGCTGAGAGGTACAATAGATCAGTTATGGAAACAGCAAGATGCTGACTAGCGGATGCGAAAACAGCAGCGTACCTGAAAAATCGAACCTTAGCAAATACGCTGGAAAAAAAGATTCCGTACGAGATTATGATGGGAGAAAACCAAACATTAAAAATCTGAAATTATATGGGAGTAGAGTTTTTGTTCGAGTTCTAGAAATAAAGCGGAAAAGTAAATGGGATCGAAAGGCCGACCTAAGAGTACTAGTCGGATACGACAGTGTAGGTTACAGAGTCCTAGTAAATAATAGAGTCATAGTAGTAAAATATGTCGATATAATTGAAGAAAACGTAAGGTTAGTTGGATTTGGTGAGGATGATGAGTTAACTGAAGACACCAATGAATTTACACTTCCCTCTACTTCGGCCCCCGGAGACAGTAGGGGAAGAGAAACTGATTTAGTAATTCAAAGCGAAAAGGAAAACGATGAAAACAACGAGAATGAAAACATTGAAAATAACGAATATGAGAATAGCGTACCTAGTTCTAGTAAGGAAAATTTATCAGTACCAAGAAGGTCACAACGGCAAAAAAGTCCTGTAGGTAGATACAGAAACCCAATAACAAACTGTATTTGAGCGATTCCACGCCAAATGATCACACTCGATTCACACTTGGTCCCCGATTTTTTTTAAACTTCACAGATTTGTAGCCCTTGTCAAATCCTGTAAAATGCTTTTTTCCGTTCCTCGATATCGTTATTAGTTTTTAAGTTATTTAACTGCAAAGTTTGGGATCAACGTTTTTTCAAAAATTCATAACTCGAAAACTGATAAAGATACCAGAATGTGCGACCCGGCGTTTTACGCGAAAATGTTCAAATTTTAATAAAAAAAATACTTCGTGCCGGTACAACGTAAATAAATAGTTGTAAAATATAAATAAATGTTGTTATTAAGGTTGTACCAACACGAAGTATTTTTTTTATTAAAATTTGAACATTTCCGAAGAAAATGCCGGTTCGCACAGCCTGGTATCTTTATTAGTTTTCGAGTTCTGAATTTTTGAAAAAAAGTTGATCCCAAACTTTGCTGTTAAATAACTTAAAAACTAATAACGATATCGAGGAACGGAAAAAGCATTTTACAGGATTTGACAAGGGCTACAAATCTGCGAAGTTTAAAAAAAATCGGGGACCAAGTGTGAATCGAGTGTGATCATTTGGCGTGGAATCGCTCATTTACGTAAATTACGTAAGCGTGGATAATGCCGAAAACTATAATGAAGCAATAAATAGTCATGAAAGTGAAAGTTGGCAAGAAGCTATGGACAAAGAGATTGAATGTTTAAATAAAAACGAAACATGGAAATTAGTTGAAAAGCCGAAGGATAAAAGGGTATTGTACTTTGAAGTGGGTGTATACGAGAAAGGGAGACGATAGATTCAAAGCTAGAATAGTAGTAAGGGGATTCCAGCAAGAAGAAAAACTGGATGATATCTATTCACCTGTTGCGAAAACCCAAACATTAAAAATTATATTAAACTGTTGTGTGCGTGACTGGGATAGCCTCAGCGCTCCCGATTGTAGCCGTGCACGTTAGAAGGTAGGGGATCGTGTGTCACTCAAGGATAGGAATCCACTCCGGGAATCGTTATCACTTCGTTGCTTTATTCAGAAGTACCTGGTGGCTGTTACAACGACGGTCACAGGGCGCTCCGCGATACTAAGATCGGCGGTCGACGGGCGGCCAGCGGCGTGACGATGCGTACGGTTGTGTTTCCAGGAAGTCTCTTGTGCTCCGCCGCGGGCCGTCTTTTATACAGTATTTTTGCTTATTCTACGCTTTTTAGTTGCTAGGGCCTTATTCTCGAGGCTTCTATTCCAAAATCGTTGACGCTGCGTTTCGGGGCGCCGAAAGTTATGCCCATATTAGGAGATGTTCGCCATCGTGCGGCCTATGACTCATTCCTATTGCGCAGTTAATTCGCGGGGAAGCTACGTGGCTTTTTGGGGACCTGCTACAAAACTACTGCATACAAAATGACCTTAAGATCGATCAAATGGATGTCGAGTCGGCGTTTCTAAACGGAAAAGTAAAATCCGAAGTTTATGTTAAACAAACCCAGGGGTATGACGATAAGTCAGGAAGAGTATGCAAATTAAAAAAGGCCCTGTATGGACTCCGTGAAAGTCCCTGTGCATGGTATGAATGTTTAGATAAATATTTGATAGAATTAGGTTTTGAGAAGAGTAAGATTGATTATTGTTTATACTCCATAAAAGTTAATAATGGGAAAATTTATTTAATAATTTTTGTTGATAATCTATAAATTTGTAGCAAGAATAAACAATTGATAGATTATATTAAGGAGAAGTTATCCATAAAATTTAGAATGAAGGATATGGGCCGAATAAAAACATATTTAGGAATTGTGACGGGAGATTCGTTAATTCCCTCGGCGCGTTAAAAGAGTCCCCTGTAGGTTGACAACGGGTTTGCTAAAGTCACCGCGCCGAAGGCGTTAGACCAACGACACCCGAAGATTGTGCCTAACCGAACATGCCCGAATAAGGGCGAGGAGAGGCGGCAATCGATCGCGCATCGATCGTTAGACACTGTGGCTCGAGCCCCGACCACGCGTAGACGTAAATCGAAATATGTTGCGATCTTCCTTTGTGCGCGGTAGATTACCAGTACTGGCCACGCGAGTTTTGTCGAGGAGGCCACCCGTAAGTAGTTCGCCAATTTGTGTGAGGCGTTCAACTTAAGAACGAGATTTGTCAAGACCAAGTAAGTCATTAACACGTTAAGCCCGGCGCCGGTCCCTGGGGACCGGCGTTAGAATTTTCGTTTGGCTTAGCGGCTTGCCGCCGTCTAGCCGGTGAGCGGGCCGTTTGTTTCAGTAAGACACTTCGCAGTACTGGCAAGGCGGCGGCTTCACCAAAACATAGGCCGTAGCCTGTGCGTAATTAGACATATCGCCGCAACGTTTGATGTGCAGTACGGCTTGTTGTCTGGACGCTGCACGGGGAGAGTCTCGTATCGCTCGCTGGCTGCCGGCTGAACGGAAAGGACAGCAAATTCGACGCCGGGCTCAACGTGTTAAATCCTATATCTTACCTGGAATTTTTAGTATTTCACTTCTTGGGTCTATCCAACTTTTCCACTTCCCTGGGACATCTCTTCGCTATTTCTTTTCATTGCCGATTTGAGGAAACCGGCTGGCGCCCAAATAATTAGTCATATTACATAATAAATTCTCAATTTTATTCGTATGAGCCCCGGCCGCCCTTGACCCAGGCCGCGCCGAGTATGGATTCCGCTTCTCAACTCTTAGAGAGAAAATAATCCTTCTCATTTGGCGCCCAACCTGGGGCAGTTGGATTAAATTTTTGTCAAGTAGCTAGTAGATTATTAATGGATCGTCAATTTGAGCTTCCCCTAAATAGGGAACAATGCAAATAGAAAATATAAAGTCAATTTAACGGCATTATCAAAGTGGGCAAGCAACAGAACGCGCAGTTAGATAAAGGAATTGGTCGTTTGGCGTGGAAGGTTTCAAACAGGTTGCGACACGCAATCGAGTCACGCCACGCGCTTTGTTTATACTCTAAGCGTCCCCGGGTCTTACCACAAAGGCCCCTTTGTATCCATTCCTTCCAAAACACATTTCTTGCCGCTTCCTTGTGTACCTTGTGTTCCGCGAATTTCTAGCAAGTAAGATTTAGATATAAGAAATATAAATTGTGTCGCACTACGAATAAGCGAATACCGTTTGCGTCGAATGTGATAGCGTTTATATTTGAACAGTAATAATTACGGGTTGGACTAATCACTATGAGACTGATAAAATTTACATTAATTGCACTTTTAGTATGATATGAACTATATTAGAATCATTGTAACCGACATTAATTTTGACGATTAACATCGAATTTTCAGATTTCTTTGAATTAGTTACATTGTAATAGCTCATAGAAATCCTCTTTTTTTTGCTGTTGACCTATAGGAAACATACGATCATTTCTTTTTGTTGCTCGGAGGTGATACACAGACGGTATTCGTATTGCTTCTGTTATAAATATTGTTACATGTGATTTCACGGAATGATTATCGACAATTGTAGAAATTATCCTTGCCTACCAAAACGGCTTATTTAGGAGATGAAATATGCGAGACGAATTTTGAATTTGTTAATGTGTTGCTGGGATTTCTCTTGTGATTTTTTTTATTTTTTTATCCTTACCGGTGAAATTTTAGAATTGATTATTTATAAGGAACTTATTATATGAAGTACATTTCAACGACATTTTATGCTACCTTTTTAATTACGTCTGGTCAATTGTTGTGTACAGGCCGTTTTAGCAAATTTTACAAACATTCCTTGGTTACTACTCGTTATTTGTTCCATGTCAATTATTTGCTTATTTCATTTTTCAATTGTTATTTATTTTATTTTTCAATTGTTATTTATTTCATTTTCGATTATTTATTTATTCCCTTTCCAATTATTTATTTATCTTAATCCCAATTATTTATTTATTTCATGTTTCAATTGTTTATTTATTTCATTTTAAAATATTTATTTATCTCATCTTGGACTATTTAATTACTTCATTTGCAACTACTTATTTATTTGACTATTGATTGTTTATTTATTTATTTTGTTTTTGACTATTTGTGTCATTTCAGCTGTTTATTTATTTTGGTAAATCATTGTGAACCGAGGGTTATTTTATACGGAATTTTAGCCCAATAATCCGAGCAACGAATTTTCTTCTTCTATGTACTGGATTATTGAATTATTATTGAATTTTATGCATTTTTTTTACATTGTTTGCAATTATGTGTGGATTGTGACAGCGACCTATTGTGTCGAATTTCGTCAACCGCATCGAACTTTTGTGTGTTTGGAAAGGGATTTACCGGACCTGGAAACTGGCAATAGCGCGATTGACGAAAGTACAGGGGCGCCTGGTCTACAGGCCGATCCTGAATCAATCAATAGCCCGGGGCACATGCGGAAGTTTATCGAATTTTTCCATTTAATTCAAAATTACATGGGGCAGGGCCAGAAACAAAATCCGCGCAGAGGGAGTAATATAGCACTAGAACAGTTCTTACAAGGAATGGAAAATAGAAACCCGTCGCGTCATATCCATCCGTCTAGGGGGGAAGGCGCGTCTAATTTGTCTAATTCATTTAAGTTGCCAACGTTCACGGAGGATTTGACGATTTTCTCCTCCGGGAGCGAAGGCTCTGGTGAGGAATGTAGTATGAACTCGCGTCGTAGGGATCGAAGACAGAGCAACCGGTCCGTAACGTCGCGCAAAGATAAAGAGTCTCGGGGGAACCAGTCTATGGTCGAATCCGAGCAGAATTTGACAAAGCGTCAAGTAGAAATAGAGAACCGTGGTTTAATCGGTAGATCGGGGATACCCGACCTAGGCCAGGGGGGTCTGTCTAGGACCCATCCAGGGCAGACAATGGAACGTCGGCAACGGCCGTCATTAGTTTACGCGGATATCGTAATGAATGGAGACCGGGGAGGACCGCGTCTAGCGCGAATCGTCGACAATTCCCATTACGGACCCCGCGAAAATAGATTAGAACAGAATTTTATAGTGTTCAACTGTAACGGACGCTACGCCACTGGACCCAAAATGCTGACACTGCTCTCCCTACCCCCCGACGCAACACCTCACGACGCTGGACCCCCGACGACGACTGGAGATTACTTACTTACATTCTGACTACTAACGAGCCTAGACGTAACATTACGAATCCGGACCGACTTGATATTAAAGGCTTTACAATAGAAACAGTGTTCCTTTTCTCTTAACCGCGAACCCTTTCGACCATCGTGACAACTTGGTGTCAGAAGTGAGCCTTTAAGAAAAAAAAAAGAAGACGAAACGGACATCCACACATAGAAGAGGGAAAACAAGGAAGGACGCACAAAAACGCACACGACCCGCACACGACTACGACGTACAAAAAAAAAAAGGACGGAACCATGCAGTCAACAGCAGCAATGTAAGTCACACAAATAACAATACTACTATACTAACACACGCATGCACAGTTTTTTCCTTAACAAACGACATTCTTTAAATTATCAAAATTCCGCACGAAAAATCACCGTTAACTCAGAGACGAAGTCAGGATAGAAAGACCGCGACACTCTATTTTCCTCTACCAGACAACGACTTATCGGACAGTGACGAAAACGAACGAAACATCGAAATGGCGACTATTCCTGTAAAGTTTAGAGACGTATTTGCGACAATCCCAATATTCGACGGACGTAATATATCAATCGACAATTTTATTAGTATATGCAAGCGAGCGCAACAACCATTGGCGGAGAATGACAAAAAATATTTGGCTAAGATGTTACCGTTAAAATTTTCCGGCGACGCGCAAGAAATGATGGAGGGAAAAACATTCGAGACAGTAGACGAGATTTTAACAGAATTACGGAAAATATTCGCGGAACAGTTAGAATTAGGCGATTTGGAATTACAGCTCAGGACTTCACCGCAGAAAATAGGAGAATCGGTAGAACGATACGCGGCGCGAATAAGGCGAATAAAGGCAAAGATCGACGAACGAATTAGAACGGTATTCAACACAGTGCAACACAAGACATATTTAGACGCTAGGACAGTTGACAATGACGCGACGACAAGAAAGGCATTTATTAGAGGACTGATAAGCGAAATACGCGTGCATTTTATAAAAAGAGACGTTAAAACTTTTGAGGACGCAATTGAAATGGCGCGCGAGATAGAGGAAGAAATAAGACGATCGAAACAACTAGAGGAAATTAGGACAGCATACGAGCCACAGACAACACAAAAAACAAGTAACATAAAGGTACATTTCGCGGACGTTACAGGGACAGAAAAAAGCAAATTTTGTAAATATTGTAACAAATTAGGCCACGACATAACGGAATGCAGGACAATAAATAGAATGATAGCAGAGCGGCAACGAGATGGTTCCCACGAGCGATACGGTGAAAGACGCAAACCTCAGCGTTTCGGATACAGTGATAAGGGTTCTCACGACGATCAGCACTTAAATTCTCGGTACGGTAACGGAACGCGATATGATAAACAGCACTTGAGTAGACGCGATACAGATTACGGACTCGACGCGCGAAACGGATATAGGAATGCACCAGGGTACTACAACCGAAATATTTCGCCATACTATAATAGAAACAGAAATACGCGACAATACTCTTCATACCGATATCAGAATAATCCGACATACTATAGAAATCAATCACCGTGCAGACATAGACAGAACTCGCGAGAAAGATACAGGGATAATTCAAGGGATAGGAAATATGACAGATACAGAAATGACTCACGTGACAGACGAAGCAATAGGGACAGTTCTGAAGAACGCGAAAATTATCGAGCGCAGAGTAGAAGTAAAAGTAGAGATCGTTCAGGAAATGGGAAGACAAACGACACGACATTAACTGACAAGGACATAGAAAAAATAACCGAGCAAATGAAGCGAGTTTGGGGAAACTCCAACAGCGTTCCGCGGAAAGGCACGACGCGAGACGAGAACCAAGCGTGCCCAATGGATATATCGACGTAGAATCCGAATTAGGTAGACTTTTCCGAATAGAAGAACCGACTGAACGAAAACAAACCGAACAGAAACCGACCGAACAGAAACCGACCGAACAGAAACCGACAGAACAGAAACCGACTGAACAGGAAAATACAAAGCAGAAATCGACGACTGAAGCAATCACAATTAGATGCGGACTATCAGGGAAGCAGTTACCACCGATAGTTATATTAGAATCGCAAGACGTGAAATCGGGAAAAGTAAGACTTTTTGTTGACACAGGAGCGGGTGTAAATTTAATTAAAATGGGCAAAATAGCGAATCACACACAAATAGATACAAATATTATATGCGAACTCAGCGGAATAACAAATCACAAAACGATGACATTGGGCATGTGCAAGGTACAGGTAAAAAATTACAACGTAGAATTCCATACCGTTCCAAATTCCTTTCCTATTACAGAAGACGGTCTATTAGGAGACGCTTTTTTCAGACAAACTCAAGCTAGCATTTCGTACTCTAAAAGACAGATAACATTTGACACACACATAATACATTTCGACGCACACGACACACTGACAGTACCCCCTAGGACCATAATACAAACACACATACGACTGATAAACACTGACTTGAACGAAGGGTATATTGATAAAATAACTGACTGTCCTGGACTGCAATTTTCGAACGCGCTAGTAAGAAATCATGGGAACATAGCATATGTGCACGTCGCAAATCCGACGAATAAAACAATATGCACGGCTATTCCCAAGGTCATATTACAGCCTATCGAAAAAATTAATGATACGATAGCTGACTGCAACAAAAAATACACAGATGACGAACTGACAGCGCACATGACGAATGCAATGGACAGAGTCAGTAAAATACAGGCACTACTGCAAATGCAAAATTTAAATCCTGAAGAACAGAAAAGAGTTCAACAATTAGTTACAGAATTCCCAAATTTGTTTTATATACCCGGAGACAGACTAGGACGAACCGACATTTTACAACACAGAATACACACGACTGACGACACACCAGTACACACAAAACAATACAGATACCCACCAATACACAAGACTGAAATACAAAAACAAACGTTAGATCTCCTAGACAAAGATATAATACAGACCTCAACCTCTCCCTATAATTCTCCGGTATGGATAGTTCCAAAAAAACCAGACAAGGACGGAAATAAGAAATGGAGAATGGTAATCGATTATAGAAAATTAAATGCAAAAACAATACCATTCACATACCCAATACCGAACCCAATTGACATTCTTGACCAACTAGGAAACGCGGAATATTTTACGATATTAGACGTAGCTTCAGGTTTTCATCAGATCGAAATACACCCAGACGATAGACATAAGACAGCTTTTTCGACGCCAGACGGACATTTTGAGTATAAATACATGCCTTTTGGATTACGAAACGGACCAAGTACTTTTCAGAATGCGATAGATTTGATAACTTCCGGACTACAAAACGACCTATTTAAGTATATTGACGATATGATAATACACGCAAAAAACCTAGACGAACACGACGCGAAATTTAGACGGGTTGCACGCAGATTAGAAAATGCAGGTTTCAAATTACAGACGGAAAAATGCCTATTTTTAAGGAAAGAAGTAACGTACTTAGGACATAAAATAACAGCGAAAGGGGTGGAACCGAACCCATCATTAATAACTGCAATACAGGATTTTCCGATACCGAAAACTAAAAAGAACATCAAACAATTATTAGGAATGACAGGTTTTTATAGGCGATTTATAAGAAATTATGCGAAGATAGTAATGCCATTAGTTAGACTCTTACGGAAGACAGAAGACTTCAAGTGGACTAAGGACTGTCAAGCGGCATTCGAATTACTAAAACGAAAATTAACAGAACGACCAATACTGAAATATCCGGACTTTGACGACGAATTCACAATCACGACTGACGCTTCAGACTACGCTATGGGAGCAGTATTGAGCCAAAAATACAACAATTTTGATCATCCGATAGCATATTATTCAAGAGGACTGACGAAGACGGAACAAAAATATGATCCTATGAAAAAGGAATTGTTAGCGATAGTTAATGCAATCGAACATTTCAGACCCTATGTATACGGTAAAAAATTTAAATTAATCACCGACAACAGAGCTTTAGTGTATTTAAAAAACAAACCTAATCCTCCACAACAACTACAGAGATGGCAAATCACATTAAACGATTACGATTTTGACATAGAGCATAAACCAGGTAAGCAAAACGTAGTAGCGGACGCGTTATCTAGAAACCCAGTGCCAGTATTACCAATAAGACAAAGATCAAGCGACACTAACGACGACGAACAAGAGGAAAAACGACAGAAGCAACACCACCAATACAACACACGGCAGAGAAGTGACACGAACGAAGACGACAATACGCAGGACGAAAAAAGACAGAAACAACAACATCAATACAACACGCGACAAAGAAGCGACACTAATGAAGATACTGAGGAACAACAAAGGAGGAAAAGACCACATCAGGATCCACAAGAGAGTCAGGAAAGTGACATGGAGTATGCGCTAGAGGAACAAGGAATGGATGAAATAAGCGATGACGAAATGGCTACTTCAGACAAGGATATGAGCACGGACTCAGAAGAAGAAACAGATAAAGAAGAAGTTAAACGTAAAAGGAAAAATGAAGAAAAATTAAAAGAAAATATAGAGAAAAGGATGAAACGAAATGAAACAAATGAAAATGCACAGAAATGGAAATGCCCAGCAAGCGGATCAAGAAATCCTGAGGGAAACAGCGACCGTCCGCAAATAGACGAAGAAATGCCCAAAATGGAAAAAGAAGATCGACAGCTCCTGGAAGAAAAAAGCCTAGCAAGCGGATCAAGTCCTATAGCGGGAAAAAGCGGCCGTCGGCTAACAGACGAAGAAAGAAAACGCATAGAGACACAAGATCGACAGCTCCTAGAAGATTTAAATACGTATAAAGCAAACTCAAAGGATGAAATAAATAATGACGAAATAAATAATGATGAAATAAATAATGATGAAATAAATAATGATGGAAAAGTAATGACGGAAAACGGAACGCGAAGCGCAACGGAAAATGGAAATATAGAAAGAAACACTGAAAGACAAAGAGAACAAACGCCAGAACCGAATTTCAGATCGCCAACGCAAAGTTCGAAGAGTCAAGATGCAGGACAAATCGACGATGACACGCAGAATATCGAATGTACAGGAATCGGACCGGCTTTCCGAATACCGACAGCACCGACTAGGATTGGCAATAGTCAACCAGATAATATTAACAGAATCGACGACGAAGAAGAAGATTCAGAACAGACGGGTAAAACGGACAGAGAAACGGACGACGAAGACTACCAACCAACGAACTACCACAGGAAAAGACTAACAGCGCCACGACATCAACGAAAAACAAGAAATGCAGAAGACGACGAAATTGACAGAAGAGACATTGTTACTAACGGAATTACAATAACGCAAGACAACATAATACAACGAAAGGACAATATAGCATATTTCATTTCAGCAGACTGTATATTAAACACGATAACGACGGAAATATTAACAGAAAAAGGCAAGATAGATAGTGCTAGCTTATTACGATGCAATCCCGAAATAGGTGACGTAATAATTACAAGAAAAAATTTAACCTGCTATTTCGCGTTAGTATGTAAAAAGAAATACACAGACGATACAAACCTACAGACCATAAAACAATGCCTAGAAAGACTACTGCTGACGATACAGAGAGCGGGCACCGAGACAGTCACAATACCGAAAGACCCAAAAATAATAGACTCACTCACATGGTCAACGATAATAACATTTTTAAGCAAGAAAAAAGATAACAATAGTAAAATTACGTTATGTGAGGGACTAATCACGGTACCAACAGTAGACAGAAGACGCCAAATAATTCAAGAATTCCATAGTTCAGTGATAGGTGGACATAAAGGGGTGACAAAAACGTATCGACGAATAAGACAGAAATACTATTGGAAAAATATGAGACGCGACGTAACCGACTTTATCAGGTATTGCATGGACTGCCAACGAAACAAATTAGTTAGGATCAAACACAGAGCACCGATGGTTATCACGGACACGCCGACAGAACCTTTTGACAAAATAGCTATTGACATTTGTGGACCATTGCGAAGGACGAAAGACGGAAACGAATATATATTAACAGTCTTAGATCTCTTTAGTAAATTTGGAATTGCTATACCGTTAAAACAACAGACAGCGACAGACGTAGCGACAGCACTAGCGGACAGGGTAATAGCAGTTTTCGGAGCACCAAGAGCGATACTTTCCGACCAGGGAGCGAATTTTATGTCAGAGACGTTCCGACAGTTTACAGAAATTTTCCAAATAAAACATTACAGGACATCGACCTATCATCCGCAATCGAACGGGGCGGTAGAGAGAAGTCACCACGGATTAATAGAATTTTTAAAACATTACATAAACGACGAAAAGGAATGGGACAGATTATTACCGTTAGCATCATTTTCCTATAACATTAGCATACACGAAAGCACAGGGCACACGCCGTTTGAAATAGTCTATCATCGAACCGCAAACACACCATCCGAATTTCCGCCGGTAGAAAAAGTAATAACGTATGATGAGCATATGAAACAAATTAACAAACGAGTAAAACAGACGCAACAGGCAGTATTCGAACGACTGATACAGTTTAAAGAAAGGATGAAGAAATACTATGACAAAAAAACGAAGCAACTGAACTTTCACGTAGGGCAACCCATATTTTTATTAAAACAACCCAAGAAGGACAAACTAGACTGCAATTATACAGGACCGTTTAACGTAGTACGCGTTTTAGATAAAAACAACATAGAAATACAAATTGACGAAAACAGAACAAAAATTGTACATATAGACAAAATCAAACCCGCGTATGTTACAGGTGCCTCACGCACATTTTAAGTGTAGTGATAGCAAGCACAATACTGCCGCTGGAACGAAATCAAGGACTGTACTCGACGACTATAGGGACATTACAATTATATCATACGACATGGACATTAGTAGCACATATAGACACGCAGGGAATAGCACAAGAATACGACATCGCAAGACAGAACACGGAAGCGCTATCGCGAGTATGCAAAGCAATTGGTACGACATGTTATTTCGATACGAAAATTAAGACGATATTGACACGACTGAACAACGCAAAAAGAGAAATCGATTCATTGCAAGAGTTAACACCGGAGATACAGATAAATAGACGAAAAAGGGGAGCACCGTTGACATTCATAGGGAAAATTAGCAAGGCATTATTTGGAACAATGGACGCAAACGACGCAAAACGAATTGATGCACAAATAAACACTCTAGCCAATAGTACAGAAGAATTAGCGCAGATAATAGAAAGCAGGACACATATAATAAAAACGAAATTCGACCAAACAAAACAACAAATACGAAACCTTACAGTAGTAGTGGGAAAACAGATAGACAGAATTAACAGCGGACTGACACAGATAAGGAACCAAGAGATGAATATACAGAAGAACGCGGAAATAACATTTTGCATCTCAGGACTAACAGAAGCTATAGACGAAATAGAGCGACATACAAATATACTAATACAAGCAACGCTATTTGCAAAAATAGGACAGATACACCCACAGGTACTTACAACGCGACAAATACTAAAAAGTGCAAAAGTAATACAAAACACAGTGACAGACAGAGAACTCCCAGTACCACCAGAAGCGACACACATATCAGATCTAATAAAAGTGAGCGAGGTAGCAATTTATCACAATGGAAAGGAAATAGTATACGTAATAAGGATACCACTGCTAGATACCACAAAATACAAGCTATACCGACATATACCAATTCCGGTACCGCAAATTTTTAACAACAAAACAATGAAATTCGCATTTATCAAACCATTAACAAAATATTCGGCAATATCCATGAATTTTGAGGAATATTATAACATTGAGGACTTAACGACGTGTAAAAGATTGACAAATAAGTACATATGCGAGCAAACGAATCCCAGACAGAGAGTTAGAGACGATGCAGAGTGCGAAATACGCATGGTAATAAACCCACAATTCAAAAACCCGGAAGACTGCGACGTAAGACTGAAGACGCTAAGGAGGACACATTGGACAAGAATTGACAACACAAACTCCTGGATTTTTGCGACACCGAAGACCGAAACAATATATATAACATGCGACGGACACGAAGCAAGGACAGAGACGATACAAAAGACCGGAATATTAACCTTGGACGCTGAATGTATAGCAAGAACGCAAACGGTGAAACTAATCCCTACGATTGACATTGTATCAAATATTTCAGTAGCAGCATCGAAAGGACAACCATACGCGCTAAACATAACGAAACTGATAAAACATGCACTAGAGGGACAGGACGTGACGAACTTTACGTATGTACTAGCGGAAACCGAAGCGTTTTTACAGGCGATAGATAGCGGCACAAATGGGAAAGATGAATTGGAAAATGGAGATACAAAGTTAAAAACCATAATACACAAAGCGAGAGAAATTAATAATGTACACAGTAGGCTATCAGTCATGGAAAGGCTTCTTAAGTATGTAGGTATTTCAATTGTTCCAATGATAGCAATAGGAGCGATAGCAGGGAAACTGTCGTTGTGTGGAAGAGTGGAAATGGTACGTAGACTGTTACAGTGTAGACGAAGAAACAGAGGAACGCCCGAGACGACCCTGACAAGTAACGCAATGCCACTGACAGTTTACATGACGCAACCAACACGTGCGAATGAGATAACTCAAAGAATAACAGAGTTAACAGCCATCGCGGACGGAAATGTACCTTAACATATATACTAACCTATTATATTTAACCATTATATAACATTAACACATTTAATTAATAAGCTATAACTAACACATTTAATTAATAAGCTATAACTAACACATTTAAACTAACAGCTATAACAAGCGTATCCAAATTAACAAATATAACTAATACATTTAACAATATGGTATACACTAACAAAAAAAAAAAAGAAAAAAAAAACAACAAAAACGCACAGCGATAATGTAATGATAGGATGAAGAAAGTCAGCGAGACCAGGCCACGGGCGATGCTGTGCCCGATATGCAACGGCCTGACCAGCCGAGGTGCGGAGCATATTGCGTGGTGCCTCCAAGAACTGGAGCAACGGACAGAGGAGCGGCTGGAGAAGAATACAGCATGCGGGATATGCGGAGGATTAATAGCGAATTCAGATATAATCCGCCATTACGGCGAATGCGCGGAAAGAATGATCACAAAGTACCAATATAATGAGGCGATGTTGGCATTAGCTAAAGACAAGGACGAAGACGAAGACGAAGACGAACCCAAATGGGTGAGATCTCAGGGGACACAGACAGACTTGACAGACGATGACAGAACAATAAGAAAATGGACGAGAGTACAAGAGACACAGACAGAAGAAAGAAAAATAAAGACGAAGGACCAAACGACAGAAACGGAAAAGCGCGAGACTAAAGACGAAGGAACACAAACAGACCAACAGAACATAGAGGGACAGAAATGGACGATAGACATAGATGATGAAGGACGTGGACTAAGACGACGAGACGCGATGGAGATAAACGAAGAAATAAAAAAACTGCAGAATGAACTAATGAGACGGACAGTAACGCTGACGACACAAATGTTTGGACGAGTACAGATAACAGAGATTGACAATGACGAACAATGAATACTAGCAAAGACAGAATGACTAACAACGAGACTAACAGACGAAATACTAATAATACATATACTTTATATTTTACTAACATACATTTATACGAAACATTATATTAAACACATCCTTTTTTTGATACATTATATACATATATACAAAAGAAAAAAAAAAAAAAAAAAAACTATAGTCAAAACAAACCAACAGTGATTTCATTCATTCATGCCACCTAACCGAAATAACTAAAACCAAAAGCGACAAAGACATTACAGGTTACACAGCCATACACAAGGAGCATAGACGGACAATACCAAGGAGAGAGAAAAAGACATATGTTAACACAAACTAAGGCAAAATAGGTATCCAAATCATCAAACCAAACACAAGGTAACAGAAAAGAACAATCTAATAGTGAGAACAGGTAACAAAGTAACAACAGGTAACAGGTAATACATACAAAACAACAAAATAATAATATTAATAATAATAAAAGAAATTTTTTATTTTTAACCAAAATCACGGAAATAACTAGATAAATATTAAATTTTCATGAACGAAATGACGTAAGGACGAGGACACAAGGACATACGAAACGACGAGACTTGGACAACAACGGACGCATTGACAGAAATAAATTGGAAAAACACTGATGCGGGAGCATCAGAATCAAAAGCGGGGGAGTGTAACGGACGCTACGCCACTGGACCCAAAATGCTGACACTGCTCTCCCTACCCCCCGACGCAACACCTCACGACGCTGGAACCCCGACGACGACTGGAGATTACTTACTTACATTCTGACTACTAACGAGCCTAGACGTAACATTACGAATCCGGACCGACTTGATATTAAAGGCTTTACAATAGAAACAGTGTTCCTTTTCTCTTAACCGCGTACCCTTTCGACCATCGTGACACAACCAACACTCGTATCCGAACAACGAATATGGAACATCTAGAAGAACTGAGGTATCAGGAGAGGGGGAGTCGCGAAGGGTACGTTTTGACGATTCGGGACCCAACAATAGACATACGGTAAATTCGGCAGTAGAAGTTGGTAGGAGACGGTACGAAACGGAACGGGATTTCCACCGGGGAACCAGAAGGATTAGAACGATCCACCTCTTGCCAAGTGGCAGGAGAGTGCTAGAGGAAAGGATAGTACCGGACATGGAGTACTGCCGGATTTGCAGGTTGAACGATCTCATGGATAATGATTTTACAGACCTCTTGTCGCGAAGATCGGGTTCGGGGAGGTCGCAGCGTAACGCAAATCGAACGCTAACTTCCGATAGTGAAAGCGATCCATCGCCTTCCCGAAGCCATCCTATACGAACTAGGGAACTTGATCAGACAACAAAAAGGGGCGCGTTCTATTGGGAAACAAGTGAATCGGACGAAAATGACCAACCAATGAGATCAACGATGTCAGCGTTAACCGCTCGTGATCGAAGGAGTAGCGTTTCACCGTCAAATAGTAGCTTTACGGATTCAAACCTGGCTATTAAAATAGAGAGAATAGTCAGCGGCTGGAAGGTCAACTTCCCGCGGACGGAAAAGGACGCTGACCAGTTCTTATTAATTTTGAAAGATCTTTTGAATATAAGCGGGATAAATAAAGACCTGATTTGTCAAACGTCCCTTGTCTGTCAAACGTTTGTCAAACGTTTTCGATGGCGCGTACCGGAACTGGTACCTCATTAACAAAACAAAGTGGCACACCTGGAAAAAATTCGCGAAAGCATTCCGTTATCAATGGGGTGTTAAGAAGGCAGACGGTGACCTGTTCGGGGAAATACGCGATCTGAAAGTCGAAGGAAATGAGTCTCTCGCACTATTCACTTGTCGAGTGCGATTTATTTTCGAAAAAATGAAGCACCCTCCGTCATTTAAAGATCAGCTGAAACAGGTCCTCGTTAAATTCAACCCGCGATTGACTCTCGAAATCCTTAATTTGCCAATACATAACTACGAAAAATTCCTCCATTACGTCAATGAGAGGAATTACATCTGCAATAGGTCAATCGAATGTCAAAAGGAATCGCGATCGAAACGGGATAGGGCAGAATTTCACTGTATTCAAGAGGAAACCAGCGAGGATGACTCAGAAAAGATCGACGACGATGACGAGGAGCACAGCGCCCCCGCGAACCTAAAAATCTTCCAAAAGAACGGAAGCCGTTTCAATAAGGACAACAAGGAATCTAAAACGGGCTCTAAGCCGTTGGTTCGATAACGCCTTGAACAGAATTTGACAAAGTTCGAAGAACGGAGTAATAGGACCGACTCCAGCAGTGGCGCGGCGACAAATTCAAATGGTAATCCCAACTCAGCGACACCCTGCGATTGGAGTAAGGCCTTTTGCTACAACTGTAGTGAGTGGGGACACCCGACTTGGTAGTGTACCGCTGAGAGACAGGAGGTATATTGTAATGTCGAGGACGGCCGAGGTTCCGGGTGAAATTAAATGATTACATTGTTTGCGGTAAGAAGGTCTATTCGGTATAGATATTAGTCCGGGTCAGTCTAATGGGTCTGTACTATTCGAGAGTTCGTCCGTAAGTCTCTAGTCGTCGTCGTGGGTCCAGCGTCGTAAGGTGTTGCGTCGGAGTAGGGAGAGCAGTGTCAGCGTTTTGGGTCCAGTGGCGTAGCGTCCGTTACACTCCCCCGCTTTTGATTTTGATGCTCCTGCATCAATTTTCGTTCATATAGTCATTGGCCAGTAGCGTCCGTTACTTTGTCATTGTTTGTTTATCAAAATAAATATTTATTAATTTCTGGTGTCTCAGGTGGTCACTATTATTACTTTAAGTTATATATATATATTTTTTGTATGTGTTCTTTGTTACCTGTTGCTACCATTGGATTATTCTGTTTGGTTACCTTGTGCTTGGTTTTGCGATTTATATACTTATTTTGTCTTTGTTTGTGTTACTGTATGTCCTTTTCTCTCTCCTTGATATTGTCTGTCTATGCTCTCTGTATATGTCTGTGTAACCTGTAATGTCTTATTGCCTTTTGCTTTTTGGATTAGTTTAAATTCCTTATTTGGTTTATTGTGGTCTAGTCATTTTGTCAACAGTATTTTGTCGTCAATCTGTTAGTCTTGTTAATTAGATAAATGGGTTAGTTGCCAGGATTTTCTACTAAGGATTATTATTATTTTTTTTTGTGCGTTAGAATGCGTTGCTGTATGTTATGGGTGTTAATTCTATGACTCTCTGAGATATGTCGAATTCGCTCGTAAGCTCTATGGGTTGTCGTTCAATTTCGCTATTTAAAATGAAATAATCTACATGTTATCTATTCTTTTCCGCAAAATGATAATTTTCCCAGTATTGTAATAATTGCTATTATTGGTGTTATCAAATTGCTATAATTATTTACGCTGCGCTAGCCGCACTACGTGTATCTGTCTGACTGTTTATTATGTTTCCTATCGTCCGTTGAGTGTGAGATGGAGTCAGCTGTTTTCGGTGGTAAGTCGGTGTGTAGTATGCTTCGTCATCGGTCTGTGTATCGTGGTCATTTGTCGTCTTCGTCTGATTTGCGGTGGTTATGCTTAGTTTTTCAACAATAATTTTGATTTGTCCTGTATCTTGTCGTGTCTTTGTTGGAGAACGAAAAGTTGGTTCGATGTCTGATTTCATTGCTATGTCCGTTTGGTCGTAACTTTCTCTTACAATGTTAATATTCTTCACGTTTAGCGTTGGTGATCTAAAATTCGGTTCTGGTGGTGCTTCTGTTAGTTGCTCTGTATCACTTTTTCGAATTATACTCGTTGGTCCTTGTTCCGTTTGCCTTATCGTCGTTTTACTTTTTATTTCAGCATTTTCTTTCTGTGATTCTTCTAGGAGCTGTCGATCTTCTGTCTCTATGCGATTTGATACTTCGTCTGTTAGCCGACGGTCGCTTTTTCTCGCTATAGGATCTGATCCGCTTGCCAGGTTCACTTCTTTCAATGCATTTTTCTCTTCTCCTTTTATTATATCGTCTTCATTCGTACTTTGCTTAATATCCTCATTTGCTTCTTCATTGCTATCTTCGCTTTCATTTTCATTATTATCTTCATTTCTTCTTAATTTTATTTTCATTATTATTCTATGCTCTTCATTATCTTCTTCTTTTTCTTGCATTGTATCAGTATCGGAGTCCTGATTTCTATGTGCCATTTCGTCGTTACTATTTTCGTTATTGTTTTCTTCTACCTCAATTATTACATCTTCCATATCTGTGTCGCAATCCATATTACTTGCCTGGTTGTCGATATTTATTTTCTCGTAGTTTCCTTCTTCTTCGGTTATTTCATCTTCTGATTCCGTATCGGTGTCCTTATTCGAAGTTGCTGATTCGTCATCTGTTGTCCAATACATGTCTTCTTCCTCATCGCTACTTTCTATTTCGCTTTCGTAATTGGTGTTATTTGACTCTTGATATACTCGCGTTTTCCACTCTCGATTTTCCGTATTTTCGTCTGCGGTACTGTTCTGTCTTATGTTATGTTGATGATATAATTTTTGCTTTTTATCGTCCTGTATGTAGTCATGTGTGTCGCTTGATCTTAATCTTTTAGGAATTATATTTATCGGTTTATCTCTTGGGTGTCTGAATGTTACGTCAGGGTTTCTTTCAATTACTTTCGTATAGTCTACCATTATCATTCGTTCTTTGCCACTAATATCCGATTTTATAGAATCTTTCCATACTGAGGAACTGTAAGTGGGAATTGAAGGTGCTAAATTGTTGTCCGAAAGGTTTTGTGTCTGCTTGTAAATTTCGGTTTCGTGTAGGTATTGTTTTGTGTGTACAGGTGTGTTGTCTGTCGTGTGTATTGTGTGTATTCTTTGTTTTCTACCATTCGTACGTCTTAGACTATTTTCGGGTATACCATTGTCACGTCCCGAAATGGCGCGGTCAAAAATGGAGGACTTTCGAACTCGCCACTCCTGTAGACGTGATTGTATTTGTCTGTTTTGCCCCTGAAAAACCTAAATCTCCATTGGCAAGGATACGGTCGCTTGGCTTTTGGCGGGCAATGGAATAGGATCGTTGTCCTCCCCGAAGAGTGATTGCAGTTTGGCGGCTAGGCGCCGGATCTTACGGGCAGTCTCCTCGTCGGTAAACCCGGGTAGGTCGAGACTCTGCGGCTGACCGGGAGGCTGTAATGGAGCTGACCGAGCTTCAGTCGCGAGAGAACGAACGATGTTGACCTTATCCACGAGGATTTCGTCTGAAAGAACCGTAGGTACAGCACAAACCCCGATCAAAGTGTACGAGCTGACTGGTTTGTGCGTGGAGCGGAGAAACTTTAGGTGGTTGTACTTCCAACCTCCGCGGCGCGTTTTCTTGGCCATGAGACGATCTGTTACCGATGAGTAATTCTCCCCTTGGATTCACGCACGGATGAGGATTTGGAACGCGGGACGTCCAGCGTGCATAAGCCCTGCCTGCACCGCGAGACGCGTAGGAGGAGGCGTGAAAGGGTTGCGGAGAGGAAGGAGATCAAACGTGCATAAGTCCTGCCTGCACCGGATGATCTTGTCGGGAGAGGGTAGATGTTGAGATTCTGGAGGAGTTGGAGTTCCTGAGGAGAATTTCTGGTCGGAGACACGATTTGAGCCGCGGTTCGATTGTAGGATAATGAAGAACACTTGAATTCTTAATACTGACGATATATTGTTACACGGAATTGGTTCGTACGCCGGAAAGGATCCTCGCTCAGGAGAACGCAGCGCAAAGACGAACGGTGTACAATATGAGATCGCGAGAGTACAGGATTTCGAGGTTCTATAACTGAGCGGTACTTGCTCTGACCAGTTGACTTCCAACTGTCGAACTGGTCAAAAGACTGAAGACTAATGCTTACGGTGGTCGCTTAAATACCCCTGGTGCGGACCTCGGAGAGGTGAACAGTACCCCGTTATCTGCATTTAGTCCAGGGGATGGGGTTATTGTTTTGTCTATTACGTGATAAGGTAACGCTGACTGCACCTGCGGGTGCGTCATTGCAGCGTCCGCCGAACGCCGTGCTACTTGATCCCGGTGGGACCCACGGTGGACGCTGCGCGGCTCTTGTTATCTTACTTACTAAATTCCTACGGCTATGCTTATATCTAAAGTATAATTTATTGGTAAAAATAGGTAGTGTAGGGGGGGGGGGGGGGGGGGGATGGATGTTACACCATTCTGCTCCTCTACATTTGCCTGTTGTAAATGCGGGATAAAATGTATTCTTTCTACTCTGTCCTTTTCGTTGATTAAAGCTCCAGTTTCATATTCACTGTAAATATGATCGGAACAAATTGGTAAATTGGTAATCTTTTTTGTGAGCTCTAATGTGATTGCGGGTATGGTTGTGCGTATACGGTCATTGGTAACGTTCGTCACCCGCACATATGCCAAATTGCCCTCGTTTTTTACTAGTGCATTTGAGAAATGCAGCCCTGGGCAAGTAGTGATATTGTTAATGTACCCTTCGTCTAAGTCAGTATTCGTTAGTCGTACGTATGTCTGTATTGTGGTGTTGGGAGGTACTATCAGTGTTTCAGGTGTGTTAAAGTGTATTGTGTATATGCCAAATGTAACAAGCCCTTGTGAATATAAAATGTTGCTTTTCGTCTTCTTGAAAAATGGGTCGCCTAAGAGTCCGTCTTCTGGTATGGGAAAGGAATGAGGAACAGTATGGAATTCAATGTCGTAATTTTTTAATTGTAACATGCACATACCCTGTGTTCTTACTTTATCGTTTGTAATGCCTACAAGCTGATGTGTGATCGTTTTATATGTAACTGTGTTGTTCGCTATTTTACTTTTTTTTATCGGATTTACACTTGCGTTCTTATCAATAAATAGTCTCGCTTGTCTTGTTTTAATGTTTGGCGATTCTAATATAATTGTTGGTGGTACATGGTTTTCTGAAAATCCGTATCTAATTCTTATCAGTTCAGTTCTCGGTTCTTGCATATTTTCGAGTGATTCGTGCGTCGTCGGTTCTCCTAATCGGTAAAGTCGTGTGATGTCTCTGTCTAATTCAAAATTTCCATCGGATTCGGTTAGTTCGCATTTCGTGTCATGTTTGTTCCTTGAAGTGCTTTCGGAGTATTTTAGCAGCTGTGAGATTGTTTCTTTTATTTCTCGTATATCACTCCATCTTACTAGCCTATCTTTACTATCACTTTTTGCCCTATCACTTGAATTAGTCCTATTGTCATATTTATTCCCCGAATTTGTGCATCCTCTATCCCTGCTTCTCAAGTCGCGTCTCTCTGCTTCTGATGAATTTTCCCTGTATCGTCCTCTTGATTCGCGTGCATTCTTGTCCTGTGAATTATTTCTATATCTGTTGTAGTCTCCATTTTGTGAATAATCCCTATGTCTATGCTTCATCTCGTGTCTGTGTCTGTCTTGTGAATTGTCTCTGTATCTATTGTTGCTATCTCTCGAATCGCTTCTACCTTTGTCGGGTGAATTATTCCTATATTTACTATATGAACTGCCTCTATATCCACTGTATTCTCGATCGCGTGAATTGTCCCTATATTTGTTGTATTCCCTACTGCCTGAATTGTCTTTTAATTTATTCGAATAATGTTTATCGTGTGAATAATTATTTTGTCTATCGTAGCTTCTGTCATATGAATTGTCTCTGTAGCGGTCTTGCGCGTCTCGTCTAAAATCTATATCTGGTCTACTCCAATTTTGTCTACTATAGCGTATTCTGTTTCCGTTCCAAGAAGGTGATTCTGTGTCGTGAGAACTCTTATCGTAATATCCGTGCTGCTGTGGTCCGCGTCTTTCTCCGTATCGGGTACTGTTACCGTCAGGGTTTTTGTCCTCTAACATCCTGTCTAACACCGTACACTCGTCCGTATCATGCGTTAATTTTTTACAAACTTTACAATATTTTACATCATTTGTCGTTACTATATCCGCGAATTTTACATGGGCGCTGTTTATTGAATCTACTTGCTCTGATTTTCGAATTATTGCTAATTTCCTTTTCCTATTAATTTCGTCCTCTATGTCTTTTACCTGTGTTACATCCAGCCAAATTTTAATACAAACTTTTATTAAGGTTGCATTTAAAATTAAGTATGCGTTAGTATTAGGTGCAGAAGTCGGGAAGAAGCCGGCAGATGGCGAGTATAAACACGACAGTTCGCGCACTCGACATGTACACAGTAGCAAAAAACCTAGAGCTAGATAAGCGGATTAGAAAACAATACGGTAAAACTGCAGAAAAGGGGACACACCTCCGATCTCTTTGTGCTTCTGGCAGGTGACAGAGGTCATAGTACTGAGTTACCACGTACTTGAATTAATTGGCGGTCACTCATAGTTTTCGAGATATTTCACTTTGAAGTTGCCGAAATGTACCGCCTGAGCCTGTTACCACGTATGACTTTATCAAAAGATTATTGTGATAAATGCTAGTGTCTAGTAAGTACCAGTGGGAGAGGGGAGTAGATGTTAGCGGGGGGGAGTGGAAGTTACCACGTACTTGAATTAATTGGCGGTCACTCATAGTTTTCGAGATATTGCACTTTGAAGTTGCCGAAATGCACCGTTTGCGTCTGTTACCACCCGTATCCGTCCCCCCTCATCAGGTACTGCAATTTTGTCACGTTTGTGACACTAACATGCCCAGATAAGTTTGGCTATGTTTTACGGTCACTGGTCAGGTCAGTGCCAGATGAGGTGGGGGCGAGGGGGCGGCGATTAGCCACCCCCACTTTTTTTGCGGTACTAGTTTTTGAAACTTGCAGTTTAAGCACATAAGTACCGCAAAATAAGTAGGGGGGCGGCTGGTCGCCGCCCCCTCGCCCCCACCTCATCTGGCACTGACCTGACCAGTGACCGTAAAACATAGCCAAACTTATCTGGGCATGTTAGTGTCACAAACGTGACAAAATTGCAGTACCTGATGAGGGGGGACGGATACGGGTGGTAACAGACGCAAACGGTGCATTTCGGCAACTTCAAAGTGCAATATCTCGAAAACTATGAGTGACCGCCAATTAATTCAAGTACGTGGTAACTCAGTACCATCACCTCTGTCACCTGCCAGAAGGACAAAGAGATCGGAGGTGTGTCCCCTTTTCTGCAGTTTTACCAACAATACATGTATTACCAGTAGGATCTAATATTGATTTTCCTGACGATAGATGGATTCAAGGATGATGATCCTCGAAACCATCTATCCAACACTAGAATATATAAATCAAATGAAGAACGCCGAAAGCAGAACACGGAGACCACACCTCACTCTGCCACAAACGCTTCTCATCCGACTTCCGCACACCTCATTAGACCGCTTTATTTGTACTTCTTAAAATCCAACATTACAAACCCTTAATTACTAGTCTTTCGTACATTTGCTTACTCCTAAGTTACTAAAACTACATTTGCTTACTCCTAAGTTACTAAAATTACATTTGCTTACTCCTAAGTTACTAACATTACATTTGCTTACTCCTAAGTTACTAAATTACTTTTGCTTACTTCTAAGTCATAGTACTTCCATTACTTAAATAAATTAGTTTGTTTTTCACATCTTCTGTCTCTTCATTTCACCACTGGTCTTCCGTGGGTCTGTCCCCTTGGGCCCCGCTCCTAGGGTGAACTATACCCGACAGAGCGTCCGGGAGAAGTAGATCCCACCACAAATCTAGAGTTTGCACTTCAAATCACATCCCGCGCAGTATACCTCAGCCAGATTAGTGTCTTTACCATCGACCATTTCCGCATTGGTAGAATCACCTCCCCTTTAACCACAGGCCGTTTGGTAGCTGCCTAGAGTAGCTCACGGTCGCCTCCTCTTAATTCATTGGCCACTCCTGGTCTTCCTTCCTTACGGGCTGGGTCCCCTCCTGTCGAATGTTGAACTGAGCTGTCCACAATAAAGGTACCTATCGTAGGGAACACCAGCCGTCGCAGTCGAATTTTCCTAGTTAACGATACCCTCCCGACACGGACCGGTAAGCAGCTGCCCTGAGTAGCTCCCGGTTCGTCCCAACCATCCGATCCCGCTACACCAAATCCTCGAGATCCTCCGATCCGCAAGTCTAAATCTCTGCGTCAGACTGCATTCGATTGCGACCGTTGATCATCTTGCACCAGTCAGAGATAGGGATCCACTACGTACACTCAGTTTAACACACGATCCCCCCCCCCCCCCCTCATCCTGTTCACCAATAGAATCAGCTAAAATACCGCTCGGCATAAACGGAAGAGTTACATTCGTCGACAAAATTTTCCCCTATCCCATCGTTGCGTCTGCTTGGACGTAACACCTGCTTTACCGCTTCTTCGAATGATTTGAAATCCTTGTGTAAAAAATATGTCCCAAATTCATCGCATAAACCTCTAATAAACGCCTTAGTTGTTTTTAATTCTATTTCTTTGAGTCTGCCGTCTAAGTATGCTGCGTGTTGTACTGAATTGTACACTGCCTGAATTCGGTCGTCTATTGTAATTTGTATTCTACGTAGTCTACTCGCGTATTCTAATACGCGAGTAGTATCTCTGTGGTCTCGTTGTATCTCTGTGGTGTCGATTTCAGTTCAGCCTCAAGGTCTCCTAATTCTGCCTGTTCCGTAAACGTTGTCTTTAGGTCTTTTAATATTTCACTCAGAGAATTATATTTTTTCGCGTCTACTATATCGAGGGCCGCGCCTGCTAATTTAAAGGGGATCATTTGGAAAAACTTCTGTCGGTCTGTCTCGTTTAAAATTTCCTCCGCGCGTTTACATGCTCGTACAAATCTGTCGGTTGGTATATTCTTCCCGTCGAACGTCGGAATATTTATGAATACATCCTCAAAAGTTACAGTATGTGTCGTCATTATGTCGGTTTCCTGGTTTTCGAATTTAACAGTAGTTTACGGTCGCGGTATTGGGAGGTAAAACGTAGATCTCGAAATTCTGTTTTACCCTTGTTTTGACCGAAACGCTGGCTTTTTGTGTGAAATTTTGTGATCTTAGCATCTTTACAGGTTACAATATTGGTCGTCATATCAACTGTTTCGTTATTGTTTAAATTATTTTGCGATAAAGAAATGTAAAATGTAGACGTCCTTTTTCCATCCTAATCTCGTTCTTGGGTTTCGCGGTGATTTTTTTTTTTCTTTTTTTTCACAGGTAAAATTTTAATAAGTCAGAGAGTGCGGTGTGTTAAAAGCAGTGTTTCGCTAACAATGGTTCGTGTGAGTTAGTTTTGTTAATTTATGTTTTATGTGACTTACGGTGCTGTTGCTGTCTGGATATGTATTGTCATCTGTCGGTGCTGCGTAGTCTCGTCGTTGCTCTGTCTTTACTGTCGTTGCTGTTTTGTGTGTCGTGTTATCTTTCCCTCACTAGCTCATTCTGACACCAGTTATGTTGTCTGTTGTTGAAATGTTGCGTAGCTGTGTTCGTCTTTGCTGTAAGTATTGCGTGGCTGTGTTCCTCTTTTTCCCTAATTTTGTCAGGGAGCCACTTCTGACACCATGTAATGTCGAGGGACCGCTTCTGACACCATGTAATGTCGAGGGACCGCTTCTGACACCATGTAATGTCGAGGACGGCCGAGGTTCCGGGTGAAATTAAATGATTACATTGTTTGCGGTAAGAAGGTCTATTCGGTATAGATATTAGTCCGGGTCAGTCTAATGGGTCTGTACTATTCGAGAGTTCGTCCGTAAGTCTCTAGTCGTCGTCGTGGGTCCAGCGTCGTAAGGTGTTGCGTCGGAGTAGGGAGAGCAGTGTCAGCGTTTTGGGTGCAGTGGCGTAGCGTCCGTTACAATATCCTCTTTATAAAAAGAAAGGCCATACCAATAAAAATTGTACGAGACCGTCGGGAAACGAGCGGAGCCCGCAATAGCCCCCCCCCCCCCCCCCCCCCCCCTTGGCTGTTGACAAAATGGGCTCAGAAGAAGGGATTGACCGGATGGAACCAGAGAACAAGGAGAAAAATATAGACCAAGAGAAGAACGTGGATAGAAGTGACAACCTGGGAGTTAGAAACCTATTTAAGATAAGCAGCACTTCATCGATACCTGAAGGAACAACCTCCTTGGAAATTGACGAGGAAACAGACGAAGAACCGGAACCTACCGACGATGCGGCAACAGTAGAACCTGAGACAACGGGAATAAAACCAATTGAACTTTCGATAATCCAGGAAAGGACAATAACCGAAGACCCACTACCCAATACACGACAAACTATCGATTCAACATCTTTACGAAATTGGAGACCAGAGAAGCTACCGGCCCATTTAGTCAATCAACAATCGCGAAGGCGAAATTATAGGGGGGATAATAATGTTGAGGAACCATCTAAAGTATTAAGGATATCGGTTGAGATTACAATTTTTGGCAAAAAAATTAGAGGTATTATTGATAGTGAAAAGAGTAAAAGAGTATCAGGTACACGAGCTTAAGCCGGATTTCACGTCGACAGCGGGAATATGCCTAGGCAACGGTTCGGTAGTAAAGTCAATCGAGGGCACCTGCTTTATCATCGGGATCGGGGATGTTTATGGCCCACAATGGATGAGTATCCTTCCGGGATTGTCAGGGGAATTAATCTTGGGAATGGATTTCTGGATGGCATTTAACCCTTTCGTTGCGGCATTCCGCTCCGCTGGAATAGCGCCCCCAACGGGGCAACACACACTACAGGCAGTAGCGCCACTAAACGAAGAGCTTCTCCGCAAACTGTGCATACTGTGAGTCGGGAAATTGGTGTTCGGACATTGGTGTTACATAGTGATATGTTTATAGGTCTTACAATTATTATTGTCCAGGGTTATCTTAATCAACAAATCTAATTAGTTGACCCTCTAACAATAGTTTCCTATCTCACCTGTTACCTTATATATCATGTTAATGCTTGCGATTGGTTACTTGAAGACGTTAAAAAGCTTAAAAGACGTCATTTTGCTAAATAAATGTTTATATATTTTATAATCTTGTCAACAATTATAGAAGAAAATACAATTTAGGGTAAATGATGTATCAAATTAAATTCTTAGTAATTTATTTCACAATGATAAATTTTAAAACAAGGATCTATGCACAAACCCACATTACAATCTTTGCACTCATACTTAGATTCATGTCTTTTGTCGTTTGCACTGCAAACGACGCACCGTCTACTTCGATTTGTCCCTGCCGATTTGTAAACGGAAGGAAAATGTCTTTCCGTTAATCTTCCCGGATGATTATTGCCTGTTAAATGTTGACGCTTTGTAGCTTGGTGATATTTTCCCAGTATTTCCCTGATTAACTGTAATTGGAATTTTGCCATGGATATCGGTTCTTTCATTTTGTCTTTGTAAAGGCAATAGGCATTCCACACGCAAATGTCTAACAAGTGGAAGAAATATTTGCGGTACCATTTTAAGGTTTTGCGTGTGGAATTTACCCTGCTGATGACCATGTCTGCTTTATCTACTGCGCCCATAGAGTTATTATAATCCAATACGCATACAGGTTTTCGTATAACTTTCTTTCCTCCATGCTTGATTATCGTTCCAAATTCTGACGTATGCATGGTAGACAGCATATATACTTCTTTTTTATCCATCGACTTTGTGACTAATAAATTAGTGCATGATCGAAATGTTGCCTCTCCTCTTTTTAACCGTTCGTCAATTTTCGGCATTCCCTTCCTCCGTTTTCTAACCGTTCCGCACGCATTCGTGCAATTATTATGTAGAAAATTGAATAAAGCAGGACTTGAATACCAATTGTCCACATAAAGTGTATGACCCATTCCAAGATACGGTTTCATGAGTGTTTCAACTATTGCGCCAGATATTCCAATATCCTGATTTTCACTATGTACCATTGTAGATGATCCAGCATAAACAAGTAAATCGAGTACAAATCCTATCTGACAATCGCTGAGAATAAGGGATTTTACACCAAACCTATTTCTTTTGGACGGCATGTACTGTCTAAAGGACAGCCTTCCTTTATATAAAAACAAGCTTTCGTCAATGCACAGACGTTCATAAGGTTGAAATGCTTGACTAAATTTTGTTCGTAATATATCAATGACGTTCCGTATTTTGTGTAAACGATCATTCGTAGGATCGGCCGGATGTGTGAAGTGCAGCATCTGTAATAATTTGAGGTAGCGGTCTCTGGTCATTATTTCTCCAAAAATCTCACTACGAAGGAGTTTATCTTTACTCCCGTACTCTAATAGTGATAATTTTTTGTTGCGTGTAATTAAAAATGACACAGCAAAGAAACGGGATAGTTCAGCTAGCCCTGTTGCTGCTGAATTGTTTATATTATTATTATTCTTCTGTGACCAATATTCATTTGTTTCTCTCGCAATCAGTTCTACGAGCTCTTCAGAGATAAAAAGCTGAAAGTAATCTAAGATTTTGGCTGATCTACTGATGTTTTCTTTAATTCCTGAATCTTTTGATGAAAACTTATGAATTTACGGAGAAATCTTTTTGACGTCCATATATCACAGCAACTGTCATTTGCTTCAATCTTCTCTGATTCTGAGTCGGAAGTACTACATATAGTTCTTTTTTTTTTCTTTCTCTGTAGTGTAACATTATTTTGATTTTGATTATCTGAATCGTTTTCTGAATCAGTAGATCGGTCACGGAATAGAATTTTTCGTCGTGACATTCTGACAAGAGGGTGCAAAAAGATTTTATAAAACAAACTAAACAAAGCTCCAAATAAAATTTTTAAATAAATATTACGAACCTTGAAAAATTAATAGCTGTTATCCAGTTTCTTGTAATGCTTCAAGGAAGATTTCTTTTTGTATTATTATATAATTTGGACCAAATACTTAACTCTCGAATAGAACACACGGAAGAAATTTGTTTGGACGTACAGAAGATATTTTTTGCGTTTGAAATATACTTTTATTTCAACGGACTGGTTCGCGCTTTGAAGCTTCGCGAACACTATCAGTTTGAAGAAGAGTGGAGCGTGATTGTTGTACCGATTGCTTCGAACCCAGTGCATGTCTTATTTTTGGAGTAAAACAAATGAAAACGAACTAAAGAGTCACAAGTGCTATCGATGTGATACGTGCATACGAACGAAAGAAATAAAAGTATCGCGGGGCCGTTGGGTGAGCGGTATCACGCTGGCGCCGGCTACAGCCCGCGGTCATACACACAGGTCATCGAATGGATGCCGGCTATATCCGGCGCTCGTACACAGAAGTCATCGAGTGGATGCCGGCTATATCCGGCGCTCGTAACGAAAGGGTTAAAGTACAAGTTGATCCGTACGGGCCATTCCACGTGAAAACAATCACTTTTGGCAGTAGGTCCTCCGATTTTGTTTAAATTGTAGTACGGTGTAGTATTATTGTACTATAAATTATTTCGTAACACTAGATAATAATACGATAAACAGCAATCCTAGAATTCACTGATGTGTTGTGTTGTTCTCGCGTGCTTATAATATCATACTGCAATATCGCGTGTTTATAATAATTTATAACGAATATAATAATTATAATAATAATAATTTGTAACCAAACTGTGATCTGATCAACGACCACATTTCTTACAATTCTAAACTTTTTATCACGCAGTATTTTTTTTGGTACATCACACAATGTCTGTGATTTTTTTCGTACCTGAAAATCGTGCCGGTTCATGGAGAAACTGCATTTTAAAACACGAAAATCAATAATAATGAGGCCTAATAATAATTTTCACGTTGTTCCTATTTTTTTCCAGATACCTCGGGCCCTCACACACATTCTGGAAAAAGACCGGTGACTCTAAGATTATCCGTTTCGAAGATATGATTTTTTTAAATTTTAAATTTCAACCCCCTGTATCTCCGAAAGGGTTGAGATTTCGCCATTCTGCTACTGGACTTTTAGGCTTCTATTGGTGCCCAGAATACGTGGTTTAAACCGTGGTAAGACTCAAAGAATCACGCTGAATATAAGCTCGAGCACTAGACCAGATATTTGCTATTCCGTAAATTATCTGAGCAGATTTCAAAATTGCTATGATCAGAGCCACTATAAATATGTACTAAGAATTCTAAAATACCTGTGCTATACAAGAGAGTTAAAATTGACGTATAAGAAAAACCTAAATGAAAATATTTTGGAATGTTATGTTGGTGCTGATTGGGCAGGGGATATAGTCGATAGGAAATCCACAACGGGATATGCAATCAAAATGTATGGGAATAGTATTTACTGGAAGTCGAAGAAGCAAAATATTGTAACGAAGTCTTTGACTGAAGCGGAGTAGGTTGCGTTATCGGTATGCATGAGTGAGGTAAAGCTGGTGAAAGAATTGCTGAAAGATCTTGAAGTAACAATGAATAATCCAATACGGATAAATGAGGATAATGCTGGTGCGATTAGCATAAGTAAATATGGAAATCTAACAAAAAACTCTAAGTATATAGAAACGCATTACCATTTCGTAAATGAAAGTTATCTTGCAGGAATAATTGAAGTAAGTAAAATCGATTAGAATGAAAATCCTGCAGATATATTTACTAAGCCATTGGGACGAAACAAATTTGAAAATTTCAGAGCTATACTCAAATTAGAATACTAGGTTAAGCATTGCCTAAGGTGAAAACTGTGCGCAATATAACTGTAAGGAGGCGTGTGAAAATATGGATACACATTATATTGCGCGGATGAAGTTGAGGAAATGCGCGTACAAGTTGCGCACGACTGATACGTGCGCAATCCAGCAGTTATGTGTGCGTGCGCTCCCCACCTGGGAAAGTACTGTTTGGAGCTATAATTAGAATACGGCACATGGTGCCTAAGCGCTCGGCGCATTAGAGATAAGTCTTGAGAGTAAAAGTGTTGTTACACCCCAAAACGTCTTTGTTACTAACTTACATCAAACCCTGTACCTCAGAACTTTAACAGAAATTTCAACTTATTGTTCCCGGACTTCTAGGCTTCTTTTGACCCCCAGAATACGTGATTTGATTTATTGCACCCATCACTGACTTACCCTTTATGTAATAGGCTAAATGAAATCGACGGTAACTCGGTATATTTCATCAATTTATTTTATAACTGTATTACTGAGCTGTGATTCAAAATGAATGCATGATTAAAATTTCAAATAATTTTTTTTCCGTTACAAGAAACATGATGAAATCGAGTTATCAAATGGGATTGATTGTTGGGTTCAACAATTTCGCTTTACATTCCGTGCTGCAAAATGAAATAAGTGTTAAATTTATTTGTTTTTGTATTTATTTCGAATCGAAATGTAAAATAAAGCCTTACACCATTTGTTTTACAACAGCCCCTTTGTTTTACAACAGGAACGATTTAGTTTAGGCTTTGATTCAAACTAAATACAAAAATAAATAAATTTAACTAGTACTTTATTTTGCTACACGGAACACAAAGTGATATTATTAAAACCGACAATCAATCCCATTTCATAACTCGATTTTATCATGTTTGTTGTAATGAAAAAAGAATTATTTGAAATTTTTATTATGCATTTACTTTGAATCACAGCGTAATAGCACAGTGCTAATAAAAATTGATGAAGTAGAACCGATTTGCCGTCGATTCAAATTAACCAATTTTTGACTCAAATTTTGCTATGTCATTGATAGTGTATAAAAAAATGACTTCAAATTTACTAAATCATACATTTCTGTCAAATCCCGGTATATAAAACATGTACAGAACTATTACGAAATATGTTAAAAAATCCCGGTATATAGAAAAAAATGTACAGAACTATTCGAAGCGAAATATGTTTAAAATTGTTTTCGTGTACTACTTACATGAGAAACTATACGGCGCGCTCTTCGACGTCCCGTCCGGTCGCATATCTGCCGCGGCCCCGTCCTCCAATATCAACGCCGCCATCTTCTTCTGAATAGAGCCTTGGGGCTCCTGCTGCTCCCCTTGCTGCTGCCGCTGCTCCTGCTCCTGCATTTTTTGTTTTTGCATTTTTTGTTTCTGCTGCTGCTCCTGCAGCTCCAACCGTTACTGCAAATTGCAGCATCTGCTGTTGTTGTTGCTGCAGCTGCTCGCTAAATTGCGCCAGCATTTCTTGTAAATTTTCAGCTTCAACGAAAAAAACCCCGATTATGAAAAATGTTTCCAACGCGCACACAATCTATCTTTTAAAGCAGGTCACTTTCCAAATAAATCCAGATACGAGACTGAAATACGAACTAATGGAAACTACATAGAATACATGAATGCAATACTTACAGGACATGTTGCTGCTCAGGACATGTTGCTGCTCAGGACACACTCAACTCAAAATTATTCGAACGAATTGTAGAAAACGACTGATGAGAAGACACTTCCGTTGTTTCGAATTAAGGCACTGTGATGTACACCAAGGCCTCTAACGGCGTTACGGAGAGTCTTGAGATACAAAAGCCCCATTCCCCCACTCCAAATTTGGGACCTGAATTTTCCCCACTACGCCTTATTTGACCCATCAATAGAATGCGCTCAATCTATGCTGTATACCGAAATCGATCGTTCTAGCACGGTATCTGGCGGAGTTAAAGTTCGATAGGTAGTGGGTAGGGTGGGAATGAAATGAGCACTTTGGACACTCCTACTGCGAAGCAGAAGAGAGGGTTTATACAATTTCTAATTGAGTATAAAACGGAACTGGTTATTGTTTTGTAAAAATACGGAAACGATTGTTCAGAAAAATGTTCTGTTGGAAAGGGCCCCTTATGCATCTCGCATGATGTTGTAGGTACATTATTACTAGACTGCGGATCTTTATGCAAATGTGAGTTTTGTTATTGATAGAAAATTGTATGGAGTTGTTTTTAAAACGTGTTATCCACGTTTCTGAAATTTATACACTGCAAGAAACATTTTTAATTGTGTTTTCAGTAATCATCTGTAATTTGTAGAGACTTGTGATATCAAATTTTGGCTATTTTGCATAAACATCCGTAGTCTAATTATTACAAACCATATGAACATGAACATATTGTTACATCCGGTTCGTTATTACCACCAAATTTTCTCTTGTAATTCTGTTGCATCATTATTGAACTCTGAAATGTATTGAGATTCCACTCTGCCCAAGAAATCCTTCCCATAGAGATATCCATTACCCCTTCTTCTAATTCCCAATAGTCAAAACCACATCCCAAACGACCGATGCAGCTGCATATCTAATTGACATCCGCCGCATCGCGCCCTACACATAAATTAGATAAACCTACGCCTAGCCCAAGAATCAAAAACCCTTCCCCACTTATTCCAAGTATCCACCCGATAAACTGACTATAAAAACCCTCGGGAATATTACCTCGACACCTAGTTTCCAGCCAGACTTCACTGACGGCGAAGCTCTGGTCACAATAGCAGTAGATTCTGCAACAGTCACTTTCGAAGCGTTACTTAGACGTGAGAATAAGGGGATACTCTCGAGGAAGATTGTACTTAGTTACTTTCGACCAAATTTAGAATAACGCTCAGTACAGTAAAGTAGTACTGTTCAATTCGGTGCAGCGCGAACAGGCGAGGTCCTACACGAGGTAAAATTGTAATAAGCATACACACACTAAACACCTTTTGTAAGATTCACTCTTTATACTTTTGATATTAGAATACAGCTATCTTAGTTTCTTTTCCTTAAAGCACTCTTGTAAATTCAATTACCACCTGTCCATTCGTAACATCCAGATTATAGTAGTGCATAGAACCCACAATATAGAATAGGATATCTAGCAGCTCAAATATTCCTATCCGGAGTAATATTAGTCTTAATGAGTCTTGGGCACCAAATGTGTGCGTCCAGGAATATCTCTGAGCATTTACTTTAGCCAATCCTCCACCTTCTTCCCTTCTGGAGACTTTCAAACCGGCCGACGGTACGGTTTGATTGGAATTATAGGCCACGAGATCCTAGAGTCATATGTACTGTGGGAAGTATTCGGAATATAATTCAGGGTCGAACCCGTACATCTGGTAGGACTAGTCTCTGGACTAATACCTTCGCGAGTTAAGGAAACCACCAGGGTTAAGATTCGAGAAAACATAATCAGGCATCACCCATCAAAGGACACAGTAAGTCTTCGGGAGACTTGAACATCAAATGTGTGTGTTCAGGAGTATCTTCGAGCCGTGCCCTTCCCTATCCAACTCCAAATCCTACCCGGACAATTTGGACCAACGAGGAAGAATCTGTTTGACAACGATTATAAGCCAAGAGATCTCACAGTCATCTGTCCTGTGGGAAGTGTTCGGAGAATTAATTAATCTCGAACAGATACGAACTCGTCGACGATTGTTAGGACTCGCGATATTCCCTCAAGAAAGGTTTAGGAGCGAACTCGTCACCTCGCAACCAAGCGGGGTAAAAACTAGCTCACACGGCTGGCCCGTAACATTGATCAAAAACTTTACACTTAAATAACTTAAAACTATTAATGATATTGAGGAATGGAAAACGGCATTTTACAGGGTTCGACAAGGGCTACAATTATACGATGTTTGAAAAAAATCTGAGACTAGGTGTATATGGACTGTGTCCGCTTTGCGTGGAATCGGTCAACGGCGGTAGCGGCTGCAAGCGAAACTTTGGATTCTCGATGGGAGCATAGCGCGATCCATTTCTTTCGCGTTCACTATCCTTCTCTAGCATACAGAAGCCTGGCGCAACCATGAAGTAGTCCAGCTTCCGTACAGTGACCGACTCGGTTTCGGCTTTTGGGAGGGATGGCAGTATGTTAGAGAAGAACAGTGAACGTAAAAGAAAAGGATCGCGCTATCCTTCCGTCGAGAATCCAACGTTTCGCTTCCAGCCGCTTCGTCGTTGCACAGCAGAGAAGGATGGCTACATTAGGAAAACAAAGAGAGTCTGCAATAGGTGTTACTTTCTGTACCGTTCGTTGCATGCCATGTACCTTTCATACGCTATAACAAATTGTGTCGATTCTTATATCGCTTTCATCTGGAAAATCTGAGCTATACGGTCCTGTAATTTTTATTAACGAAAAATTCTGTATAAAATATGTTTGCATTCCGATTAATAGTGGTGACACGGATATAAGACTCACCGGTTCTCTCATTTCGATTTCAAAGGAAGCCGCCGAGCGTTCGGATTCGCGACCTGTACGTCATCGTTGCGCATTCTCTGTCCCGAATTTTGCGCAGAAATCGAGAAAGAACTATACTATGTTTCATACTGTTCGATTCTACATACAGGGTGAGTCAGTGATGGGTGCAATAAATCAAATCACGTATTCTGGGGGTCTATAGAAGCCTAAATGTTCGGGAACAATAAGTTGAAATCTCAACCCTTTCGAAGATACAGGGGGTTAAAATTTCAAGTTTTAAAAAATCATATCTTCCGACGGGATAATGCTAGCGTTACGGGTCTTTTCTAGGATGTGTGGGAGGGCCGGAGCTATGTGAAAAAAAATAGAAACCATGTAAAAATTATTATTAAGTCGCATTATTATTGATTTTCTTGCAGTTTCTCGATGAAGCGGCAACATTTTCAAGCAGGGATGGGCGTTATTGACTAATTTTTCGGTCCCAATAAATTTATTCTAAGAAAAATTCGGCCCAATAAATTTATTGGAAGACAAATTTGTCCCAATAAATTTATTGGAAGAAAATTTTGCCCCAATAAATTTATTGGAAGAAAATTTCGTCCCAATAAATTTATTGGAAGAAAATTTCGTCCCACTAAATTTATTGGAGGCAAAATGCGTTCCAATAAATTTATTGGGACGAATTTTCCGCCCAATAAATTTAGTCGGTCGTATTTTTGGGGCAAAAACCGGTATTTGGGCACATTTTTCGGGCCAAAAAGCCTTATTTGGACACATTTTTCGGCGGAATGAAGTGCGGAAATGTGATCCGATGATTTTATTGGTGGAAAAATGCGTGCCAATAAATTTATTGGACCGCGTTTTCCGTCCATTAAATGTACTGGGGCGAACGTTTCGGGCAAAATTGCCGTATTTGGGCACATTTTTCGGCGGATTGAAGTGCGGAAATGCGATCCGATGAATATATTGGCACGCATTTTTCCACCAATAAATTCATCGGATCGCATTTCCGCACTTCATTCCGCCGAAAAATGTGCCCAAATAAGGCTATTTTGCCCGAAAATTTTCTTCCAATAAATTTATTGGGGCGAAATTTTCTTCCAATAAATTTATTGGGACAAATTTGTCTTCCAATAAATTTATTGGGCCGAATTTGTCTTCCAATAAATTTATTGGGCTGAATTTTTCTTCCAATAAATTTATTGGGACCGAAAAATTAGTCAATAACGCCCATCGCTGTTTTCAAGTACGAAAAAAATCACAGTCATTCTGTGATGCACCCAAGAAAATATCGCGTTATAAAAAGTTTAAAATTTTAATAAATGTGGCCAGGATAAATTATTGAAAGTTTTTCGCTAGAGATTCTCAATCCCAGGTTTATGGCAGCATTGTAGAGTTCATCAACCTGACCCTTTTTTCTCTCTCTCACTCTCACTCACTCTCTCCCTATCGCACTGCGGTGTTCGGTAGCAGGCCCTCGAGATAAGCTGGGCCTAACTGACCTAGGTAAACAGAGACCCGCCGACTTCGAGCCTTCTACCGCCGCAGTGACACATGCAGCCATAAACCCGGGATGCTATTGTCGCCATAATCTTCAACTAAGCATTTCATGGGATTCATATCTTTACATTGTAGCAATTCACTTCGAATAATTTCACTGTGCAACAGACACTGTAGAACAACATTCGCATAATTAGAAATTTTATCAACGCTCGTGAAAACCTTTATTCTGGTCGGTAGTAATAACGGATCAGTAATAACGGATATGAGCAAGATCTGGCCGGTATATTTCCCTCAAACGGTTATACTCGAGAATCGCAGATTCGTCCGCTTTGACAGACGCTGAATCGAAATTAATTACGTGCAAACCATTTATTGACGTTAAACGCGATAGAGCTACATATGTTTGTCCTCTATTGAAAATTGAAGTGCCGATGCCGATAATAGCTGAAGTTAAGCTCAAACCTTGACTTTTGTGAATTGTAATTCCATAACTCAGAGATATAGGAAATTACTTTCGAATAATGTACGACTTCTCCATCACTTCAAATTTAACAGCAACGCGTTGAATGTTTTGTTGCCTTCCGTTTGCCAAAGTAATTATCAATTCGTTCACCTCCTGATTACACTGTCCAACAGCCAAAAAATTCCTCGCCATCCACTGGGTGATTCTTATAGATTTTGACGTCCTAAAACCGAATACGAAGCCCGTTTTTGTCCATCACCCTCAGTTATTGAGATATTCGATTTTGAAAATTTACACTTTTTTTTAACTTTGAGCCGTATTTGCAACCAAACAATTAACAATAAACAAATTTTGTTTATGCCAGCGGATTCTGTGGACCTTTGCAAATAAAATTATGTGTATAACTTTTGCAATATCTAGTTGCAAATTTGTTTAACTAATGATTGAAGCCGCCGGGAGCCGGTTTTGGTGCTCATTTTTTCGCAGTCTTTTCAATATTACGTTGAATTGAAGGGTGTAGGGTAAAATCTAACCATCTTACGCGATAGAGCGGACATTTTTCAGCCTCGTGGAGGGTTGAGGGAGTTGGACAGGGTGTTCCGTGCGATACAGCTCTTTATTTGGTGCATACTGAATAATAAGACTCCGGTACACGGTGTGAGTACAAGGGTTAAAGCTAATAAATAAAACTACCTAGCCAACATAACCGCAACTGTCACTTGCCCATCGATCGGCTCGGTGGATCGTGCGTGGAGACCCTGTCGCTGGCGATTGGCTGGTCCGGTCGTCACCGCCTGTGCAACTCCTTGCTCATTGGCTGTACGCTCGGCTCTGTGTGTCGCGGCAGCCTACCGTGTTTGCTCCCGCCAGCCGGCGCAGGCACATACCGCCACGCGCTCCCCGTCTTGGGCGGCCATCTTGCTCGGCCTTAAGCACGATCCACAGGCTGCCTGCCTGCCTCAAGACCGAAGCCTCATCCACAGGGATCTCGCCTGTCACGGTAACCTCATCTTAGCTGCGACACTGACTCACCTGCGATGGAGAAGAAGAGCACTTGCGCCTCCTGTAAGAAGGAAATAGCCACTACGGCCACGAAATGTACGAGTTGCGGGTTCAAATTTTATCCGCGGTGCTACAAGCCGCATAAGATCGGTACTGAGGAGGGCAAAACCCAGTGCACTGGTGTGGCTTATACAACCCGTGGCAAAAAGTTTTCGGCCAAACGCAACGATTCCAACTGGTCTTCAAATATTATTGTTTTTGAAAGGGAAAATGTTCTCATATGAATATAAAACTTATGGATCTGTTAAATCGGTTGAATATTTAATCAATACATAAAAATAATTACAATTTTTTTTCGTTTTACATAAGAAAATGTACTTTAACCAAAATTAGTCTTGGAAATAAGTATTCGTCCGACTGAAGTCCAGGAAAAAAGTATTTGTCATTGTAGGTCTGTAAATAAATAAACGGTATTTTTTAAATTATTTATCTTACCTAATACTTTGTAACATGACTGCGTCTACGCAGAACTGCTTTTATTCGCTTCGGCATAGATGCGATGAGTACTGTACATTGTCGTGGTTGAATCTCCTCCCACGATAAATGGATTGCCTCCCGAAGTTCGGCTTTGTTCTGGGGCTTTTTTTTGTGAATAAGATTTTCCATAATGCCCATAAATTTTCAATTGGATTTAAATCTGGACTGTTCGGTGGCCAGTTAATTGTCCTGATCCTATTTTCTCGTAAATACGCTGTTACCCTACGACTTTTATGGCAACTTGCGTTGTCGTGTTGGAATGCAAATTCGTTTGAGTCCCCAAACCAATCCTCAATGCTGCGTATTAAAAAGGTATCCAACACCTCAACATAAACTTCCGAGTTCATATTATTATTTAAAATACATAGGTTTCCTACACCTTCGGCTGACATACAGCTCCAAACCATGTAGGACTCGGGGTATTTCTTTTTGAAATTTAAGCACTCCGGGTTAAATTTTTCGTGCACTCGTCTCCATACAAATGTTCCAGCATCATCACCAGCTCCTATGCACACGCGTGACTCGTCATTGAAAATGACCCGCTTCCAGTCCTCCACTGTCCAATCTTTGTGTTCCCTGCACCACTCCAAACGTTTCTTCCGCTGTTGCTTATTGAGAAATGGTTTCGTCTTCGCCTTCCGAAATGAAAATCCCATTTCTCTTAATCGATTTCTCACGGTTCGATCACACACGTTTTTGTTCCATTCCAGATTTAGTTGTTTGGATGTTGCTCTTCTTTTATTCTGCACGATTTTCTTCAATTGCCTATCATCTCTGGTGGATGTTATGCGTGGACGTCCAGACCTCTTCCGATTCTTAACACTGCCAGATTCACGAAATTTCTTATAAATATAACCCACGGCACTTCTACTGCAACCTAGCGTCACTCCGACTTCTTTCTGTGTATATCCTTTGTTTAATAGACGAATGATTTGCAATTTAATGTCATTGGAGAAGTGCAAATGCGGAGGCATTTTTGCTCTTTGATGTGCTCCGATTACTGGCTTCCAGCAAACTGATTCAACGTCTTAAACACCTTTGAAGTATTCCCCGAGCACTCACGTTGTTGTTTGTATACATTTTTTCGCGGAGTTCAGTCACGGAGCCACGGTTACTGAACCATAATACAACGATTCCCGCGCGGCCGAAAACTTTATTCCACAGATTATGTCGGACAAATACTTATTTCCAAAGATGTTTTCATACTAACTATATTCTTTTATGCAAAATACAGTAAATTTATAATTATTTTTTTTGTTTTCATTACGTAATGAACCCATTTAATACACCCATACGTTTCATATAAATTCGATAACATTTTCTTATTCAAAGCTACTGATTTTTGAGAATAACTCAGCATTTTTGTGTTTGGCCGAAAACTTTTTGCCACGGGTTGTACTCCGAAAGTGGACTCAGCGGGTATTGCAGCTCTGCGCACACTCGACTCACCATCCTTGAGACCGGTAGACGTGCGAGCTTTTCAGTCCTCACTGATGCCCTCGACCTCAACGTCTACTCTGACCATTGCTACTGGCGCTGCGCCTGCTGTGGTTCGACCTCAGACAGATCCTTCCCGCAGTACAATTTTGGCTGCAATAACTGCGCTAGATTCCAGGGTGAATGGACGGCTGGACAATTTGACGGCGGATATTTCGGCGGTACTGACCAGGGTGAAGGGACTGGAGCAGAACGTGGCGGCGATGAAGAAGGATATCCAGATAGCGGACCAAAAGCGTGACCACCTTGCGGCTTCTGTTTCGGCACGGATGGACGTCCTGGAGCAGCGGCAGACTCGCGATGAGGAGGGTGCTACAAGCCGACTCAGTGCAGTGGAGGAACTAGAGAAGAAGGTGGCGAGGGTGAGCTCTCTCGTGACGCGGCTTGACCTCCAGCGTAGGGCTGCCGAGGTTGTCATCTCAGGATAACCTGAGAAAGAAAAAGAGAATACTAAGGGTATTGTTGCCAGTATTTTGGCCACGCTGGGGGTTAGGGTGGTTGAATCGGAGGTTACAAGCGCAGCTCGCATGCGTGGGAGGACGGAGCCGGATCGTCCGAGGCTCATTCACGTTACCTTCTCGAATGTTTCCACTCGCGATGCCCTGCTTGCCGCGAAGAAGGAAAAACGCATGCTGAGGGCAAACGAGGTTGACCCCTCACTATCGCCCCGGCCGGTGTTCATCAATGAATACCTCACGGGTGACACTTGGAGGCTGCTTCGGGATGTCAGATCAATAGCGCGTTAAAGGGGATACTCATACTGACTCTAAAGCCCGGTACTCACCAAGCGAGCAAGCGCGAACGAGCGCGAACGAGCATTCGCTCGTGCTCTCAAATGCTCTCAGATGCTCGCTCGCGTTCAAATTAACTGCTCGCCCTACGTCCATACTGGAACGAATTCGCATTTGTTCGCATTTGATCGAGCAAGCTAGTTGCGAGCAGTAAGCTAGCAGCAAACCGATAAATATGAACAAGAAGAAATTAGCCTGTGCAAGTGCTGAGAAAGATAAAAAGAAAAGAAGGTGATGGTGGCAAAATTCGCTGTGCAAAAATAGAGCGTTGTACGGTGGAAGTGATTTGTTGCGGGACTTGCAGGAGGAAGAAGCATATGGAATGTTTCGAAATTTCTGCAGGATTTCCAGTACAGATTTTGAGAAATTGTTAGAGCTTGTGGAATTAAAAATAATGAAAAGCGACACAAATTATCGAAAAGCAATTCCGGGTAGAGAAAGACTCGCATTAACACTGCGTTTCTTAGCATCAGGAGACTCATATACAAGCCTGATGTATACTTTTAAAATTTCCAAACAACTAATTTCAAAGATGATACCGGAAGTTTGTGATGCCATCATTGAGGTGTTACAGGATTTTGTAATGGTAAGTAAAATAAAACAAGTATAAATATTACTTAGCAATAATTATTAGAAACAGTTAAAACTAAAACCAATAGCACAAAAAAGTTACATTTAATTCCGACAGTCTGAAAAATAAGTAGCAACATTACTACCTAAATTTACATAGGAATCGCAATCTTGCGCGGATTCCTGAGACTCTATCCTACTATCATTGTGTGTTGTATCAGTCGATGTCGAAGCGGGTGATAGGGCTGAACTAAGTCCAAAATTCATGTGGCCGCTTGGATTAAAATGGGCATACATACCCATGTCTGCGTTAAATAATATATTATTTACATGATGCTGCACAATTGAGCGAACACGTGAATCGTAGGACCTGAGTTTGCATGCTACATGTTCCCCGTAAACTGAACAATCATCACTGATGTTATTGCTTAATTTAGACATAACTGAATACGCTTCGGCTATGCGAGGGTTTTCATTCATTTTTCTTTTTTTCGAGTGTTTCTTCGGAGAACAAAATTCTTTTCTCTTCAACCGAGCAACAACTTCACTTCCGTCTTGGCTGGCGCTTGTGTACTCACTGCTCTGCGTTTCTTCTACATCAATAATTTCTTCAATATTATTGTTTGAATAGGAATTAGCATTTTCTTCACTTTCCACTGCACATGGTGCATTCAATTCAGCTATCTGGAAGATATAACACGTCATCAAAGTATTTATAAAATTCTGTATTAACACTATTTTTGTTTATTTTTAGTTGCCCAAAACTGAAGAGGAATGGATGCATATTGCAAACCGTTATGAACAATTGTGGAATTTTCCGAATTGTGTTGGTTCAATCGACGGAAAGCATATAGTGATACAAGCACCGAGAAATAGCGGGAGCAAATATTTTAATTATAAATCTACCTTTAGTATAGTGCTAATGGCGGTTGTCGATGCAGATTATTGCTTTATTTCCGCCAATGTAGGCTGCCAAGGGAGAATTTCGGATGCAGGTGTTATTAAACATACAAGTTTTTTCCAAAAGCTCCAAGCGAAAAAACTGAATTTGCCACCAAAAAAAATGTTATCGCAAACAGGAAAATTACTGCCCTATGTTTTTGTGGCAGACGAGGCCTTTCATTTACAGGAGCACATTTTAAAGCCTTATCCGGGAATCCAGCAAAAGGGCTCTATTGAACGAGTTTTTAATTTTAGACTATCGAGAGCAAGAAGAGTGGTGGAAAATGCTTTTGGCATACTATCTAGTGTCTTTAGAGTTCTGAGGAAACCGATGCTTTTAGAACCGACAAAAGTGGAAAAAATTGTTTTGGCATGCATCTACTTGCACAATTTTTTAAGAAAAAGCAAAACATCTCAGAACGTCTATACGCCACAAGGAAGTTTGGATTCGGAATTAGATGGCCAACTAACCGAAGGCACTTGGAGGACAGAAATGCAAGGCGCAACATCGTTTAAATCCATTCGGAAAATTGCACGAAAGTCTGCCGCAGCTGTTGAAGACAACAGGAAACATTTCGCAGAATATTTTGTAACCACAGGCAAAGTACCGTGGCAAGATTTGTACGCGTAATAAAAAATATCAGTATTTCCCATACTAAAGAAGTATGACCGTTTTTATGCATATCAAATTACTATCATTTTCTTTACTTACCGTTTCTTCAGTGTCCTGAGTATGCTTGGGTATATTTTTATCGATCAAAAAAAGCAAACTTTTAAACGCGAACCATTTGGTGTCGTAAACTTCGTTAGTGCCCATGCCTGATGCCGTTTGCCGGACTTTTTGTCGCTCTCGCCTAAAAGATGCGAGAAGACTCTGCATTTTTTTTTCGCTTCTCCACCATCGGTGCCTAGCGGAGCAGCTATTTCTGCCCATGCGTCTTCCTTCCGATTTTTGCTTTTGTAAAATGGGTCACTAGAATCCCATAAAACTGGGTGGGCTCTATAAGCCTCTATAAGTTTAAGCACATTCGTATTGCACCATTCCATTTTTCTCTCCTGGTTACTACGGTCTACAGGGACGGGTGGATAGTCGTCAGCCAGAGCAGAAACCAAACTGCTCGCCGAGCAGTCGAACGCAACAAATGACAGTCCACACCAAACGAGCGCGAACGTGTCTTACCTTTGATGTACCGACATCGCGCGGATCATCGGCGAGCGCGAGCAAGCGAGCATTTTCGCGCTCGTTCGCGCTCGCTGAACCGTCCACACCAAACGAGCAAGTAGCGAAAATGCTCGTTCGCTCGTGCTCGCTCGCGCTCGTTCGCGCTTGCTCGCTTGGTGAGTACAGGGCTTAAGCCGATTACAATTTGTGCGGGTGATGATCCTGCAAGTATGCTGCCGACGTACGCTGGGGCTAGCACGGGCAAGGCTGGTAATACAGCCTGACTCCCGGGTAACAAATTCGCGGACTTACCTCTCCGAGCGTGTCATATTAATGCGGGATCATTACCAGCGCATTTCCAGCAACTACGAGCTGAGGTTGAGACCGTTGATCCCTCATATGATGTAATAGCCATCTCGGAGACGTGGCTATCAGACATACATTCGTCAGACAAACTGCACATTAAAGGCTACTCACTTTTTAGGGCAGATAGGCGCGCTCGGCGTGGCGGCGGTGTCGGACTGTATGTTCGATCCTCTCTTAACGTTACTCGTACGGTCTGCTCCTCCTCTCTTGATCAGTGCGATACTGGGGTTGAATTTTTGTTCCTCGAATTGGCTTCTTCTTACCGCAATCGAATTCTTCTTGGCGTTGTATACCATCCGCCTCATATTGCCCTCTCCTCCTTTGAGCCGATCCTTGCGGACATTACCTGTAGGTACGAGCAGAGATTAATACTGCGGGACTGGAATACTAACCTTAACCTGTCATCGCCGGGTGCAGTGTTCCTTACGTCACTTTTCTCGCGGCTTAACTTATCGCTGGTTAGTCACAGGGACACCTTCCACACAGCGACGGCCTCCTCCAGAATTGACCTCTGCCTCGTAGGCGATGAGTCCAGAGTGGTGGCGTCGGGACAATCGGGTGAGCCATTCCTGTCAGGGCATGAGCTTATTTCGGTCGTCTACGACGCGGGTTCGACAGGTAGACAGCGGGGTAATAATGTATCCCGGAACGTACGCGCGATCGACGCTGACCTACTCTATTCCGCACTGTCTGGGTTGGACTGGAAGTCTCTTCTTGGTAGCGCACAAGACGTGGAAGCGTTGGTCGACGTAGTCACTGGCAAGTTGTTAAATGCACTTGAAGATCTGGCGCCTCTACGTAGTGCTCGGGCGGGGCGCCCACGTGCTCCCTGGCTTACTCTAGAAATAAGGCAAATGATGAAACTGCGCGACTGATTGAAGCGAAATACGCGTAGGAATAGGGATCAGTCCGCGCTTCTCCAGTACAGAGCACTGCGAGCGGAAATCAAGAGGAAGATTCATTACGAACGTACCGCGTTCTTACTTCACCGTTTTCGTGAAATACGGCCGGTTGCAGATGTGTGGCGCGATCTGAAGAGGTTTGGTGTTGTGTCTTGTTCGGTCCCTCGTTCTCTCCCTGATCACCCCTCTCCGTCAATCCTCAATGACTATTTCTCCTCTGTGTTTCCGCAATCTCCGTCTCCTCCCCCGGATCTCCTCTCTCTTCCTGCATCCTACAGTGACGACAAGTTTTATTTTGCGCACATTTCTATTAGCGATATCTTGCCTCACCTTAAAATCTCCTCGTCTACTGGCTCGCGTCCAGATGATCTCCCTCCCTACTTCCTCTCCTTATGCGTGAACCTCCTGTCTCCAATTGTGCTGCACGTGCTTAACTTCTCGTTGTTATCGTCGGTGTTTCCAAGTCTCTGGAAACAGTCTTTTGTGGTCCCTATCCCCAAGCTCTCCTCTCCGCAAAACCCTTCGGATCTGCGTCCAGTATCTCTCCTGCCTGAACTGTCGAAGGTGTTGGAGAAGGTGGTCCTCCAGCAAGCCAGAGACTTCTTAGAAGCCTCTGGTCTTGTCGATCCATTCCAGCATGGATTCGTAAAGGGCCGCTCCACGCAAACTGCCACGTTGACGTTAGTTGAGGACATTCGACAGGCCATAGATGACGGAATGTATACTGTGTTGGTGTGCTTTGACTTCTCAAAGGCCTTCGATACGGTTAGGCATAGCACACTGATACATAAACTATACAACTTGAACTTCTCACAGTCGGTACTCCAGTGGTTCTGGTCTTACCTTACTGGAGGCTTTCAGGCTGTGAAAGTCGAAAACTGGTTACCTGTGCTCTCTGGAGTGCCGCAAGGCTCTGTGCTGGGACCGTTTCTTTTTCTGCTCTTTCTGTGGGATATCAACAACGAGATCCGCCACTGTAAGATCATTAAATACGCTGACGATCTGCAAATATACCTCCATGCCCCTGCTTCCGGACTTGTTGAGGCTATTTCAACGATCAATGACGACATAACTCGGATCGTGGCATGGTGTAATACCAACAGTCTTACGCTGAACCCTAGGAAGACGCAGTGTTCTAGGAGACGAGCTGCTAGGAGACTCACTGCCACGTTCACTGAGGGCCACTCTGGTCATGAGTCTTGTTACTCCACATTTAGACTATTGCTGCCTTGTGCAGCTTGGCATGAGCGCTGTCGAGGAGTTGAGGTCGCAGAGGGCACTTAATGCCTGCGTTCGATTCGTCTTCGGGGTACGGCGTGATGTTCATATCACGCCGTACTACGAGCGGCTCGGCTGGCTTAAGGTGCGCGAACGCCGTCTCTACTTCCTTGGGAGTCTCATGTATGACATCTACCGGGACCCCAGGCTACATGCACTCGCGTATCTATTTACGCGAAGGTCGGATATGGACGTGAGGTCCTCGCCGCGTCACTCGCGTGTAGCATACAATACACCCTTGCATCGCACTGCCACAAAAGCGCACTCACTTGCCGTCGAGGGGGGCCTTCTGTGGAACGGCCTCCCTGAGAATATTCGCGCTGCGAAATCTAAGGGGGCCTTCAAGGAGTCGCTCCGTTGCGAATTGCTAGCGAGGCTGCGTGATGGACCGTAATGTTACTGATAGCTGTTACATATCTATATCTATCCTGTATGTGTTAGACTTTTATATTTCTATATTTTTTTTTATATTTTTATATTTTTATGTTTTATATTTTGTATATTTTATTTTATATACAGGGTGTCCAATTTTAACTTACGCAGCTGAATTTCTCAAAAGTGGTTAGTGCTAGCAAAAAATGTTTCAGACAAAAGTTGTTTGACTTCGAGGGGGACATGTTACGGTGACCTTGTGTTTGATCTTAGAGGTCACGTTCAAGGTCATTTTAAGGTCAACCTTGTTTTTTTAAATCGGAACCCATATTTTTGACCGCAAATTCGGAAAGCGCGGAAAATTCTACGTTGAAATGAGGTGTAACAGTTGGGGTCTGAATGATCCACAAGGTTGTGTGGAGGTCGGTTTTATTTTATTTTCTTAATCCTTCCAACCGGATAACGGATATAAATAAACACAAATTTCGGAGTTAATTTTAGAACAGGATAAATTGTATTAATTTCGAAGGCTGTTCTAAAATTGCCTGTGTGGGTGTGTGTGTTGAGGGATGTGTCTGGCCCGCGTGAATGCCTCATGACGTACTGTAAATTCTCTGTATATGTAACTTCATTGTAAAATCTCCATTTTCATGAGTGTACGGTGCGGGTGAATGTGTGGCGGGCTATGAGTGAGGTATGAGAGCATTTAGATGTAAGTTCTTTACTGCTATTATATTATATTATATATATATACTATACTTCGTTGTATTTTGTTACATATTCTATGCATCGTGCTTAGGGGGCATTAGCCCCAGCACGGAAATAAATATTCTGTATTCTGTATTCTGTAATAGATAGTCTGAAAAGTGCTCCGCATTTCATTGACTCAAAGTGCAACTATAATCTGCAGTGGCACCTTATACTGTGGGGAGTGATTCGTGGACATATTCGGGACATTCGGGGCTAATAATCTCAAGTGTAGTGTGCGGAATAGGTTCGTGGTGCGCGTGGAACATTTCGTCCTGCGGAACATAACCACACCTGTCAGTATCGATCCGTCGTGGTAGATCGTGCGCGGAGCTGTTCCTGCACGCTCATTGGTCCTGCCTTTCGGTTCCGACAGTGCTTCGGCCCGCCGATTGGCTGAGCGCCTTCCTTCACCGACCGCGGCAGCCTGTCGCGTGCGCTCTCGCCAGCCGGCACGACCGTAAGCCGCCACGTGCTCGCCTTCTCAGGCGGCCATCTTGCCTAGCCTTAAGCCGCGTACACAGCCCGACCATCAGCAAGCGTAAGCCTCATCCACAGGCCCTACCCACAGTTTTGCCGTCGTCGTGCTCCTGCCATCATTATGGAGTGCCACAAGTGCCGCAAACCCATCGCGACGCAGGCCACTAAGTGCGCAGGCTGTGGAAACTCCTTCCACCCGGGCTGCGCCTTACCGCACAAAATCGCCGGTCCAAGCGGCACGAAGGTTACCTGTCCGGGAAAATTCTCAACCGGCACGCCGGCCACTGCAGCTTCCCTAGTGTCCCAGATCGCTGTCTCCGGCTCTACTACGGCAGCCTCGCCTTCCGCTTCTCCTGCAGCCTCCGCTGCATCCTCGTCCACCGGGAGCTCCGATCTGCAGGTGGTGCTCGCAGCTATCACCGAGTTTAAGAAGGAAGTTAGGAGGAACTTTGACTCTGTGAGAGCTGACGTCAGGCAGCAAATCCTGGACCTCTCTTCGGAGATCAAATCCTTGGGCTCTCGCCTCAACTTGATGGAGTCCAAGTCCTCCGCTGCCGAGTCTGCCATCGCCTGTCTCCAAGCGGACTCCACCGCGAGTGAGGACCGCTGGAGCACCAAACACGCAGCACTGACGGCGCGGGTCACGAAGCTGGAGCTCGACCAACGCTCCTACGCGGAGGCTCTCAAGGACGGAAATCCCTCTGCTGCTTCTTCGTCGTCCTCTCCACCGTCGGCTGCTCTTGAAGCAAGGGTGCAGGCTCTCGCCGCTGAGGTTTCGCGCCTCCAATCCGTCCGCCGTGCCACCGACGTCATCGTCTCTGGGCTTCCAGAGACGCCGAGCGAAGACCTCCGTGCGTCCATCGTCCGGCTCTCTGCCACCCTTAAGGTACCCCTCGTGTCTGCCGACATCTCCAGAGCTGCTCGCCTGCGTGGTTCTCCTGACGTCGACCGGCCCCGGCTGGTCCTCGTCACTTTCATCTCCGCCTTGACTAGGAACTCCTTTCTCGCGGCTATGAGACGCAAGAAATTTATTCTTGCGTCCGACATCGACGCGGCTCTGGAGGGTCGGCAGGTGCGTGCGAACCTCCCGCGTGAGATCTGGGCCCTCCTCAGGTCCATCCGTACGGAGGCTAGGTCTCGCGGTTACCGCCACGTCTGGCAGCGGAGCGGGACGATTTTTGTTAAGAAGGACGGGGGTAGCCCCGTCATCTCTATCACCCAAGCCTCGGACATTCCGGCCAAACTACCGTAGGTAGTCGCGCCGAGTGCCCTGCATGTCCTTCCCGCTCGCTCCGCTGCCCCGAGACGGCAGCAATGTCTTCGCCTGTGCCACTTAAATGCTGGCTCTCTACCAGCACACTTCGCGGCTCTCCGCGACACTCTCGCGGCGGCTTCTCCGCCATATGACATTGTTGCCGTCTCGGAAACGTGGCTGCGGCCGCGCGACGACGACACCACCTGCGCCATAGAGGGATACACCCTGTACCGCGATGACCGCGTGGGGAGACCGGGTGGAGGCGTCGGCCTCTATATCCGGAACCATCTCTCCGCGCGTGTTCTTTCTCTTTCCTCATCTTCTCTTACTCAGTCCGATCCAGCGGTGGAATTCCTCTTTCTTGAATTGAATATAACTTCCTTCTCTCGCGTCGTCGTCGGGGTCATTTACCGCCTCCCTCATGCCCCCCTTACTCCACTCGAGCCGATTTTTGATCAGTACATCTGCGGGTACGAGCAGAGGCTGATCCTGGGTGACTTTAACACGAACTTGAACGTGGATTCGCCGGACACCAGCTTCCTTCGGTCGCTGCTCCGGGAATTTAACTTAGTGGTGGCCCCTCACGGGGACACTCACTTCACTCTAACCTCGTCAACCAGGATCGACCTCTGTCTCGTCGGCGATAAGGACAGTATCATTTCTGTGGGCCAGCTGGGTGGACCGTTCCTCTCGGAGCACGATCTTATCCAGCTGGTCTACGACGCTAGTGATCCAGGGAGTGAGCCGCGTAGTGCTCGCTCCCGGAACATACGTGCCATCGACCCGCCCACCTTGCACGCGTCCCTTGAGGAGCTCACCCTTCGGGTGCTGCACAGCTCCTGGGACGCAGTGGACGGGCTGGTGGCCGTGTTTTCCGGCGAGCTACTCACCTGCTTGAACTCTCTGGCGCCTTGGCGGAATTCACTCGCAAGGCGCCCCCCCCCCCCCCGCCGCTCCCTGGATCACTGTGGAGATCAGGCAATTGATGAGGTTGCGTGACTCTCTCCGCCGCGTATATTGCAGGACCAGGAGTCTTAGCTCTCTTACTCATTACAGGATTCTGCGGAGCCAGGTGAAGTCTGCGCTTGCCACTGCTCGTTTGGCGTACCTCCGCCAACTCCTATCCGGCCTCCGCAATCCTGCCGAGTTGTGGCGAGCACTTCGCTCCCATAACCTCGTTCCTTCTCCTCGTCGTCCTGTGTCTCTTCCCTCTCACATTACGCCTGATTCTCTCAACTCCTTCTTCCTATCGGTCCTTCCTGCTTCGGCTCCCAACCCGCCTCTCTTTCTTCTCTTCCCTGGCCGTTTTGACGACGGCCAGTATCATTTCCCCCACATCACCCCACATCTTCTTGAACGCATCTTTCCCATCAGGCCGTCCATGGTTCTGCCATCGGACGGTCTGCCTCCTCTGTTTTTGTCTTTGTGTTCCCGCACTCTCTTTCCTCTCATTGTCGACGTCCTTAACACCTCTCTGTCGTCCTCTGTTTTCCCCGGTATGTGGAAGCGCGCTTGCGTGGTTCCCATACCGAAAATCCCTAACCCTACGGAACCCTCTCACTTCCGCCCTATATCCCTGCTCCCTGAGATGTCCAAGCTCCTCGAGAAGGTGGTCCTTCGCGACGTCCAAGACTTTTTACTACGGTCTGGGCGTCTGGACCCCTTCCAACATGGGTTCGTCAAGGGCCGTTCGACCCAGACGGCCCTTCTCACCTTAACCGAGGACGTCAGGCGGGCAGCGGATGAGCGTTGCTTCACCATCCTCGTTTGTTTTGACTTCTCGAAGGCGTTCGATACGGTCAACCATCGCACACTTATGAATATTCTCCTAGATCTCAACTTTTCACTTCCTGTGCTGCGATGGTTTTGGTCGTATCTGTCTGACAGGAGTCAAGCCGTGAGGATCGGTGACGTACTCTCCTCGTGGGAGTCTGTCAACTCCGGGGTTCCGCAGGGTTCCGTACTGGGCCCGTTCTTGTTTATTCTTTATCTCCTGGGTATCAACGCGGTGATCCGCCACTGTAGGATTATCAAGTACGCTAATGACCTGCAGATCTACCTCCACATTCCTCACCACGGGTTGAGGAGGGGATCTGCAGAGTCAATGAGGACATCTCCCGCATAGTGGCGTGGTCGAAGGACCACGATCTCGCGTTGAACCCAGTGAAGACTCAATGCATGATTTTAGGTACGTCGCGCGCGCTCAATGGCCTTGATTTAACCTCCCTTCCTGCCGTAACCGTGGCAGGTGAATCAATTCCTTTTTCGAACGTGGTTAAGTCTCTCGGTGTCCACCTCGAGAGCAATCTGGGGTGGCACGAGCAAGTCGTCGTGACTTGTAGTAAAGTCTACGGCGTACTCTCGTCCCTTCACAGGAACCGACACGCACTTACCCGTTCGCTTAGGTCCAGCCTTGTCAGGAGCCTGATATTTCCGCATTTTGATTATTGTTCTCTGTTGTACGTCGGCATGAATGCTGTCCATGAGGTGAGACTGCAGCGGGCTATGAATGCTTGTGTCCGTTTCATCTTCGGGGTGCGGCGTGATGTTCACATCACCCCGTACTACGAACGACTGGGGTGGCTCAAGGTTCGCCAGCGTCGTCTGTACTTCCTCGGCTCCTTCATGTTCGACGTGCACCATGGTAGGGTTCCTGTGTCACTAGCAGCACTGTTTGAGCGTATTTCGGACAGTGGTGCAAGGAGTTCGCCGCGTTCGCGACCGTTACCTAGATCTTATATTACCCCGCTGCATCGGACTGCTATCAGAACAAATTCTCTTGCGGTGCAGGGTGCTGCTTTTTGGCACACTTTGCCCCCGCTCCTTCGCGAAGCGCAATCCGTCGAGCCGTTCAGAACCGGGCTTCGTCGGGCTCTTTTGTCTGGCGAAGTCACGGGCTGACCGGCTCGGTGGCCATATGTTCGCATTCTACGCCTGAGGAGCGTCCATGTTACAGCGGGATCAGCGGGGCACTCGGCCCACTAATGAACTTATTACTATTTTTTAACCTATTTATTGTGCAACTCGTGATTTTTGATCTGTGATTCGTGATCTCTTATGTTTATGGTGTGGATGTCGATGGTTTGTCTCCGTGTGTGAGTGCGTATGTAAAAGGGTGCCTGCGTTTTCGAATGAATGTCTCATCACCTGCTGTACATTTCTTGTATATGTTTCTCATCATTGTAAAATCTCCATTATCATGAGCGTACGGTGCGGGCGACTGTGTGGCGGGCTATGAGTGAGGTATGAGAGCGTTTAGATTTAAGTTATAATTACTGTTATAATGTTATATTATATATATACTATATTGTTATTTTGTGATATATTCTCTGTATCGTGCTTAGGGGGCATTAGCCCCAGCACGGAAATAAATATTCATTCATTCATTCTCTCTCTCTCTCTCTCCCGGTTCCTTCGATGTTATCGGCCGCCGGGCTCGATCGGGTGATCAATCCGACCGTTCCTGGCGCCCATATTCCGGTGGATCTCAAACATACAGGGGGGGTTAATTTCAAAAACAGGTGGGTGGCGCTAGCTTTCCCTGACGGACTCGGGGCGTGCGACGATTGCTTGCGGGGGACCCGGTAGGGTTCCTTTTAGTAACGAGCATTCCTGAAATGCAACGTTACAAGGTATTTTCAAGCGCAACTTAAAACAAATAATCGGTTTTTTTTTGCATGAAGGCATCACCGCGAAAAACCGTTTCTTCTCCTTAACTATTTTTTTTTTCACCGTGACAGCCGCTTTGTACACCCACCAAACTTTTTTCTCGCATTCCTTAGGTTGTCCCCCAACGCATCAATTTTTTAGAGAATTTTCGAAAGTGGCTTTCATAGTTAAAAAATTAATATTTACTTTTATATTTTGTTCTCAAACACTATAAGAGATACACCCACCAAGCTTTTGTCTAGCATTTTTTAGGTTGTACCGTAACCGCTCAATTTTTTAAAAAATTTTCGCAAAAGGGAGCCATAGTAAAAAAAAATTGATATTTATTTGCTTTTGATTTCATTAAAGTATTGAAATAGGATAGGTATTCAAATGAACAAATATAAAATTGGTAATTATTAAGGTCGGGGTTAAATGTACAACAATTTACTTCATTGTGAAATGGTATATATATTCATTATAAAAAATAGCAGAAATTCGAGAATAATCTTCGTCACTGTCATCTTCTATCACGACAGATTCACTGTCCTTTTTGAACAGCCCACTGAGAGTTTGGGCCGGTCTTGGTATTCTAGATAAGTACCTCGCATGAGACAAATAATGAATCACTGCTGCCACGTGAGAACAGCAACCAACAGTCCCTCTCCCATTTGCACACTCACAAAAATGTCGGGATATCTTCGAATATCCTATACTGATCGGTGTATATTCGATAAACCATTTATATGTTTTCGAAGATATGTGACGGGATTGTACTTGGATTTTCAATATGTTTGATTTCTCTTTAACATATTGCAGTTGTATGAAGTCCGTTTCGTCCATCATTTCGACTAAGTAGGAAATGGCTTGCTTATCTGCCTCCTCGTCGGTGATAAGGACCGCTTATCACCGACGAGGTGGTACATCTATATTGGTACGATCCTGTGAACAGTATTTTCAAATCTTGTTCCCTCATTTCGGGAAAATCGTTGACATCCATCGAGGAAATCCTGACAAATGGCAGTTTTCTCCTTAGCCATTGCTTTTCTTCTGCTTCTGTGGCTAGAGTATTTTCCACAGATTTCAAATTCAGAATCCGCGTGGAAATCTCTTCACTATGGAGTAACTCAGACTCCAGTCGTTTTCCAAATTGATTTTGGAGGAAAGCAGCAATCTTGAAATAGCTTCCTATCTTTGGAAGTATCTTGTTACCCAATCGCTTATCCAAAAGTTGAAACTTTTGTTTAAGAATCCCGTGAATTGCTTCAACGGACCAGCGAATTTTGGTATCAAGCCGAGAATGATTTGCCTCCATCGTTGTCAGCTGCTTTCGTTCCCCTTTTAACGCTGGCATCAAAACCTGGAATCTCTTTTGCTCCAACTCTGTTTTGACATCTCGGAAACCTCGGTCAACAATAAAAGCATCTCCCGGTACCACTGGCTGACACAAACCATTGTTACTGCTCATAATGTCCTTCAGAATGGTAGCGTCATATTGATTAGCATAATATGGCCCGAACATATCTATTATATATCCATCTGTTGTGCAAACCGTAAAAGGCTTACACAATGGAACTTTCTTCTGTACGGAGTAAGATTTTCTTTGATACTGATTATTGGAGCTTTTTTGATGACGCGCATATGTACCATCACAGATTATTAAGAGTTTTGATCCTGCGTCATGAAGCACCTTTGCAATTTTTGTTGTGTGATTCTCAATTAAGTCAGCTGTAGAAGCAGCAGCGCAGCCAAACCGTGTAGGCAAGATGTCTGTATTGAATGCGTCAAGTATTAAATTGGAATATTCTGATACGAGTTGCTCTCTTTCAAGTTGCAAAAAGGATGCGATCAGTTTGTTGGAGTTTCCTGTTCGCAGCTTAAATAGAAAAACAACCAGGGCTTGCATGACTGAACGCGAGGAAGTATTTCGCACTGACTTGAACATGTCACACAATTCCATGATATTGTCCCACGATAGCGCAGTGAAAACTTGAATCTGTTCAGCCGACAAGCCAAATCTGTTAATCTGGCTGAAGTACGTAGAACTGCATTCCACCGCAAAGCACTCCAGTAGTTTACGTAACTCTGTGGGATTAATTTGTGTGACGTTTGAAAATGTCTTCACCAAGTCCAGGTCCTCTTGATACAAGCGCTTGTTAATTACGTAGCACTTACAGCACCGGTCTCCTGGTGGGATATAAATGCGCTCCTTACTGAAGCATTGTACACGTGCTTCCTCAGGCACAAGGATTATATTCTTCGTGGCATTAAAAATGCAGCAATATTTGTGTGTGGCCACAGTACGCTGAATCTGCACTTCTATGAACTCAGAGTCTTCTATGTCAGATATGGGTGCCAGCTTGACTTTAAATGTAGGATCTTCTGTACTTAATTGGGAAGTACTTGGATACGACGGTGTTAAACTCAGCTGCGATAGGCTGCTCTGAGTTTTTTCCAACTGTGGATCTTCAATCTGCTAGAACGGCGCACTGGGTCCTGATGGTACGTCTGCACTTTCTTGCAGAACGGCTGCATCTTCCAGTGCAGGTGCATCATCCTCTTCCACACCGGTTTGAATTCTATTTTTCTTATGTCTGTAGAATATTATTCTACAGTATCCACTGCGACGACGATCCGCCCGCGCCGTCGACCGTACCCGCCCACGCGGCCGGGATCGTTCGCAAATGGATGCTTTGTGCGCCACTCTAGTAACTCCCCGCGACTCGCCTACCCCGCAATTGGGCGCCAGGTCCTCGAAAGGACCAATCTTTATAACTAGAAACGCGAGAGAGGATGTTGGGACGAATCGCGGAAGGAAATTGAGCTCCAGTCACCCGGCGCGACTAGCTCAGGTCTCTGCAGATCGGGTCCGTGCTCAGCCCGAGGGAAAACGCAGTCCGGCTCGATCGTCGTAGTACGGTGGAGACGGCCGAGTATAGTCTATAATCCCCTGAAAATCAAGCAGGCCACGAACGCGAAGAAATCCCGATGAAATGAGCGAATCCTGAGAGAAAGTACGTGATATTGTATTTATTCCACAAGGAAGGAAGCAATTCGGTTAGTTGACAAGATGGCCGTCGATGCCGGTCACCGATTTCCGCTCGGGAACCACGCCGAGTTCGAATCGTACTCCTCGGCCAATCACCGGCCCGCTCGCGCGTCGCGTGTCGCCCGCGGCCAATCAACGGGCCGCTCTCCGCTGCCCTACCCTTCGCCGACCAATCACCGGTCCGCTCGCCACTATACGTTTCTATCGCGGCCGCACGCTTCTAACGATGACTTGACCCGAAACCGGGGAGATTACACGCTCCTCCAGGCTAGGATCCCGTCGTAGTCATTTACCCGCTGTGGCCTGTACCCGATGAGGCCTCCGAGGGCCGGGGCCCCCCCTCGAAGCCGTCGCTCTACGCTTGCGACTTTGTTTCCCCGGTAATTACCCCCCCAGGACTCTACCTCCCTTCGACCACAGCGAAATCCTCCCTAAACACTATTCCGAAACGTCCCGAGACCCCACAGACAACCGCACACACACCGAAGACTCGCAGAGAGGAAAGATGTGCTACTTACCGTCACCGCCCGCCTGTTAACCTGCTTTCCTTCGGCCCTTAGCTCCTCGTCCACTCGACTAACTTAGCACGCGGCCGATTGCTCCACTCCTCTACCGATCACTACTCAAATCCTTTCCGAATCGCAAACGTACAAGAATACTGCCGAAACGCTCTATGGTTCTCGTCACCTCGCACGCCAGAAGTCAAGTGAAGCAGGTTAACACGCGGTCGGCGACGCGGGCTCGTGCCGCCAATTACGCCGCCTAGAATTGGGAGGGTTGCGCTAGGACAGTCCCCCGGCGGCCGACAGGTGGTGGGTCATGTCCCGAATCGGCATCGATCCTGCTGCCTAGATCCTTGGTGTCCCCGTCCTGCTCTCTCCAGTGGCTGCTCTGCTTCCCCCCGTGCTCTCAGCTGATCGTCGGCTATAGTCTGCCGGGATGTCGACCGGGTGATCAGTCCGGCCGACCTCGCCGGACTTTCCTGAGGCTCATAAGGAGTAAAACGAGGGGGTTAGTTTGTTACATGTGACAGTGGTGCGTACTTGGCCCTTCGGAACGCGAGTCCCCCCCCCCCCCCCCCGGCCCGACGTGCGAGGTACATCGTGAAAATGCGGAGGTTGGCGGTGACGGAAAGAACACCGGGCCGCTTCGTCACACCACATATAATATCATTTAACCTTTTAGATACGGCAGGATTCTGCGCGTGGCTATTTCTCTGGACGGCAGTGTATGACGTGAACGATGTAAAAACAATACAATACTGCAAAGTGGGACGGGCAATGCCGTTCTGTGCACGAGTGGATTGAAATGAAGTAATTGATGATCCACTACAGCAGTGCGTCGTTCAAAGATGACACCTGCGAAAGCCACTATAGTGGCTCCTCGTTCAGAGAGATGACATCCGCGAAAGCCACTATAGTGGCCCCTCGTTCAGAGAGATGACATACGCGAAAGCCACTATAGTGGCTCCTCGTACCTAAAAGGTTAAGGACAGTTCTTTATGGAAGACTTCCTTGACCGTTTCAATAGCTTCCTCTGTGTTCAATATCCATTCGATCACGTAGAGAATTTCCGCGGATTAAAACGGGTAACATAGCGTGCACGAAAGAAACTCGTAGCTGCAATAGATAATCCGTCAAATTAATCGCGCGTTGTTAAATTCCAGTTAGATCGGCGGTAATTTATTCGGTTAGCTCGCGAGAACAGCGGTTCGAACTTTTGTAGCCGCGATAGAGAAAAGACCGAAGGCAAACTCGCGGAAAAAAGAGCTAAACACGAGGCACAAACTCGCGCGCGCTCGGTGACTTCCGAACGTTCGCGAAGGGTCAACGTTTGGCCTCGGGCGATGAACGCGGTAACACCGGATAGAAGATTCGGGAACTTCGAGATAAAGGATTCGCGAGAAAAGTCATTGTCCGAGAGGAAGAGGAGTGGGGATATTTCCCCCGAAATTCCGCGGTTTCGAAGGTGCAAGGGCTCCGAGAACCGACCACTTGATTTTGGACTCTTGACGTAGCAAGACGTTCGCTAGAATCACCGAAGACTTGTTGAGTTAATCGAGGAATTGTACAAAGAAGACCGATCGCTCCAACGTCGTCGTGCGGAAGAGTGCAGTAACCCGAATTCACAACGCGGGAGAGATACGCAGACTTCCGCGTAGGCATAAGCCTCACTTCTGGCAATAGCCGAACATCACGGACCAACGAGCTGGTTTTCACTGTAAACGCTCGACCCCTGCGCGAGCTGAAGCTTGCATCGACGAGAAACGACCAGCCGAACATCGCGGGCCACCGAACCCAGTGCTGTTGCAGCAGTTCGACCCGTGCGCGAGCAAGAGCAATCCACGGCGTTTCCAACCGGTGAAGCTTCACTGCAAAAGTCTCACTTTCGCAGTCCAAGCCAGAAGCGACGGAGATTATTTGGAAATTGATCGGATCGGACCACAGCCTCAGGTGGAGATACGAAGATTGCGTACAAGAGTACTCCGCCAAAACGAACATACAGTCCACAATTGCTGTAATCAGGTAAGAGTTTCGATCTACTATCGAACAGCTGATTCCGCGGTCGGAGCAACGACCTGAGGCAGTTGTGAGCTCGAAATTCATCGCCTAACATTGTTGTCACTAGCGGATTAACGCTTGTTGACATCGCGGCGAACTGGCTTAGATTCGGAAATCGAAATTATAATTTCGACCGAATCTAAGAAACTACTGCAGCCACTACCGAACGCACCGCACAGCTCGAAGCAGGAGAGAATCATCTCGGAGCTGCATAAATTCGGTGCATAAGGAGTCAGCAATTCAACCACAAAAGAAGAAAGAAGATAACGTGAATATTACCAGTGCGGATACGTGATAGACGAGTGCGAGCGAGAGTGTTTACGTCCCGTCGTCGAGCGAACTCGGCGCGCGACAAACTCTACTTATAAAAACCGCTCCACTTTTTGTTCCAGATACCGAGACCGCCGATAATCCGTGGCGAGCCGAATTTCTTTGGGAGCCGCTGTAACGGACGCTACGACGCTGACTATTAAACCGCTGACTCTGCACCCCCTAGCCGGACGCAAGGCTTATCACACCTAAAGACCGGACCCAAGAGACGACTAAGAAGACAGACAGATTCGAACCACTCAAGATTACAGACGCGTACAGATTTTTGACCCGGCTTTAATAAACTCTAACAATCGAACTCTTAACCGTGTGACCCGCTTTTACTCTTGACCATCCTCGACATCACACCGCCGCCGGTTCTATTTACACCGTCTTTTCTGTCTTTCTGATATACAAGGTGTTAGAATTATTTGAGTCACTGAATAATTAATTTAATTTCGGGGAATTCCCTGTTGAGACTTTTATTAACCTACCAATCCGCCAATCCCATACTACCGGCCGTTTCCCGCAGAGGCTCGAGTCCTGCGGCGACTTACGATTAAAACACAGCATCTCTTATAGTGATTGGGGGAAAAAATATACAAGTAAATATTAATTCATTTAATTATGAGAGCCACTTCCGAAAATTCTCTAAAAAATTGAGGCGGTGGGGGACGACCTAAGGAATGCTAGAAAAAAGTTTGGTGGGTGTACAAAGCGGTTGTGATGGAGGAAAAAAATAATTAAGGAGGAAAAACGGTTTTTCGCGGTGATGCCTTGATGCAAAAAAAAACGATTATTTTTTTAAGTTGCGCTTGAAAATGCCTACATTTTGGTTTTTTTTAAAACCCTGTAGCTCAATTCGTTCTTGAGATATGATTTTTTAACGTATTTTAAAAGAACACTCTCTTACTCGAATACCGTTTGATAGAAACGATTAAAAATTACAGACAAGTTATCTTTTGGTGAACCAAACATCCCCTTAAAACGGCGACGCAACAGGCGTGGGGGCAATTTTTGCATGCTTACCCGGCTATGCCCTTTCAAATTTCAACCCTCTGTATCTCGGAAAGGGTTGAGATTTCGCCATTTTTACAAGTGACATTTAGGCTTATATTTCCGCCCAGAATACGGACCTGAAAGGACGATAAGAGTCACTGGTTCACCCTGTATAAATGTTCTGGGAGAATATTCTGCAACACAACAGGTCCTGCATATAGTAGGAACTGTCGGAATTCTGTTGCCTTATATTTTCCATAGGTTTGAATAGCTCTCGGGCGTCGAACGAAATCGGAGGGGCAGTAAAATTGAACGCTTTCCAGACGCGATGAAAGAAGGGCTACCTGACGCGAATTTAACATTACGGATCGCAAGTACTTGCCTCCGATCCAGGCTGATATTAATTTTCGCATTACCCCTAAGCAAACTAAATGCATATATTCCAGTGGGACTTGCGATACGAGTCCAATGGGTAAATCCGCAAGAACGCTAATACCATGTTTATGATGGTTCCTGTCATCACAAGTAATATATTCGGTATCTGTCCGCAACTGTAAAACGAAACGTTAAGAAAGGCGTACCGACCGCCTACCCGAGTACCCGAGATTTTACATTTCGAACAGGTATTGGTTCGAAGTATGTCCCCGTTGATTTAAAATAAATGCCCTAGCTGGTGTATCGGCTACGAAATACCTGAGTTGCACCGGAATTTCACAGTTGTTAAAATCTATGCCGCCTTTCGTTATAATTATTTTTAAATCTTCAACGAAGTGATGGAAAAATTGATGTGGATCATTTGGTTCCGTCGCACCCTTATAAATACCTATTACAATTGGAGTTGAATTGGCTTGGAGACTGCTAATCCTGCACTGAATCGGCCAAACGTAAAGCGTGTTGGCTCTGTCTAAAACACACCCATCGGTGCTGAAATCTAACACTAATTCTGTCAAACCGGTAGCTTTAATACTATGTAAATATTGGACTATTTCCTGTTCCACGCCAAAGTGCACGTACTCGGTCGGTGGAACAGTAATAAGAGGCACAGGAGTACGCGGGGTTTGTAAAATAGTCCTAACATCTTTCGGCAAATTAGAGAGGCATGGATGTGTGCGAATGACATCTAAAATTTTGTTCGCGTGGAAATGAGGCAAATTAATATCTGTAAAGCAGACCGCTAGCCTCTGTACAAAAGAAATTTCATCCGAAGATACGCGAGTTTCGCTTTCAATAGTAGGGCCTGACGAGGGAGGAAAAGAAGAAAAAGACGGCGGAGAAGAAGAAGAAGAAGAAGACGGTGGATTAACGTGAGGGCCAGGAGAAACATTACCGCGCACGTGTTCCCCAATAGCCGGAAAACCCTGCTGTAAAGAGCCGCGCAGATTACCCAACACTTCATGGCGAATATTTCTCCGTTGATGATCTGTTAATTGAGAAGGCGATTTCCGCGATACCGAATTCTTTAGCAATTTCAAACCCATTATTACAATTTAACGCACTTGTCGCACTTTTCGTCACTACTGGTGTAATTGTCGCCAGAGACTGCCAAGCGATGCTTCCCAAAAGGGATACCGGGCCCAGGTAATTTCTTATGGCTCGCCGCTGATTCGCAAAATATGGGATTTCCCCTACCCTTCGGTAGGGATGGCCAGCAACGAGGTTTCAACGAAAAAATTGGACAGTCTTTAGTCTGTCAACACAGAAGTAACCACGCAGATTTTTACCTCAAGAAAGAAAGTGATGGATCCGAGAACACAGGAAGACTTAGACTCTGGCGTTGTGGTAAGTAAAATTTCAACTACAACCGGTAAACGAGATGGAGAACGAGCGATTGTCTCTTAATCTATTAATACGCATACATTCTTTTTACTTACAGTCGCAATCAGTACTGGTGAGACAGCCGAAGAGGAAGAGGAGGTCAAAGACAGCGGTAGAATACGACAGCTATGTAGAGTCCAGTGTGCAGGAGCAGTGTTGTATTCCGTAACTCAAGTTTATTGCAACTCTTACAATAATTTGACGGAATAGCGTAGTGCTACGAAGCGTCGTGCGAGGTGCTCAGCAAGGTTCGGCGGACTCTTACTCTCAAGACGAAATGGTATGAAAAGTGTCGCAGAGCGATGCTCTCGGATGACTGCTGAGTGAAAAATCTGACTTGCAGGAGTGTAGGATCGGGTATTTAATGATTTGGAAGTATGAGGAGCGGGGATGGTTAGTTTGGGAAGTGATTAAGGGTGACCACAGTCTTGCAATGACTAAGAGGGCAAGGGCCTAGGTAGAGTGAGGTCATGGTGATGCAGCGTCAATCCTAAATACATAGTGAATAAGCAGTGTATGAAATGACTCTCACCTATGATTAAGACTAATCTTGATAAACTTAAACTAGGATGAATAAGTTCTTAGATACTAAAGTGTGGTAGACATACAACACCTCCCACCATAGGTTTGTTCAATGAAGTTGAACAAAAAGGGGAAATAGAAAAATGAGCAAAAGAAGAAGGGAAGAAAAAAGGAAAGGGGAAAAGTATAACTTAGAGACTAAGGGTAAAATTCGCAAAGAATTGTATACAAAAAATTTTTAATAGGTGTGGTGCTTCTTCTTCTCGTTCGGTTGGGTGCTCGAATTACTGGAGGTACTTCCTCGTCCTCGGATATCTCGGGTATAACCCCGATGACGGCTGGTGTGTTGCATCTTGCCTGGTAGTGTATCACCTCGTTGGTGATGGTCGGTCGTTCCGGAGAGGGTGATGAGTCGAATATACAGTTGACAAAATTTTTAATCAACGGAGGGTGAGTTTCTCCGTCTACTGGATCCCGGGTGGTGAAACACAGTCGCTTGAACCAGTGGAGACGTCCAAGACATTGGCAGCATTTCAATAATATAAAGAGCGTTACGAGGGCTCCAATTATTCCAAGGGTGATCGTGTACCACTTGGTGTGTGTTATTAAAAACGGCTGGTTGATCTGTTTCGTGATGGTGTCGTCGAACTCGTTCAGCTTTTTATTGGCATACTTGAGCTCCGAAAGGTCGATGTTTGTTACATGTATCGGCTCTAGAGTGGCCGATTTTATAGACTCGAGATGAGGAGTCAGGTTGCAGCAGTCGTCTTCTAAGATGTTCAATTGTGGGATGTAGAACGTTGCATTCTTGCTAATTTCGTAGGTCGCCTGGATGGTAACGAGGTTCGTGTACCCCTTGCATTGAGGTTCCAGGTGGAGTATACCATTCCTGTGAAGGACTACGTCTTCCATGCGGTCCTTACATATGATCGTCAGCGGAGTAGGTTGGTTGAGCGTGTAGATCCATTGGTTCTTGGCGATATAGGTCCAAGTTTCAATAATGGCCTTGACTGTCCTTGTCGTACAGCTCGCTGGGATCCTACTGGTGCGTGGTGACAGCAGCTCGATTTCGCAGGTAGGCTGATTCGTTGACGTCGTCGTGTGCAGGTGATAACAGATGTACTGCTCGTCTCGGTATTCATTGCAATTTGACAATTCTTGGAGATAGGTAAACTGGGATTTGGTTTGAGACAAGAGCAGGTAGGTACTCTGAGGAACAATATAGGAATAATATTCGGTGTTGTTATGCTGGATAGGAAGAGGTATAAGTTGGAAAAGGTCAAAGGTTAATTGCGTGACTAATGGTATTCGAAGTGCGAAAATGATATTCTCGGTTGTGGCAATTACGTCGAGTTGGAGAAATTTATAATACTCGCGTATATTGCGTAGATCAGCTCTCATAATCAGTTCGTGATCACTCTTATAATTTTTGAGCTCTTCGAGGAGCATTCTGGGGGTGATGATTAACGGCGATATTATGCTATGTTCGGCAAGATTCACAGCTTCAATATATTTTGAAAATTCGCGGTTAAATTGACTCGTTAATAAACTAAGTGACGTAACTTGTTGATTTATAAGTGACTCTAGTTCTAAACGTGATATGTAACGATTAGTTTCTGTTATAAAATCATTGATTTTTCCAATGTTGTCATTCATTGCTCTTTCCTGACTTTGCAGGGTGTGCAAGGAACTGTTAAAGTTCCTGATTGTACTCGTGATTACTTGTACCTGGGATTTAAGCAAGGTTTGCGTTTGCTTATTATTATTAATTAAGGTTTTTATACTATCTTCGTAGAATTGGGCGTCATCGGCATCGGGAGTGCCAAAAGCCCATTTTAATAAATATGACATCCCATTTAATAATCCGCGTTTTGTTCTGGCGGTTAGTTTTTCTGTCAGTTGTTCGAGGATCTCGCGTTTGTCATTGATTTCATTTACTTCCGGATAACGGTATGATTTAGTAAAAATCGGGATTTCATCCGATGTAGGAATTTTAGCCATTGCTGCAGTGGTTGACGTTAAATTGTCGCCAGGTAAATGGAAGATGTCCTCGAATTCGTGACATAATGAAATAATCGAATTTTTTTTCTCAAGATTTAAATGATCTGTGCGTATATTTTCTCCTAATAATTTGAATCGCGCTGGTTGGCATCATTTGCCGAATAAAAGACATGGAGTGACTGCACAGGGCGTAGGAGTGGTAATTCGGGTTTAGGAATCGTAATTTTATTTGTGGATCGATTTATGATCGTTGTTATCGCTTCGTTTTCATTTGTTACCTTTACGAGCGATCTAGGTATGAACAGTGATTCTCCTAAGTTTTGATTTTGTATTATCCCCTCTTTCAATTGGAGCGGGTTCGCGAGCCCTACCTTTACTACGCATTCTGAGCGAGGAAGGATTGCAATATGATGCGCGTCCGGAGATTGGTGGGCGTTGCGTTGTAATGGAATTGGGAAAGGAATCGCTTGAATGGAAATTGTTAATTCCTTAAAGTTGATTTTACAACCTTGGGCTTCAAAGAAATCTTGCCCGAGAAGACCATCAAAGGGTATAGCCGTATTGGCGCGAAGGACTTGGAAATTGCAATAGAACATATATTTGCGAATGCCCAAATGGAGTTTGGTTTCTCCCGCGGTTGCGATCGGCGAGTTAGGATTAATTCCGTTTAATGTTATTGATTTAGAACCGTCGATTTCAGGATCTCTGAGGCTTGATCCTTTTACTAAAGATACCGATGCTCCCGTATCAATCAAGAATTTTAAGACTCCGTCGGAGGTTTTAGCCGATGCAGACTCAAATAATATAAATGTTAACTCGCTGTTATTGAGGTAGGTATTATGGAAGGTGAACGAATTAAGCTGTGCTGTCAAATTCGACTGATCGTCGTAAGTGGTCGTTTGTGCCACGGAATCCCGTTGTTGTTCTACCATATTTGTGTTACTTACATTAACGTTTGGCCGCTGGGTGTTTCGCGAGTTTGAATTATTTCCAGATATCCTATTTTTCTTTACGTTAGCCAGAAATCTCTTAACGCATTCGTCTATATTATGACCCTTGTTTTTGCAATATCGGCATTCGTCGTTCGAACGGTACGTATTTTGACTTGGCCCTGGATTAGATTGGTATGAATCATTACTAACGTTAGTTCGCTGATTCGTAGTTTGGAAGCGATTCTGTGAATTCGGTTGCCTTGATGAGTGACCTTGTTGGGTGAAATTCACAGGTCTAGAATGGCGCGGCGTTGAACGATTTGTTCTCGAATTTTTATAAAAACAATTTTCGCTTGCATGATTTGTTCGAGCGCAATAAGTGCATCTCGTGAAGCTGTCGTATCGGATACGTAAGGCCCTTTCTTCTCCTGATGCCGCGGTGAAGGCTTCGTTAATAGTTTTAAATTCGCGATAGCGAAGCATTTGGGAAATCTGAGGGTGAGTGTGATGAATGAAGCGATTTAAGGACATTCTAGTTACGCTAGCTATGCAACCTGGTAAGAGGACTTGATCCTGTTCGGTCGCATGAACCGCTGCTAAGATTCGAGACGTAAGGTCTTCGAGTCTTTGGAAAAATTGGGATACGGTTTCGTTTTTTTCTTGAGCAATTGAATTGAGTTCCTCGTATAACTGATCTAGTGACTTCTTATCCTGGTACAAGTTTAATAGTAAGTCTGATGCTTCCTCCCAAGTCGTGAGGTTGCAGTGAATGTCAATTTGTTCTCGAGCCTTGCCCGTGATACGACTCTTAACGTATAGAAGTAGAGGCACTTTTTGAGAAGCTGTGGCTAATTCAAATACTCCGTCTACTTGTTTCACGAAGCTGCGAATTTTATACCGATCACCGTCGAATGTTTCGGGAATGAGCTTAATTAAAAACGAGATATCATATATGGTTGCGTTTCCGTTTGCCATATTTTAAGAGATATCGGTAAGATGATTGGTACGGAAATAGGAAGGAGAGAATTGTCGTGTTTTGCCGAATAGCCACTTGAGCAGTACTTACTGTGGATGATTTGCCCCTGTATTTGGTGGTGGAGTTGCTAGTTCCACTGTTGATCAACCGGTCACAGGATGTAGGCTTCCACGTCGCGTTACTTCGAGCTTCAGTGTGTTCGGTGTCCAAGGTTTCAGCAACTGGAAAGTTGCCACTCGTCTACAGGATGGAGTTGCTAGTTCCACTGTTTTTCACTGTTTTCAGAGTGCTGGACTATCCCGGATCCTCGTCGCCAGTTTATGTTGTATTCCGTAACTCAAGTTTATTGCAACTCTTACAATAATTTGACGGAATAGCGTAGTGCTACGAAGCGTCGTGCGAGGTACTCAGCAAGGTTCGGCGGACTCTTACTCTCAAGACGAAATGGTATGAAAAGTGTCGCAGAGCGATGCTCTCGGATGACTGCTGAGTGAAAAATCTGACTTGCAGGAGTGTAGGATCGGGTATTTAATGATTTGGAAGTATGAGGAGCGGGGATGGTTAGTTTGGGAAGTGATTAAGGGTGACCACAGTCTTGCAATGACTAAGAGGGCAAGGGCCTAGGTAGAGTGAGGTCATGGTGATGCAGCGTCAATCCTAAATACATAGTGAATAAGCAGTGTATGAAATGACTCTCACCTATGATTAAGACTAATCTTGATAAACTTAAACTAGGATGAATAAGTTCTTAGATACTAAAGTGTGGTAGACATACAACAGCAGGATCTTTCAGAATTTGCACCAAACGAAGAGGACGACTTCCATACGAGGAGTCACAGCTTTTAGATAGCCAGCCATTTGAATTTACTGCAGATGTTATGGTAAGTAAAATTTTAACTACAACCGACAAACGAGATGGAGAACGCGATATTGACTCTCAGTATGTTGATACTCATATACATTTTTTACTTACAGTCGCAGTCCTTACTGGCCATCAGCCGAGGACCGAAGACCAGCCTGGCTGTAGTAACAAACTGCCAAACACAGAGCCAGCACTCGCTCATCGTCCAAATCATCGGACGCCGTCTGACAACCAAGAAGTACTGCATTATCTCAAAGAATTACATAAGGATATGAAGAAGGTTCTTAAAATAGTAAAATGGACGTTCACGTCAGAACAACAGTATGCCCCTGAGAAGTGTAAGACATTTGGCAGCATTCGACACGATAGAGCAGGAGGAATACCGGAAAGTGGTGAGTTGAGTTCATGTTTGTGACTTTATATGTGTGATGCATCATAACGGGAATTGATTATTTCTTTTCTGCAGATTGCCTACTTTCGTACCACCGGAGGATCAAACTTGAGAGAGATGGTGAATACGTGCTTTAGGCAAGCAATACACCTGAGAGCAGTAGGAGACATCACCTGGTTGGGGACAGAATGCAAGTATGCCCTTCAGGACTCCAAACTAATCAGTGCATTACACGGTATAATTTGCATTCTACACATTTACCTTTTATTTCACTGTAGCATTCTCGTGTTACTAATCATTACTGGACCGATTTATTTTCCAGGAGCAGCGTGTCATTTGGTGCGGCAGCAAAATCTGCACTCAGGGCGGCGCAACAGCGGCTTCGCAAGAAGGCCAAACAGGCCCCAAGACAGCAACCGGTGGACAAGTGGGCAGAGTATTCAGCAAACCATGTAAGTAATCATTTGATAAAAAACAATTCAATAATATGCACTGCGACGACGATGGGCTCGCGCCGCCGGCCGTACCCGCCCACGCGGCCGGAATCGTTCGCAAAAAGATACTTGGACGCCCTTCGGGTTGTTCCCCGCGACTCGCCTGCCTCGGAATTGGGCGCCAGGCCCCCGGAAGGACCAAATTTATAGTTGAGAACGCGAGACAGGATGCTGGAACCGATCGCGGAAAGAAACCAGGCTCAAATCATCCGACGCGACTAGCTCAGGTCTTTATCGCTCGGGTGCGTGCTCAGCCCGAGAGAGAACGCAGTCTGACTCGGCCATCGCCGTACGGGGAAAACGGCCGAGTGTCATATAATCCCCCGAAAATCAAGCATGCAAAGAAATACAAGGAAATCCCGCTGAAATGAGCGAAGCCAGGAAGAAAGTACGAGCTAGAATATTTATTATAATCCTCGAAAGCAGTGAGATCTTCCAAAAAATGGCCGTCGAGGCCAGCCGCCAATTTCCGCTCGCGAACAATCTGGGTTGGAATTTTACTCCTCGGCCAATCACCGGGCCGCTCGCCACTATGCGATCTATCGCGGCCGCGTGCTCTTGACGAAGACTTGACTTGTACCGGGAGAATCTACGCGTCGTCCGGGCCAGGATTCTGTCGTGGTCATTCACCTGCTAATGGCCTGTACCCGACGAGGCCTCCGAGGGCCGGGGCCCCCCCTCGAAGCCGTTGCTCTAAGCTTGCGACTTTGTTTCCCCGGGCTTTACGCCCCCCCCCCCCCCCCAAGGACTCTAGCTCCCTTCGACCACGACGCAATCCTTCCCAGCACTCTTCCGAACCGTCCCGAGACCCCAAAGAAAACCGCACACACACCGAAGATTCGCAAAAAGGAAAGATGTGCCACTTACCGTCATCGCCCGCCTGCTAACCTGCTTCCTCTGGTTCTTTGCTCCTGGTAACCGTTCGCGCGGCCGAAATACTCCGCGGATGCACCGACAATCGCGGCCGAATAACGCTACCCTAGTCTTCTGGTCACCACTCACTTGCCAAAAGCCTACTATATCACAAATCCTTGCAAAAGCGCTCAGGTGTACTACTCGCCTCGCACGCCGGAAATCAAGTGAAGCAGGTTAACACGCGGTCGGCGACGCGGGCTCGTGCCGCCAGTTACGCCGCCTAGACTTGGGAGGGTTGCGCTAGGGAAGTCCCCCGGCGGCCGACAGGTGGTGGGTCATGTCCCGTATCTGCATCGATTCTGCGGCCTAGATCCTCGTGGTGCTATCTTCGGTGGCTACTCTGCCCTCCCCGTGTTATCAGCTGATCGGTGAATGTCGTCGGTCGGGACGTCGGCCGGGTGATCAGTCCGGCCGGCATCGCCGAACTTTCCTGGGACTCATAAATAGAAACAAGGAGATTAGTTTTCGCTATGTCTGTTCGCTTGGTGTGTGCTTGGCCCTTCGGAACGTGCATTCCCCGGCCCGACGTGCGAGGCAGAAACCGAAATGCGCGGAGGTTGGCGGTGACGGAGCGGGTTCAAAAACGTTTCGTCACAGCACATGTAATCTTGTTTTCTGTGTCTGTTTGAGATTTTGCTAGATTACCGCGATGCACTGAGTTGAGGTTAGCGAAGAACACCGAGGGCACAATCGCGTAGGAAAGAAAGCACAGAGATGAGATGCAGAATTGAGTCTAGTCGTTTATTGTGGACAGAGCGCACACGTGGGTCGTAAATCCACGTGGCGAGACGCAAATACAGAGTTGTACAGTACCTTGGTGAATGGTGGGTCGTAAGGCTACACACTCTCGTCGCAGCAAGAGTTGCACTTCACTTAACTAATACAGAGTTGCACACACGTCGAACTATTGCAGGAAAAATCACAAAAGCTGAGTCGAACCGGCGATCACACTGGTCGGATCAATAATGGCCGCTTAGCGGCTCGATGCTCTACGAGCTGACAAGAGACGCGCTGCGCACGCGTGGCGACGCTTGGTACATCGATCAGCATCGACCGCGGATCGATGCTGCCACGCTCGATGTTCTTACATACTACGGATTATGGTCGAGTCGACGATCTAACACATTCGCGGAGGTAGAGAATCCGCAACAGTGTCAATTTAACTTCTTTTCTTCTTCTTTGACAGGAATCAGAGGACGACTTTGAGTGACAGTTTTATTTCAGATTTATTATTGTAGGATTGGTCTTGGTTGTAACATAAGAACATAAGATCACTTACTCACTTTTAAAAAGCTTTTTATTAAAACCGTGACACCCTCTGAAGCACTTGGTAACGCTCTGAAATGCAAGCGACGCGGTGTCGTCAACCGTTCGGCAAAACAAACGAACGATTCGCGCTCGAAGTTGCGTGCGCTGTCGGAAGGAAAACTTTCCCTCGGATCACAGCGCTGTAAGATCGGCAAAGCTATCCCTTACACTCCTTCCCTTTGTCGATCGTAACTCCTTTTATAAATGAGTATTATATACACACACTTAAGTTAACCTATAGAAGCATTTTACAATTAAGCCTAAAAGTAGACCTAATGTTAGGTGTTTTATAGTTGCTAGATTGCGGCGGTCGCGCACGCAATGCAACTCGGTTCGAGGGTTCGCTAGGGAAGCGGAAATGAAGGAGAGTAATTTCTTGGGAAGACACAATTTTAATTTCACACAATATTAATTTTTATTTTAAAGATATACACTCTTAATTAGTGGTATGTCTTGATTTACCTGGCGAGGAAATCCTCGGCGATCAGCGGCGTCCCGTTATCCAGCAACCTGGAAACAAAAGATCACAATAATTGTTAGTAAACAGTTCGATCGTTCAAGCGAGGCAATAGCGAGCACGAAGCACTCGCAATTACTCTCTAATAATTCGATATGTGGACTGTAATGATTTGACTTGATTAAATCGTGAAATTGGCAAAACCAATACTTCAATTTCTTTTCCTTCTCCGAGACAGAATTTCTTCAACACACAGGAGGTCGTAAAGCTCCTATGTGTGTGCGATTTCTTGATGGGAAATTAATTTCCTCCGAATCGCGAAATCCTCCTTACTGCAGAACTTGGAAATTCGGCAGTGAATCGGGGAGCCTGCGTTCGGCGACGCGCGGGACGGTAATCCGTTCCGCTCGTGACCGCGAGACAATAGCGAAGCTGATTATCGCTCAATCACGATAACCAGCAGTGCGATTGATCTCTTATATTCAAGAATTTATTCGTTGAATGCGATCACGAAGGTAGTCCGCGAAGGAAATATACTCATGCAAATCTCGCGAAGCGAGTATTAATCAGGCTGGAGGAATACAAACACGAGGATTGCTCTCGGATTGTTCCGTGTGCTCAGCTCTGTGGTTGGCATGTAAGTGACGACTCGTCTTCGATGCTTTCCAAAGGAAAACAAAGACGAGTCGTACTTAGGTGGCGTTTGATAAGAATTCTATTAGCACTTACCTATCGCTCACCTGTTGGTTCTCTCGCGTACAATAAAGGAAATTAACCGGTGAAAACGTTCGAACACGCAACTCAGTCGGGCGAGTCGACTTTTCACTCTTCACTTTATTTCACGGAAATGACCGAACACGCAACTCAGTCGGGCGAGTCGGTTGTAAACATTTCTCTTCATATACTAGCGCGTATCAACGGATATTAAACATTAGGTAGTAACTGGATAACATATTCTGCCCGGTTCGGTTTTCTTCCTGTTCATTCGTAATCTGTAAACACAAAATCACATTGCCATTAGTTTCACGTACGTATTTGCTTTCTCTCCAGAATACCTTTAACTCATTGCGCTCAGCTTCATATTACTGATTATATCTCTGAGATACGTATACTCTTTCTCGGCTAGGGGCTTTGTCATAATATCAGCTAGATTCTCTTTGGTGGGTATCCACATGACTTTGACCTTCGGTTCATCTACGCATTGTTTTATAAAGTCACCGTGAGATTCTGCCATGGGTTTCCTAGTTCGCGTCGCCTCTCTAGACGTTAGTTCCTTCTGAATATCTTCTAAACTCTGATCAAATTTTTTGAGTTTATGACTCCCGTCCATTTCAGTGCAGTCTCTCGCAGACCTGTTATCGCACCATATGGTTACAGGAAATATAGTTCGCCCCAGTATGTACCTGATTGACTTATCCAGGGATATTAACTCTTGGCACGCATCATTCATCGCCAAATACTCTGCCTGGCACGTGGACAGTGTTGTACACGATTGCTTGTAGCTTCTCCAAGCAATGCTGTCACCGAACAGTTTTATAACATATCCGCTAGTGGATATAGAATTCTCACAATCTCTGAAACTCGAGTCAGGTAATGCTTCTAGATGCTCTCCGGTTGATGTGAATTTTATACCCAGATTAGTTGATCCGCTTAAATATCTGAATATTCTTTTCACATCATTTCAGTCATCCTTAGTCGGTTCTAATTGTTTTCTTGCTAAATAATTAACTGAATACGCTATATCTGGACGTGTTGCGTTCGCTAAATACATTAAACTTCCGATAGCCTCTCTATATGGTACCCTTTTTGTTTCGTCACTAGCCTCTGAATGTTCTATATTTGGTTTGGCCTTCTTGCTTCTGTTTTTCACTTGTCGAGTCACCATAGGAGTATTCTGTGGCTTACACTCATTCATATTAAATTTGTCTAGTATCTTCTCAGTATACGTACTCTGGTGTACCACAATATTTCTTTCTTTTGGGTTCCTCTGAATTGTCATTCCAAGGAAGTTTCTTTGGTTCTCCTAGGTCTTTCATTTGGAACACACTGTTCAAATGGCTTTTAATTTGTTTGAGCTTCTCCGTATCATTGCTGACAATTAACATGTCGTCTACATACAGTATGACCATACCCATCTTGCCTTTTTCTCGCCAGGTCAATAAACAGGGATCGTGTAAATCATTCTGAAGGCCTAGTTTACGTACCTCCTCTAAAAACCGTTTATTCCATTTCTTTGGACTTACTTTCAAGCCATATAGAGATTTTCTCAATTTACGGGTCTTTGTTAGTTTCATGCTTTCTGATTTAACTACTGCATCTGGTATTTCCATATACAGGGTGTCCAATTTTAACTTACGCAGCTGAATTTCTCAAAAGTGGTTAGTGCTAGCAAAAAATGTTTCAGACAAAAGTTGTTTGACTTCGAGGGGGACATGTTACGGTGACCTTGTGTTTGATCTTAGAGGTCACGTTCAAGGTCATTTTAAGGTCAACCTTGTTTTTTTAAATGGGAACCCATATTTTTGACCGCAAATTCGGAAAGCGCGGAAAATTCTACGTTGAAATGAGGTGTAACAGTTGGGGTCTGAATGATCCACAAGGTTGTGTGGAGGTCGGTTTTATTTTATTTTCTTAATCCTTCCAACCGGATAACGGATATAAATAAACACAAATTTCGGAGTTAATTTTAGAACAGCCTTCGAAATTAATACAATTTATCCTGTTCTAAAATTAACTCCGAAATTTGTGTTTATTTATATCCGTTATCCGGTTGGAAGGATTAAGAAAATAAAATAAAACCGACCTCCACACAACCTTGTGGATCATTCAGACCCCAACTGTTACACCTCATTTCAACGTAGAATTTTCCGCGCTTTCCGAATTTGCGGTCAAAAATATGGGTTCCCATTTAAAAAAACATGGTTGACCTTAAAATGACCTTGAACGTGACCTCTAAGATCAAACACAAGGTCACCGTAACATGTCCCCCTCGAAGTCAAACAACTTTTGTCTGAAACATTTTTTGCTAGCACTAACCACTTTTGAGAAATTCAGCTGCGTAAGTTAAAATTGGACACCCTGTATACCACCTCTTCGAGTTCTCCATTCAAGAACGCTGTCTTTACATCCATTTGACACATTTCCAAGTCTTCCTTGTTGACTATGGAAATAGTAGCTCGTGTAAATGACAGTCTTGAGACTGGTGCATATGAGCGGTTCCACGCCAAATGATCACAGTCGATTCACACTTGGTCCCCGATTTTTTTTTAAACTTCACAGATTTGTAGCCCTTGTCGAATCCTGTAAAATGCTTTTTCCCGTTCCTCGATATCGTTATTAGTTTCTAAGTTATTTAACTGCAAAGTTTGGGATCAACTTTTTTTCAAAAATTCATAACTCGAAAACTAATAAAGATACCAGGATCAACTACTATCAACTTTTTTCTTAAATACCCACTTTGAATCAACTATATTGGGTTTTCTACCATTTGGGTTTTCCTTGGGTCTGTTTACTATTTCCCATACTCTATTCTCTTCCATGGAGTCTAACTCTTCTCTTATCGCCTGTATCCCCAGATCTTTATCTTCTGAACTCACTGCCTCTGCATATGAAATTGGATCCTCTTGAATTGCTACTAGGAGTATATGCCCAAGTTCATCTTCATTTGCTTCTACGACCTCTGAAACGTTTGTGTAACGAGCAAAACTGATATCCTTGATTTTTCTAGTTTTACTCCTTGTAGTAGGACCAAAATCTTGATCAATTTGATCATCACACTTCTTGACATTTAGCTCTGAATTTCGTTCATTTCTATTGGCTATGCTCTTCTTTGATCTCCCTCTCTTCCTTCGTTCGTTTTTGTTTAACTTTGAATTCTCGGAAGCATATTTCTCATTTTCTCCTGTCGTATTCTGTAATTCTTTTGTTAACTCGTTCTTTGAAAATTCAATCAGCATGTCTGGTGTGTTTTCTTTATCTTGTCTCATTAGTTCTTTACTTCTGGTTTGACTATCTTTGTACACATCTTTATACACTAGTTTCTCAAGGAATTTCACATGTCTTGACTCTAGGAACTTCCTTGAGTTGGGATGCCACAGAATATATACAGTATCTGTATGCCCTACTAAGACGGCTTTTACTGATACATTACTGAATTTAGTCTTTGTTTTGGGTAGCTTGATATAGGCAATGCACCCAAACCTCCTAATCTGTTCTAAGTGACATCTGGAATTTGATGAAAATGTTGTCTTTGGAACTTCATAGTTGATTGAATTATGGGGAGTAATATTATACGAATGCACAGCTACCTCTGCTGCTAATTCCCACATACTTGCTGGTAAACCTGAATCACACATGAGTGCTCTGATTGTTCTCTGAATTGGTTTATTGAATCATTCTGCTACTCCGTTGAGTTCTGGAGTGTACGTGGACCACAGTCCGGTTCAATATTTTCCCTCTTCATAATTTCAGAGAATTTACCCTCTGTATACTCAGTACCTCTATCTGACCCAACATAGCATACTTTTGCATTTGTACCCAAAATATTTCGAGCAGACATCAAATAGTTTTCAAACGCTTGACCTGCTTCGTTTTTCGATTTTAGACAATATATTCTCGCATACCTGGAATAATCATCTACAAAAGTCATAATGTACTTTTTTCCTCCAGGCCAAGAAGGAGGTTTAATCGGGCCTATTAAATCTGAATGAATTATTTGCACTGGTCTCTCTGCTCTACTTCTATTTTGTTTGAATGGCAGTTTTTCCATTTTCGATAATATGCATACTTCACAATCTCTTATTACCTCTTCGAATTTTATATGCTGCAGACCCTTTTCTTTCTTTTGTAACATTCTCAAATAATTCAAAGATGCATGACCCAGTCGTACGTGCCATAGCATCCCTTCATTTTGTTTTCCGTCTGAGTTTAATATTTTGGGTGAATTTTCCACAAGTATCCCTTCCAATTTCTCAATAGTGTAATAGGTCCCCGAAAGCCACGTAGCTCCCCCGCGAATTAACCACGCAATAAGTAACCCGATAGGGATGAATCATAGGCCGCGCGATCGCGAACATTACCAAATATGGGCCTAACCTTGAGCGCCCCGAAATGCACCGTCAACAATTTGGAAATAGAAGCTTCGAGAATAAGGCCCTAGCAACTAAAAGCGTAGACTAAGGAAAAATACTGTATAAAAGACGGCCCGCGGCGAAGCAAGAGAGATTCCTGAAAACGCGAGTAATAGACACCGTAACGCCGCTGGCCGCCTGTCGACCGCCGATCTCAGTATCGCGGAGCACCTTGTATCCATCGTTGTAGACCACCAGGTATTCCTCAATAAGAACAAGGAAGTGATAACGTTCCCGGAGTGGATTCCTATCCTTAAGTGACATACGATCCCCTACCTTCTAACGTGCACGGCTACAATCGGGAGCGCCGAGGCTCTCCCAGTCACGCACACAACAATAGTATTAATATCATCCACCTTTATTGTTCTATTGGACGTCAGACCGGCATCATACTCTGTAGTTATTTCCTCTGAATTTACAGTTTGAGCATTCGATTCAGTGAGTTCTTCAGACTCCGCCCTCCCAATCACAGACTCTGTTAGTTTTACATCTTCTTTCTTTTGCCCTGTAGTGTCTCCCTCCGAGACTGATAGTTGTTTCACCTCCTTTGTCTGTGATTGCTCTGAAGACTCACTATCTATTGCTAAACACGCTACGCAACTATAATTGTCAGACTCGTTTATTATAATGTTATTTTTATTGGTTACTCTTTGCACTTCAAACCTAACTACCCAAGTTGGTTTTTCATATACACCTTCAAATATAGTCTTGTCGTTGTCTTTGTTATATGTTTACTCACCAACATTAAGGGGGAAAGGGAAAGGGAATGATCGTGGTCTAAACTGAAACAAGCTAATTGTTGTGCGCGTGCCTGACTAGCGCCGTGTCCACTACTTCTCAGCTGCGTACGGTTACGATATAGGTAGGGGATCAAGTCACTAGAGAGTAGGAATTCACTCTGGGTACTGGATATCCGGCTATTTATTGAAATAGTCTTCTTACAATGATTTTACACTCTTGTTTTACTTAAATATCACGCAGCGCTTCCGCGGGTAGTATTATTCGTAATTACTCGGACAGCACTTCTGCTGTCTGCCGGACAAAAAGCCGATGAGGTATCGCTGTCCTCGCTATTTATTCCTCGTTGTCCCGTCAGTTTCGGCGAGGGCAACGCATTCGGGGCAGGCAGGTCGTCGCCCAGTTTCGTCAGCGTTGCTGACGCGACGGTTGCGACAGTTGCATCGGTGGTCGCTTCCGGGTGCTACCGGCGGATACCGTTGCGCGTGCATTTGTTAACTTATAGCTATTTCCTAATTTCTGACATCGCTGGGGCCGGTATCCCGTGTACGCTCGCAACATAATTGAACATTTTACTAAAGAATTCTTTATCGGGACAAACTCAGATTTAGATTTACGGCTAAGGAATATCGGCATAAAAAAAACCCCAAAGTCCCTGTTGGGGAAAAAAGCCTGTATTCCTTTACAAGGTCTACGCCGCTATCTAACCCTTTAACAGCTCAAACAAATCAATTAATAATGGAAAACTAACGCAAAATGTGGCCATTTACGATATCAAGAGAGCTCTCTTACCGGGTACTCGCTGCTAACACCAACGCAGAGTGATCTGGCCCGCCGAGTGTGCTCACACGCCTCGGGTAAATAAAAATGCTGCAGGTGGGCACAACCGCACCTAACAGGCAAATGGACAGCACCTTTGCACTTCCTCACAAACAACTCTCACTTGCGCGGTACAACTCTCCCGGTCTAACTCGCCTAAATCAATCGCTTTTAAAACTCTTTGTACTTTCGCTTAATTACTCGCACACGCAATCGCTCCTACCGTGGTCGGCTCGATTCTGCCACACGCTGGGCTCCTCGCGAGGTCCCCGAACCGCATTTGTTTCAAATCGCACACGCCACCGAAAACCGAAGTCTCGCTGTCGTCAGGGGGAACGGCGCGTACGCCCAAGACGCGTCACGCTGATGCGAGCGTTTTTCAAACGCGAACATTATAAACTCTGAAAATCTTATCATCTAGACTTATACTAAACCCTGCGTCCACTAATTTTCGCAATGACAGTAGATTCTCTGAGATTTCTTTTGCAGGTATTACATTCATTAATTTAATAGGATTCTTATTAGACACATGATTCTTGAGGAACAGGTTACCTCTCCCATCAATTACAATATCGGCAAACTCATTTTTATTGGCACTCTTAATAACTCCTTTTTCAGATATTTTAAAGTCACTCAGAATAAAACTTTTATTTACAATATGTTCGGTTGCTCCCGAATCTGCTATAAACTCTATGTGTCTTTCATCGTTGATATTAATATGTTCAATCTTACCTTGATTCTCCTCGTACTCCTCACCATCGTATTCACCCTCAGCAGCTGGGTATTCCTCCTCGTGTTCGGACGCCGCTCGTCTGGCGACTGCTCGTCCTCTGGATCCTCGCCGGATTCCTCTGCCTCTGCCTCTGGGATATCCTCTACTTTGGCCTCGATTACCTCTGAAGCTCGCTGGGCCTCTACTGTTAATCTGTTGGCTCGTGGGTCTGTTCATTTTTGCGGGAGGTCCGTACATTTCACCATCTCTGTTTGCATTCCGTTTGTTTTGTCCTTGAGATGGACGATTACATTTCCTCGGGCAGTCATCTCCTTTATGGTTCGTTTCGAAGTTGCATACATAACAGAACCAGCAATTTGAATTTACCAGTGGACACTCCTGTTGCCAATGTCCAACTTTATTACACCTGAAACATTTCTGTCTCTCTTCTCTGAATTTTTGATGGCTCGCTGCTCTAGATGCCGTTGGATCTTTGGACTCGGGCTTCTTCAACTCCGCATCATTATCCTCCTGGTTGCGAATCATCACCTTCCTCAGAGCATCCATATTCATCTCCTTCCCTGTTGTTGTTATAACTGCCGAGTCTGTTGGTCGTATCTCCGGCATAACTCCGTAGACTGCTTGGTAAAACGTTGACCTTTTCTCTTGTTCGGTTAACTTCTGAGGATCATCGCTTAATTCATGTTTTCTTATAATTTGATCAAATCGTTCACAGAAATTGTGAACTCTTTCACCTTTGTCCATCCTTAGATTATACAGTTTCGTTCTTATTGACGTCGGTGTGGAGCTCACTTCCCCTTTCCTGCTCTCCCTTAACCTCTGGAGAATTTGCATCGGCTCTGTCAGACCTAAAATTTTCTTATGGTAGTCCTCATCGATGTGACATGATTATGGCTTGGACTGAGGTTTTCCTCAAGGTGGTTTCAGTCTCTGAAATTCCGGTGGGTTGTGAGGTTTTTGGATCTATTAATTATAATAGCATCCAGCTTGTCAACTCCGTTTTGAGGCAATCTAGCCAAACTTCAAAGCTCGCTTTCGAAGTCAGTTTATAATTCCTTTGGATTTTAGGTTTCATGCTCATTATGGTATTTCCACTAGATCCTCCTTGCACGTCCTTGATGGATTTTAACTTGGATTCCTCCAAATGAAGCACTTTATTGTGTTCCAGTGGTAATTTGTCCACAGGTTCTTTCACCAAGCTCCGAGTAGCTTGATCCATATTTGCATTTGACGATAAGCTCTTCGCCAATTCTCGAGCTCGGGAAATCGCGTCTTGCAGCTCCTCGGCGTTCCTGTCAGGCTCAGACTCCTTAGTATGCTCCATCTCTGAACTTAACGTTCCGATTGTACTCTTAGAAGTCTCTCGTTCTGTGGTTGTTGCTGTGATAGACACTCCTCTATTATTACCTGGATTTGTTATAATATAGTCAGATCTGATCACTCACTCTTAACCTTTTAGGTACGAGCAGCCACTATAGTGGCTTCCGCGTATGTCATCTCTCTGAACGAGGAGCCACTACAGTGGCTTTCGCGGATGTCATCTCTCTCAACGAGGAACCACTATAGCGGCTTTCGCGGATGTCATCTTTGAACGCCGCGCTGCTGTAGTGGATTATCAATTACTTCATTTGAATCTACTCGTGCACAGAACGGCATTGCCCGTCCACTTTGCAGTCTTGTATCGTTTTTACATCGTTCACGTCATTCACTGCCATCCAGAGAAATAGCCACTCGCAGAATCCTGCCGTATCTAAAAGGTTAATACTCACTCTCAATCACAGCACTCGGAATTTCCAGTCAGAAATAGATGACTTAACGAGTTGGTCGAAATTGTATACTTACGTTCGTTGGTTTTTCCAAGATTGGAGTCCTCTAATTCGATCCTTAATCGCATATACTCCTCAAACTCTCGTCTTAAATGATCATTCTCTTGATTCGATCCCGAATATTCAACTCTGTCAGTGATCTGTTCCACGATTGTGAAGCACCATTGATTAGTATGGGTTTTGATCAGTCATTTTTATTAATATTATTCAATTTTGAGTTCAATTTGATCTCCAAATTTTATTTTGCTCTGAATTTTCTCTTTCTTTTGGAACTCCACTCTTTAATTCAATACCAGGTGTCTTTGGGATATACTAAACTAGTAATGCGTCGTGCTTCTGAATTAATGCAATCGCATTGCAACTATCCTAATCCGAAACGGGAAATCACTTTCTCCAATTATGCTTCTACTTGGCGCTAGACGCGGCCGCGTCTCTTGATAGTAGTGCGTTACTTCTGCTGCGACCCGGCACCTCCGTACATGCGTTGAGAGTGGCAATCGCCAAGTGTCATTTTTCTACGACCACGTGCGATCGCCAGGCTCATGCCACACCACACCACAGTCTTCACTTTGACGAGCACGAATGTTGAGCACTGAACTGAATCTGAGCGATCTGTTGTAACGGACGCTACGCCACTGGACCCAAAACGCTGACACTGCTCTCCCTACTCCGACGCAACACCTTACGACGCTGGACCCACGACGACGACTCAGGGACTTACGGACGAACTCTCGAATAGTACAGACCAATTAGACTGACCCGGACTAGTACCGATACCGAATAAACCTTCTTAAACACAAACAGTGTAATCACTTAAATTCACCCGAAAGCTCGACCGTCCGTGACATAATTGGTGTCAGAAGTGAGCCCTTGAGAAAATACGAAAAAAACACGAACACCGCTACGCAACATTTCAACAACAGACGACATAATTTGTGTCAGAACGAGCTAGTGAGGGAAAGACAACACGACACGCACAGCAACAACGACAGTAGAGAAAGAGAAAACAGAGCAACGACGAGACTACGCAACACCGACAAATGACAATCCATACCCAGACAGCAACAGTACCATAAGTCACATAAATTATAAATTAACTAAACTAACACGCATAAACCATTGCTAACGAAACATTGCTTTTAACACACCGTACTCTCTGACTTATTAAAATTTGACCTGAGAACAAAAAATCGCCGCGAAGCTGAAAACGGGATCATGACGGGAAAAGAACATCCACATTTGACATCTCTTTATCGCAAAATAATTTAAACAATAAGGAAACAATCAGCATGACGATCAATATTGTAAAATTTAAAGGCGCTAAGGCCACAATATTCACACAGTAATTGTTTTATAGTTGCTCGACTTCGGCGTTCGCGCACGAAGTGCAACTTGGTTCGAGGGATCGTTTAAGGAAGCGGAAATGAGGGAGAATAAAGTTTTATTATACACACGGCAGATTTTGATTAACACCCGATTTTATTAAGAAAATACAATATTATTATGTGAGGTATTCTTAATGTATTATGTCGTCTTCGGCGAGGCAGGCTGGTGGCTAGCATCGGCGAAGCGTTAATCCTGGAACATAAACACAATCGTTCAATATCAATATTATGAGTGTTCGAGCGGAATGATAGCAAGCGCGAGGCACTCGCAATCGCTATCTTCCCAATCTATTAGAAATAGCGGACTGTATTTAATTTCTAATTTCTTGATGTTAATTTAAATGATTAGACATCAGAAAATATGTGGTTCCCTGCTCTAGCTCCTGCGTTCTAGACGCGCGAGACGGTGATCCGTCACGCTCGTGGCCGCGAGACAATAGGTAAGCCGATTACCGCGAACCGCGAGTATCGGGATTCTAAATATCTCGTTCTGAAGGAAAATCTTAATAGCTTTTCCAGGCAGCCACGAAGGTGTCCCAATAGGAGGTAATTACATGCATATACTTGCAAACAAGTATTGTCGGCTGACAAGATCTCGTCGAGGATAGACGCTCGAGAGGGGACTTGTGATCAGCTCGGCTGTTGTCATGTAAGTGACGACTCGTCTTCGATGCTTGCCAAAGGAAAACAAAGACGAGTCGTACTAGGTGGCGTTCAGTAAGAATTCTATTAGCACTTACCGATCGCTCACCTTGTGGTTCTCTCGCGTACAATAAAGGAAATTAACCGGTGAAAACGTTCGAACACGCAACTCAGTCGGGCGAGTCGACTTTTCACATTTCACTTTATTTCACTGAAATGACCGAACACGCAACTCAGTCGGGCGAGTCGGTTTTAAACACTTCTTTTCATTTACTAGCGCGTATCAACGGATATTAAACAGTAATTGTTTTATAGTTGCTTGACTCCGGCGATCGCGCTCGGAGTGCAACTTTCGCTGTCGAGGGTTCGTCTGAGGAAGCGGAGATGAGGGAGAATAATTTTTATTTTTTACACACTGCAAATTTCAATTAGCACACGATTTTATTTTAGTCGATACAAGTATTAATATGTCTAGCGTCTTCGGCGAGGCAGGTGAAGCAGCTGGCGTCGGCGAAGCGTTAAATCTGGAACAAAGAGAACAATAGATGAATGTCAATATTGTGGGCGTTCGAGCGGAACGATAGCGAGCGCGAAGCACTCGCAATCGCTGTCTTCCAAATCTATTCGAAATAGTGGACTGTATTGAATTCTAGCTTCCGATGCTAATTTAAATGACTCAACATCAGAAAATACTTCATTGATTTTGTCTAACTCCCGAGTCGAGATACTTATATTCGCCGAGAGTTGTTAGCTCTCGGTGAATTCTTGATCTGGGCGAGAGAAAAGAGTTTTCTCTGTGATCAAAGATCTCGGTTACTGCAAAGACGTAAACCTTTGCAGTCACCCGGTGGAGCCTGCGTTCGTGACGCGCGAGACGGTAATCCGTCACGCTCGTGGCCGCGAAACAATCGGTGAGCCGATTATCGCGAGACCGCAATAATCGGGAATTCAACTGTTTCTTCTGGCTAGAAATCTGATCGATTTCTAGCAGCAACCACGAAGGTATTCCTGTTAGAGGTCTCATATGTAAATACTTGGGAACCAAGTATTGTCGGCTGGCAGTGTCGCTACGAGGATTCTCGCTCGCTTTGGCAGACTAGTGCTCAGCTCGACGTTTCGCATACAAGTGAAGACTCGTCTTCGGTGCTTTCTCTAGGAAAGCGAAGACGAGTCGTGCTAGGTGGCGTGCAGGATAATTCTTATAGAACTTACCTATGCTTCACCTTGCGGTTCTCTCGCGTACGAATTGCTGGAATTGACTGAAATGGCCGAACACGCATCTCAGTCGGGCGAGTCGGCTTTTAAACATTTCCTCCATGACACTAGCGCGTATTAACGGATAACACCCACCGGATATTAAACAGTAATAATATGCGATATGGTGAAAGACGTAGACCTCGACAGACCGGATATTACAATAAGAATTCTCACGACGACACAGAATCACCTTCTTCGAACAGAAACATTACACGCTATGGTAGAAAAAACTGGAGTAGATCAGATACAGATTTTAGACGAGACTCGCGAGACCGTTACAGAGACAGTTCATATGACAGAAGCTACAATAGGCAAAATAATTATTCACACGATAATTATTATTCGAAAAAATTAAGAGACACTTCACGGAATAGGGAGCAGAATAAATATAGGGACGATTCGCGAGACCGATCTAGAAATAATTCCCCGTATAAAAATAATTCACCTTGCAAATATAGAAATGGCTCGCCATATAGAGACAACTCATATGATAGAAATTTTGGTAGATACAGACGAAGGAACTACTCGCGCGAAAGAAATTATGGATACAGAGACAATTCAGGCGACAGATACAGTAGAGATGGAGGCAGTTCGAACGACAGATATAGAAACGATTCGAGGGATAGCAACGATAGGTACAGAGACAATTCGTATCATAGAAATTTAAACGAATACAGGCAATATGATAGAAATTACGACAGGAACCATACGTATTACCGCAATGAATCACATGACAGAAGAAGACGAGACAATTCACAAAATAGAGACTACAGCCGATATAGGAATAATTCACAGGACCGATACAGACACAAGACAAACGATAGACATAGGGATAATTTAAGAGGAAGGTACAGAGACCGCGAAAATTCGGAAGAAAAATGTAAATATGAATCACGAAGAAGTGGTAGAAATAGGAATCATTTGACGGAAAGAAAACAAACTTACGAAGGACTAACGGATAAACAAATAAACGAATTGGCTCACCAACTAGTGGAAAGGTTAAAAAAGGATCAAAGGATAAAAAATCTCATTGCCAGACACAATCTTACGCAAAAACACAGTACGGAATGCGAGTTAACCGAATCCGATGGAAATTTTGAGTTAGACACGGACATCGCACGACTCTACAGATTAGGAGAACCGATAACGCAAGAATCACTCGTAAATATACAAGAACCGACGACCGAACCGATAAGCATTAGATACGGATTTTCAGCAAGCCATTTACCACCGACAATTATATTAGATTCGCCAAACATTAAAACAAGACAAACGAGACTATTTATTGATAAAAATGCAAGTGTAAATCTAATAAAAAGAAATAAAGTAGCGAATAACACACTTATATATACAACCATCACACATCAACTTGTAGGCAGTACAAACGATAAAACGACAACATTGTGTATGTGCATGTTACAATTCAAAAATTACAGTATTGAATTCCATATTGTTCCTGATTCTTTTCCGATAACAGAATACGGACTCTTAGGAGACCCATTTTTCAAAAAGACGAAAGGCAACATTTTATATTCACAAGGGCTTGTTACATTTGGCATATACACGATACACTTTAACACACCCCAAACACTGATCGTACCTCCCAACACCACGATACAGACATACGTACGACTGGTAGACACTGACTTAGACGAGAGTTGTATTGCCAGAATAACTATTTGTCTTGGACTGCAATTCTCGAATGCGTTAGTAAAAAACCAAGGAAACATGGCACATGTGCATGTCACCAATGCGACTAATGAAACAATACGCACGACCATTCCCAAGGTCACATTACAGCCTATCACAAAAATCATTGACACGGTAACTAACTGCAACCAAACATATACAAATGACAAATCGACAGCGCACATGACGAATGCAATGGACAGAGTTAATAAAACCGAATGCCCAAACTTATTTTATGTACCCGAAAATACTCTAGAACGTACGAACAGTAGACGATACAAAATACACGTGACAGACGACACACCTGTACACACAAAACAATACCTACACGAAACAGCAATACACAAGCAAACACAAAACCTTTCGGACAACAATTTAGCACCTTCAATTCCCCCTTACAGTTCCCCAGTATGGAAATTTTCTAGAAAAACGGATATTAATGACAAAGAACGAATGGTAATGGTAGACTATACGAAAGTAGTTGAACGAAACAGTAACGTAACATTCATACACCCGAGAGACAAACCGACAAATATAAAACCTAATAGATTAAGATCCAGCGACACAAATGACAACATACAGGACGATAAAACGCAACGACTATATCATCAGCACAACATAGAACAGAATAACACTGCAGACGAAAATATAGAAAATCAAGCAGGGAAAAAGAGAGCATATCAAGAGTCAAATACCGCCAATTACGAAAGCGAAGTAGAATGTAGCGATGAATACGAAGGCGAAAGGGACTGACAACAGACGACGAATCAGCAACTTCGAATAAGGACACCGATACGGAATCAGAAGAAGAAATGATCGAAGAAGGAGGAAAATATGAGAACATGAATATCGACGGCCAGGCAAGTAATATGGATTACGACACAGAAATTGAAGATGTAATAGTTAAAACACATGAAGACAATAAGAAGAAAGGTAACGAAGAAATGGCACTAGAGGAACAAGGAATGAAGGTAACAAGCGACGACGAAATGGCTACCTTAGATAAGGATATGAGTACAGATTCAGATTCAGAAACGGACGAAGACGAAGTAAAATATGAAAGAAGAAATTACGCAAAGTTAAAGAAGTATAGAACAAAATATAAAACAAAATGAAACGGATAAAGCTATAGCAAAAAGAAAAAGCCCAGCAAGCGGATCATATCCTATAGCGGTAAAAAGCGACCGTCGTCTAACAGACGAAATACCAAACCGCATAGAGACACAAGATCGACAGCTCCTGGAAGAATCACAGAAAGAAAATGCAGAAATAAAAAATTAAACTACGAGAAGGCAAATTGAACAAGGATTTACGAGTATAATTCGAAAACGTGATACAGAGCAACAAACAGAAGCACCGCTAGAGCCGAATTTCAGATCACCAACGCTAAACGTGAAAAATAATAATATTGTAAAATAAAATTACGATGAAACGGATATAGCAATGAAATTGGACATCGAACCTACCTTCCGTTCTCCGTCAAGGACACGACAGTGAACAGGACAGATTAAAATTATTATGGAAGAATCAGGCATAACCAACTCAAATCAGACGAAGACGACAAATGACCATCATACACAGCCCGACGACGAAGCATACTACACACCGACTTACCATAGAAAACAGCTGACGACATCTCTCACTCAACGGACCATAGGAAACATAATAAACTCTCAGATGAATACAAATAGTACAGCCAGCGCAGCCTAAATAATTATAGTAATTTGATAACACCAATAATAGCAATTATTACAATACTAGGAAAATCATCATTTTGCGGAAAAGAATAGGTAACATGTGGATTATGACACTTTAAATAACAAAATCGAATGACAACCCATAGAGCTTACGAACGAATTCGACATATCTCAGAGAGTCATAGAAGTAACACCCATAACATACAATTACGCATTCTGACGCACACAAAAAAAAATAATAATAATAATAATCCTTAGTAGAAAATCCTGGCAACTAACCACCCATTTATCTAATTAACAAGACTAACAGATTGACGACAAAATACTGTTGACAAAATGACTAGACCACAATAAACCAAATAAGGAATTTAAACTAATCCAAAAAGCGAAAGGCAATAAGACATTACAAGTTACACAGACATACACAGGGAGCATAGATGGGCAATATCAAAGAGAGAGAAAGAGACGTACAGTAACACAAAGACAAAATAAGTATACATATACAGTAGTGCCGGGTTAACTGCATGGCATCGGGACCGAAGCCGTGCCCGTAACGCAGGATTCGAGGCAATGGTGCTACGTTTTGTTGTCCGCCGAGGGTAGCTCACAGCGCGCCGAACGTAGGAAGAGACACGTGCAGGCAAATCGTAAGAGCGAGTGAGATGCCCGATCCTCGACCCTCGGTCGTCGAGCAAGCGTGACTCAGGCCGATCAGTTGTCAATGAGCCAAAATTAAAACTTTTTTATTTTTTGTTATTTTTTCTATGAAACTTGTTGCAATAAATTTGTCAGGGTTTTACAATAAAAATGACACCAAACACGGTACAATTCGGACTCTATTTACACTTTCTGTCGACTTGCTGTGCGGCGAGCTGTTAACGCTAGTGCAGAATCGAATCGGCAGTCAGCACCTTTGCTGGATATCAAATTTCGTTTCTTCGCTCACATTGGGCGCGCGATCAGGATCAGGTGTATGAAACACATTTGATGACAGCACGAATATAATGCGGCCATAAACCTATGTCCATGCCCAGACCTTTATACAACTTATTAAAACATCAATTATTAACGAAGTCACTTGCTTTAATTCCGCGCATTGTCTCTCGACTTGCAAAGATCAGCTCAGTTATGTAACGTCAACGTATCATTTCACCCGTCGCATGTTTTGTTATGTATTTTTTTTTAGTTCTTTAGTACGGCCGAGTCCGGCATATTAAAGCCGATGTTATAATAAATTTGTCATTAATTATAAATAATTGTTGTTTTATTGTTTATTTGTTCCTTGCCATCAGCCTATTCCAATATCCTGTCAGTTCATTTGCGTTTGGTAGATATCCCATTGATTAATGTTGTGGCAAAGTGTAAATAGAGTCCGAATTGTACCGTGTTTGGTGTCATTTTTATTCTAAAAACCTGACAAATGTATTGCAACAAGTTTTATAAAAAAATAACAAAAAATAAAAAAGTTTTACTTTTGTAGTATCGGTGACTCATCCGGATTATCGGTCCGATGCTCGGCGGCCGAAGACCGGCTACCTGAGGCGGCTGGCTCCCAGAACTGGTGGGGATAGTTCGCGCTCGCTTACCACGAGGTAACTCCGAGCAGTACTGTAAATCGCAAAACCAAATACAAGGTAACCAAACAGAATAATTCAATAGTAGCAACAGGTAACAAAGAACACATACAAAAAAAAAATATATATTTTAAAGTAATAATAGTGACCACCTGAGACATCAGAAATTAATAAATATTTATTTTGACAGACAAACGATGACATAAAGTAACGGACGCTACTGACCAATGACCATATGAATGGAAATTGATGCAGGAGCATCAAAATCAAAAGCGGGGGAGTATAACGGACGCTACGCCACTAGATGCAAAACGCTGACACTGCTCTCCCTACTCCGACGCTGGACCCACGACGACGACTCAGGGACTTACGGACGAACTCTCGAATAGTACAGACCAATTAGACTGACCCGGACTAGTACCGATACCGAATAAACCTTCTTAAACACAAATAGTGTAATCACTTAAATTCACCCGAAAGCTCGACCGTCCGTGACACTGTGAATCTGGGAGATCTGCAAATTTGAGTAAGCTGTGAGTCTGATTGTGAGTGAACCGTGAACCTGAACAATCTGTGCACCTACAGCGATCTGTGTCTACAAACAGTCTATCGGTTACACGCAAGTAAGTAAACTTATTCTTATCTATGTAGGCATTATTGAATAACTTTCGCGAACCGTTAAGATATCATGTTAAAGTGCACCCTGGTCATAAGTATTACATGAACCGAATTTGTGTGAAAGAATCGTGCGCTAACAAGAGAGATTTGAGAAATATGCGAAAGTATACTAAAGCGCTAGACGGTACACGAGGCAATCGCACGCGCCAATAGTGATGGAGCGGAACTGTTCCAAGTCCTGAATTTGAACTATTGCTCGAGTTTGCCCTATTTCAAATCCTACTACAATGAACCTTCAGTACAACGAGGTACGGTGACGATGGGTTTTGTAGCGAAGGCGTAGTCTAATGGAATTTTACACGGGGCAAATTCAAGCACTAGTTCAAATGTAGAACTCGAAACAGCTCCGCCCCATCACTATTCGCGCGATCGCTTGCTTCGCGTAACGCCTGCTTTGTAACGCGACTCATGTTATCCGTGTAAGATATATTAGCAGTTGTATGCCCATGGGAAATTTCGAAGATCATTTATTTTGCTAATTTCGAGATTTCCCAAGGCCATACAAAGATGTTGAGGGTTTTCTGTATCATTGCTTTACTATTTCATGAAATTTGAATTTGTTTTGTTACTTATACTAGTTACCATTTACTTTTAGGAACTATAAAAATGGAATTTTATATAGTCCAAAGCATTGAATTTAAAAAGGGGAAGAAAAAGAGGTTTCTGTCGGCACTGCCATCCCAATGGGTAACGCCCGGGGGATGGAATAACGAAGGCACAGATTCTGAAGATTCAGATTCCGAGGAGTTCGGCACGGATTGAATGTACTGGCCGCACAGGAGCGAAGGCAATTTGCTATTAGTGGTTGAAAGGGACCCCAACATTCTGCTGGACCCCGAGCTGTGTGATACTTATCGCTGTACGATAAAAAGGCAAGGGTTTGCAACGAAGAAAGAGGTATTGTTTTATTTAAATTGTTAAAAAATCTTTGATAACGAATCATAAATATTGGAGAGCATTTTATTTTAATTTTTCTTATTGCAGGCCACGCGTCAGATGAAATTGATGGAGGCGAAATCCGATACGGAGGAGGAAGTTCCCCGGCCGCACAAAAAACAAAAAACATCAGGAATAAATCTCAATGATATATTTATAGAAATTAGAGAGACCGACCCACTGCCACCGATTATAGAGATTAGTTGTGAATCCGGGTTATTGGAGGAAATGAGCCAGCCGATGACGAGCACGCAGCAACCGAATACAGAACCCAAGGATGAATATAAATTTATTATTAACGAATTAAATGTATTAGGATCTAAGATCAATCTATTAGAGTTGAAAACGAATAGCTTCCATACCACTGTAATAAATGAATTAGCTAAGCTAAATGCAAAAATAGATTTGCTCGGCTCGTCGTCGGCTATAGAAATCCCCCAAAGTAATATTCCAACATTTGATGAATTATTTCAGCCCATGCAAAATTTGGATGAATTGATTTTATTAAATGAACGGGCGAAAGATCCGGAGTTTGTAGTGCAGTGCGTTAGATGGTTGGGACGAATTAACGGGAAACAGAGCGGGAGCGGATGAAACAGCGCCCTGCGCATAATAGACAAATTTTTTACTCGGGAGTTCCTAACGCACTGCACTTAGACTGGAGTGTCGCAGCAGTCCCAAATTAAATACTGCTTGGCAGAATATAAGGCAGTGCTACAGCTACTAGAACAGGTAGTCCTTTTTAGTGATAGCAGCTGGACAACAGCCCTCAATGAAGCTGTCATTAAATCTATTCTAAATAAAGCGACCTCGCGCTTTAAGCGCAATAAGGGCGTGAGATTATCAAGTTCCCGGTTATCTAATACAAAATTACACCGGAGGGTTAGTACCCCAAATGTAAATAATACTGCGGAATGAATATATTCGATTTTATATTTTATTTTTTTATATTTTGTGTATTTTTCTGTATTTTGTATAGTTTGCATTTGTCATACCCTGTACCGTTTAAGTTTTTGATATCTTGTTACAGTTTACGTTTTCTTGTATCTTGTGTAGTTTTCGTTTTTTTTGTATTTTACATAGTGTAGTTTTTTTCGTATTTTGTACATTATGTATGTTATTTATATTTTCGTATGATAACTTGTGTGCTGAATTTCACCGCACTTCATTTCTCTGCCTACCCCCCTTCAGTCTATACTCCTATATATTATTGTTAAAATTTCAACCCCCTGTAATTCCGAAAGGGTTGAGATTTCAACTTTGTGTTCCGGGACTTTTAGGCTTCTATTGACCCCCAAAATACGTGGTTTCAGTTTGGTGCAAGGTCACTGACTCACCCTGTACATTCTGCTCATGACCTCCACATACCCTATATACATTCTGTTTTTATCCAGCACATACCCTATACACATTCTGCTTACGCCCTACACATACCCTATATACTGCGACGACGATTCTTTCTCGCGGCCGACCGTGTCCGGCCACGATGCCGATTTCGTTCGCAAAGTCCGTTATTCTCAACGGGGTTACTAAGTCCGCACACACACACACACGATTCGCCGGTTCCTGGAGTGGGCGCCAGGCCCCCGAAAGGACCAGAATTTATAATAGAAGAGACCGGAAGATGTTCCGAATCGCGCGGAGAATTATTTCATACTCTGCCCTTTCCGACTGGCTCGTTGTAGGTCAAGGGTTTGTGCAAAGCCCGAACAAGGAAAACCAGAAAGCTCAACCGTCCGATCACGGCGGGATCGGGCATGCAACCAGAGCCAATATGATTTAATTCAGAATTCAAAGTAGAGTCTTAATATTATTAACGCAAATAAAGTACAACGGAACGCGGCCGAACCGCCCTGCCGCCTTGACTAACTGCTATCGCTCTTTTCAAACGCGGCCACACGCTCACTCGCTACCGCTTTCAAACCTATTAACCGTCGCCGGCCTCTCGCGCGGCCAAATTATCACTTATTACTTCGAAAACGGAGGACTTGATTTCCCGAAGGGAGGTCAGCTATTCCACATGGTCGAAATCTCGTCATCGGTCGGTCACCCACTTGGCCTGTTCCTGGTGAGGCCTTCGAGCCCCCCCCCCCCCCCCCCCTCGATATCCCCCAAGAACCGCGCACAGGAGATAACGCAAGAAAGAAGGACCAACGCTTACCTCGTCTGTCTACCCGTTCTTCTGCAAAATCCGTTGACTGTGGGCCGAAACTCCTCACACCCACAATTACTCACAACTATTGCGGCCGTTCGCCGCACACGCCGGAAACCAAGTGAAGATCGTTTGGCTCTGGGTTAGCAGCCGAAGCTCGCGCAGCCGATTACGCCGCCTAGTCTAATTATTCGCTAATTAGGATCTTCTTCAGCGGCTCCTAGATGGGGGGGGGGGTGCTGTCTCGATCCGATGTTCGATCGTCTGTCGTCCCCTCCGTCTCCTCTACTCGTGCGGCTCAGCTCGCTGGTCTTTGCGATTCCGTCCGGGTAATCAAACCGGCCAGAATCGCGGATCTTAGCCTTTAACTCGCCAAAAACATAATTCGTTATTAATTCTAACTCTTATTATCTATCGCTATCCCCCCCCCCCCCCCCCCCCTAGCGTGTGTGGCGGCTCCATTCCGCCGGGGCTCCTCAGACGAAGCACTTGAAAAAGTGCTACGTCACAATACATTTTGCTTTTACTCTGCACATATTCTACATACATTCAGCTCATGACCTCCACATACCCTATATACATTCTGTTTTTACCCAGCACATACCCTATACACATTCTGCTTATGCCCTACACATACCCTGTATACATTTTGCTTCTACTCTGCACATATTCTATATACATTCTGCTCATGACCTCCACATACCCGGCGAAATCTCTGTAAATATATTGTATCTACCCTGCTAAATGATCTGCACACGCCTTGTAAATTGTCTGTAATGGTCTACATATGGTCGGTATAACACCTTTACAGACTCAATTCCGGGTTTTATGCACAATCATACCTGTATATGGACCGTCCAAAACGCGCTTGTATGTGACCTTTGAGAGGCTTTCAACAGGATCAATTTACAGGAGTGTTCCTGGATATAATACTTACAGGAAGGCTATGCATGAGAAATGTTACTTGGGAAATTTATTTGAAGATGATGACTTAGGTGATTTTTTTTGTTTACGCGGAGGAAATCCTCAAAAGACACCCCGTCCCCGGAAAGGAAGATGGGGTAGTGTGGCAAGATCCACAGTTTGCGCGTCGTATCTTATTTATAGACGAGGCGGGATTTACTCGGGACGGCATTATCAACACTCGCAATAACCACATCTGGTCAGACAAGAATCCACACGCCATTCGGGAGGCAAGAAGCTAATTTCAGTTCTTCGTGAATGTGTGGTGTGGTATTGTTGCGGATTACATGATAGGACCATATTTTCTTCCGGGCCGTCTCAACGGCGAACGGTACACTGAATTCTTGCGGGAACAGTTGCGTGTACTGCTAGAAGAGGTGCTACTGGACATACGGAGAAGCATGTTCTTCATGCATGACAAAGCACCACCTCATTTTAGCAGAAACGCCCGCCAATTTTTAGATCAATTTTACCCGGGGAAATGGATCGGCCGAGGAGGTCCGGTACGCTGGCCACGGTCCCCCGACTTAAATCCGTTGGACTTTTTATTGTGGGGCTATCTAAAGAACATGGTGTACCGTGAACCAGTGCCCAGCGTTGAAGTCCTCCGGAAAAGAATTCAACGCTGTTGCGAAGAAATTTGGCAAACGCCAGGGATATTTTTGAGGGACCGCAACTCCTTGAGTGCGAGAATCGACACGTCTCGGGAAGGCGGAGGAGGACACGTAGAACATTTAATTTAATATAACGCGATGGGCATCGCGGGGATTTTAGTGGATATAAATCCCACACTACCCCGTCTTCCTTCCCGGGGACGGGGTGTCTTTTGAAGATTTCCCCCGCGTAAACAAAAAAGAAAAAAAAATTCCCTTCACTCTGTATACATAGCTTAAGCCAATAAAAATCAATCGACACATCCCGTGCAAACCCTAATACTAATCCTATTTGATATACCGAAGCTAAGGACTCGGGAAGTGATATTGAGATTTCGCGAAGCATTACATATCCCAAAAAAGCATTTAAAATGCAAAGATGTGCGCCTAGTAAAAGATATGTAGTTTCATTTTCTTTATCCAGAATACAAGTAAATGGGTTCTTAGTTAATGCAAATTCACTTGCTGATAGTAAAGTGATATTCTACGAAGAATATGAAATCCCAGAATGTGGCCGCGTAGAGGCTGTACACAGCACATGTGGCGTAACACCCATGCAGATCTACCTAGCTCCAGCCAACAGTCCTTTCCTTTGACTAAAAAATTCATATTGTTGGAGACTCTGGTCTGAATTCGAGCGGTTGGCTCTATGGATCGAAGGACCAGGAAGTATTAGGATACTTCCGACGGAGAGTGGTTGTGGAGAGAGATGTTACTTGGCTGATGGTGTGTATGAATCTGGTGTATTTACAAAAATTCTAAATCTAAGCGTTACAAGTCGGAGGGCGCTGAATACAAATTCTAATACGTAGTGGTGGTGGTGATCGCGCTGTTGGGTGGTGACAGTTTTCCTTGAAAGTCGGTGATTGGTTTTTTGGAGAGGTGAACTCCACCCTATAATTGAAGGAAAAGTCGTCGCTCAGACGTAGTGGTGGGGGGCACGCAGGTCGGCTCGGTACCGGGATTACGGATTCTCGGAATTCGGAAAGTGCCGCGGCCGTCTTGCCACAGCTGCAAGCAATTCCGCACGTTCGGCTAGTAAATGTATTGTGTTATTTTTCCACAATGGATGCGGACTAGGTCCGGAAAGTAAATTTGGGTATAAAATTGTTTCGACGGCGGGTTCGGAAATTACGATCGCGGGGATTAACGGATGCGTACCGTTAGGACGCAACATACCGGCCCCCTTGAACGGGTTGCGTTCAAATGTGATAAACCGAGTGTGAAAGATCAACAGCTATATACACGGTGACTATTTGGATGAGGTGTGGATAAAGTGTGGCAGGCGAATCTAAGATTTTACGCTGTGTTGTCGTCGGTTATTGGCAGCGGAGACAATTTTCTAATCGGGCGCTTGTAAACGCCTCGCGCGGTCTTAACGGTGGCTACGCGAATTATTCCATCACCGCCAGGGTGGACGTCGATGATGCGACCGAGGGGCCAATGCAGCGGGACATTGGTGTCCTCATAAATGGTGACGAGCATCCCTTTCTTTATGGCTGTGGGGTGGCTCGTGTGCCACTTCCGTTTGGTCGTTTGCGTATGGAGGTATTCTTGGACCCAGCGTCGCCAAAAATGTTGCCTCATCTTTTGGATCTGTTGCCATCCGGATAATCTGCTGTTCGGCGTGTCGGTCCAGTCGATGTCTGTAACACTTGTTATGGGAGCACCAAGCAGGAAGTGGGCAGGAGTCAGCGCGTTGAGGTCGTTAGGATCAGAGGACATGGCGGTGATCGGTCGAGAATTCAAAATGGCTTCTATTTGGCTTAAATACGTTAGCAACGCCTCATATGACAATATGGTATCTCCTACGGTTCGGACGAGGTGGTGTTTTACCGACTTTACGGCAGCTTCCCACAGTCCGCCAGAATGCGGTGCTCGGGGTGGTATGAAGTGCCAGTGAACATGCTCATTGGCTGCGGCTGTGCATAACGAGGCTTGGTTTTCCGGCTTATCAAGGAATTCACGCAGCGCTCGAAGTTCGCGATTTGCACCTACGAAGTTGGTGGCATTGTCAGAATATAAGTCCGTCGGCATGCCACGGCGGGAGAAGAAACGCTTCAACGCGGCCATTAACGCTTCGGTTGTAAGGTCTTGTACCAGTTCTATGTGGATGGCTTTTGTTGTGAAACAAACGAATATCGCTACGTACACCTTCAATTTTCCGCGGTTTCTGTGGAGTCGCTCCTTAATAAATAGCGGTCCGCAAAAGTCCAGGCCTGTTTTCAAAAACGGTCGAGCCATCGTTACCCGGTCCTTAGGCAGATTGCCCATTGTTGGTTCCAATAAGACAGGGCGGCATCGGCGACACTTGACGCATTCGTGGATAACGGATTTGATTGTGTTCATTCCGTTGGGAATCCAATACCCTTGACGTACAGCATTTAAAGTGGCTTGCGCACCGGCGTGTAAATTTTTTACGTGCGTATCTCGAATTATCAAGCGCGTTAGGTGGTGCTGTCTCGGCAGAAGAGCTTGGTGCTTGGACTCGTGGGGTAGGGCCGAATGTGTAAGCCGTCCACCTACTCGAAGTATGCCGTTTGAGTCGAGAAACGGTGTAAGGCTACGCAAGTCCTTTGTGGGTTGTCCTGTCGCTTGTAGTGCCTTTATGGCGGCGGAATAAGCTCCTTTTTGTGCGCCTTTTATAACTGATTGCGTCGCAGCAGTTAATTCGCTCGGTGTGAGTGGACCTTGTGTCTTGGCGTTCCCGCGGCAATTGTGGACGAACCGGCGGCAGTACGCGATAACTCGAAGCATGCGCGAGAAGTTTGAAAATCGCTCCGTGAGTTCGATGTCGGTGATTTTTACCGGCAGGGAAGTGACAGCCTTTAATTCGGGTATGGCCGTTGATCTGAACGACAGGTTTGGCCAACGGGTCGCGCTTTCGGCAAGCCACGACGGTCCGTGATGCCATAATGATTGGTGTAACAGATTGCGCACAGGTACGCCGCGAGAAACTAGGTCCGCAGGGTTGTGTTCTGAGGGAACGTGACGCCATTGTTCTGGTCGCGAAAGTGATTGGATCGCGGTAATCCGATGCGCCACGAATGTTTTTAAGGTATGCGGTGCCGTATTAATCCAGTTGAGGACAATTGTGGAGTCTGACCAAAATGTTACAGATTGGAAATCTAGATTATGTAACGCGGCCTTGGTGCTCTTGAAAAGTTTAATGAGTAGCTGCGCAGCGCAGAGCTCTAATCGCGGCAGAGTGACTGTTTTTAGCGGCGCGACGCGAGATTTGGAACAAATCAAGTGGGTTTGCACTTGATTGTTGGAGTCAATAGATCTAAGGTAGAGACATGCACCGTACGCGAGTTGGCTTGCGTCGCAGAAACCGTGCAATTCTAGCGAGTGATGGGTTTTTGATATGGTGCAGCGTGGAAATTTTATATCGGATATGGACGGTAGCTCCTTACAATACTCATTCCAATCACAATGAAGACGTTCGGGTATCGGTTCGTCCCAACCTAGATTGTATTGCCATAGCTGTTGTAAAATAAGTTTGGCGCGGATGATAATGGGTGCCAGCAGTCCTAAGGGATCGAACAGTTTCGCTATGGCCGAAAGGATGCTTCTCTTTGATGTCGTGCTATTGTCTATCGTATTGACCGTGTATTGGAAACTATCCGAGCGTGCGTTCCATTGGAGTCCTAAGGTTTTTACCGTTTCGTCAGGGTCTAACGTGAGATGCGCGTCAGAATCGCGAGCGTTTAAAGTCTCAATTAACCGATTGTCATTGGAGGCCCACTGGCGTAGTTGAAAACCACCACGATTACACAATTGAATGAGCTGGTCGCGGATTTCCTTTGCTTGGTGAACGGTTGGTGCTCCGGTGAGCAGGTCATCTACGTAAAAATCCCTTTCGAGGATGGCAGCGGCAAGAGGGAATTTATCCTTTTCTACGGCGGCTAATTCCTTGAGAGTCCTGGTTGCGAGAAAGGGTGCGGCTAATGTGCCGTAAGTAACTGTGTTGCGTGTATATGCTCGAATAGGATCTGTGGGCTTTTCGCGCCAGAGTATTTGCTGGTACTTGCGGTCGTCGGAGTGCACGTGAATTTGCCGATACATTTTGGCTATGTCAGCGCTGATTGCGTAAACGTGGGATCGGAAGCGGACTAGGATGGTGAAAAGGTCGTCTTGAATGGTAGGACCTCCCATGAGGGTAGAGTTCAATGAAATGCCTGATGATGTCTTAGCCGACGCATCAAACACGACACGAACCTTGGTGGTAAGGCTAGATTGTTTGACGACTGCATGGTGCGGTAGGAAGTATCCTTCCTTTATTGGAAGTTCTAGACGCGACATGTGTCCTAGGGAGTGATATTCGCGGAGAAACTCATGATACTGATCGCGTAATTCATTGTTTCGCGATAATGACCGTTCGAGCGCGTAAAGTCGTTTAGTCGCGACGGAGTAAGATTCTCCGAGCTCGTGCAAATTGTCTTTAAACGGTAATCGGACCGTGAATCTACCGGTTTGGAGGTTGCGTAGAGTATGATCGCGGTAATGATTTTCGCACTCTATCTCTTCCGAAGAAAATCGTGGTGTTGATTGAACTTCTTCAATCTCCCAAAATTTCGACAATTGAGTCTGTATGTTTTCTGTGGCTAGGTGGCACGATAATTCGACGGTCATGCTGGGTGATTGTGGTATTCTTCCGGATAGGACCCAACCGAGTTGTGTTTTTTGGGCGATAACGTCTCCCTGCGCGAGGGTCAATTGGCCTGAGCATATCAAACGGTAAAAGGTGTCTCCCCCAATTAAGCCATCAATATCGGCAGCGCGATGGAAATCAGGATCCGCCAAATCGAGATGCGATGGGATTTCTAATTGAGCAGGATTGAACGAATTGGCCGGAAGTTGTTCAGTAATTTTTGGAAGTAAGAGGAAGGTCAGCGTTGCATTGAAATTCCCGCGTGTAGACTGAATTTCAGTGGTTATGGACCGCGATGCAGTCGACTCGTAACCATGTATCCCTTTGATCGACACGCATGTTTTCGACTTGGGTAAATCTAATCGTTTCGCGAATCGCTCGGTGAGAAAGTGAGCTTCTGAACCGGAGTCCAGAAGAACGCGGCAAGGTAGCAGTGTACCGTCACGACCCTTGATATTGACTCGAGCGGTGGATAAGAGGCGACGCGTGTTGGATGCGGGTAGCGCGACGAGATTGCATTGAACTGAGGACGTAGGTTCGGTGTCAATGTGTAACATCGTATGATGTTTGGCGTTACATTTTCTGCATTGGCCGTAGGTACATTCTCCGGTCGTATGTTGTGGACGTAGACAGTTTAAACCAGGGATGGGCATTATTCGATAAATTTTCCTGCCGACTAAATTTAGTCGGCAGGAAAATTTATCGAATAATGCCCATCCCTGGTTTAAACAAAGGTTGGCCCTTTTAACTAAATCGACTCTCTGCTTTCCCTGGGCTGACTTCAAATTGTCGCAGGAGTAGGTGTAGTGATTGCCCTTGCAAATGTGGCAGGCGAGAGTTGTGTTGGCGGCATATGCGCGGATCACGGGTTTCGAATTCGCGTGGCTCGTGTTACGAAAATTCGCTCGGTTGGTGGGTTGCGATTTTGGCGTACTCTCAGCTGCTAATGGTTCGAGAAGTCTACGGCGTTGATGTAAGAATTCCAGCAACTCCTCCATAGTTGGCGCGATGTTACCTTGAGTACGTTCCTTCCATCGCAATCGTGTTCGCTCGTCGAGCTTAGAGACTACGGCGTGTATGGGAAAAGCCTCTAAGAAGGGCCGCTTTAAGGCGGTCAACGCGGCGTAGTGTTTTGTGGCTTGGTCAACAATGTCGCTAAAACTCGTTGGGTCGAATTTGGAACAAGTAGGTAGATCGAAAAAAGCCCTGACACGATTGTTTATGACGATGGTCGGATCGTTGTAATTTCTTTCCAAGATCTGCCATGCAACGGTGTAGTTGGCGGAGGTTGTTTCTAATGACTCTATTTTTTCAGCGGCCTTTCCGGTTAAACACGATCTTAGATATTGCAGTTTTTGAGTGTCTCTAAATTGCGGATTCTCGTGAATGGCGGAACGAAAGGCGTCTGCGAACCCTGGCCATCCTTCGTAGCTTCCACTGAATTGCGGCAGATGCATGGGCGGTATTTTTATGTGTGTCTCGGCTGGCGCGATTGTCGGTGTGATGGGAGGCGTATTGGGCGCGCTCGCTTCATTATCGTCTACGGTAGTGCGACAATTTAGCGCATCAAATGAGCGTATAATATCTTGCGCTTTCGCAAAGCTCCTTGTACATAAATCGTCGAATTGGTGGCGCTCCGTTAAACGTTGTTCAAATGGTACGGTACTCGTGACTGACTCTAACGCGTCCTGAATACTGTCAAACGGCGATGCATCCTTTTGTATTTTGGCGAGACGAATACGAAGTAAGCTAATCGTGGACGGGTCCTCCCCGTCGAGACCGTCCACGAAATTGGTGAAAATCGTTAATTTGGACTTTATCGTGGCGCGTTTCCGGACAAGCTCTGCTTCAGTACACACGGAGGGCGGCGCGGGATTAGGCACGGTAGAAATCTCGTTAGAAGCCAATTGTACGCAGGGTGATAGGACGCTCGCAATGGGAATGGTGCTACCACAACAAATGAATTTGACGACTTACGTTGCTGGTGCGATGCGGAGGTTGGCGGGTGGTCTCGTTGATCTCAGGAGCGGATGTGGATCTGGCGATGGTCCTGTTCCTTGGCTGCTACCGGGGCTCGTCCTCTCCTCCTCGCAGGTGGATGCTGGATCACTGCTCGTCGTAGTAGTCGGTTGCAGTCATGACGGTGATACTTGACGGCTGGCTGCGAGCTCGTCTCCTTGTCGAGATGATCGGTGGAGGCTTCCACGGTCCGGGAAGTTGGTATGTGCGTGTATTGTCCCGTGTCACGTTCACTACACACGATTCAACCCGATTGCGTTAACTATCGCGATGGCGCGTGGCTGATAAAGGCACCTTCAAACTTCGATGCTTTCCTGGAGCCTGGTCGGACAGGCGGTTATGCGGAGATGTGGATCCTGAGCACTGGTGGAACAGGCGGTTCTCTGAAGATTTGGATCCTGAGCACTGGTGGAACAGGCGAGTCTTCGAGGATGTGGCGTCTGAGCACTGGTGGTTCAGGTGTAGATTCGAAGTGTGACCTCTGAACGCTGGTGGTTCAGGTGTAGATTCGAAATGTGACCTCTGAACGCGGGTGGTTCAGGTGTAGAATCCGAGGTCGGTGGATCCGGCTCGAAGGACCAAAACTATGTTGGAGACTCTGGTCTGAATTCGAGCGGTTGGCTCTATGGATCGAAGGACCAGGAAGTATTAGGATACTTCCGACGGAGAGTGGTTGTGGAGAGAGATGTTACTTGGCTGATGGTGTGTATGAATCTGGTGTATTTACAAAAATTCTAAATCTAAGCGTTACAAGTCGGAGGGCGCTGAATACAAATTCTAATACGTAGTGGTGGTGGTGATCGCGCTGTTGGGTGGTGACAGTTTTCCTTGAAAGTCGGTGATTGGTTTTTTGGAGAGGTGAACTCCACCCTATAATTGAAGGAAAAGTCGTCGCTCAGACGTAGTGGTGGGGGGCACGCAGGTCGGCTCGGTACCGGGATTACGGATTCTCGGAATTCGGAAGGTGCTGCGGCCGTCTTGCCACAGCTGCAAGCAATTCCGCACGTTCGGCTAGTAAATATATTGTGTTATTTTTCCACAATGGATGCGGACTAGGTCCGGAAAGTAAATTTGGGTATAAAATTATTTCGACGCGGGTTCGGAAATTACGATCGCGGGGATTAACGGATGCGTACCGTTAGGTCGCAACACATATCCTGCCTTAAAAGTACTTGGCGGCAAAATTGAAAGTAATCAGTGACACCCATAGATACTCCCCTCCCCTACCCGCACCTTATTGCAAACACCGCGCACCTCTTCTCGCTATACCTTTCCACAAAGGATAGATGGAATTTCTCTTTCCCACAAAAACACCGTGCACGCGCTCCTCGCTAGGAAATCCGGCCATTACTAGCCGGAAGCATGATTCCCTGCACATGCCCACTCCAATCTGCAAATATTCTCAAATTACTATCCCGAACCAGCATTACTTCCGTAATAAATTTGTCTGCTCATAACAATATTATGCGCCTTCCCATTGAACATAATTACATTTTACAAGAGACGGGACATCGCGCGTCACAATACGCTGGCCGCCAAGTACAGCAATGCCGGGATAACCGCGCGCAGTTAGCTCAAGTTAAGCGAGCGCGGACTATCCCCACCAGTTCTGAGAACCAGCCGCCTCAGGTAGCCTGTCTTCGGCCGCCGATCATCGGACCGATAATCCGGATGAGTCACCGCTAATGCAAAAGTAGAACTTCTTTATTTACAGTTGTATTCTCATACCGATTTTGAAAATACAACTGTAAATAAAAAAGTTTTTACTTTGGCTCATTCAGTTACAATGTAATCCGAGCCGCATGAGTCATGCTTGCTCGGCGGCCGAGGGTCGAGGATCAGGCATCTCACTCACCCTTACGGATTGCCTGCGTGTGTGTTTTTCTATGTTCGGCGCGCTGTGAGCTCCCCTCGGCGCACAAAAAAACGTAGCACCAGTGCCTCGAAGCTCGCGTTAGGAGCGCGGCTTCACTCCCGATGCCCGCGCGATTAACCCGGCATTACTGTACTTTTAAGGCAGGATATGAATCTTTTAGTCAAAGGAATGGACTGTTAGCTGGAGCTAAGTAGATCTGCACGGGTGTTACGCCACATGTGCTGTGTATAGCTTCCACGCGGCCACATTCTGGGATTTCATATTCTTCGTAGAATATCATTTTACTATCAGCAAGTGAATTTGCATTAACAAAGAACTGATTTTCTCGTATTCTAGATAAATGAAATGAAACTACATATCTGGTACTTGGCCCACATCTTTGCATTTTGAATGCTTTTTTGGGATTTCACTGCCTTCGTACAAATATGAACATGACCACCATGCGTGTATGGATTGCAGTTAAGAGATCGTGCACTTATTTATACATTTTGACTGAAACAAATTATTAGGGAAAGTTGCATGGTTTAAAGGGGTTCGGAGGATAGCAATATAGGGATGTGTCACAGAAGGAGTGGTTTTGGGTCCATAATCTTAACGTAACTTGCTTAAATGGCTACACCTATTTTTTCTTCCATATCTTGCAAGTTGAAGTCAATATTAATTCAAGGAGCTATGACAAAAATGTTATCAGGGTGATTTACTACACGGAAGTAGTCAATGCTCCCTCTTGCATATCTCCTAAAACTAATCGATTTTGCAGAAAACTTGCAGAAAATTCATAGATCTCTTAATTTACGTTAACAAATTTCTTATACTGCAAATGTATTGACCCATTTTCATCGATAATTATATGTTTCAACAACGAACACCTACATACTTTTTGTATTATTTCATTGTAATGAAGAATCGCAAAACGAATCCAACAGATATGTGCTACTAGCCGAATTTTAGACCCTTTCCTCCAATGTGCCGAACCTTGGGAGTGTCCACTTTGCACACGTTCCACTTTGCGCACATGTGGATTTTCGGACACAGTGGAATTTGCCCACGTTGGAAATTGGACATAGTGGACTGAGGACACATTGGATATAGGTTACAGTGGAAGCAGGACACGGTTGTTGCGGACCTATCATGGAAATGCGGATGGTTCCGCGTTCGAAGGACCATGAAAAGTCGCGTCGCGCGCGTAGAGCCCGAAAATGCTGGTGAGTGCTGTTATCCCGATGTTGGATAATGAGACGCTCGTCTCGGATACTGAACTTAGAACTTCGTTACGATTGCCGAACGATTAGTCTGTTCGGCTCGAATGCCGAACAGAGGAGCAATTGCGGATCTACGAATTGCTCCTTGAATGCCAGAATTGGGTGACTGGTACGGTGAGCGAGGTTGTTCTACACGACGAAGGAACGAGAGTGCCAGAGCTTGGTTCCTTTGCTGACACGTTGACACCTTCGGTTTGCCATCCCTGATTCGCTGATTGGTCGTTTAGTTTTTCTAATCAGCGGTCACCCTGAATGGGCCCAACCCCGCTTAGGTATGTCTCCCTCGTAGGTATGCCACGTTTGGCACATGTGTCTTGCAGCTGGGCTGAGTCTTGAACGGTGCGTCCGGCTCGCTCGAGCCATTGACCGTTGGGCTGACCGTGTCCCTTGCTCCAGGTAGATTCTTCCTGATCGGCTGTCTCGAAAACTAAAAATAAACTGAAGGCGCTTGAGTTTCCGTAGACCGCAAGAACGGTCAAACTTGCCCACAGTGGAATCAGGACACATGGCAGTGGAAATTGCACACATCATACATGTATTAGCATGACTGACTTGTGACTATAAAACGTAATAAGTCTCATTCTGCTTTACAGCCACATTTCAGGTCAGTGCCAGATGAGGGGAAGGGGGCGCAACTGTGAAACGGGATAAGTCTCATTATGCGTTACAGTCACAGGTCAGGTCAGTGCCAGATGAGGGGAAGGGGGCGCAAACGTATAATTTACAAATAATGGGCAATTGGCAATGGTTAATACCACGGACATACCTGAAAAAAACTTCAGTACGAATTATGGATGATTAGAATTAAGGTGTGTACGCAGTACTCTGCACCCGACTTCCACTTTTCGTGTAGTAAAGGTCCACTGTGAAGTGTACATACTGTGCGCAGTTCCCACAATTTGATGTGTGCAACTTCCACTACACACTATTTCGACTGTGGGCAGTTTCCACGTGCGCAAGTTCCAAAAACGGCCGTGTCCAAAGTGGAATGTGTGCAAAGGAGACTCATCCAGATTTTGCAATGCTATCAAATTTGCCTTTAGCCAATCCGCAGTTTTACGTGCCTGATTCGGTGGTTGTCATTTTGGGGGCGGATATTTATGGGCAACTGCTACGTGCTGGGATGAAAAAGTTTCCGTCTTCTTCTATAATTGCGCAGGATACAGTCCTTGGTTGGATTGTTTCTGGAGCGGTGTCCACGGAAAGTTCATGGCGAGCGGGTTTGAACGCTCAATCGTTCTCCCGAACATTACATTGCGCGGCTCACGCTGATTTAGACGAGACTTTACAACAATCTTGGAAACTCGAGGAATTATCGCGCTCGAAGAAGCTGCTTGATCCTGTAGACGAAGCTTGCGAAAGTGTATTCAATGTAACGCGCACTCGTGATTCTAGCGGACGATATGTCGTTCATTTGCCTTTCGAAGCAGATTTGCCGGAAGACGGTGCTGAAACTCGACGGATTGTGTTGAATACCCTGTCTCTCTTATATTGGCGTTTTGATCGCGACCCTAAACTTGCTTGTGCTTATCGGGAGTTTATGTCGACGTATGAAAATCTCAGACATATGGAGCGCGTTCCGGAAACAGCAATTGATAATCCAAAAGCATGGTATTTACCGCATCATCCCGTGATAAAAAATACCGGGAACGAATATATGGTTCGTGTCGTGTTTGATGGTAAACGAAAAAATAAAGAAAGGCGTTGCTACAACGATATTTTGCGGAAGGATCCAGCTCTCCAAAGTGATGTGTCGTTAATCTTGCTGAATTGGCGTCGGTATCGTTTTGTATTCACGGTAGATGTGGTGAAAATGTTGAAACAGATTCGCGTGTTACCTAAACATCAGGATTTTCAGTGAATTGTATGGGCGCCTGATCTCTCGGCAGCTCAAGTGGATTATCGGCCGAGTACAGTGACTTATGAAACTGCGTGCCCTCCTTTTCTTGCAATTCGCACGCTTACACAATTAGCGAAGGATAAAGCAGTTCGATTTCCACTTGGTTCACAATGTTCAAATTCCAACACGTGTATAGATGATATTTTTGCTGGGGACGATAAACTTGAGGTTGCGGTGCAAATACGTCAGGAACTTGTCGACATGTTACGCACAGCAGGTGCTGAGCTCGATAAATGGGCGGCAAATCATCCTGAATTATCAGCTTCGCGGAGTATTTAGATAAAGGCAGGGGAAACAAAATCGATCGGAAACGATGAGATCGAATTTGTTAAAACTCTTGGCCTTCGGTGGAGGCGACACACGGATGAGTTTGCTTTCGCAACAAACAAGTTTGACGACCTGGCAGGTGCAACCATGAAACGCTCAGTGATGTCGAATATAGCGCGTTTGTTTGACCCGTTGGGCTGGCTTGCGCCTGTGGCGATCACTGCGATGATTTTAATGCAAGATCTTTGAATCAGGAAATACGATTGAGACCAATCGTTGACCTCGGACATGCGTGAGCGATGGCTGGAATATTGTACTTCACTTTCTTCGTTGCCGGCACTGTCAATAGGCCGATGGTTCGGGTATTCCTTAAATTCGAAGGCTGAGATTCATGTACAGGGCAGTGTACATTCGATTGATCGACGACGTCGGTCAGTGTCGCGCTATATTGTTAACATCTAAGAGCAAAGTGGTTCCAGTCAAAACGGTGAGCATCCCAAATTTGGAGTTATGCTGGGCTGTACTACTAGTCAGGCTTTTACAGCATGTTCGAAAACTGGAATGCTTTAGAGGTCTCCCGATCTTTGCTTGGTCGGATAGTCAAATCGTGTTGACTTGGTTGCGTAAAGACCCTTGCAATTGGAAAACTCTCGTGGCCAATCGTGTGTCGTTCATTCAGACTGAATTGCCGAGTGCTATTTCGGCGCATGTACCAACTAAAGAAAATCCGGCTGATTTGGCGACTCGGGGTTGCATATCTTCTGAGTCGGTGAATGCAGACTTGTGGTGGCATGGGCCTCAGTGGCTGGCGATGCCCAAAGAACACTGGCCGAAGTCGGCGACAGTTCCGCAAGTGCTGCATGTCAAAGAGACCTTCTGTGAACCGGAATTGTTGAGCAGGTTCTCGTCCTTTTCTCGGTTGCTACGAGTTGTGGCGTATTGTTTGCGCCCTTTAAAAAAACTGAGACGTTCTCGAAGTGGACTTCAGCTATTTCCTAATTTCCTTATTGCGTCGGAATTGTCCGAAGCGCGAAATTCCCTGATACGTTTAGCTCAGGATACTGCGTTCGCTGCGCAAGTTAAATTGGTACGAGATCGTAATAGTTTGGCGAAAGGCAATGCATTGCCTCTAGAGAATTCTGCATTGTCTAGAGAATTCCAGGCTTTCTTTTCAAAAACAGCATCCGCCGATTTTACCACGTGATTCGTCGCTCAGCCGCCTGATCGTGCGTTACGCACATCATAAGTGCTTACACGGTGGACCGACCCTAACTTCGAATGTCGTAGGGCAACGCCTGAATTGTCGGTCGTAATCGATTAGTTAAAACCGTAATAAGAAATTGCGTTACTTGTCAGCGAAACAAGCCGCGTTTAGCGCATCAAATGATCGGGAATCTACCAGCTCCGCGCGTGACCCCTGCTAGCCCTTTTTCGACAACTGGTTTAGATTACGCAGGCCCATTTCAAATAAGGACCACTAAGGGTTGTGGACACAAAGCGTACAAGGGTTATGTTGTGTTGTTTGTGTTTCTGCACACGTGCGATCCATTTAGAAGCAATAAGCGATCTGACCACAAAGAGTTTTCTCGGTAGTTATCGACGTTTTGTCAGTAGGCGTGGTATTTGTCGGAATATCTACTCCGACAATGCGACAACATTTCATGCAGCAGACAAGGAACTGCAGGCGATGTTTAAAGCCGGTTCTCAGTTTTATTTGGCCGTGGCGACAACGCTGGCGAATGATGGAACACACTGGACCTTTATACCACCAATCTCTCCACATTACGGTGGTCTGTGGGAAGCAGGAGTAAGATCGGTCAAGCGTCATCTTAGGCGTTCAATCGGTGACAAAATACTGACTTTTGAAGAGTTTTCCACCGTCCTTGCGGAAATCGGGGCGTGTCTCAACTCACGACCGATATGCCTCTTATCAGACGAGCCCGATGATCTTAGAGCTTTGACTCCCGCACATTTCCTCATTGGCGAGGCCTCTGCTCCGGTCCCTGATGCAGCGCCGCCAGATGTACCGGAACACCGATTGGAGCGCTTCCATTGGCTGCAAACGATTCGCAACAACTTCTGGAAGCGTTGGTCCACGGATTATCTCCAGCATTTGCAAGAGCGTGCGAAATGACGAGGACCACTGCCGTTAAAACAGCAACTGCGACCCTGCGTCGGCACATCGCGCAACTGTCTCCACTAGTGTCGGAGGAAAATGCGTTGACCCAGTAGACTGAGATGAGTAGTACAATTCGAAGAAGGATTCGTCTGTTAGACGAAGACGGACGGTGTGTTTGCGTTTTAAAATAAAATTAATTACTTTAGTCGAATAGGTTTATGTACACCCGTATATTATGTACCCCTTATGTACCCGTGTACGTGACGTTGCTCAGCGAATTGTGTCGACAATATGGAGGACTGTGTGGACTTTGTGACTGAAGGTCACTGCCGCGTCGGCAAGCCAACAGCCGATAGGTAAGAGAGCTCTCTCTGATATGGCCATTAGTTCCTATAATCGTTGCGTATTCGTCTTCTATGTCTATAGGTTCTTTTTATGAAAGAAGCGCTGGTTTTTTCCCCCTTCAAAAGGGGTTTTTTATGCCGGTGTTTCTTTAGTTAATCTCCTTTCACTTGTCTGTGTTACGCAGAGTCCATTGTTCATGCATGGAACATAGGAAGCTTGCACCTGGTAGGTATTGAATATGGGCGATTCCACGCCAAGTGATCACACTTCGGGACCTCATGTTTTCTGATTTTTATTAAGTTTTAGTATGTTATAGTCCTTGTCCACCTGATGAAAATGCGATGTCCCGTTCCTCGCTATCGTTTATTGTTTAAAAGTAATTAACAATCAAAGTTGAGGGTCGGGTTTTTTTTAAAAATTCATATCTTTGCAACCACGATAGATATCGGACCGTGCGAAACGGCATTTGAAAGGAAACACATTGAAGTTTTATAAAAAAAATATGTGAATCGCGTAATTAAAAAAATAGCATTTGTTATTATTGTTTATTCACTTTGATTGTTAATTACTCAAAAAACCCATCTTTGATTCGCGTGAAATTAATTCCACAGGTGCATTAGACAATTAAGAATATCTCCTGTAAATTTCAAGGGGGCATCTAGTCTAGTTTTCGAGTAATAAATTTTTATTGCAGGAACGACCCGGCCGGCCGCATTACCTATGAGCGATTCCACGCCGAGTGATCATACTTGATTCACACTTGGTCTCAGATTTTTTTTAAACTTCGTAGGTTTGTAGCCCTCATCGAACACTCTAAAATGCACTTTTCGGTTCTTCGATAACATTAATAGTTTTTAAGTTATTTAAGTGCAAAGTTTTGGACCAACTATTTTTAAACAATTTATAATTCCAAAAGTAATAGAGGTACCATCATGCGCAAACCACCGTTTTATTCGGAAATGTTCAAATTTTAATTAAAAAAATATTCCATGTTGGTAAAATGGTACTAATTAGTTGTAAAATATGAATATTGTTTAAAGTTAAATAAAATAGTGAAAATCATTATCGATTACTTTAAAATTTATGTCATGGATGGTCTGTAGTATAATGAACAAACTCTGTAAATTACATGTACATGTATATTTCAGCACTTTACTGCACACGACTGACTTCAACTTATTCGACTGACTAAATAGACTGGCTGACTCTGCTTCTTACTGTATAATTTCCGTGTTACCTTCTTGGCTGCTGACTACCTTCCGAGGACTATTCCTTCTTCGCTCAGTCGTAGGTGCGCATTCTTGGCTCGCTTACGTACTAATTTACATTTTGCTTATTCTACCTTATCATCCGCTGATGAAATAATTGTTACTTAACAGTCTCTTTCCAAATAATAACATTTCCTGTTTCTCTCCTGAATCCGATCGCCGTCTTTTTTTCCTTCCTTTTCCCTAGCCTTTCGGAAATTGGAGTCGTGTTGGACCGTCCCAGCCAGAAGCCGCAGTAGCTGTGCCGTGACTTCGCAACACTTGCTTACTGATAGCTTAATACTAATATTATCGACGAATGACTTTTCCGAAGGACAATGTCAAGAGTCTAAACCTGATGCTATGTGTATGATGCTGATGTAATTGCTCAAAGAGTCGCCCTTGGCGCCCGGGAGCTTGCAATCAAAGCGAATGCACAAGTTCAAAGTGTCAGGTGCCAAGGATTGTGCTCCTATTTATAATATAGGATAACAGGAAGCGCCGCGGTGTGAGCAATAGACGGCGGGAGGGAGGGGCGGCTTCAAGTAATCCGGAAAATCGGCGATAATACGTCCCCGCCCCTTTCAGGCGAATGCGGAATTCTATTGGTCACGGCCAGAACAGTATACCTCCAGAAAACGATATAAATACAGCTTGCATTTCGGCTCAAACGACAATGCGACGAAACTCTATTTCTTGTGCACAGCAAAAAAGAGACTATCGGCGTTAGTAGACATTTTATTTGCCGTTTTGACGGCAGTGAGCTACAATCGATCAAACACTTATATCTTTAATCACACATCTCCAATATCATTGCTACCGATTCCACATTGTCAGCTTTTTGTCTTTCTTATAAAGATGTGGCTGCTTTAAACTATTCATGGTGTGAAAACTATTTTTGTTCATAGACTTTGTCGACGTATACCATCATTGTGAAAACGATACTCATTATGCTTTATAGTTGCTAGATTGCGGCGGTCGCGCACGCAATGCAACTCGGTTCGAGGGTTCGCTAGGGGAGCGGAAATGAGGGAGAGTAATTTTTTGGAGAGACACAATTTTAATTTCACCCAATATAAATTTTATTTTAAAGATATACAATCTGAATGAGTTGTAAGTCTTGATTTGCTCGGCGAGGAAATCTTCGGCGAGCAGGTGCGTGTCCCGTTATCCAGCAACCTGGAAACAAAAGATCACAATAATTGTTAGTAAACAGTTCGATAGTTCAAGCGAGGCAATAGCGAGCACGAAGCACTCGCAATTACTCTCTAATAACTCGATATGTGGACTGTAATGTGTTACGTCCGTATTTTACGCAAGCAATTTTTCCACTTTAAAAATCGAGAATATTCTAGCATTCAGCTAAAATCTTAGTTTCAAGCTCAAACCGCACCCAACATAATCTCTCAGTCCTGTAAACATTTCCATGCAGCCCCCGCTGTAATGATTCATACACAGCTGCATGCAAGACGCGCTTGAGTCATACAGCTACTTCCTAGGGCTTGTCTAGGAAAATCCTAAGAATTAGCCCCACTTTTTCCGAGAAATTAGGGCGCGCTCGACTATATAAACCACCGAAAATCCTACTCTGGGAGTTCAGTCTTTGATTCTTTCCCGAAGGGCGAAGCTCTGTCCTCCTTGTAGTAGATCGTGCTAGGCACTTTCGAAGCATTTCAAACCAGTACAAATCTTAGACGCTGGAATACGGGGTTATTCCGAGGAAGATCGTATTAGTTACCTTCGACCAAATTATTCGAATCTCTTTATAAAATCTTAGACGTTGGAATACGGGGATATTCCGAGGAAGATCGTGCACGGCACTTTCAACCAAATCATTGCATTAGTTGCAATTATATTCTTAAGCATTCAGCATACGCCGCGAGTTATATCTGTACAGACAGACGAGGAATACACAAGGTATTTTGTAACAAGCGAACACACACTAAACACGATTGTATTCTCTATTCTTTTTAAATCCTTTCAATATAGTTATCTTATTTTTCGTCTCAATTACTCCTTGTTCTACATTCAATCACCACCTGTCAATAGCGAACAACACTGAAAGCGACATCGTACATAGAACCCACATTTAGTGTAGGAATAGTTAGCCGCTCAATTATTCCTATCCGGGGTAATATAAGACTCGAGAGAGATTCGGCGCCTTCGTGGAACGCCGTCTGGTACCTCAAGCATTTACCTTTTAGCCATCCTAAACCTTTTTCCTTTCTAGGGACCTTCGAACCGACTCGGGTATAATCGGATTAATATTGTTGTGCCAATAGGTCTCATTGACTATAGCGCAGTGAGATGTGTTTGGACCTCAATTAAAAGATCTGACTATACACCTGGTAGGACGGGTCTCTGGACTGACACCCTCGCGAATCAGGGAAACAGTAGGGTAGTTTAAAGAACGATTATATAAGTAGGGCTACCTGCCTAAAGACATCGTTAGACTTGAGAGAGACTAGGCGCCTTCGTGGAACGCCGTGTGTTACCTCAAGCTGGGTCTTTCCTACCCTTAAACCACATCCTGTACCAATCAGCTTCGACCGTCAAGGAGAATCCGCCTGAAAGGTATTATTTTGCCAATAGTGCTCATTGACTATAGCGCAGTGAGATGTGTTTGGAACCTAATTAATCTCAGGCTTATTCGAATTGGCGACTGTTGATCGGGCTCGCGTATCCTTAAAGGTTTAGGAGCGAGCACACGTTTTTCCGTAACCAAACGGATCTAAAAACGGTCTCGCACGGCTAGCCCGTAACAAATGATTTGATTTGATTAAATCGTGAAATTGGCAAAACCAATACTTCAATTTCTTTCCTTTCTCCGAGATAGAATTTCTTCAACACACAGGAGGTCGTAAAGCTCCTGTGTGTGTGCGATTTCTTGATGGGAAATTAATTTCCTCCGAATCGCGAAATTCTCTTTACTGCAGAACTTGGAAATTCGGCAGTGAATCGGGGAGCCTGCGTTCAGCGACGCGCGGGACGGTAATCCGTTCCGCTCGTGACCGCGAGACAATAGCGAAGCTGATTATCGCTCAATCACGATAACCAGCAGTGCGATTGATCTCTTTTATTCAAGAATTTATTCTTTGAATGCGATCACGAAGGTAGTCCGCGAAGGAAATAGACTCATGCAAATCTCGCGAAGCGAGTATTAACCAGGCTGGAGGAATACAAACACGAGGATTGCTCTCGGATTGTTCCGTGTGCTCAGCTCTGTGGTTGGCATGTAAGTGACGGCTCGTCTTCGCTGCCTTGTAGAGGAAAGCGAAGACGAGTCGTACTTAGGTGGCGTTTGATAAGAATTCTATTGACACTTACCTATCGCTCACCTGGTGGTTCTCTCACGTACAATAAAGGAACGTTTGACGGTGAAATAAAACGAACACGCAACTCAGTCGGGCGAGTCGATTTTCCCGAATTCACTTTATTTATTCACGCAATTTACCCACTCGTACCGAGATTAAACACCCCGCCCCCCTTGCGCGGCTCGCGCAACGCAAGAGGGGTACGAGTTTGACTCCGCGAACCGTGAGAGAACCACACGGAATATCAACACCAAATAAATCGTATGTTGAGTACTTACTTAAAGATGCGGCGGGCGTAGGTGTCGGCGAGCTGGTCGGATTGGTCCTCCTTCCCCAATCTGGGCCAGTCTCTCCCGAGTCTCCCGGCTAATAACGCCAAGCGCCATTAACGTCTCCACGTAGACGTTCGCCGCACTTTGTCGGCCAGCGTAGGTGGGACGTCTCGGGGGTGGTCGGTGGCCGACTAGAGACCCCCCTCGTCGCCTCCGTGGAGCTTCCGGCTGCTGTGGCGGATGCTGCGGCTGCAATGGCTGCTGCTGCGCTGGCTGTGGTTGCTGCGGTGGAGGCGGATTGGGCGAGTAGACCACCGATTTGAATCGGCCGGCCCTATCCCACTTGATCCGGTAGCACCCCCCTACGACCGGACAACGAAAACGTCGCCGGGTCGTAGGGATATGCTCCGGCACTTGCAACACCACTCCATTCAAGTTGAACTCGAGGTGTCTTACCGGCAATTCGAGGGGCGGCGGTGGCGGTACGTCCACGTTCGCGGGTGGAGCAGGCGGTGGTACTGGCGCGTCCACGATCGGAGGCTCTTGTTCGCCTGGCAAGGCTGGCTCTCCGGGCGGTACATCCGCGTCTCCAGCTAATCGGAGGCACGCGTTAAATTTCTGATGAAAGTCTTTCATCTTTGCAAGTGAACAGCTCGATTCTAACTGATCAGGACGATCAGATTCGGCGTTAAGGAAGCCTCGATTCGAGAATTTTCCTATTGTTTGCATTACCGCTTGGCCTTGAGGTAGTGATAGGCGAATTTCCTATTTACCTCGTATTACTGCCAAGAGGGGCCAAGCGGGGTTCAAATTCAAACTCTGCGCTATGTTTTGAGCGAGAGTTCCGCTTGGCTGATCGTTCGCTGTCTTGCTTTCGCGCGATCAGCCGATCTATGCGGAAGGTTCTGGCTCATGCACAGGCAACTTACACATGCGTGTAATCGTGACCAGGGGTCAATGCATTGAACTCCTCTGGATCTTCGCTTAACGGCGCAATCGGGCGTGAGTTCAAACTCGCCTCGATTTTGCAAAGCAATGTTTGCATTTCTTCTGTCGTCGGTGTGAATTCACCTAAAATACGTTTCAGGTGATGTTTCACCGATTTCACACCGGCTTCTTGCAATCCACCAAAGTGGGGTGCACTGGGTGGATTAAATTTCCATTTGATCTCCAGTGCATTGCATTTTTCGCGCATTTCCGGCGAATTGAAGCTTCGTGCAAATTCACGAGCTAATTCTCGATCAGCTCCGACGAAGTTTGTTCCATTGTCGCTTCTCATTAAGCTAGGAATACCTCGTCGTGATACAAAGCGATCGAGAGCGGCTAAAAAAGCATTAGTCGAATGCTCGTGTACGAGCTCGATATGCACCGCGCGTGTCACCATACATACAAAAACTGCGATGTAGGCTTTATGTGAGACTTTGCCTCGTCCGGCGGAATCGCGGACTTTGTAGGGTCCAGCGTAGTCCACTACGGTCGTATTAAACGGCCTGGCAGGACGACATCTATCTGACAACAAGTCATTCATTTTTTGGGAGGCGGTTTCCGCTCTCCATCGCGTACACACCACGCATTGGTGAATTATCCATCGTGTGGTACTGCGACAGCCAAGAATCCAATACCGCTGTCTTACTGCACGCATTGTTAATTGGATTCCACCATGCAATGTATTGCGATGGCATTGGCGTATAATTAAATTAGCTACATAATGCTTGGGCATTACGATGGGAAATTTGGTCGCTGGCGGCAAGCGCGAGTGACGGAGTCTCCCACCAACTCGCAGGACGTCATTCTCATCGAGAAATACGTCGAGCGAGCGTAGCATCGATTTCGCTGGAATTGGCAATTGTTTCTTGAGACAATTATATTCTTGTGCGAAATGTGTTCGCTGCAGATGACGAGCGATACGCTCAATTGCATCTTGCAGCTGGGAAGGGTCAAGCCACCGGTCAAACTGATCATTGGCTTGCCCTTTCAATTTTTTATAAAAGCGGATGCAATACGCGACAACGCGTATCAATTTGCTCCACTTGGAGAATTTGTGCAACAAATTCCAATTCGAAGAATGGGTTGCAACGTGGGTAGTAACCGCACGCTTCCCTTCTTCTGTTTTAAGGTCAGTTTTATTAACTGGCCATTCCTCTTGTGGTTTTATCAACCATTGTGGACCTTGCATCCATAGACGGGAGGAGAGCAGATTATCTGCCTCGACTCCGCGCGAATTAAGATCCGCGGGATTAAATCGAGTGGGCACATGTCTCCACTCGGCATTTGGCAACGCTGTTTGTATTTTGGAAACTCGATTAGCTATTATAATCTTCCATGTAGATGGATGTTTCCTTATCCATGCCAATGTTATGGTCGAATCCGACCAACACACAATACGATCAACTGAAATTGTCAGCGACGTTTGTATATGTAGCATGAGTTCCGATAATAAGACAGCACCGTTTAATTCTAAAATCGGAACACTCAACGTCTTAATCGGGGCTACTTTTGTTTTGGCCATCACAAGCGAAGCGAAGACTTCGTTTGTTTTGGTCCGCACGCGGAGGTAAGCAGCCGCGCTGTACGCGACTACCGAAGCGTCGCAAAATCCATGTAGCTCGATGGAATCGGTTTCATTGCCGTAATTTAACCATCGAGGGATTTTCAATGTGGTCAGTTTTGACCAATCCCCACAGAACTCATTCCAAGTGCTATGGGTGTTCGCTGAGACTTGTTCGTCCCATCCAAGTTTCTCCAACCATAATGACTGAAGTAATACCTTGGCGCGAATGATCACTGGCGATAACCAGCCAAGCGGATCAAATAATTTAGCGATCTCTGAAAAGAGCATTCTTTTTGTCGGAGGTGTTGTCAGTGGTTGATACCGCTGCAAATTAAAGTGGAATTGGTCAGTAGCGGGAAGCCACCGCAGACCAAGCACTTTAAGCTCCGATTCGTCGAATAATTTTAAATCGACGGCGAGGGAATGGTCACCTGCGGGGATATCCGACAATAATTCGGAGTTATTTCCAGCCCATTTTCGCAGGTTGAAGCCGCCTGCAGTAAGCATCTTGCAGACTTGCATGCGGATTTCCCTTAAATGTGTTATGGTATCAGCGCCCATAAACACATCGTCAACATAGACGCTGGATCGCATGATCTCAGCGCCGAGTGGATAGCGTTCCGCTTCACGCGTCGCTAACTCCAAGAGTGTACGCATCGACAGATACGGAGCACTCGCTGTACCATACGTAACTGTGTTCAGCTCGTATGCAATCAGCTGTTCAGAGTGGGGATCGCGCCAGACGATATTCTGATACAAGCGATCCTCTGAATGTATTAGGATTTGTCTGAACATCTTTTCGATGTCAGCGACTAATACGTGGCGATGCATTCTCCAATTGACAAGGAGGGATGTTATATCCTTTTGCAATCGTGGTCCAACGTATTGTATGCTATTTAACGAGTGTCCGCCAGTGGTTTTGCTGGAAGCATTAAATACCACTCGGACCTTGGTCGTCGCGCTTTCTTCGCGGACGACGGCTCGGTGCGGGATAAACACACGGTGTTTATCAACACGCTCGAGCTTCGTCATATGATTTAATGCCTCATATTCTGCGAGAAACGCTGAATATTCGGCGAATAGATTCTCGTTCCCTTTAAGTTTCGTCCACACACGACCTAATGCAGAGACGGCGCTTTTTAATGACGGCCCTAATGCTTCTGCAGGTCGTGGGTGCTTAAAAGGTATACGTACAACGAATCTCCCGTCGGGAGTTCGTTTGACAGTGCTTGCGAAGTGTGCTTCGCAAGCCTGTTCGTCCGCTGTTAATGCATTTTGGTGTGGGACCTCTTCGGTTTCCCAGAACCTGCGGAGTGTTGCATCAATTGACTCGAGCGTTGTGCAATGCAGGGTTTGCACTGGCTCGCTCGGTCGGACAGTCTCGCCGGTGGGACCAAACAATACCCAACCGAAAACTGTTTTTGTTGCCACGGGGAGATTATCTCCCATTATACGCATCTCTGCGAGAAGCGTTCGTGGCATTAAATCGGCTCCGATCAGCACTTCGATTCGTGCTTGATCGGAGGGATTCGGATCTGCTAATTCGAGATCTGCGTATCCTTGCATGATACATGCAAGACGTGTTGGCGGGCGATAGCTGGTGATGCGTGGCACCACATACGCACTCGCTTCGTACAGCGGCGATAAATCGCTCGCTCCACTGAACCCAACATTTATTTTGTGCTTGACCTCTTGGGTCTTGGTTGCACCGAAGCCACCGATGGAAGCGGAGGCTTTTTCTTTACGTAGTCGAAGGTTGTCGACTACGTCATTGATCACAAAGGATCTTTGCGATCCTGGGTCAAGAAGTGCTCGCGCAATACGCGTAGCACCATGTGGACCGTGCAAGCGAACGAGCGCGGTTGCGAGCGTGATTTCTTGCTCGATCGTTTCGCTGCTCGTGCTGCACAGCGCTTGCGAGGCCGAAGGAGGATTATCCTTCTTCGGCTGCTCCTGTTTTGTTGCTGGCGCTTGTCCAGCCTGCGGACGCGCGCTTTTATTTTGCGTCGAGTTCGCGGTTTTGGTTGCAGGTCTTCCGCGATACGCGGGCCTTGCAACGGGATTGGCGAGATGCAACAGGGTATGATGCTTCCCATTGCACTTCTCACATCCCTTAGATTGTGTGCACTCCGTGAGGGTATGCCCTGCACGGAGGCAACGGAAACATACGGGATTACCTCGTAATGATTCCATCCGCTTTTCCGCGGTTAACCGACGGAAAGCGGGGCAATCTGCAAGTCTGTGCTGTACTTGACAGTACGCACAGACGCTTCTTATTTCAGTTTGATTTTCGTGAGCTGTCGTATGACAGTTCTCACGTTGTTTTGGTTTCTGCGCGGTTTGGGTGGCCTTCTTGGGCGCCAAACACAACGCAGCGTGCATTTGCCGCTTAAGGAAAGCGAGCACGATTTTAAAATCGGGATATTCCGTGGAGTCTTCCACGGAATGCTCCCAATCGCTGGCAAGATCGCCGGTGAACGATTCTGTCACCAAATAGGGGATCATCCACTCCCACAATTTCTCAGGAGTGGCTCGCTGATTCAAAGCAGCGAGGCAGTTTTCGACTTCGCTGAGTAAGCCCATCAGACCCTCAGCGTCATCTTTGCGCACCTTTTTCAACTCGCACAGCCGTTGAAAATGCGCCCTAATGATGATTCGGGGGTTATCATAACGCCCCTCCAGAATCTTCCACGCTATCGCAAAATTTCCATCCTCTATGCTCAGCGTAGAGATGGCAAGCAGCGCGTCGCCTTGTAAACACGCGTTTAGGTATTGAAGCCGTTGCGCGTTCGACAACGCTTCATTTCGTGTCACAGCGGCTTTGAATAGCTGTGCGAAGTGAGTCCACTGTCTCACATCGCCAGCGAATTTCGGGAGCGTAAGCTCCGGAAGTTTTACGCGAGGACGTTGTGACTTAACGTCCTGCGTTGGTTCAGATGAGGCTTTCGAGGTGGACGCTTCCGCTACATCGATTTTCAAGCGGTCCAGCTCTTCCGCGAGATACTCGCGGCCATCCGTTACCTCTTTCCTTATCTTTTCGTATAAGGGATTTGCGAAGTATGGGATGGTGCTCTTTTTCCCCGGTGGACACATTACGAGTAACCACCGTACGTGTCGCGCTTTGAAATCGGTCCAGGCCTCTATCAGCCTGTCTTCTTTTTCGCGCAGGAGGGCGAGCGTATACTTCGCCCTTCCTTTCTTTTTTAGGTTCGGGATGAGGCGGAGGATTTCCTGGCTGTCCAGGGCTTGTTCCTCCAGCATTGCCCGAAATTGCCGTTCCTCGTCACTGTCCTCGAAAGAGGCAGAGAGGTTAGGGGGGTCTTGCGTCCCTCCTGGCATTGTGTGTTTATGTGTCTAGTGACTCTCTTAGTTAACTCTCTTTGCTAACGAAGGAGTTACTTGAATTCAAATCCGCAGCGAATCCGGCTCGAAGGACCTTGTTTTATAGTTGCTAGATTGCGGCGGTCGCGTACGCAATGCAACTCTGTTCGAGGGTTCGCTAGGGGAGCGAAAATGAGGGAGAGTAATTTTTTGGAGAGACACAATTTTAATTTCACCCAATATAAATTTTATTTTAAAGATATACAATCTGAATGAGTTGTAAGTCTTGATTTGCTCGGCGAGGAAATCTTCGGCGAGCAGCTGCGTGTCCCGTTATCCAGCAACCTGGAAACAAAAGATCACAATAATTGTTAGTAAACAGTTCGATAGTTCAAGTGAGGCAATAGCGAGCACGAAGCACTCGCAATTACTCTCTAATAACTCGATATGTGGACTGTAATGATTTGATTTGATTAAATCGTGAAATTGGCAAAACCAATACTTCAATTTCTTTCCTTTCTCCGAGACAGAATTTCTTCAACACACAGGAGGTCGTAAAGCTCCTGTGTGTGTGCGATTTCTTGATGGGAAATTAATTTCCTCCGAATCGCGAAATTCTCTGTACTGCAGAACTTGGAAATTCGGCAGTGAATCGGGGAGCCTGCGTTCAGCGACGCGCGGGACGGTAATCCGTTCCGCTCGTGACCGCGAGACAATAGCGAAGCTGATTATCGCTCAATCACGATAACCAGCAGTGCGATTGATCTCTTTTATTCAAGAATTTATTCTTTGAATGCGATCACGAAGGTAGTCCGCGAAGGAAATAGACTCATGCAAATCTCGCGAAGCGAGTATTAACCAGGCTGGAGGAATACAAACACGAGGATTGCTCTCGGATTGTTCCGTGTGCTCAGCTCTGTGGTTGGCATGTAAGTGACGGCTCGTCTTCGCTGCCTTGTAGAGGAAAGCGAAGACGAGTCGTACTTAGGTGGCGTTTGATAAGAATTCTATTGACACTTACCTATCGCTCACCTGGTGGTTCTCTCACGTACAATAAAGGAACGTTTGACGGTGAAATAAAACGAACACGCAACTCAGTCGGGCGAGTCGATTTTCCCGAATTCACTTTATTTATTCACGCAATTTACCCACTCGTACCGAGATTAAACACATTAACTATTTACATTATTAACCATTACCTTTTTATATTCATCAACCAATCATTAGTAGAAAAACAGTCCAAGGTTTCCCATTGGTAGTTATTCAAACAGCCCTTTTCCGGGCTACCATATTACTTTATACAAGGAATCCTGATCGGTTTACTCACGGTAACTTCGCAGTTGGTGTACATACAAACAGCCCTTTTCAGTGCTACCATATTACTAGATACAAGGACTTCCCATAATTGCCAGGCTATCGGATTTCTCACTTCAACAATTTTTATTATTAGTAGTATGTAAACTTGCGTTTCCACATTACAACTATACTGAAACGACTTCGAAATACGAACTTACCTGCATCTCCCATGATATGAACAACGCCGGAGACCTACCGATGCGATGACGGTGACTTTAAGGATTCGACACATTTTTACCTGATACACCGTAACCAACAACAATTAAACTCATAGGAAAATAAACGCAGCGTCTATAGGCAAAGAAATAAGCATAAAGAATTAGGCTTTTATGATGCTCTGCGATGAGGTCGTAAAATCGGGCTTCATTTACGAATTGGGCATGTCCTAATTTCGGTTAGTACCTGCTTTTTTAAAATAATCCTGGTAAAGCAACATAATAAAACGACTGGAAAGTAACTCTTATTGACCATATACATTGCATTTACACTCTGACGAAATACTGGAGAAGCCGGGCGATATCGAATCTTTGTAATCCAATAATATTAATTATTAGGTCAATTTTGGAAAATCCAAAACATCCGTATTTTAGGTAAGGATCTGAGAAACGTTAAATAATTTATCCTGGCCACATTTCTTACAATTCTAAACTTTCTGTCACGCAGTATTTTTTTGGTACATCACACAATGCCTGTGATTTTTTTCGTACCTGAAAATCGTGCCGGTTCATGGAGAAACTGCATTTTAAAACACGAAAATCAATAATAATGAGGCCTAATAATAGTTTTCACGTTGTTTCCATTTTTTCCAGATACCTCGGGCCCTCACACACTTTCTGGAAAAAGACCGGTGACTCTACGATTATACGTTCAGAAGATATGATTTTTTTAAATTTAAAATTTCAACCCCCTGTATCTCGGAAAGGGTTGAGATTTCGCCATTTTGCCATGTGACGTTTAGGCTTATATTTCCGCCCAAAATACGCACCTGAAAGGACGGTAAGAGTCGATGACTCGCCCTGTATATGTGTAACAAACTTGATTAATTTAATTTATATTTTTTATTAGATTTAAACGTTGAATAGATATTATTAGATTTAAATATAGACTTAAATATTTAAATATATAGATTTAAATATTGAATAGTGTAACGTTGCATTTTAGGAATGCACGTTACTAAAAGGAGCCCTGCTGGGTCCCCGCAGGAAATCGTCGCACGCCCCAAGTCCGTAAGGCTAGCGCCACCCACCTGTTTGGAAATTAACCCACCTGTATGTTTGAGATCCACAGGAAAATGGGCGCCGGGAACGGTCGGATTTTTCACCCGATCGAGCCCGGGGGCCCATAGCAGCGGAGGAACCGAGAGAGAAAGAGAGAGAACGCGAGAACACCTAGCTGAGCCGCCAGCCATACATCGGGGCCTTTTTAATACTTTTTAATACGAGAAAAATATTAGATCTAAATATCATATACATGAAGAACAAATGTGAATAGAATGTTCAGAAGATATTTCTTAAATATACAGAAAATATCAATGTAATATTCAGAAAATATAAAACAGATATTTAGAAAATATAAGGATAATATTTGACAAATATCTATTGCAACGTGCTTTTCTTTGCCGACCGTTCTCCAGCAGATACTGGACACGTGCTGGACTCAAAATGGCCTTCGTTGGCTTAGACAAAGGAGTAATTCGGGAATGTGAGCACCCAGTACCCTCCGGTACTGTATTTATGATTGCTCCCGAATCTGGATGGTCCTCCCCGTCCTTCCTTCCTTGATCCTGGATTCTCTCCCGCCAGCTGGGATCTAAATTTCAGGGAGTGAGCGCGGGCGAAGCCCGGAGGCACCGGAAACCGCGCTCGGGGAACATGATCGCGCTCAACAAAATAATAGTCGGAGATACGAGTCGTCAACAGATAATTTATTGTCCAATGGGGGACTAAGTCCCGAACAAAGTTAGGATGGACCGAACTCGGAGACCCAAAGTAATACGGTGCCAGATAACAAGGTTCAGTGATCGTGACTCGAGGGAATCGGTGGAAATTCGCACGCGGTTACGCCCAAGATGGCGTCGTTCGCCCTTCCGTCACGCCCCGCGGTCCAATCCGACAATTCAGGATCTCTTCGGCGACCGATCCCTAATTCGCCCGCAACAGTGAATATTCTTCTGGGTTTGGGGATGCTCGAGTTAACTATTTCCTACTCTCGGGGAGATTCGCATTCCCCACGCTGGCTGAGTTTAAACTACACTAACGGATTCTATGGTTAACGGCTCCCGGGACCTTCCCGAGTCCACACGGAAAAGCAAGGCTTCGATGGCTTTCTTCGGAGGGGCCACGTGCGCTGCCCACTGGCTACGGGCCCGCAACCCCGCCACGCAGCCTCGGACACTCCCTATTTATTCCGCACGCACGTGGACCGGTTCCCCTCCTACTGACCGCTCGCCACCGAAGACCCTCACGCCTACCCACGCCCTATTTCACTATTTCACTTTTAACCAATCGATCTTTTACGCCCGAGGAGAGAAAAAGGACTTACCGCTCCCGCTGGATCGTCGTTTCCCTACCACAATGGCCGCTGATGCTCACACGCCCGTTACTACACTCGATAGTCGCACTCGCTAAAGGAAAATACGTCCGCACGCTATGGGTCCGAAGAGCCGAATGAGGAAACGATGATCCTGACAGGAAGCGGTAAGCACGTGCGCGCTGCAAGTGGGAAAAATCAATATTAATGGGTCCTGGCGCGCGCCCTAGATGGCGATCCCTGTATTGATTATGTGGCGGTCGCCGTGCACCGAGCCACAATTGGCAGCACTATCCAGTGCTTCCCACTTCGAGACAAAGGCCTCAAGCCTCTCCCCCAAAGCTCCTTTGTGAACTAGTCCAGTCTACTCCGTCGATCCGAGCTGACAAGGCGCGTCGAATAACCAAAGAGTTCCTACTTCGATTTTAATGTTAATTGTAACGCGAGTGCCACGCTGTCGTGAGTCTGCCAACCCGGCGTTATCGCACGCTCTGCGAAATCATTCCGTTATCTATAACGCGCTATCCTCTCAGTTACCTAAACATTCCGCACGCGTCTACAGTGCGCGTCTATCCGAGAATACAATTACGCCGTCCTTGTTCTTATAATAAACTTCGTTATCTGAAAAGTGTTTGTTGGTTTCAATCAGTTTATTCGTCCACATTAACGCATACGTCTCATTGCGGTTATGGTGATACCACGCGGAGACTCCCGCGCATTTTCCGTCAGCCATCTTGGCCGCCATATTGCGCGTCATACATCGTGTCACTGAGACACCAGTCGTACGCGAACCGGCCTGCAGAGGCGCATCGGTAACCGACCTGCACACGCCTCCACAAAAATTGGTGACCCCGACGTGATTGCCGTCGGTAAAGTAGACCCTAAAAAGTGACGTGCCTCCAACAGTGCGCGGGACCGCGATCCCTTTGAGGTTAACTGACCACGCGACTAGTGCCTCGACGCCATGACAACCCCTCCTCCCTCGGACACGTCGTTCGAGAGCGCGACGGACCTCGGAACCCGCAACGTTTCGCGCGAGTCAGTGATCAGAGTGGACTTCTGGAAAAGCAAACCCAAAATGTGGTTCCACCAGCTGGAATCGCAATTCCACAGTGCTGGTGTGACGCTCGATAAAAGCAAAGCTTCCTACCTCATCCAGAGTCTAGACGAAAACGTGATCGAGGAAGTCTGCGACCTCCTGGAAGCACCGTGGGCGCCCGACCTGTACGGCCGCTTGAAAGAGCGACTCATTTACGTTTATGCTCAATCCTCAGAGAAGCGCCTGGCATCCCTCCTCTCAGACCCCGATACGTCCGTCAGACGCCCGTCGCAACTCCTACGTCACATGCGTACCCTGGCCGCAAACAAAGTCTCAGACGAAGTCGTCAAGACTCTTTGGCTGCAGCGGATCTCGCCGGAGCTCGCCAAAGTCCTGACAGCCATCGACAAGGGCCTAGACGAACTAGCTGAACTAGCCAAAAAATCGTCGACATGGGCCGCCCCTCGGTTGCAGCCGTGATGACAGCAGCCTCCGCACCGACGACGATACCGACAGCTCCAACGATGCCGCTGTCACCCGCTCAACCTGATCGTGAGAACCAGATCGATCGCCTGATAGCCGTCTTCAACAAAATGACCTCGGGCCGCGGTCAGTGGAACCGGAACTCCAGGCTACCTCGGCGCGGTGGCTCGCGTCGCGGATCGCGTTCAGCTACGCGTAATCGCGACGGGATGTGCCGGATCCATCGCAAATACGGCGCACAAGCAAGAAACTGCAATCCTCCGTGCTCGTGGCGCGAAGCTAATCCCAGCGCGGGAAACTAGCGCCCAGGGAGTTGTCGGCGGTAAACCCCCTGGCGTGCGACCGTCGCCGCCTGTTCCTCGCGGACCGTCGTTCCGGGACGTCTTTTTTAGTGGACACCGGTGCGGACGTTTCTGTGATACCCGCGACATTGCGTGACCGACGTCACCCGCAAAAACTTACCTTGTGCGCGGCGAATGGCACCGAAATCCGTACCTACGGAGAACGCCGATTATCGCTTGACCTGGGACTCCGTCGCGCCTTCGAGTGGCCGTTTATTATCTGCGACGTTAAGAACGCGATCATCGGCACCGATTTCGTGTTCGAGTTCGGCTTGCTCGTCGACGTCCGCAACCGCAAATTGCTGGACGGAACCACGCGTCTCTCCGTGCCCGGCCGACCGTGCCTCGCGCAGACGCCGACCATCCGCCGCGTCGCCGACGACAGCCCTTGGTTAGCCATCCTGGCGAAATTCCCAAACCTTACCAGGACCACCATCGTCCGTACCAAGGTTAAACACAGCATTATCCACTACATCGAGACCACGGGACCGCCAATCACCGCTCGAGCCCGCAGACTGCAACCTGACAAGCTCAAGGCAGCCAAGGCCGAATTCGATTTCATGGCGCAACAAGATTTGTGTCGTCCGTCTAGGAGCCCATGGGCCACCCCGCTCCACATGCAGCCTAAGAAGGATGGGACCTGGAGGCCGTGCGGCGATTACCGCCGGCTCAACAATGTAACAATTCCGGATAGGTACCCTATTCCTTTCCTACAAGACGCGACGGCCTTCCTCCACGGGTGAACAGTCTTCTCTACCGTGGACCTCGTGAGAGCGTTCCCACAAATAACCGTCCGCACACAGGACATCCCGAAGACGGCGATAATCACCCCGTTCGGATTGTTCGAATTTCCATTTATGACGTTTGGACTACGTAATGCCGCTCAGACTTTTCAGCGGTTTATCAATGAAGTCACCGCTGGCCTTGACTTCTGCTACGCCTATATCGATGACCTCCTGATTGCTTCGAAGGACGAAGCCCAGCACCAGGAGCATCTGCAAACCCTATTCAGGAGACTCGACGAATACGGCCTCGCGATCAATCGCGCAAAGTGCACGTTTGCACAGCCCGAAGTTAATTTCCTGGGACACGCTGTCAGCGCCGAGGGACTGAAGCCCCTGCCGTCGAAAGTCCGAATCATCGAGGAGCTCCGCGAACCACCTGACGTCCAAGGCCTGCGCCGGTTTCTCGGCATGGCCAATTTTTACAACAGGTTCATCTCCACGGCCGCGCTGACCCAAGCGCCCCTTCAAGCAGCCGTCGCTGGCCAGAAGCGACGCTCCAAAGAGAGACTCACCTGGACCACCGAGATGAAGAACGCCGTCAGCGATCTCAAGAAGAGACTTTCCGACGCCGCCATGCTGGCGTTCCCCGCGCCAGGCGCGGACCTATGCGTCCAAACCGACGCATCCAACCTGGCCATTGGAGCCGTGCTACAGCAGCGGGTCAAGGGGGCCTGGCAGCCCCTCGCCTACTTCTCTCAGAAGCTCACCGCAGCTGAGAGGAATTACAGTACTTACGAGCGAGGTCCTGGCAATCTTCAAGGCCATCAGACATTTCAGACACGCCGTGGAAGGTCGAATCTTTCACATCGTCACAGACCATAAGCCACTTGTCCACGCATTCGCCAAAAGTGCCGAAATTGCCTCACCACGCCAGGTTAGACATTTAGCCTTCATTTCGGAATTTACTACGGATGTGCGACACATTGCAGGCGAGGACAACCCCGTCGCTGACATCCTGTCCCGCGTGGAGTCAGTCGTCTTTCCTCTCAGGCTGGACACCGAAGAAATCGCAGCGGAACAGGCCAAGGACGAGGAGCTAACCCGCCTGTTGGACTCCACTTCCACCTCGCTGCAACTCCAAAAGTTTTCGCTGACCGGCTCGACCTCAGCGCTGTACTGCGACGTGTCTCGCCAAACCATCCGGACCTACATCCCGCAGACGCTCCGAAAGCGCGTTTTCGACATCGCGCATGGTCTGTCACATCCTAGCGCCCGCATGACACGGCACGCTATCAACCGGCAGTTCGTTTGGCCAGCCATGAACCGAGACGTCTCGGAGTGGTGCAGAACCTGCCTCGCCTGCCAGAGGTCCAAGGTGCAGCGCCATACCCAATTGCTGCCCGAGAAGATCCCGGTTCCAGATGACCGTTTCAAGCACATCCACCTGGATTTGGTCGGACCGCTTCCACCGTCCAGAGGATTCAGATACATGGTGACCGTGGTGGACCGTTTCACCCGATGGCCAGAAGCCATACCTGTCGCCGACGCAACAGCCGACACCATCGCGAAAGCCGGTTTTGCACACTGGGTCGCTCGTTTCGGCGCACCCAGACTCATCACCACGGACCGCGGCAGCCAATTTGAAGCAGCCCTTTTCGCTGCCCTCACCAAACTGCTGGGAACTAAGCGATGCCGAACCACCGCCTATCACCCCGAGGCCAACGGGTTGGTGGAAAGATGGCACCGTTCTCTCAAGGCCGCCTTGATGTGCCATGAAAACAAGGAGTGGGTCGACGTCCTTCCCGTCGTTCTCCTAGGACTGAGAACCTGCTTGAAGGAGGACATAAAAGGTTCCGCCGCCGAGATGGTCTACGGAGCCACCCTCAAGGTGCCAGCCGAGTTCTTCACTTCCAAAGAACTGGACTCCGATCCCCAGATGTTCCTGGAGGAATTTCGTAAAACCCTGAGCAGGCTGCGCCCTACACCCACATCTCACCACATCAAAGGTCGGCTATTCAATTATAAGGATTTGTATTCATGCACCCACGTGTTCCTCAGGCACGGCATGACCAAGCGCCCCCTGGACCAGCCTTACCAGGGCCCCTTTCGCGTGGTTGAACGCATTTCGGACCGAGTCTTCGCCATCGAAACAGAAGGAGGAATCTCACATGTCAGCGTGGAGCGGCTTAAACCGGCGTACATTGCCGTCGATCCTCCAGACGACACACCTGCCGAGCCGTCAACCCCGGCCCAGAGCGACCCTCTTCGCACTTACTCACCCGCAAGGAAGACAGTTCGCTTCGTCCAGCCGCCGCCTTAGATTTAAGTCTTTAGTTCTAATCTAGATTTAAGCTCCGGAGCTGCGATAAACCCTTCCGGTTTTCTTTTAGTCCTAGGGGGGAATGATGTGGCGGTCGCCGTGCACCGAGCCACAATTGGCAGCACTATCCAGTGCTTCCCACTTCGAGACAAAGGCCTCAAGCCTCTCCCCCAAAGTTCCTTTGTGAACTAGTCCAGTCTACTCCGTCGATCCGAGCTGACAAGGCCCGTCGAATAACCAAAGAGTTCCTACTTCGATTTTAATGTTAATTGTAACGCGAGTGCCACGCTGTCGTGAGTCTGCCAACCCGGCGTTATCGCACGCTCTGCGAAATCATTCCGTTATCTATAACGCGCTATCCTCTCAGTTACCTAAACATTCCGCACGCGTCTACAGTGCGCGTCTATCCGAGAATACAATTACGCCGTCCTTGTTCTTATAATAAACTTCGTTATCTGAAAAGTGTTTGTTGGTTTCAATCAGTTTATTCGTCCACATTAACGCATACGTCTCATTGCGGTTATGGTGATACCACGCGGAGACTCCCGCGCATTTTCCGTCAGCCATCTTGGCCGCCATATTGCGCGTCATACATCGTGTCACTGAGACACCAGTCGTACGCGAACCGGCCTGCAGAGGCGCATCGGTAACCGACCTGCACACGCCTCCACAAAAATTGGTGACCCCGACGTGATTGCCGTCGGTAAAGTAGACCCTAAAAAGTGACGTGCCTCCAACAGTGCGCGGGACCGCGATCCCTTTGAGGTTAACTGACCACGCGACTAGTGCCTCGACGCCATGACAACCCCTCCTCCCTCGGACACGTCGTTCGAGAGCGCGACGGACCTCGGAACCCGCAACGTTTCGCGCGAGTCAGTGATCAGAGTGGACTTCTGGAAAAGCAAACCCAAAATGTGGTTCCACCAGCTGGAATCGCAATTCCACAGTGCTGGTGTGACGCTCGATAAAAGCAAAGCTTCCTACCTCATCCAGAGTCTAGACGAAAACGTGATCGAGGAAGTCTGCGACCTCCTGGAAGCACCGTGGGCGCCCGACCTGTACGGCCGCTTGAAAGAGCGACTCATTTACGTTTATGCTCAATCCTCAGAGAAGCGCCTGGCATCCCTCCTCTCAGACCCCGATACGTCCGTCAGACGCCCGTCGCAACTCCTACGTCACATGCGTACCCTGGCCGCAAACAAAGTCTCAGACGAAGTCGTCAAGACTCTTTGGCTGCAGCGGATCTCGCCGGAGCTCGCCAAAGTCCTGACAGCCATCGACAAGGGCCTAGACGAACTAGCTGAACTAGCCAAAAAATCGTCGACATGGGCCGCCCCTCGGTTGCAGCCGTGATGACAGCAGCCTCCGCACCGACGACGATACCGACAGCTCCAACGATGCCGCTGTCACCCGCTCAACCTGATCGTGAGAACCAGATCGATCGCCTGATAGCCGTCTTCAACAAAATGACCTCGGGCCGCGGTCAGTGGAACCGGAACTCCAGGCTACCTCGGCGCGGTGGCTCGCGTCGCGGATCGCGTTCAGCTACGCGTAATCGCGACGGGATGTGCCGGATCCATCGCAAATACGGCGCACAAGCAAGAAACTGCAATCCTCCGTGCTCGTGGCGCGAAGCTAATCCCAGCGCGGGAAACTAGCGCCCAGGGAGTTGTCGGCGGTAAACCCCCTGGCGTGCGACCGTCGCCGCCTGTTCCTCGCGGACCGTCGTTCCGGGACGTCTTTTTTAGTGGACACCGGTGCGGACGTTTCTGTGATACCCGCGACATTGCGTGACCGACGTCACCCGCAAAAACTTACCTTGTGCGCGGCGAATGGCACCGAAATCCGTACCTACGGAGAACGCCGATTATCGCTTGACCTGGGACTCCGTCGCGCCTTCGAGTGGCCGTTTATTATCTGCGACGTTAAGAACGCGATCATCGGCACCGATTTCGTGTTCGAGTTCGGCTTGCTCGTCGACGTCCGCAACCGCAAATTGCTGGACGGAACCACGCGTCTCTCCGTGCCCGGCCGACCGTGCCTCGCGCAGACGCCGACCATCCGCCGCGTCGCCGACGACAGCCCTTGGTTAGCCATCCTGGCGAAATTCCCAAACCTTACCAGGACCACCATCGTCCGTACCAAGGTTAAACACAGCATTATCCACTACATCGAGACCACGGGACCGCCAATCACCGCTCGAGCCCGCAGACTGCAACCTGACAAGCTCAAGGCAGCCAAGGCCGAATTCGATTTCATGGCGCAACAAGATTTGTGTCGTCCGTCTAGGAGCCCATGGGCCACCCCGCTCCACATGCAGCCTAAGAAGGATGGGACCTGGAGGCCGTGCGGCGATTACCGCCGGCTCAACAATGTAACAATTCCGGATAGGTACCCTATTCCTTTCCTACAAGACGCGACGGCCTTCCTCCACGGGTGAACAGTCTTCTCTACCGTGGACCTCGTGAGAGCGTTCCCACAAATAACCGTCCGCACACAGGACATCCCGAAGACGGCGATAATCACCCCGTTCGGATTGTTCGAATTTCCATTTATGACGTTTGGACTACGTAATGCCGCTCAGACTTTTCAGCGGTTTATCAATGAAGTCACCGCTGGCCTTGACTTCTGCTACGCCTATATCGATGACCTCCTGATTGCTTCGAAGGACGAAGCCCAGCACCAGGAGCATCTGCAAACCCTATTCAGGAGACTCGACGAATACGGCCTCGCGATCAATCGCGCAAAGTGCACGTTTGCACAGCCCGAAGTTAATTTCCTGGGACACGCTGTCAGCGCCGAGGGACTGAAGCCCCTGCCGTCGAAAGTCCGAATCATCGAGGAGCTCCGCGAACCACCTGACGTCCAAGGCCTGCGCCGGTTTCTCGGCATGGCCAATTTTTACAACAGGTTCATCTCCACGGCCGCGCTGACCCAAGCGCCCCTTCAAGCAGCCGTCGCTGGCCAGAAGCGACGCTCCAAAGAGAGACTCACCTGGACCACCGAGATGAAGAACGCCGTCAGCGATCTCAAGAAGAGACTTTCCGACGCCGCCATGCTGGCGTTCCCCGCGCCAGGCGCGGACCTATGCGTCCAAACCGACGCATCCAACCTGGCCATTGGAGCCGTGCTACAGCAGCGGGTCAAGGGGGCCTGGCAGCCCCTCGCCTACTTCTCTCAGAAGCTCACCGCAGCTGAGAGGAATTACAGTACTTACGAGCGAGGTCCTGGCAATCTTCAAGGCCATCAGACATTTCAGACACGCCGTGGAAGGTCGAATCTTTCACATCGTCACAGACCATAAGCCACTTGTCCACGCATTCGCCAAAAGTGCCGAAATTGCCTCACCACGCCAGGTTAGACATTTAGCCTTCATTTCGGAATTTACTACGGATGTGCGACACATTGCAGGCGAGGACAACCCCGTCGCTGACATCCTGTCCCGCGTGGAGTCAGTCGTCTTTCCTCTCAGGCTGGACACCGAAGAAATCGCAGCGGAACAGGCCAAGGACGAGGAGCTAACCCGCCTGTTGGACTCCACTTCCACCTCGCTGCAACTCCAAAAGTTTTCGCTGACCGGCTCGACCTCAGCGCTGTACTGCGACGTGTCTCGCCAAACCATCCGGACCTACATCCCGCAGACGCTCCGAAAGCGCGTTTTCGACATCGCGCATGGTCTGTCACATCCTAGCGCCCGCATGACACGGCACGCTATCAACCGGCAGTTCGTTTGGCCAGCCATGAACCGAGACGTCTCGGAGTGGTGCAGAACCTGCCTCGCCTGCCAGAGGTCCAAGGTGCAGCGCCATACCCAATTGCTGCCCGAGAAGATCCCGGTTCCAGATGACCGTTTCAAGCACATCCACCTGGATTTGGTCGGACCGCTTCCACCGTCCAGAGGATTCAGATACATGGTGACCGTGGTGGACCGTTTCACCCGATGGCCAGAAGCCATACCTGTCGCCGACGCAACAGCCGACACCATCGCGAAAGCCGGTTTTGCACACTGGGTCGCTCGTTTCGGCGCACCCAGACTCATCACCACGGACCGCGGCAGCCAATTTGAAGCAGCCCTTTTCGCTGCCCTCACCAAACTGCTGGGAACTAAGCGATGCCGAACCACCGCCTATCACCCCGAGGCCAACGGGTTGGTGGAAAGATGGCACCGTTCTCTCAAGGCCGCCTTGATGTGCCATGAAAACAAGGAGTGGGTCGACGTCCTTCCCGTCGTTCTCCTAGGACTGAGAACCTGCTTGAAGGAGGACATAAAAGGTTCCGCCGCCGAGATGGTCTACGGAGCCACCCTCAAGGTGCCAGCCGAGTTCTTCACTTCCAAAGAACTGGACTCCGATCCCCAGATGTTCCTGGAGGAATTTCGTAAAACCCTGAGCAGGCTGCGCCCTACACCCACATCTCACCACATCAAAGGTCGGCTATTCAATTATAAGGATTTGTATTCATGCACCCACGTGTTCCTCAGGCACGGCATGACCAAGCGCCCCCTGGACCAGCCTTACCAGGGCCCCTTTCGCGTGGTTGAACGCATTTCGGACCGAGTCTTCGCCATCGAAACAGAAGGAGGAATCTCACATGTCAGCGTGGAGCGGCTTAAACCGGCGTACATTGCCGTCGATCCTCCAGACGACACACCTGCCGAGCCGTCAACCCCGGCCCAGAGCGACCCTCTTCGCACTTACTCACCCGCAAGGAAGACAGTTCGCTTCGTCCAGCCGCCGCCTTAGATTTAAGTCTTTAGTTCTAATCTAGATTTAAGCTCCGGAGCTGCGATAAACCCTTCCGGTTTTCTTTTAGTCCTAGGGGGGAATGATGTGGCGGTCGCCGTGCACCGAGCCACAATTGGCAGCACTATCCAGTGCTTCCCACTTCGAGACAAAGGCCTCAAGCCTCTCCCCCAAAGTTCCTTTGTGAACTAGTCCAGTCTACTCCGTCGATCCGAGCTGACAAGGCCCGTCGAATAACCAAAGAGTTCCTACTTCGATTTTAATGTTAATTGTAACGCGAGTGCCACGCTGTCGTGAGTCTGCCAACCCGGCGTTATGCACGCTCTGCGAAATCATTCCGTTATCTATAACGCACTATCCTCTCAGTTACCTAAACATTCCGCACGCGTCTACAGTGCGCGTCTATCCGAGAATACAATTACTCCGCCCTTGTTCTTATAATAAACTTCGTTATCTGAAAAGTGTTTGTTGGTTTCAATCAGTTTATTCGTCCACATTAACGCATACGTCTCATTGCGGTTATGGTGATACCACGCGAAGACTCCCGCGCATTTTCCGTCAGCCATCTTGGCCGCCATATTGCGCGTCATACATCGCGTCACTGAGACACCAGTCGTACGCGAACCGGCCTGCAGAGGCGCATCGGTAACCGACCTGCACACGCCTCCACAATTAGCGCCCGCTGAATCCTTCGGCCACCAGCAACCTTCCCTCTCGCTCCCACTCGTTTGTTTGTTTGTGTTTCGGTTCCGACTGCTAAGGTCATATGCCCTAGGACCTACTGTTTTTAGTGGGATCCAAACCACTATGTGCGCAACAGTACGTGGTGTTTCTCAAAGATGGGTGAAACATCCTCTTGGATGTCACCCATCCGAGTACTAACCACACCCAACCTTGCTTGACTTCGGTGATCGAACGGGAACCGGTATTTCCAAGGAGGCAAAGACCGTTGGCAGGATTCTTCTTCTGGAGGACATTTCGGTGGGAACAAGACCTTGGCTAAAATCAGGAAGAATTTTTATTGGCCGACTTACAAGAAGGATGTGGAACATTGGTGCAAATCTTGTGAAGTTTGTGTTGCTCAGAAGGGACCTTCAGCGAAAGGGAAATCTTCTTTTCAGGTGTTCAATTCTGGTTTTCCTTTTGAGAGGTTGCAGTTGGATATTTTGGGGCCTCTTTCTTTAACGTTGAGTGGGAATCGTTATTTATTGATTGTTGTAGGTTGTTTTACCAAGTGGGTGGAAGCTTTTTCCATGAAGAATGTTCGCGCGAAATCGATTGCTTCAATTTTGGTGGAGCAAGGAATTTCACGGCAATTTCACGGGTTCCGCATGAAATTCATACGGATCAGGGTAGGAATTTTGATCCAAAACTGTTTTGGGAATTAACGTCTCTTTTAGGTATTCACAAAACTCGAACTACAGCACTTCACCCCCAGTCTGACGGACAAGTAGAGAGACAACATCGAAGTATTCTAGATTATCTCTCTAAATTTATTTCGAGGGATCAGAAAGATTGGGACAGGTGGATCTATATGTTTCTTTTGTGAATGCGGATGATTGCCTTGCCATTGGCAACGACGGAAAAAGCCGAGAAGGCGCGAAGACGGAGTGAGAGAGAGAGAGAGAGAGAGAGAGTGGGGAGAATGAGACGCACGCATGATGCGACGGGATGCGTGTTGAAACAGGAGTCGGAAAAGGAGGTCTCACTAGAAAGATGGTCAGCGCGTGTCGTAAAACTAAAAGAGAAAGATGTGATATAACAGTTACTTTATAATTACTTTGTAAACTAAGGTGCGTTTGTATAAATATATAACCCATGTGTGTGATAGAAAGATATACTATTTGGATTCCCACAATACCACCACAAAATGGTAGCAGAGCGTGGTTGGACAAAAGAAGAACAAAGGTGCTAAAGACGTGAAGGAAAGGTCGAGAAGTGAAGATGGCGGAAGGATGGAATATGACGAACATTGAGCCGCTTAATGATAAGAATTATTTCTTGTGGAAACAAAGAGTGGAAGGAATATTAAGAGCCAAAAAACTATGGAAGAAGGTGATGGGAGTGAAGCCCCCAGTGAAGCCAAGGACAGGAGAAGCCGAATACGACACACGTCTGAAGGCGTGGGACACGTGGGACGATGAAAATCAAGCAGCGAGAACTATCATGATAAACACAATGAGTGAAGCGCAGGTCCTTAGATACTGCCATGAAGAGAGTGCAGACAAGATGTGGCACATGATCAAGAATGATATGGCAGCAGAGACGGAACAAGCTATGAAAAAAGTGCTAGATGATTTGACTAACATCCGAATGGCCAAAGATGAGACAGTTGATCAATATGTAAATCGGGCAGAAGCTATGAAAAATAGATGGGTTCAGCTAGGAAGAAAAGTGGAGGACTTTGAACTAAAGTTATTCATACTGCGGGGGACCAGACCTGAGTTTGAACAGGCTGTGCGAATCTTGAAAAACCAAAGAGAAACGAAGATCAGTGACATAAGGTACGCACTTAAATTAGAGGAGTCAGCTAGAGATAAGAAGAAAGAAGACCGAGGACATCAAGAGCATGGAGGAGTGAAAAGAGTGAAAGAAAGATTTAAGACTGATGTCACCTGCTATAAGTGTGGTAAACGTGGCCATACCATAAGTGAATGCTTTGGGAAGGCAAAATGTTACAATTGCCAAGGTTTTGGACATATCGCAGCAGAATGTAGCGAGAAGCAAAAGACTATGCCATTTAGAGGAAGAGGAGGTAGAGGAGCACCTCATCGAAGAGGTAATTGGAGGCAGAGTGGACATGGAAGAGGAAGAGGCGAGTCCACGATGAGCAGCAACGAAGCAGTGATGACAGCTGTGGATGGCAACCCAGAGACAAATGAAAAAATGGTTTGGTTACTTGACTCTGGGTCAACGAGTCACATGACAGCCGACGTAGAGGTATTTGATAAGTTAGAGACTGATAAGAGAGAAATAGCACTTGCAGATAAGAAAGGTAGAAAGCTGTTATGCAATGGGGTAGGTGAAGTAGTTATGAAACAAAAGGAAGTTGATAACCATGTTAGGCTTACAAATGTTCTGTGCGTCCCTGACTTGAATACAAATTTATTGTCAATTGCTAAATTTACTGATTATGGATATTGTGTGAAGTTTGACAAGGCAGGTGCATATGTATATAGGAATGGAGAGAAGGCACAAATGGTTGCAGTACGCAGGGGAAATGCTTATTATGTTGAAGTCACGACATCAGATATAGAAAAGATTGCAGCATTGAAGGAAGATGAAAGTATATGGCATCGAAGACTGGGCCATGCTAACAGGAGAATGATAGAGATGAAAAGGAACGAATTGGTAACTGGAATGAAAGAACAAGACAGAATCCAAACACAATGCGAATGTTGCGTAGAAGGCAAGACGAGTAAGAAAACACATGCTAGATTGATAGAAAGGAGAAGCAAGGATATTATGCAGCTCTGGCATATGGATTTAATTGGTCCTATAAATCCAAAAACGCAAGGAGGAAAAAGGTACGTTTTTACAATCATAGACGACTACTCACGAATGTTCTTCATAATTTTACTGAAAGAGAAACGAGAAGCAGCCGGAGAGTTGAAGAAGCTGATCATATTCGAGGAAAATCAAACACAAAAAAAATTAAGAGCAATAAGATCAGACAATGGAGGAGAGTTTTTGGGGACCGATTTGAAAATATGGTGTGAGAAGAAAGGAATCAAGCAGGAATTCAGCCCTCCTAGGACTCCCCAATGCAATGGTGTAGCCGAGAGAGGTAACAGAAGTATAATAGAAATAACAAGAACAATGTTGTCAGACTCATGTCTACCGAAGGATTTTTGGGGGGAAGCCACATGTACAGCCGCGTACATTAAGAATAGAATTAAGTCCACCGTGCATGGAAGAAGTCCATATGAGATATGGCACGGGAGAAAGCCGAATATCGCTCATATGAGGAGATTTGGATGCACGGCGTATGTTTTAAATAAAGAGACTGTAAAGTATAAGTTCCAACCCAAGACAGAGAAAGGCATCTTCATAGGATACGCAACGAATAACACATATAGAGTATACTTACCAGAAAAAGGGAGGGTGAGAAATGAATGCGACGTAAGATTCGATGAAAGTAGAAATGGGGTAGAGTTGATCAAAAGAAAGATGGATGAAAATTGTAAAGAAAAAGAACTGATAGTAATAGGAATGGATCCGCATTTGACAGAGGAAGAAATAGATACGAATATTGATACATTAGATGTAGGAGAAGAAATTGAAGATGAAGAAAGTCATGATTCTATTATACTGGAGACATCCGAGGATGACAATGTTTACGAAGATGCGAATGATGAAATACATGAACCAATAGAAGATATAGGAGAATTAGAATCTGTGGAAGAACTGGAACCAGATAACCGAGCGAAGAATAGAGGACGGTCAAAAGGGTTAACAAAGGAACGGATAGAAGAAAGAAAAGAACAGAAAAAATTAGAAGAACTAAACAAAGCAGAGAAAGAACGATTGAGAAGATCGGAAAGGTTAAAGAACAAGCAATATGCCATGATGACCAGAGATGAAGAAATACCAAAGAGTGTAAAAGAAGCTAAGCAGTCCGAAGATTGGAGAAGATGGAAATTTGCGATGGAAGAGGAGATGAATGCAATGAAGAAGCACCAAGTATGGGAAATTATCCCGCGACAAAAAGGTATGAGAACAATTAAGTCAAAATGGGTATTTAATATTAAAGATGGTCCAGGAACAGATGAAAGAAGATTTAAAGCAAGATTGGTCGCTATGGGATGCGGACAGCGCCCAGGTTATGATTTTGACGAGACTTTTGCACCAGTAGTGCGAACAGAGACCATAAGAATGTTATTCAGTATAGCCGCTGAAAAAGGAAGAAAGATCAGAACCTATGATGTTAAGACAGCATTTTTACATGGCAGACTAGTAGAAGATATATACATGGAGATTCCTTCAGGATACGAAACAAAAACGGACAACGTGTGCAAGCTCAAGAAAAGTATGTATGGATTAAAGCAGGCTGGGTATTGCTGGAACCAGCACATCACAAAAATATTGATGCAGAATGGATTAGCACAAAGTAAAGAAGACCCGTGCTTATTCTTCAAGAAAGATGAAGAAAACTTCCTGTATTGTGGAATTCATGTAGATGACATGATAATTGTTTCGAGCAGTCAGGAATACGAAGATAGATACATGAAGAAACTCAGTGAACAAATAGAAATGAAGAATTTAGGTGATGCAAGAACTGTATTGGGAATGCAAGTCGAACAAACTGAGGGACAAATCAAGGGATATTAGTTTACAGAAATGGAGATCTTGTAAACTGGAGGAGTAAAAAACAATCGGTGGTAGCTCTATCTTCAACGGAGAGTGAGATGGAGGCTATGTTAGAGGGGATTAAAGAAACCATTTGGAGCAAGAATGTACTGAGAGAATTAGGATTAGGAGAAGATGTAAAGATAGTTATTAAGAGTGATAATTTGAATTCTGTTAGACTAGCCCACGGGGGAAACTATAGGTGTAAGTCAAAGTTAATGAACAGAAAGGTATGGTTCATAAAGGAAGCGGTTAATAAAGAGAAACTGAATGTGATGCATGTGGCGAGTCAACTAATGACGGCGGATTGTTTAACGAAAGCATTATCAGGTCAGAATTTATTAAAAAATGCGAGAAAGATGTTATGTGTGAGCCAATGAAGGCAAGGGGGGTGAATGTGAATGCGGATGATTGCCTTGCCATTGGCAACGACGGAAAAAGCCGAGAAGGCGCGAAGACGGAGTGAGAGAGAGAGAGAGAGAGAGAGAGTGGGGAGAATGAGACGCACGCATGATGCGACGGGATGCGTGTTGAAACAGGAGTCGGAAAAGGAGGTCTCACTAGAAAGATGGTCAGCGCGTGTCGTAAAACTAAAAGAGAAAGATGTGATATAACAGTTACTTTATAATTACTTTGTAAACTAAGGTGCGTTTGTATAAATATATAACCCATGTGTGTGATAGAAAGATATACTATTTGGATTCCCACAATACCACCACATCTTTTGGCGTATCGTTCTTCTCGTCATGAATCTACCGGTGTGACACCGGCGGAACTTTATTTAGGACGTGAGTTAAGGCTTTCTTTGGATTTGATCTATGGTTGCCCGGAAAAGCAGGAGGAAGGAATTAATTCAGATTATGTTTGGAAATTGAGGACTAAAATGTCTAAATTGCATCATTATGTTCGTCATCGTTTGGAGATGAAGAGTTCCCGAGTTAAGGTTCGTTATGATAAGAAAGCAAGGGCAATTAATTTTGAAAAAGGGGATCGTGTTTAGTTATACAATCCTCGTCGTTTCGTTGGAAAGTCTCCTAAGTTACAGAAGGACTGGGAGGGACCCTTTGTGGTAGTTGGAAAATTGAGTGATGTGGTTTTCTCTACTAAAGGGAAGGAGGGGAGGAAGGTGCGCCTGGTGCATGCGGATCGCCTTGCACCGTATACGAGACGGTGATTTTCTGAAGGATGAGTGGGTCATGGGTCCGTAATTTTTCAGGGGTTAGGTAGTAGTGTGGATTTGGACATGAAGCGATCTTCTACCTTGGCCTTCAACCTGATGTAGTCGTGTTCTCCTCGCCGTAGCGGATATTCCTTGTGGACACTCCGTGAATGGTGTGTGAGAGGGTGCGCCCTCAGGGACGAGAGGTTAAGACGGGGGAAGCTGGGATGAGAACCTTAGCCGGTGTTGGAGCTCTGGCGAAAAGTGAAGATTCCGATGGCATAGGTGTGATTTCTTTTTGTTTATTTTGGAAATTGTGACGTGCATCCCTGCGTTGGGAGGGATACTTGGTGGGTGATCAAGTAGGTTTAAGTGTTCACCGAGTTGTGAAACGTGTTTTACTGTTTGTTTATTCCGTTTTTCTGAGGTGAAAGACGTTGAGGAGGTCGCTTGATCACGGTGGATTCTGGGAGCACGGTTATGAGGGAGATTTGAGAAAGGCGAATTACATCCTAAAGAATACTGCCTTCCTCGCGGTTGTTGACCGTGGTTTTCCCGCGAGGCGTTGGGTGAATACCAAGGCAGGGGCTGAGGTGTTTCTTCGGAAACGAACGGGCCGACAGAAGTTATCTCCCCTCTTGCCCGAACGCTGTAGACGCTGTGGACTGAGCTCGCGACAGGTCGTCACGTTTGGGGATATTGGGCGTGACGAAGAGAAGTCTGGAGACTGTGGCTAGTGGGTGTGTCTTGCCGGTTTGATGCATCAGGCTCGGTAACCGAAGCAGCAGCCTAGGGTAGAGCAAGAAACTGATGGGATCCTGGAGCCGTAGTACGAGGGTTAAAGGAGTATTGTCGGGACGACAATTTTCGAAGAAGGGGAGCAGTGTTACGACCCTGACGTCGCGCGCTTTCTGCGGTCTGAATGTGTCCCGCTGTAGGAATCGCTTTAGTGGTCGAGTTGGGATAGTGACAGCGTTTGGTAGTTGTCTGTTGACAAGAAACATTTCTAGAAATGTTGTTCATAAAATTGACGCTGACTATTAAACCGCTGACTCTGCACCCCCTACCCGGACGCAAAGCTTATCGCACCTAAAGACTGGACCCAAGAGACAACTAAGACTTCAGACAGATTTGAACCGCTCTAAATTACAGACCATATACAGATCCGACCCAGTTTTAATAAACCTCCTCAACATAATCTTTCAATTCGTGACTCGTTCTCCTCCTGACCATCCTTGACATCTCAAGTTTTCAATCAATAACCGAACAGATATTAACAACTTGAATGTCACTTACAATTTTCTATTACTCAGGTAATCTTTAAGGTTGAATAGCAATAGATAGATGCACCGTCTTCCGTTACTAGCGCTTTACATCGATTTCTAATTAGCGCCGAAAATCGGTTCGTCACAGGCACTTCAGATTTCACACGCACCACCTATGATCGCGTAACGCACTGTTCCCATCGGACCCTGCCCATTACGCAATCAGAGGTACCACAGGCAACACGTCTTGTGATTGCGCTCCCAAAATGTAACAGTTTCAACATTTACTAAGCAAGGTGGCCCAAACTTCTTAGTGTTAATGGTCTTGGTGTTACATTAAGTGAGGTCTCCGAGTGAGTGATGTTTTATGGTAAATCCAAGTCCCCTACATGGCTTCTGACGCTTCCATTTTTATCGCTAAACAAGTTCATTATTGACCTGCTAAACAGTGTAATTTTTAAATTCTTGACACAGTTATATCCCTACCCTCGTTTTTAGAAAAATACTTTTATTTTATACCTCTGACTTAAGACACGACCGTTACCTCATTTTATTAACTTGGTCACCCGTTTGGTAAATGTTTTCAACAACCTTAGTTTCAGTTTCGTACTTACATAATCTTAGTAGCTTACCAAATAGAATCACAGTGGATGTTTATTTATACATAGGATAGGGCCGTGTTTCGATAATGACAACAATAAGACTGTCAACCGTTCGCCTTTGTTCGCCACCTGAATGTATTTACCGATTACAGCCTTAAGTCGGTCCACCACATCAGAATATGATGCCGCATTCCCCTAGTTATTGTAAGTTCGTTTACCACTATCATCGTTATTAATGATAAAATTCACACAATCTCCTGTTTCTATATGCGCATCGTGTATTTACACAGACTACTGTCGCTCTAACTTTAAGTACCCTATGTTTTGTAGAATTCATACGTGAATAAAAATTTCTGAGGAGGATTCCGCAACAGGAATCGAAACGTAAAATGGAACTTTAAGATACTCCAAGTTCATGGATTGAGAAAATGGCATTGAACACAACTAACGAAAAACATAAAAATACTGATTTTTTTTTTAATTCTTCAGCGGAACCGGTGTAACGGACGCTACGCCACTGGACCTAAAACGCTGACACTGCTCTCCCTACTCCCACGCAACACCTTACGACGCTGGACCCACGACGACGACTCAGGGACTTACGGACGAACTCTCGAATAGTACAGACCAATTAGACTGGCCCGGACTAGCACCGATATCGAATAAGCCTTCATAAACACAAATAGTGTAATCACTTAAATTCACCCGAAAGCTCGACCGTCCGTGACACCGGGTAGTCTGATTCAAGCAGTTTAGCTTCCCTTGAATAAAGTTTTCTGTAAGTCTCATGGTTTTTTCATTGTTTAACGATAAGCATCTACACCCCCCGAAGACTAAACTCCCCCCCCCCCCCCCCCCCCAAACCCCTATTGTTATAGCTTGTTGAATTCGTCTTCGCCTCAGTATCGAGAAAATCAAAAGAAAGTAAGTGGACCCATTTAGTGAAATTAAGTTAACATTATCAACTAAAAACCACTCCATTGGAAAAACATTCCCATACTCCCATCCTATGAGCCCCTTCGAACCATACAACTTTGCTCTAAAAAATTTCTGGCTATCTATAAAATTGACGAAAATATTTAAGGTTGACGTAGCTATGGGATCGCGATGTATTTTCGGTATTATTCTACTTATTCACATTATTTCCTGATTGCCCTTTGTACTTTATCCCTAGGCATTGCGTGATATCCGTGCACAACGTAAACATAATTACTGCGGTATTTACACGAAAAATGTATTAGAATTCGCGGCTTACAGGCAAAACTACTCGATTTGTCATAAAATAATGGTTTTCGGTTTGAAGTGCTAATTTGTGCAAAATAGAAAAAATAATTTTGGGTTCCCCAAGGATAGACCTTTATTTTGTATACGATGAAAATCCAATATAATAGAATATAGTGTACGAAAACTCGGAAAAACACGAAAAACTCACATTTTCGCACCTTATTATTACTGTAAATGGCCTAATTAACGAGTTTGTGGAATAAAAAAAATACGTTACATTGAGCTGGTCAATGGATCTTGACCGCAATTGTCCAATGATTCGCAATATTAATTGACCTTGATTCGCAATATTAAATTTAATTAGTTAGTCCCTGTGATATTCATTTTCATTAGTTCGTTTTATGTTCTTTCAAATATTTACTTATTCCTTTATCGTTATATTTTGTGGTTCTCTATTTGTATTGTTGTATAGTTAAGTACGTTTTGAATTTGAATAATGTATAATAATACACTTTGTTGAAAAGTCGGTTATCCTTCATTCACCTAATTATCCCACGATCCCTTACGACGTGGCTTTCGCTCCCGGCCGTACTCCAGTCCGCTACCGGCCCCGTGCTATTATTTTTGGCTTCGAGGTCGAGGCCGTGAGAGTTGGTTCGGGGAAAATTGGGCGCCAAGTGCGTCTCCACACTAGAATTTATTATTAACAATTCCCGAACCCGATGATTCTCTCAGCACCTTCCTTCTACGATTTTGAATCCTTCCCGATAGCTCAGGTTTTAGGGTACCTAGGGAGTAGGCCCGGGCGAAGCTCGCACGCACCGGAAGCCGCGCCCGGGCGTATGGGATCGCGCAACAAAAGAGAACAAATGTGCCGGAAGTCGGGGTCAAAATGATAGTTTATTTGACATGGAGAAGTCCCGCCGAAAACAGGAAATAAACAACAGTCAATCAAATATACGCCCAAGAGGGCGTTGCGGCCCACGCTGGGATGGCTTCAGCGACCGATCCAACTGATTTACAATGACTAGTAAACGGATGCGCTCTCAGATTCCCGAAGTTCAGGCTGAGAAACTCACGCTGATGGCTCTGCGGACGGTCAATACTTAAATTCCGATTTTACTAGTACAATCCTTCGCATAAAATACCAACGCAATAAATAATATAACAATGAAATCTAAACGGAATAAATATGCGAAACAATAGTCTTGGGGAAGACGCAGTCCCCCAACATGGTCGCCGCACGCTTGCCTGTTGGCGCTTTCAAAAATCCTATTTCAAATGAATGGTTCCCGGGACCTTCCCGTTCCGCGACGGAAGGCGTGCTCCCGAGGGCTTTACTTCGAAGGGCCACCCGAAGGGCCATCACCCGTGTGCTGCCCGAATAGCCTCATGTCCCAATCGACCATGTCCGAATCGGCCGGATAGTTCCGGCAACCCGACACACATGGACCGGTTCCCGCCTATCAAAACCTTTTGCACCTCGGAAGCACCCGCGTGTACCCACGCCCTAATTCCGATGAATTTCCTAACCCAAAGAGAGGGAGAAAGCTTGCTGCACTTGACCATGTGCTCAAGATATCAGGAAAAGAGGACTTACCCTTCCTGCCAGATCCTGCGAACCTTTCCAAAATGGCTGTTAATCGGCCACACGCGCTACGCCGGTCTAACTAGTCGCGCCCGAAACTACTTTGACGATTTCGCAATTTGCACACGAAGGCAGAATACGTCCGCACTCTAAGAGGCCCGAGAACCAAGTGACTAACATGGCGATCCTCGCAGAACGAAAAATTCCGGAGTCAATTAGGTACTTATCCGTGACCTAGATGGAGGCTCGATATTGATTTCGTCGCATGCGATCCTTCTGCCGCTAGTCGGCGTCCCCTTGCTCCGCCGCTCTCCTTGCTTCGGTGTTTTGCTGGCGGCTCGGCTCCATGGTGCTCATCCTCTCTCCCTAGCGAGGGTAACCAAGTCCGATCGGCCACGGCACCCCCACTACCTGCAATCCTCAAAACCAAACACAATACAGGGTGAGTCAATGACTTTTACCGTCCTTTCAGGTACGTATTCTGGGCTGAACTCCATGCAGAGTTCCCTGTATTCCTGCCTCCACCTCCTATACCCAACGCCCCTCCTCCAGCTCCTCAGCTCTCTTCTCACCTCCTTCTTCATTTCCCTACACGCCTCGTTCAACCAAACCCTCCTGTTTCTCCTCCGCCCATCCGCTTCCCCCGCCAATCCACCCAAAGCTCTTTCTACCCTTCCCTTCAAGTCCTCCCACCCCTTTTCTACATCCCCCTCCTGGTGAACGGTCTCCTGAACCGCCCTCCTAAAGCTCTCCTGCATCCCCTCGCTCTACCTCCCCCGCCCTACATTTCCAACTCCTCTCTTACCCTCCACAACCATTTGTAAGAATCAATCTTATCCTCCACAACCATTCTCTCCACCTTCTCCCTCGTTCCTTCATTCCCTATGACGTAGTCAATCACAGACTCCCCCCCCCCCCCCCCCAGTGTTTGTCCGTTCCCGCTCCTCATCCCCCTCTGCACAGTCACTAAAAATCCACCACCCTCGCTCTCCTAACAGCCGCAACAACTTCCTACGCTCCCCGTTCACTACCTAATCCTTTGACTTCCTCGAGCCATCCCAATCCCTCTCCTGCTCTTGCACTCCCGAGATCTCTCCCCCCTCTCTTCCCGTCCACGCATTAAAATCCCCCGACCCCCGACACCACCCTTGTCCCCTCCTCGCTATCCTCCATCCAATCCTTAATAATCCATAACATCTCATCCAGATCTCCGTTCACATATACCCCAACCACCCTCCACCGCTCCCTCCCCAACCAGATTCTCCTGGTCAACACTCCTTCCCCGTATCCTTCCCCTTCCGCCCTCTCCATTCTGTGCTCCTTCCTCGCCCCCAACAGCATTCCCTCTCGCACTCGGTCCTTTTTGCTCCCTCTGCGCGCCCACTGCTTCACCCACTCGTAGCCTTTTGGCAAGCTGATCCGCAGCCTCCCCCAACTCTTCTCCTCCACCCGCGTTTCCGTCATCACAATAACATCCCACTCCCCGAGCCCCTCATAAAAACTCCTATCCTTACTACCTAATCCCGCCACGTTCCAAACGCCTATCTTGATCTTTCCCCGCACGTTCCTTCGACCTCCCCCACTCTTCCCCCTCACCCCCCTATAATTAGTTTTTCACCTCTGTTATCCACTTCTCCTCCACCTCGTCCCATCTATTAAATTTTCCCTCTACCCACAACCTCATATACCCCACCTGCACCCCCCCTGCCCTTCGCTCTCTCCTTCTGCGCCTCGTCCTCTGCAATCCACCTCACCCTTCTTTCTTCCTCCGCAATGTCATCCTCAATCTTCTCCCTCCTCTTCCCCAACTTTCTTTTCACCCCCCTCACCCTTCTCTTCTGCTCCCAACTTCCTGTCTTTACCATCACAGCACCCCTTCCCACCTCGCTCAATCTTCCCACCCTCCTCACCTACTTCGGCTCCTCCTCTAACCCCATCACCTTCCACAACTCCCTTATTTGAGCCTCCGCGTCTTTTCCCTCAAGTTCCATCCCCCTAATCAGGACATTGCTCCTCAGTTCCAACTCCCTGATCTTCCTACATTCACCAATCCCTAGCTTCTCGTCTCCGCCCCGCTGAACCTCCACCTTCCCCAATCTCACCGCTAACTGCTCAACCTTCTGCTCCGCTTCCCTTCGTATGCCCATCTCCACTCCTTCAACTCTCGTCCTCTACGCTCCCTATCCCTCTCCACCTCCTCCCGCCAGTTCCTAATCATCTCCATATCCTCATCCCTCCTTGCCGCCAACGCTGCAACCTCCTCCCTACACGTCCTAATCTCCTGCATCCCTAGGAGAGTACCCCCTTCACCTCGTCTCCCACTACAATTTTTATTCCACCTTCCCCTCTTTCCGCCTCCTGGTTCACCAGCGAATCCAATACCGCTCCCTTTTTTATCACCTGCGATCCCTCCTCACCAACTTCCATCTTTCTCTTCCTGTGCCACATCTTCTTCAAAGTACTTTCAGAATTCCCAGCACCTCCCGTACTTTCCCTCCACATCTTTTCCGCATTACTTGGTCTTCCCACATTCCTTCCTTTCGTACCCTCTCCCCGTTCCCCCTCCGGTCCTTCCTTCGACTCCCCAGCCATTCCAGAACTTCCCGCCGGGTCTATCCAAGCCTGCCCACACACTACACTCACAGCCGTTTTCAAACCTCCCGCCATGCTCGACCGTTTCCCTAGCCGCAACCCACCTGCCACCTATTGGCCCCGCTTGCACCTAACCCAACCTCTCCGCGCCAACCACGCCACCCCACGCTCGCTCCACGCGTCCCTGTTCCCTAATTTCCACAACCCGTTCCTACTCCTGCCTACTACCCACCTGAACCATTTCCCCCTCCTCTTTTATCCCGCCTCCCTCCGTGCTCTTAACCCTTCCACCCTACCTACTTCCTCCCACCTCCGCTTTACCCTATCACTCCGCTTTACGCACTCACTCGCACAGCCCATTCACAGCACCATCCACCACGTCGCCGGAAACGAAAGTCCCCCTCGTGGTACATGTATTAGGATATCGACCTTACGCTAGCTTTTCTGGCGTGTTTTTCCCAAGCGTGGGGCTGATGCAGTACTCTGCCCTTTCGACGCTGCCGCGTGGGTGAAGAAAGACTTTCCGCCTCTAAGACAGAAAACATCCCTGATTGGACGATGTACCTCCTCAACGAGGCTCCGTGGGGCTGACGAATTGCAATCTAGGAGTAGCGAGGGAGGCTTGGAAGGAAATAGAAGTGTAAGAATCTCCGGGAGATTCGGCTTCGAATCGAATAGCCCGGTCGATAAGTTAATGCGTTCCCCACTTGGCGGTGATTAACGCCGCAATCGAGCAGCCCGAACAGGAGCAGGGCAGTTAAAGGAGGAGCTCCAGAGGAGATAGTGGTCAAGGAATGCGCACTATTGGGAACTCTGTGTACGCGAACAAAGGAACTGTATCCGTAGACGCAATAAAGCAGTTTATTTTCGTTGGTATACATCGGGCAACGGACTGCCTTTTTAAACCAACCTTACACAAGCTTACAAAAAACCTTCTGCTCTGACTTATGTGTCGCATTTTTTACTGAACTTCTCAGTGAGTACAGCATTCGTACGTTGAACATATTTTCTTGAGCGTTTTCACCTTAAAGGGTTACATACAGCGAGAAACGAAAAAATCAGAGGAAAATTCGGTATTTTTTTTTGTTCAAATTACAAAGGATATCAAAACCGGGTTGGATGCGTCGTATAAATTCGGTCACTAAAAACATCACCATAAATTTTTATCAAACAATATTCTTTAATATAAGAGATATGTATTGCGACGACGACCCTGTCGGCTGTCACGCGGCCGGCCGTATCCGCCCACGCCACCGGAATTGCTCGCAAGATACGTACTTTTTTTAGCGGCTAAATTTTATTTTTAGGGGGTGTAACCACCCTCCAAAGTTGGAGCATCAAAGGGCTACCTCGGTAACTATCGCACATACTTTATTGATAATAATATTATTTATAATATTGATAGGAATATTTCTTTGGAAGAAGTTTCATAGTTTTTTACGCTCAATTTCAAAATGCTCATAAATTTAAAAAAAATAATTTGTTTATAACAAAAAATGATTCTTCCTCTATTTGGCAATTTTTTACAATTATCAATAGGGCATAAAAAAACTATGAAACTTTTTCCAAAGAAATATTCTTGTATGTGCGATAGTTACCGAGATAGCCCTTTGATGCTCCAAATTTGGAGGGTGGTTTCATCCCCCAAAAATGAAATTTAGCCGTTAAAAAAATACGTATCTCTTATTTTTACGACCTTAATCAGCCTACAAAGTTTAATTGAAATCGGAGGCGGACACCTCCGGAGGTTCCTTTGTTAGACAAACATATTCATTATTATTTACGGGGGAAATGCGTCCGACCACCATTTTGAATTCGGGTGGTCGGTCAAACAGTTAATTTTTCGCGTGTAGGGCCGGTAATACCGACAGCATGTAGCACACTGTATATATGAGCGATTCCACGCCAAATGATCACAGTCGATTCACACTTGGTCTCCGATGTTTTTAAAACTCCACAGATTTGTAGCCCTTGTAAAATCCTATAAAATGCTTTTTCCGTTCCTCGATATCGTTATTAGTTTTTAAGTTATTTAACTGCAAAGTTTGGGATCAACTTTTTTTCAAAAATTCATAACTCGAAAACGAATAAAGATACCAGGATGTGCAACCCGGCGTTTTACGCGAAATGTTCAAATTTTAATAAAAAAACACTTCGTGCCGGTACAACGTAAATAAATAGTTGTAAAATATAAATAAACTTTTAATATTTAAATAAAATAGTGAAGTGGAGCACCGATCCTTTTAAAATTAATTTCTCAGATGCTTTGTAGTCTACTAAAGAGAATGCCACAAAGTTCAGGTTGGTAACTATTATAGTTCCGGAGCAATAAATTTTTATAACTGGGAAGAACCGGCCGGGCGCGCGATAGAGCGCGCCGCGTCGCGTCGCGGCCAGCGACAACCGTTCACGTTTTGGATCAATTTTTCTTTAAAAATTCAGAACTCAGAAACTAATAAAGATACCAGGCTGTGCGAACCGGCATTTTCTTCGGAAATGTTGAAATTTTAATAAAAAAAATACTTCGTGTTGGTACAACCTCAATAAATAGTTACAAAATATAAATAAATGTTGTTATTGAGGTTGTACCAACACGAAGTATTTTTTTTAAAATACAAAAGCATTTTACAGGATTCGACAAGGGCTACAAATCTGTGAAGTTTAAAAAAAATCGGGGACCAAGTGTGAATCGACTGTGATCATTTGGTGTGGAATCGCTCATATAGCACATTGTGGGCCTCTGCGCCAGATCTTCGTCGTGCGGCGGTAGAGGGGAGAGGGGGGACCCGCCTTGTGCGGCGAAAACCCGACAACCGATGCCTGCGACCAAATTATGTATTCGCGTACTTCTTGCTTCAAAATTTCCCACGGCGTGTTTACAGAAACTATATCATGTTTGATATCATTTTAATCGGCAAAAGCTCAGCAGTATGACAGTATAATTTTCATGAACAAAAAATTACAAATAGAAAACTTTGCAATTCGGATTTGTATTAGTCACACCGATATTGACCCTCGATGAGCGCCGACTACCTGATCCGACTGACTAGAAATTTGACTTTTCATCCCCAGGAAATTATTAGTTTATTACACAGGTAAAATTTGGCAACGGAAGGTTTACCCTTAGTTTTGCTGGCAATAATAAAAAGTAACGCTGGAACTAGTGGCTAAGTTCGTCGGGCAATAAACTAATCGAACGGCTTAATTGCGGCCCTTAGTGGCCATCCAGGTATTCGCACTTCATCCCGGCAGATTCCCTCCTAAGGGGATATCTCAAAAATCGCGTCTACGCCAACAATCCTCGAACACTGGAGGATTTGAAAAATGCCATAACACAGGAAATCCAATTAATTAACGACAATGTGTTGATAGCCGTCTTCCACAATATGGAAAGGAGACTCCAAGAATGTTTGGATGCAGGCGGAGGACATTTCGAACACTTCCTGTAAAGAAGAGGTAAGAATTGTATTGTAAAACATTATTCATGGGATTTTCCGAGGGTTTAAATTGGCAGCATCGGTCTTTGCTTTAGTTAGGACATCACATCATACGGCCCTTGCGAGGCTTACCAACGTAGTCACTCACACGACTAACTCTCGCAGCGGGCGGTAGCCGAGAACTCCACCAATACATAGGCTGAGCCCGTACGTGAATGATTTATCACCGCGACGTTTAGTCTAGGGCACTTCTTAGGATTTCGATGGCGAGCGATTCACCCTGTACATTGCTTGGTAGCATATCATAAAATCAAGCAGGTATGTCAGGAAAAACCGTGGGCCAGCACGTCGTAAACCATTCACCGGGTATGAGAAATATTTTCTACGTCGTTTTGGCTAATGGTGGGTACAGAGGTAATACAAATTTTCTGTACGCATGCAAAAAAGGTCAAAGCGCATTTTCTATCGAAGCATCGTAGTGTTTGCACCGTGTGATTTTCGTGACAGTTTTGTGTGTTAAAGAGCTTGTGCTTCTTTATAATTTTTCCCCGAGCCGCAACACCCTTATAAATAAATTGTAAGTATTCGTCAAAAGTTTCTAATTGATAACGTGTATATAATTTATGTGTCGTCACATATCTAGAGTGGTACAACAGTAGTGAATGTTTGTAGTGAAGAGAAGGATGGATCAAGCATCGACTAGCCGGGCTACAGTGGACGTTGAGGTTCAAATCGACGATGGTTGTCCAACGTAACAAGAGTTAACGGGCGCTGTTTATTGAGTTACGAATATGTTGCGACAGAACGGTGTAATTGGCATTAACATAAGTACTGTGGTTTCTGATCGCGCAAAATTAGTAGCGGAGAAATTGTATCGGGCGTTTCTTGAAGTGGAGAGCGAATTTAGATTTGTCGAAACTGATGAGTTACGACACGTTGAAAAAGCCTGTAGTGATGATTTCACCTTGCCGGCATGTGAACCGACATCATCACGCAGCGACTCATACACCAAATCACCACCGAGGAAGCAGCTAAAGTCCGGTGACTATCAGGTACCATTAGAGGAGAAAATAAAGACTGTCAGTCTAACAAAACTTCATCCGAAGTGGGAGCTAGAAACGTTCCACCGACGAGGCTGCAGTTAACTAAAACGAAAGGATCACTTCACTCGCTGGGAGAAAGAAATAACCAAGGGAGGAACGAGACTGGACAAATTTAAAATTATCGAGAAATGGATGTACGACAGATTTGCGGAAGCCGGGAAGTTCGCGCATTTGTATCAACAAGGATGCTAGAGGATTGGCGATGGCAGCGGCAATGCAGTACAACGACAATCCAGACGACAGTTTTTGGTCTACTGCAGCCCATTCGTGGCTCGTATGCTTTAAGCGAGAACATCAAATTCGGCAACGCCGCGTGATAAAATATTTATCAAGAAAAACAGTAATGAGTATGGAGGAAATTGAAGAATCAACACGGATTTTTCAAGCACAAGTACGGGCTATTATTGCGGAGTTCGATCCTCAATTTGGTATCAACACGGATCAAACTGGCTGTGAATACCGCGTGAATATCCACCGCAGCCTATCACGCCAAGGGGAAAAATCGACGGAGGTAGTATTTCAAAACATGCACAAACCCACTCATTCATGACACAATATGCAATAAAGTTATCAGGTCACCTTTTGCGAAGGTATTTATATGTTTACAAGAGCAAACTGAGACTTTCGGTCCACGAATTACAGAACACATAAGTGCGTTAACAGCAGAATATGGAAACGTTGTAATTACGTGTACAAAATCAGGCAAATTAACTAAAATCAGGTACGAAAAATATCTAGAAAATGTCTTGCGGCCATATGTAAAACACAACAAATTTTGTTTATTGTTGGACTCTTGGTCTGGCCAAACCGACGGTAGTTTGAACGACCAAACATTTCTGAACGGCATGCAAAATAGTTTATGCACGCTAAAAATTATACCACCACAGTGCACGCCAATCTGTCAGCCGCGTGATGTGTATTTTTATCGTTAGGTAAAAATATTTATGAAGCGGCTACACAATGCTACGGTTCAACACTACGGAGCGCTTGTTGAGCGCTCCGCTACCGCCAACCTCCGCGGTTAAACATACGCCATGCAGGCCGGGTCGGGGGGGGGGGGGGGGGGGGGGGACCGTTCCGAAGAGCCAAACATGTAACAAACCATGTAACTAACCTCTTTATTAAACTTCCGAGTCGCAGGAAAGTCCGGCGATGTTGGCCGGACTGATTACCCGGTCGACATCCCGACAACAAACCATCAGCTGACAAAGGAGGAGAGCAGAGCAGTCACCTGGGAGGAAGCAAGACACTAGACTGAAGATCGAGGCCACAGAATCAATGAGGAAATCAAACAGGACCTGTGGGTGGTGTCGCCATCTGTCGGCCGCCGGGGGAATTCATTAGCGCGCATCCCTTATTCCAGGCGGCGTAATGAGCGGCACGAGGCACCGTCGCCAGCCCACGTGCTAACCCTCACTTGACTTCCGGCGTGCTTGGCGAGTAGTTGTGTTGCGTTTCGGTAGCATTCAGTGCATTCTGAGGTAATTCGGCAGAGTTTTGCAAAGAGTTTGAGCGAGTACAGTAGTTTCGGCCGCGTTCGTGTTAAGTTTCGACGCTTCCGGCCGCGTCCAGTTGGTGTACGAGGGGGAGTGCGCAAATGTGTCCACGTTGGAAGTTGCCCACAATGGAATTAGGACACATGGCAGTGGAAACTGCACATATCATACATGTATTCGCATGACTGACCTGTGACTCTAAAACGTAATAAGTCTCATCCTGCTTTACAGTCACAGGTCAGGTCAGTGCCAGATGAAGGGAAGGGGGCGCAAACGTATAATTTACAAATAATGGCCAATTGGCAATAGTTAAAACCACGGATATACCTGAAAAAAACTTCAGTACGAATTATGCACAATTAGAGTTAACGTGTGTACGCAGTACTCTGCAGCCGACTGCCACTTTTGGTGTGGTAAAGGTCCACTCTGAACTCTACAAACTGTGCGCAGTTTCCACATTTGATGTGTGCACCTTCCACTCTACACTATTTCAATTGTGGGCAGTTTGCACTGTGCGCTGTTTCCACGTGCGCAAGTTCCAAAAGCGACCCGTGTCCAAAGTGGAATGTGCGCAAAGGAGACTCATCCGTACGAGAAGCGTGGCGGCCGAGGGAACGAGGTTAGCTGATTTTCGGCGACGGTAAGTGGTTCATCCTCCCTTATTGCGTCTCTCCGGTGAATGTGCGGCATGCTGTATCGGTGCGGCTCATAGCATATTGTAAACGGCACGAATAGGTGATTTCTTCGGTCGAGAGCGGTAGAGTACTGTGGGGTATAGTCTGGGGAAACAACGTCGCAAGTTACAGGCGGTGACTTCGAGGAGGGAAACGCCCGGCCCTCGAGGGTCTCATCGGGTACAGGCCGAAGTGACCGACGGACGGCGAAATGCCGACCCTGAGGACGCGTGTAATCTCCCAGTTCGTAGTCAACTCCAGTGAAATCGAGCGAGTTCTTCGTGGAATTCAGGGTACGAATAGAATACGCGAATTCCGGCCGCGTGCGAGCGGCCCGTAATTGGTCGGTTACAAGATTCAAATTCTCCATTGTTCTCGAGCGCGTGGCGACAGCACGCCAAGTCGACCGTGCTATTTTCTGTCTTTTGATTTTCCGGGATTATAATAAACTTCATTTTTGGCGTTCCTTTTCTCTTGTATTTCTTTGTCTTTGCATGCACTCTTACCAGCAATATTGGACTGCAGTCGGCCGATTCCGCCGTACGCGGGCGGCCGAGTTTTCCTGCGTTTTTCCCTCGGGCATCGCACGAACCCGAAACGAAATCCTCAGCTAGTCGCGACGCGACGGGTGGGTCGAGCTTAATTTCCTTCCACGATTTGATCCATCTTCCGACCCTTCTTTACAAAAATTTGGTCCTTTCGGGGTCCTGGCGCCCAACTCAGGTCGTCGGCGAGTCGCGGGGAAAATCCGAGCGGGCAGTCGAGACCTACAAGAAGCATAGTGTTGCAAGCGATTCCGGAAGCGTCGGTGGATACGGCCGGCCGCGTGAACGGGTCGTCATCGCAGTCGATACACAAATATAGCGGCAGCGTACCTTGACAGTCCTATCACCCTGTAACAGAGATGAAATTGCTCTTTGCAAACGCGAGTGCGAAGCACTCGGAATCGCTCTCAATTCCTTCAACAAATTAAGTGGACTGTATTTGATTAAATAAATCTACGTTATTAATGTAATCACCAACACCGTAATTTCACTTCGAGACCCAATGATTGTTAATCCTTGTTCTCCTGCTGGCTGTAGCCCTACAAGAGTCAAACCAGCTAATTCTCTGATTAAATATTGAACCGAATATGCTGGTATCACGCAGAGGGTTGTAAATCCTCCGCGTGTTTATTTTAACGGTCGAGTTCCTTTGTCTCTAGAACAACTACATATTTTTACTGACCAGTCTTATCAATTCAATTGTAAGAGGTACGAAGAATATCGCTACGAGCAAATTCTATTGCGACAGAGAAAAACTCTGCAGAGGCTCAGCGGAGCTTGCGTTCGATGACGCGCTAGACGGTAATCCGTCTAGCTCGCAGACGCAGGAATACTCCTTAATCCAATTATAGCTCAATCGCCGTAATCAAGATTTGGAGATGTTCGCAACACCGATGATTTGTCAATCGGAGGCTTCTGTGAAAGTCTACCTGATAATCAGAGATTTCTGAAGCATGCAATGAGCTCGCAAGGCGAGTTCTCACGAACTGGCTAGGTCACAGCGAGGAATGAGCGCTCGTGTAAACACGTCGGCACAGTTCGATGGTTGTCATGCAAGTGTCGGCTTGTCTTCGCTGCTTTTTCGACGAAAGCGGAGACCAGCCGGAGTAGGCAGCGTGCTCTATAATTCCTCATGGAATTATCCCATCGCTCACCTAGTGGTTATTTCGCGCACAATAACGGAAATTTGTCACCGAAATGATCGATCCCGCAACTCAGTCGGGCGACTCGATCTTCAACATGTCACTTTCCAAGCACTAGCGCACTACTGGATTATTTAAACTAACCGATATTAAACATACATTGTTATTAAAACTTTCATTTGCGGTTTGGGTGTAGCCACCAATCCATCTTTCTAATAAGTTTTCGTCTGACAATTTTTCATAAATGGGCCGTTCGCATCTGCTACTGCCTTGTGGAGCGATTGCTTGTGCCGCAAATACCAAGATTGCACTCCTCTTCGGCAATTACTGTGCTGTGGCTCTTCATCTGCCGAAAATTTATGAAAAAATGTGGCCCATATGGGTTTCCTTATTTGTCCTAGTTGCAAATTTGCTTAAATAACCCCCCCCCCCCGGGCCTTCCAATTCGAGGTAAAATCTAAGAGAAATCCGGGAAATAGGCCTAAAAACCGGGTCCCGGCGGCTTTAATCGTTATTTGTCCTCCTCGTCTTGTTCCTCCGAGACTCCAAGAATAAGTGGCCGGTTTTCGTAGCACTCGCACCTCCGAAACCCCTGAAATTTGGGGGAAATATCTCCACTCCTCTTCTTCTCGGGCAATGACTTCTCTCGCGAATCCGTTATCTATTCCTTTCCGAATCTTCTTTCCGAGGTTACCGCGTTCATCGCCTGAGGCCTAACGTTGACCCCTCGTGAACACTCGGAAAGTCACCGATCGGGCGCAATGTCTTGCCTTGTGTCTAGCTATTTTTCACGAGTTTACCTTCGGTTTTTCTGCAATTGCGGCTACAAAAGTTAGAACCTTCGTCCTTGCGAATTAACCGAACGAATTACGGAGAATCGAATCTGAATTTAACACCGCGCGATTAATGTTACGCTAATGTTACGCTTCGTGCACACTATTTGAACCATGCATCAATTGCTTTATCAAGAGGCGCGGCCACGATTCTTTACCCGACGGAGAACAGAGCCCATGTATTTTTGCCCTATACCAAAATTTGTTCCAATCGCACGATTGGATTTTTCTGAGTCGATTGAGACCAGAATAGTACAAATCCGTGCGCTAGTTTGCGAATTTTCGAATTTAGTAATTAATTATTTTGACGGAAAGATTCGCTGGGTGGTTGACTATACATATAGTATATCAGTTTTGCGACTGTCGGCAGTCTTCTTCTCTCTTTTCTACCACTAGGACCTCGGCTGCTCACTCGTATTGGTTTCTTTGCCTAGCTCTCGAGTTCCGAAGACTGTCATTGTTCAATGTCTGTACCTTTGCTCCTATCTGTTTCCTTGCCTTGTCCGAATCTATCTCTCCCTTGTCCTAGTCTCCTTGTTTATCGTCTACCTCCTGGACTTTCCTTGTCTATCATGTGTACCTCTGTCGTTTATTTACTTGTGTCCTTGTCTGCCTCCTGAATCTTCTCCTCGTCTATCACTTGAATCTCTGTCGCGTATTCGTTTCCTTGTCTACCTTCCGAATTTCGCTTCGCTTCTTGTCTAACACTCGGATCTCTACCGTGGAATAAAATAATAATAATAATAAAATAATGTATATTTACGGGCTGTAAATGGATTTGTTGGTTATTTGGGGCGAGGTTGTGTAATATAATTCAAAAACTCAGTGTGAGAGGTAAAATCGATTCGTTTATTGGAATACTAAATGCCACGAGAGAAGAAGTGCGTAGTTCGAAGGCTAAGATTCGACTAACTAAAACTGCACTACCCTAGACCTTCTATAGCCTGGGTCATAAAAGAGAAAGCGCAGGACATCTGCTTTTCCTAAACAGAGTTCTTAGGTTACTCTCTCGAATGGTTGACTTTTCCCTCGGCTAGTGAAGCGGGAATTCTCTGTACAGTACGGTCTAAATACTCTGAGATTCCAACAGGATTTATACCACTTTCATAATTACTGAATTGTAAAAATCGTTTAGCTGTAATTATGAAAAATTAAATATTACATATAAGTTACATTAATATTTGACTTTTAGGTTCGAGTATGAGGTTTCTCTACGTACACGTGGAGGTACAGATCTGAACAATATCAGACATATTTTTCGATTCACCCTCATCAATATCCAATCATAAAATGTTTAAATTTCTTATCAAATTTCGGTATGCAAATTGGTAAAAAATACGCTGAACTGCAGCTCAAACACAAAGCCTTTTTATGGTTGGACATTTATAAGGGTGGATCAGCGAATACTGCTGATTTTTTCAGAGACCTGTACCTGAACGCATTACTTACGTGTACGTAATTCTTTGGCAAGTTCTAGTTTTAGTGCATTAATTAGTAATTTAGTTTTATTTAGTTTTGGCTTAGCTTTAGTTTAGTTTTATTTAGTTTTAGCTTAGCTTTTCATTTTCGTTTAGATTTTTAAGATATTATTTTATTTTCAGTTAGTTTTTAAGATTTTCAAACCATGCATTTATTGGCATTAAATATAGAAATTGTTAAACAAGGGCAATGGCTCGAGGATACGCACATGGATTTTATAAATGAATTAATTAAACGTTATACTTTGTTTCAGCCGTGTGAAACATGGAAAATTCAATGTCCAGAGACAATAAAATGTGTTTCTCGTGGACAAAAGCATATTCAGATTTTGCACAGCACATCGCGGTATGATGGACATTGGATATGTAGTTATTACGACGGCAAACAAATATATATTTATGATTCTTTAAATCGTAAGACGTTACATTTTCAGCACGCGACATACTTAAAAAACTTGTTCCCATTTTTGGAATTGAATAAACATAGCTTGTAATTTCCAGAGGTACAACCTAATGGGAAGGACTGTGGTGTCTTCGCCATTGCATTTGCCGTGTCATTAGTATGTAACGGGTGTACTTGAACATTTTTCGCAAGATGAAAGGTTTGGAGATTTGCAAAATATTTTACTTTTAATATTGTTGAGTCTAAAAGGCGTAGTGCGGAAAACCGTCGCGGTCGGTATGAACGGCAAATCGTGTCGTCCAAAAATGGGCGACAAACCGTGCCGTCGAATAATAAGCGACAAAAAGTGTCGTCAAAAAATATACAAGAAGTTGTGTTGTTAACGAATGCAGACCCTTTTGTCAAGGGGGCTGTAGCCACAGTTCCGTCAAGACATGAAAGTAATCTCGATAGCCAACAGGATAATGTTCCCTCTACAAACGACAGCAATTATAGAGTAAGTAGTCCCAAACGTAAGCATTTGCCAGTATGCGAAACATTTCATGCTACTACAATCAGTGAGAACAAAACATTGTTACGACCCTGACGTCACGCGCTTTCTACGCTCTGAATGTATCCCGCTGAAGGAATCTCTTTAGTGATCGAGTTTGGATAGTGACGGCGATTTGTGGATGTTTGTTGATTGACAACCGTATGAGAGAACCTCTGGAACCAACTTGGAGAGAAGACGTGTTGTGCAGACATGTAGTTATGTTAATAAAGAGTCCATAATCTTGTAAAGTTGTCACCTGTGTTCCCGGTCGCAACAATTGGTGTCAGAAGTGGGATTAGTTTAAAAGAAATAACAAGAAGATGAGCACGGGAACACGGTCGCAGGCGGCGAAATATTAGGGTCGGTCTGGAGGAGACGTACGAATGGAAAATGAAGTTTGAAAGTTGGGGAGGTGCAGCCCCAGGCCAGTATCGTTTCATTTATAGCAAATCCTGAAAGTTGTTGAATTTCGACTCGCTCCGACTAAAGACTTCGCTAGGGCGCCATTTAGCAATTGGTCATCACCGTCTTATGGTGAAGAAGGAGGATAGTTCTCTACGTTTTTATTAAGATTAGGGAGCATCATGGATGCGGTTGCTTGCTCGCATTGGTTTAGTATCCTGGAGAGGTACTGGCAGCTTTAGGTGATCAAAAGGGTACACGTGAGGACTGCGGTTTCAGTCGGTGCAGCACTGTGGCAGTTTCCTGTTTTGTCTTTTGGCCTGTGAAATGTGCCAGCTTTGTTTAAGTGCCTTATCGTGGAAGTCTTTATTGGTTTATCGTGGTGAAGTTGTGTGCTGTAGTATCCAGATGGTATCGTGCTTTGTTACGGGGACGATGTTGTGAAGTTAATGTTAGGGTATTCTTCTGGGGTGTCTTTGTTAGGTTGTAGTGTTTTCTCCGAATCGCGGCTGTTCAATGTTTCGTGAAACTGTGAGGTATCCTTGCGCATCGAGTTTGTTGCGTTATTCTGCGGAGTCTGTTTCGCCGTTTCTGGTTTTCAGTTTTTGGTGAGCCACGTTTGAAGTTGGGAGTTTGTTGGGGGCTCGAGGTTTACGGAAGAGGCGGGCAGAAATTTTGAAAAAAGCACGGCCTTGCAGCGAATGCTGGGGCGTGTTGCGGTTGAGTTAGGCGACCGTTATGCGACTTCCTTGCTTTGCGCGTTTGCGACAAACGCTTCTTCTTGGCGGGGGAGAGTGTTACGGGTTGAAGTCACCTGTGTGGGAGTCGCTGAAGAAGTCGCTTGGTCACAGTGGATTCTAGGATACTGAATAACGAGAGAGATTTGAGACGGATGGAAAACATTTGACGGAAGACTGCCTTCCTCGCGGTTTTCCCGCGAGGCGTTGGGTGAATACCAAGCCAGGGGCTGAGGTGTTTCTTCGGAAACAAAAGGGTCCACGGAAGTCCCCCCCCCCCCCCCCCCCCCCCTCTTGCCTGAACGCTGGAGAAGTTTGCGGACTGAGCTTGCGACGGGTCATGGCGTTTGGTGACACCTGGGTGTGTCGGAAAGAAGTTTGAAGACACTGGGTGTGTCGTGGAGAAGTTGGAAGACACTCGATGTGTCGTGAAGAAGTTGGAAGACACTAGGTGTGTCTTGTCGGTTAGACGCTTCAGGCTCGGTATCCGAAGCAGCAGCCTAGGCCAGAGCAAGGAACTGATGGAATCCTGGAGCCGAGAGTTAGAAGAAGAGGAGTAGGGTTACGACCCTAACGTCGCGTGCTTTCTACGCTCTGAATGTGTTCCGCTGTAGCAATGTCCTTAGTGATCGAGTTTGAATAGTGACGGCTATTTGTGGATGTCTGTTGATTGACAACCGCTAGAGAGAACCTCCCGAGCCTTTCAAGAGTGAAGAAGTACTGAGACGTCGCGCTGTTATGTTTCTTATGAGCTGCGACGGATACCAGCCCCTGCTGGTTCCAATGGAGATGAATTAAGAAATCCGTACGTATCGGTATCAGCCGGCACAACCCGGAAGCAATGACCGCCGCGTCAGCAACGTTGGCTAAGCAGGGTGACGACCTGCTTTTCCCGGATGCGTTGCCCTCGCCGAAACTTAGGGGCAACGATGGATAAAAGGTGAGGACCGCGATACCTCACCGGCTTTTTGTCCAGCGGACAGCGGGAGTGCTGTCCGAGTAAACTACCGTAATTATTATATCCGCGGAAGCGCTGCCCAAAGCGCAGCGTTACCTATCAGTATAGTAAAGTGTAAGAATCCTGTATGAAGTACTGACAAATAAAACTACTGGATCACCAGTACCCAAAGTGAGTTTCAACTCTTGAGTGACGAGATTCCCTACCTATTCTTAACCGTGTGCGTCTGACTAGTACTAGCTTCGGAACTAGTCAGCTAACGCACAACATGTTAATAAAGAATTCATAGTCTTGTAAAGCTGTCGTCTGTGTTCCCGGGCGTAACAATATTATAGATATAGAAGATAAAAAAAGATATCGGAGCTCTGGTGAAATTATTGTTAAATTGCAATCAGAATCAATCGTCGGAGCCAACCGTAATGAAACACCAATTATTGAATCGACTCTACATACAGAAATGTGCGATGATAACGAATCGTATGAGCGAAAAACAAATCGTAGGTCTTACTTCAAATTTAATTCGTGAAATATTAGTGTACTAAAACGCGGAGAATGGCTGAAAGATATACATATGGAAGCTTTTCATAGTTTGCTGAAATACCATTCTTTGTTCCGGCCTCAAGAAATGTGAAAAATCCAATGCCCAGAAAGAATAAAACCCGTTACTTGTGTGTATAAACATGTACAAATTTTATATAACAGTACATCGAAAAATGATGGCCATTGGATATGCAGTTACTACGATGGAACGAAAATATACATTTATGACTCTAAATAATAGAGTGTTGCATATGCAACATTCGATTTATTTAAAGAAATTGTTCCCTTTCCTCGATCGGTGGTTCGAAAACATAGTATTTCCACAGGTTCAGATGCAACCGAATGGGAGTGACTGCGGGGTTTTTGCAAATGCGTTTGCAGTATCGCTTTTATATGGTGTTAAGACAGAAAATGTGAGATATTAGCTTTCTCTCATGCGGGGTTGTTTAAAATAGGGTCGTTAAAATAAACCGTCGCGATAAATCCAAATATCGGGCAGAAGGTCAGGCAAACTCGCGTTCAGTAGGCGGTGAACGCGAGAGCCCAATATTTTGGTTTTCGGGAAATTGGAGAGGCGAGCAAGTTGCTAGCAGGCTCGACCCTCCTTTCCCCTCTAATTTCGATGGTAAGGGATCCGCTCTCGAAATTTGAACTACAGGGAAAAACGGGCAGACTTATGCTAGGTTTCGCCGCGTTAAAATGTGAAGTTCTCTTGCTTAAAGTCCGCGACAAAAGGAAGGAATCCAATCCAGCTGAGTGTGTTCGAAATGGGTATCCTGAGTGCAGCGTGCTCGCGAAAAGATTTCCGAGTTGTGCATCCAGTGTTTCGCATATCCGTGCATAGTGGGAAGTGCTAGTTCGCGCGAGGCATAAGCCCGTTCGCGATCCCGCCAAAAGTGACCGGTAATCACGCGCACGTTAATCCAAAAACGATTGACCCGTTCTCGGACAATCGCGATCGCGAAAGTGCCGTTGACGTTCGAGGGAAATAACGGTGATCTGATCGCGGAATCCCCGGACAGCTCGCTATACCTCCGGCGTCGGTGCGAAGTGTCGTGAACCCCGACATTCGACGGGAAAGGTACGCGCGCCCGACCCGTGGACGTTACCTCCCTCTCTCAGGGGCCGAACATCGCGGGAATCAAGTTGGCGGAAAGCCGTTAAACAATACTTGACCGTGTGCGAGCCGAGGACAAGCGGGGTGGTTACCAACCACGGCGCGAAAATCCTCCGACGAGGATTTACGGCCCTCGTCGCCTGGAGAGGAACCGACATATCGGAGATCTAGGGCGAGAAGGAAGAGGATTCCAGGATGTGCATCGAACACGTGCAGGGTGACTCCTCCAACGACACAGCGTGACCGAAAGGGACCCACTACAACCCAAAACAGTCCACAGCAGCAGAAAGGTAGGAGTTTAAATGGCGAACGGATCGAGGAGCGTAAGTCCCGATCAGCTGGTTCGGAAACAAAGAGGACGCGAGCGGAACAACAACAGATACTGCGAGAGCCGCAGTGTTTGGGTTACGCTCGGAAACTCCTGCCTCGCTTGCGTTGGTCCTAAGTCTAAAGAAGCCAACGAAGACAACTGCAGCACAAAGCCGAAGACAGCAACAGGAAGAGAATCGTGTTGCACAAATTAATGCCTACGCGGGTCTTCAAAAAACCAGGACTTGCTGAAATCCCAAATCATTCTGTCAGACAGTCTCCAGAAGCAGCTGGAAGTCGGACAGATCGCTGAAGCGTTGTGTTTACTGTGACGTCTACGACCGAGGCTTCGACGCACAGCAACACAGATTCTGTAATACGTAGTATCTCTTTCTGTTTCAGGCACCGGAGTAGGTGTTAGAACATAATTATTTCACCTGCCGACGGCAAAGTAGAGTAAGTAAATTAGTACGTAAGTAGGCCACACAATGTGCACTCAGGAGAAAGAGACTGCGTAATCGATCTCATTTTGTGAAGAACCCTCAGCAAGGTAACACGCAGTATCAATCAGAGTCAGTATCAGTATAAGCCAGGCGAATCAAAGATATTCGAACCAAGGAATAGAAGTTAAGCTGGAAGTGTATAAAGTTAATGCGTGCAGGAAGAACAAATTTGAGGCGCCTCTATTTGTTCACAAAGAAAGTTTATTTTGTACAACCCGTGGCAAAAAGTTTTCGGCCAAACACAAAAATGCTAAGTTGTTCTCAAAAATCAGTAGCTTTGAATAAGAAAATGTTATCGAATTTATATGAAACGTATGGGTGTATTAAATGGGTTCATTACGTAATGAAAACAAAAAAAATAATTATAAATTTACTGTATTTTGCATAAAAGAATATAGTTAGTATGAAAACATCTTTGGAAATAAGTATTTGTCCGACATAATCTGTGGAATAAAGTTTTCGGCCGCGCGGGAATCGTTGTATTATGGTTCAGTAACCGTGGCTCCGTGACTGAACTCCGCGAAAAAATGTAAACAAACAACAAAGTGAGTGCTCGGGGAATACTTCAAAAGTGTTTAAGACGTTGAATCAGTTTGCTGGAAGCCAGTAATCGGAGCACATCAAAGAGCAAAAATGCCTCCGCATTTGCACTTCTCCAATGACATTAAAATGCAAATCATTCGTCTATTAAACAAAGGATATACACAGAAAGAAGTCGGAGTGACGCTAGGTTGCAGTAGAAGTGCCGTGGGTTATATTTATAAGAAATTTCGTGAATCTGGCAGTGTTAAGAATCGGAAGAGGTCTGGACGTCCACGCATAACATCCACCAGAGATGATAGGCAATTGAAGAAAATCGTGCAGAATAAAAGAAGAGCAACATCCAAACAACTAAATCTGGAATGGAACAAAAACGTGTGTGATCGAACCGTGAGAAATCGATTAAGAGAAATGGGATTTTCATTTCGGAAGGCGAAGACGAAACCATTTCTCAATAAGCAACAGCGGAAGAAACGTTTGGAGTGGTGCAGGGAACACAAAGATTGGACAGTGGAGGACTGGAAGCGGGTCATTTTCAGTGACGAGTCACGCGTGTGCATAGGAGCTGGTGATGATGCTGGAACATTTGTATGGAGACGAGTGCACGAAAAATTTAACCCGGAGTGCTTAAATTTCAAAAAGAAATACCCCGAGTCCTACATGGTTTGGAGCTGTATGTCAGCCGAAGGTGTAGGAAACCTATGTATTTTAAATAATAATATGAACTCGGAAGTTTATGTTGAGGTGTTGGATACCTTTTTAATACGCAGCATTGAGGATTGGTTTGGGGACTCAATCGAATTTGCATTCCAACACGACAACGCAAGTTGCCATAAAAGTCGTAGGGTAACAGCGTATTTACGAGAAAATAGGATCAGGACAATTAACTGGCCACCGAACAGTCCAGATCTAAATCCAATTGAAAATTTATGGGCATTATGGAAAAATCTTATTCACAAAAAAAAGCCCCAGAACAAAGCCGAACTTCGGGAGGCAATCCATTTATCGTGGGAGGAGATTCAACCACGACAATGTACAGTACTCATCGCATCTATGCCGAAGCGAATAAAAGCAGTTCTGCGTAGACGCGGTCATGTTACAAAGTATTAGGTAAGATAAATAATTTAAAAAATACCGTTTATTTATTTACAGACCTACAATGACAAATACTTTTTTCCTGGACTTCAGTCGGACGAATACTTATTTCCAAGACTAATTTTGGTTAAAGTACATTTTCTTATGTAAAACGAAAAAAAATTGTAATTATTTTTATGTATTGATTAAATAGGTTTATTAATCGTGCCCTTTCGGGTTACACCTGAGTCCGCTCTTACAATTACGCTCGCTATACGCTTTCCTTATCACCTAGCCTTATTCTATGTCCTATCCGCTATCCGCCTTCGCCGCCGTCCATCACACTTTCCATTCTTCGCATCGCTCGCCTTCTTCGCGTCGCTCGCACGAGAGAGAGAGATCCGCCTTCGCTTTCACTTCACTCATCCATCCGCTCGTCCTTTCGTTCATACTTCCCCCGTCCCTCCCCCTTCTTCCCATTCCAGCCCTGCTTCCCTTTCCTTTCTCCTCTCCTCCCAACCTCTCATCCACCCCTCTCCTACTCCTTCTTCATCCAACACCTCCCTCACCTTCTGACTTATCCCCTTCTCCTCCTCCTCGCCCTCCATGCCTTCCATCAACCCCCTCCCGCACACCTCCATCACATGTTCCCAACTTTCCATTTCTCCCCAGCATCCCCTGCACCTCCTTTTGTCCCCTTCCTCCCAGTACCTTCCTTCTCCCATTTCGTTTCCCAGCCTAAATCTTATCACCCTCCTCCATCTACTTTCCTTCCACCCCTTTTCCAGATATTTTGGCACTGCCCTCGCTCTTACTTCCCTGTACCATCTATTGTACCTGCTAACCCTTATCTTTTCCTCTCTCTCCCTCCTGCAGTTTTCTTTATCCCTCCTCTCCAATTCCTCGTACTCCAGGTCTCCCCTTTTCCTGCGCTCCTCCACCTCCTTTCCCTCAATTCCTCTGTCTCTCATGAACTTTCCCCTTTCTTCCTCCCACCTATTATGTCCACTCTCTCCTCCTCTCATTCCTCTTCTCCTTACCTCCTCCCTCACTTCCCTTGCCAACCCTGTGCCTCCTCCTTTATCCAACCTCTCCTCGTATCTCCATGCCCTTCTGCCCATCCTTCCCCTCAACTCTTCCCTCTTTAGTTCCTCTCTCACCATATATCCCGGGGTCTGCCAATCCAGCCCCATCGTCCATCTCATGTACCTCTCCTCGAGCGCTTCCATCTTTTTCCTCTCCTTCCATCCCCAGATCTCCACTCCATACCCCGCTACCGTCCACACCAGCGTGTCAAATAGCCAGAGCCTCCTTCTCCAGTCTTCCCTGAATATCCTTTTCCCCAACCCCCACACCCTTCCCATCACCTTCGCCGCCTTTTTTACCCTATCTTCTACCTGCCCCTCCTGCCCTCCATTCCTTCTGAATACGTACCCCAAGTACCTAAATTCCTTTACCTCTTCGATCTTTTCCCTTCCCCACCTCCAGTCCACCACTTTCTTCCTCCCCCCTCCTTTCCCACACCTCATCATCTTTGTCTTTCCCTCGTTTATCTGGAGGCCTTTCCTCCCTACGTATTCCCTTAATACCCCCATCATCCTCCTCATTCCCTCTTCGTCCTCCGCCATCAGCACCACATCGTCCGCGTATGCCAACGTATGTATCCTCCTACCCCCTTTGACCTCTACCCCTCCCCCTGCTTTCCTTATTTCCCCTTCCAGGTCTGCGATCAGGCAGTTAAAGAGCAGTGGGCTTAGCGGGCACCCCTGCCTCAACCCTCTACCTGTCCAAAAACTCTCCCCAACTCTCCCCCCAACCCTCACCCTGCTCTTTGTTTCCCTGTAAATCTCCTTCACCCTTTCTATCAACCCTTCTCGAATCCCCATCCTCCCCATGGCCTCCCATACCGCCTCTCTGCACACTCCGTCAAATGCTGCCCTAAAGTCCACAAACATTAGGATTACCTTTCCTCCCTTCTTTCCGATTCCCCTGTTGATGACCCAGTTCAACGTATATATATTGTCCACTGTGCCCCTTCCCTTCCTGAACCCCGCCTGGTTTTCCGGAATCACCCCTTTTTCCTCCACCACCTTCTCCAACCTCCTCTTCAACACTGAAGCATATACCTTATACAGCGCTGGCATTACTGTCACTCCTCTATAATCCTCCGCTTTCCTTCCATCCCCTTTCTTTTTTATTGGCACCACTATCCCCTCCTTCCAATCCTCCGGCCACCCCTGTCCCTTCCAAATCCCCTCGCACACCTCCCATGCCGCCTCCTTAACCCCCTCCCCCGCATATTTCCATGCCTCCCCTTGTATCCCATCTATCCCCACCGCCTTATTCCCCTTCAGGTCTCTCACTGCCTCGTCAAACTCCTCTCTTCTCAGCTCTTCCCCGCTCAACTCCCCCTTTCGTTCTCCTCCCCCTATCACCCTCCCTTCCACTCCTCCCAGCACCCTCTTAAAGTGCTCCTCCCACTCCCCCATTGCTATATCCTCACCCACCCTCTCCCTCCGTTTCCTCTGCCTATTTATTATCCCCCATACCTCTCTATCCGTTTTTGCCTTCCCCACCTCTCTTATGAACCTTTCCCTCACCTCCTGCTTTTTCTTTTCACACAGTTCCCTGTACCCCGCCCTTTCCTCCCAGTACTGCTTCTTCTCCCCCTTCCCCTTTCTCCACCTCCTCAGCTCTTCCTTGACCTTCCTCCTTCTTTCCCTACACTCGTCGTCAAACCATCCTTCCCTCTCCTTCCTCCTTTCCCTCCCCTTCTTCATACATTCCAACTCCTCCTTCACCTTGTCCCTTACCCTCTCCCATCTCTCTGCTGTCCTTTCCCCTTCTCTCTTCCATTGCTCGGTCCTATCCTTATACCCTTTCCTCATCCCACTCTACCTTTCCCTTCATCCCCCCCTTCTCTCCTCTTTCTTCCTTCCCTTTTCCTCTCCTTCCCTCTCTACTCCCCTTCACTGTCACTACCACCGGGTGATGGTCCGATCCCACTCCCTCCCCTACCTCCATGCTCTCAATCTCCCCCCACTTCTCTTCCTCTACCAGAATGTAGTCTATTGTGCTTTCCCCCCTGCCTCCCGTGAACGTGTACTCACCCTCTTCGTCCCCTTTCATTTTACCGTTTAGGAACTCCCACCCCGCTTCCTCCACTCTCCTCCTTAGTCTCCTCCCTGCTTCATTCGCCTTTCTGTCCTTCATCCTTCTCCTTGCTCTACCCTCCCCCTCCCATCCTCTATCCTTTCCTTCCACCTCCTCCCCTATTCTCGCATTGAAGTCGCCCCCTATTATCGTCATCTCCCCCCCTTGGCTCCTTCTGCCCATCCACCTTTCCAAGTAGTTTAGTTTTACCTCCATATCCCCGTTGACATATACCCCTATTATCGTCCACTTCCTCCCTCCTGTCTCCACTGTCACCTTCATGCAGCCGTCCTCCTTTCCTTCCTCTTCCCCCCAGTCCACTACTCTATACCCTTCCCTTACCCCTACTATCATCCCTCCCATTGCCCTACCCTTCTTACTCCTTCTTCTCGCCCCCTGGCAACTCCACTGCCACCCTTTCGGAAGGTTCCTCTTCCCCGCCTCCCAATCTTTGTCCTCCAACCACGTCTCCATTATCACCGCCACTCCCCACCCTTTTATCTCCTCCCCTATTTCCCTCGCCTTCCCTCTTACTCCTGCTACATTCCAGAATCCAATTTTCGTCTCCTCTCCTCTTCGCCTGCCTCCTCCCTCCCTCTGCTCCTCCCCTTTTCCGGCTCGCCCTTTCCCTTCCTCTCTTACTTCTTCTCTGCCCCGTCCTTGCCCCCTTCCCCCCTTCCCCCTTCCGTTCTCTTCCCTCCTCCCTCCTCTGCCATCCTCCGCTCCATTCCGTTTTTTAATAGTTTCTCTTCCTCATCCCATTTCCACCATGTGTCCCCTATCCTTATCCTCCCATATCTCTCCTCCACCTCTTTCCCCTTGCTCCTTTCTTTCCACGCAATCTCCCTTATCCTCCACCTCATTTCCCTTTCCCGCTGCGTCAGGTCATCCGTTATCACCTCCCTGCTCTTTCCCAGCTTCTTTTTCCCTATCATTACCTTCCTTTTATCTCCTACGCTGTCCATTTTTGCCCAGATCATCCTGTTTCCCTGCACCCCTCCTACTTCCCTTACCTTCACAATCCTCACTTCCTCCCCGATCCTCCGCTTTATCCATTCCTCTAACTCCTTCTCTCCTACTTGCCCCTTCATCTGCCAATTTCTCACTATTATATTATTCCTTCTCTCCTCCCTCTCCTTTTTCTCCTCCTTCCACTCTAGCCTCCTCATCCTTCGCTCCATCTCTTGGCTCTCTTCTTTTCGTCCCTCTCCCCCACATCCCTCATTCTCCAGCTTGCCTTCTATTCTACTTACCCTCTCTTCTATGTCCGTCATTTTCTCCAGTCTCCCTACCAACTTTTCTATTTTCTTCTCCATCTCCTCCCTGTCTTTCCTCCATCTCTCCTCTCTTTCCCCCATCTCTTTCCTCAGCTTCCCTATTTCCCCTCTTATCATTTCCTTGTTATCTTTCCCCGTTTCCACTATCAATTCCCTGAGTTCCCTTCTCATATCCGCCACCATCCTTTCTACCCTTCCTCCGTCCTCCCCCGGTGTTCTCTCCACCTTCTTACTCTTCTTAAATACCCATTGCTCATCCCTCTCCTCCACTTTCCCCTCCCCCCCTCCCTGATCCTCTCTCGATCTCTTCTTCCAACCCTCCACATACTCCGCGAGACTCCCTTCACTTCCTGACCTGGCTCTCGCCAGCTCGTCCACTTTCTTTGGTCTTCCTCTTGCCCCTTTCTCATCCCCCATCTCCGTCTATCTATCGCTCCTATCCTCTGTCCGATTTCCCTGCCTTACCTACTGCTTTCTTCTCCGTTCTCTCTACCTTACCTATCCCTCTTTCCTTTGGTTCCTCTAGATGCCGCCCCCTGCCTTTCCTTGCTTCCTATCCGTCTTCCTCGACTCCCGTCTTTTCCTAACCTCCTTTCACGACCTCGCTTTTGCCACTCCTTTATCTCTGTCGTTACTTTCCCTTTTCTTCGTCCTATTATCTCGCCTCACTTCCTCCTTCCCCGTCTTCCTTTCCTATCCCTATCTTCCCTCCGCTCTCTAACCTACACCGCTTTATCCTCTACTCTTTTCTGCACCTACCTATTCGCACCTGCCTCCTACTCAATCCCCACCGGACTCCCTGTATTGATTAAATATTCAACCGATTTAACAGATCCATAAGTTTTATATTCATATGAGAACATTTTCCCTTTCAAAAACAATAATATTTGAAGACCAGTTGGAATCGTTGCGTTTGGCCGAAAACTTTTTGCCACGGGTTGTATTTATAAATATACACTTATATTAAAATTCATATTAATCAAATAAAAGAAAACGTGCAAGTTCGTTTATTCATGCTTCAAAGAATCCCTGCGCCAACAGTAGACAATAACCATTTGGATACCACCTGTAATCATTTGTATTTTAGGTGTCGGGAAGATAATATTGATTATATTGGGGAATCCCTGGTGTGTCATTTATTTAATCAAACTCCCATCCGCCTGTCCTACTCCAAAGCGGCCGTTCCCTACAGAGGCTCGTGTCCTGTAGCGTGCAACGATTAAACAGGGGTCATTTAGCTAAAATGTTTGAAACCGGGATTATTCAACATTTTCCACAAGATTCCAGTTTTCAAAAACAGCAAGAAGTTTTGACATTACATATAGTTGAAGGTCGACGACAAATTGCACAGGACCGTCGTGTAAGATATCGTTATGACAGTCAATATAAAACATGTAAAAGAATGAAAACATTAAACATGGACGTGCATAATACAAATGTTCCCGACACTGTGGAAAAATATAATAAAAATGATTTATCACCAATAACAGATATTAATCCCGTATCGCAACTTGAGTTTCACAATACGGATCAATATGAAATCTCATCTGTAAATGGTAGCACTGATCGGAAAGTAAAAGGATGCGATGATTTATCATTGTTAACAGACTGTAGTCTTGCATGTAGTAAGGAAGCGACTAACGTCGAAGGTTCCGAATTCTGTAAAGCAAGTGCAAAAGATAAGCCCCAACTAACAAGGGGAGGACCAGCATTGTGGGTCACCGATTTTTTTTGAAATTTGGCACACACATTCTTTGACCCAAACTATGAACATCCCTAAAGCCAAAAATCCCAACACTCCCCCATTTCCGAGAAATTCAAGGTCAAAAATTGAAATTTTCCGATCGGTCTGAAATTTGAAAGACACACTGAAAATCGAAAATTAAACAATACGTATTTTTTTATTTTGCAATTTAACAATATTAAAAATAGGGCCCCAGCCTCAAATGCCCTACCTGTAATACCATTTCCAACAAGATGATTTGGGTCAGCGTGTTAGGCGATGCACTACCAATGTTACGGTCCTGCGTTCGATGCTGTTTTTTAATCGTAAATCGCCGCAGGACTCGAGCCTCTGCGGGAAACGGCCGGTAGAATGGGATTGGCGGATTGGTAGGTTAATAAAACTCTCAATAGGGAATTCCCCGAAAATGAAATTAATTATTCGATGATGAGTTCCTCGATTTCGTCAACTAGTCTTCGGTGATTTTCGCGAACGTCTTGCTACTTCAAGAGTCCAAAATCAAGTGGACGGTTCTCGGAACCCTTGCACCTTCGAAACCGCGGAATTTTGGGGGAAATATCCCCACTCCTCTTCCTCTCGGGCAATGACTTTTCTCGCGAATCCTTTATTTCGAAATTCCCGAATCTTCTATCCGGGGTTACCGCGTTCATCGCCCGAGGCCAAACGTTGACCCTTCGCGAACGTTCGGAAGTCACCGAGCGCGCGCGAGTTTGTGCCTCGTGTTTAGCTGTTTCTTCCGCGAGTTTGCCTTCGGTTTTTTCTCTATCGCGGCTACTAAGGTTCGAACCTCTGTTCTCGTGAGCTAACCGAATAAATTACCGACGATCTAACTAGAATTTAACAACGCGCGATTAATTTGACGGATTATCTATTGCGGCTACGAGTTTCCTTCGTGCACGCTATGTTACCCGTTTTAATCCGCGGAAATTCTCTACGTGATCGAATGAATATTAAACAGATGCTACTGCGTGCTTTTATTTTTTTCGTTCTTTTTCTTTGATAATATTTATGTTTTAATTTTTATATCATTAATATTTATTTTTTACTTATTTATTAATAATATGTATATTCAGTAATATTTATTCCCGGTGTTTAAATTTCGGTGAACATCCAACAGGTAAACTTACCTTTTACGGTTGAGGAGCTGCGGAAAATAGGGAACAGGAAAAACACATTTTAGGTCTACTAAAATAATAAACACTCTCAGTGTGCAGCAGCATGGGACCAGCAACAATAAAACTATTATTATTTATTATTCATTATCACGATGGAATGAAAATAACAGTTTTCCATTCACAGAAACGTAATTATCTATAAAAATTTATAAAAATAATTGCAATTGGAGAAAATAATTAACAAGAAACGAAAGCCGCAGTTGTACCATGCAATTTTCATTTAACAAAATTTTCCCTATACCTTATAGTTCATGAGATATTTCAATTAGAAATGTCAACCCCCCCGGGGGATGAAATATCCTCAATCAGCTTTTGCCATAGCTCGTTGAATTCGGCTTGACCGCAGCATTCAGAATATCAAAACAAAGTAGGTCGACCCGTATAAAAAAATTGAGTTAACAGTAATAACTAAAAACTATCTCTTCGAAAAAACATCCCTATAGTGCCATTCTATGAATCTCTTCGAGCCATACAACTTTCCCCAGGTCAGGTTTCGCTTATTTCCAAAACTCACGAAAATATCTCCAAGATCAGAGTTCTGTGTCTCACCCTGTATACTCAAACAGGGGCTAAATCTAGACAAAGCACTGGTACCATACAGAGCGCGCATCAGCTTTAAGACGTATAATCCGGCGAAGGTAACGAAGTATGGAATTTTGATTAGATTGCATTGTGAAAGCGAGAGTACATATTGTATATGCAACTTCACGATCTACTCGAGGCAAGGCAAAAAAGCTGCAAGAAACTATATTGCCTGTACTGGAGCCGTACCTTAGTCATTGGCATCATATACCAAGATAATTATTATAACAGCGTTTTTACCGCGGAGGTATTGCTACCGAAATATTGCAAATTTAAAGTAAAAGTCGCCAATACGAAGTACCGACAGCTTCGGTTTGTCTAGAAAGAGAAACCAACTAAATCAGAATGAGGGAACATGGGATCAGGTAGCCGGCAGGAAGCGAGGATCAATATCTGTGTGACCAGTACTAATGAGGATTATGTATGTTATGCTCAAATAGAGAGCTGTACGATAGAAGAATGGATATTTGACTACTTAGTATAATCTTTTCATTAGTAACAAGTATTATGCATTTATTTAACGTGAATTTTCATAAATAATGTAATTCCTGTTACATGAACTCGGATTTCTGCTCGCGCCTTCCGCACAATATGACGTTAAATGTCAACGAGTCATAATTATAAATGTAAATATTAGTCTACTCTAAACATAAGCGATAGTAATGAAAGAGGGTTAACGATTTCGAAGATGTATTCCATGCAATATATTCCATAAGACTGGTAGATATATTTTGGCTAAATCTGTTATATAATAAAATTGATGGAACATCGAGTACCCAATCGATCGGGAAAACCAAGACTTTGTTATAGGCTGACAATAAGACTCTTTCAATCTAAACAGGATAAAATTGAAGCATCATTAAAAATTTACTTTCCAGTCTTTTTCGTCCAGTTTAATGGATACTAAACCATTTTTCAAAGTCTAACCCTTTTTCACTAACATTCAGCAGATTTGAAGTTTTGATGATTTGTTCATTCGTTTGCTTTATTAAAAATATATGCTTACTTAATCATAAAAATGGATTATTCGAGGTTCTTGTCATACTGCTCATCCCCGAATCCACCTGTAACAAATATAAACTGAGTCATTCTAGGTGTTTAGTATTATTCTTTTCCGGGTTTCTACATGATATAGTTTTAACTCACCATAAATGGGTTCACATGATATGTTGAAACATTCGATTGATATACTTTACTCGATAACGGAGTTGGAAACTGGCTAAATTGAATTCCATCCCCATTATTGGAAGACCCAATACCTATCCATTGGGAGTCTGAAATATTAATGATTTTTCAAAGATCTATAATATATAGATAATAAGTAGTTACTAAAAACATTTCTACTATCAACAGCATCTGGCTAATTTAGACTCATATTTCCGAAAACTTAAACATGGTATCCATAATCTAACACTATGGTTGTTGAATTGAATTCATTTTTTTTGCTGAACAACTCATATTACTGCATATGTATAAGAGGCCACAAAAAAAATAATTTTCGAATGTGAATCTTTCGAAAAAAAATCACGGTAAACTTATCTGTGTGTAACGCAGTTTTGCGACACAATTCTATCATTTACTTGCCATACATATAATTCGTAAATGTAATTAGAGATCTTAATTTGATACAATCAGTATAATTGATTCATTGCATATTCAATTGTTCAATTACCAAATCTATACACCAAAGATAGTAAACGGATAAATTTTCTAGTGCCGAATGAGGATTAGTTTTATACTGCAATTGTTAGAAGCTGCGTATCTTCCCATTTTTTGGAGAAATTATATGTGCACATAAAAAAGTACAAGCATGATAAAAGAAATAAATGCATACCATTATTTACACCAAACTGCATTGTCCTAAAAGGGTTTGCAGTATTGCATAAGGAATTATCAACTGACTGGAGATTATTGTTGACTATGTTTGCTGATGGTTTCCATAAATCAGGACTTACAAATGGATTTGACATTGCACTCGTTTCGTTTTTCATGCCTGAAAGCGAGCATGATGCTGAAAAATAAACAGAATACATTAGTCTATATATCCCATACCATATTATCGCCATATCGTATATCCACACCACCATTTTGTTACATACTGTTATTAGTATTCCATGTTGGTTGGTTTAATACTGACGTCTTTTCATCCTTCAAATGAGTCTGTTTCATTAGCGAGTCTAAATCTTTAAGCGCCGCATATCGATCTTCGGAAGGAGGAACGTTTCCTCCATTTTTATTACTCACTGCGCGAATATTTCCATAAACTTGTTGATGTTGTACTTGGATACCAATGTCTGTAGCACATAGATTAAAATAGTTTATATTATAACTAAAAACAAAGTGTAACATTATTATTCACATTTTCATTTCATTTTATTTAACGCACTTTTCTGAGCGTTGAAGGCAAAATTGTTATCAAAGTTAGCAAAAAATGGTTGTGGACTTGGGGAAACACCAAATTTAGGTGTAACGCCTGGTAATGCAGTGCTGACAAATGGATCAGGAGTTTTACTAAAATCAGCTTTGAAGTCTGCCACAAATTCATTTGTATTTTTTGATCCTTCATTATTTGCATTTTGTCCAGAATTAATTGCAACGGTGGTAGTTCCAAAGTGGGGTACCCTCTGTACGCCTGATGCTTCTTTTAAAAATTCTGTTGGTCGAACAGACTCTTGAGCATGCTGATTTTCATTTGCTATGGATGGTTCTAAGTAGTACCGCTTAAGCTCATATTTTGCAGTCATTAAATCTTTCATTTGTTGCTCATCTTTTATATCAAAAGACTGAGGACTGTTGTGGCTCATTAGTCCCAACCATATTTTCTTGCAGTATTCATTGCCGTGTTCTCTGATAAAATCAATCTCTTCTTGTGTGAATGTTGCCATTGAGATAGATTTAACTCTGTGTGGTGGCGTCAAACCTCGCCTGCAAAAGGAGGTAAATTTTTATAAATATTACACTTCGATAAAGCAAAATTGAACTTTGAAAACACATTTACCAAAGTGTTTACATCGAAAAATTAATATGCAATTTCTAGTAACAAACTTTTAGTAATGAGCAAAAACAAGGTAATTATTTATCTAACGATAAAGAATTGTACTTTAGCTTATGTCAATTTGCCTTACGTAGGTATGTGCATCCAGCAGTATACAATAGCGATTACTATCCAACGCTTAATTTGAATAAAAATGAACAATAAAAACATTTATACTGGCATTTATACATGCATACACATGTAGTATATATACAACATGAATATCTAATAAATAGTACATGTTGGGAGATATGTTAATGTATTTGAAAATGTAAGTGCATGCATAAGTATATCAATTTGCTAAAAGGAATTTCGCGTTAAAAATGATCATCAAATTATATTTGGAAGAGAGTATCATGCCAACAACCCATCATTTTCATTAATCTTTGTGAACAGAAATCGGGTAATGAATCATCACGGAAGTGCCCACTTCTTAATCTTGCCACTGAATGGCATTGAGGAACAGACGATTAGACAATACATGCTGATTCAACAAATGCAGCAATACATGTCACTTTTCTATATTAATGCACATAAATAGAACCATTAGCGCATCTTTAAATAATAAATCTGTAAGCTACGGAAAAAGAAAGCTAATTGTAGGTTCGTTTAACAAATCACAGGACATAGAAATTGCGGAAAAAATAGGTAAAGCTCGCACGAAAGTAAAAGCATAGAACCCGTGCATTTTGGTGGCTTCATCAAAACAAGTACTTACAGCATACCAGAACAAGAAGTACACACAAACGAACCAATTGTCATGTTGACGTAAGTCGGACCCCGTTGATGGCAGTCAAAGCATTCCTTATTACCAGGTTGTGAAACAAGTTCGCGTAGTATCTTTAAATTTCTTTCGTCCTGTTTTCTTTTAGCGGATGCCATCATGTGAAAATCCGATGGTTTTTTTTATAAAGGTGCTAAGTTGAAAGGTATGAGAGAACTTAGGAATCTCTTACATTACATTTGCAAAATCTGATCTAAAAAACTGTTCAACTAGAGGACGACACAGGGCACAATCGACTGCAGTCGACCAAGTCGATTATCGAGAACCGTTTTTCGTTCAGTATATTTAGAGTCCCGGCTTATTTGAAGTTAGATAGTTTAAACACTGATTTACACGCGTCCCATATTCAGACAAATTTTTATAAACAATACTATTTTCTCACAACGAAGTCCTATTTTTTTACTGGATCCAGATTGAGGGTCACAAGACGAATTCAACTATATGCAGCATTAGGTCATATCAAACCCCTCCCCAAAAAGTGCCAAAAACTACCCCTTTAAATAAGAAAATAACGGTGTGGTATAAAAAAACAATTATAAGGAAAAGTAGCACAAAATAAGGGATAGCTTTGCAATAACATAAAAAAATTACGAAAAATTCATGTGTTTAAACATTGTATGTGCAAAATCAACAGCATAACTGACAATGAACAAGTTCACGTTCATCACGAATGTAACAAACACACAGACAATGCAGTTATTCCACAATTATTTATGCAGTGTTTAAAATTTACAGAGGTAAGGCAGGTGGCTCTAAATTTATCCCCTGCAATTTTGTCCAAACAATAATAGTCATATAGCATAAAGATCTGTGATCTAGTTATTACGATATATATTTCTAAGAAATGCAATAGATTTGTTAATTATGTTAAGTAATATCTTTTGCTTTAGATAATGGTTGTTTATTCTGTTATTATTGATCCATACATTTTAGCGGCAGTCATACATTTTAGTGCATTTTAGAAAGTCAGTGAAAAATGTCAGAAAAGGAATTTAAGAGTTCTGAATTATAAAAAAAATTTCATCGAAGATCAACTGCATTTAATATTCAAGTCATCTTCGTGCAAAATTTGTATCCATCAATCGATCCGAACGCTGTATATTATTTATATTAGATTTGATTCTTGATGCAACTGTGCCTGCTTCCGCTGTAGCTACCAATTGTTTTCTGTAAGCAAAAAGTTGTGATATTGAAGTTTAATAATTTATAAATGTGTCGAAATTTATACGTTACTTGTAAATAGTTGTGGTTGCAAAATTACACTTGACAGTAATGACATACCTGATAAAATTACTATCGTAGGATTTAGAATTATGTAATTCTTGTTTCTCTTCCTCTGTGTACTGTTGAGTATTCTTTTTCCTTTCATGGTCACGCCATATTGCATTTTGCATCATTTCTTGTCTGCGCTGCTCTTTCTCTTTATCAGAAAGTTTACATTTTCGGTTACTTTCATTACTTTCTTTGATGGTTGGATTATATTCTCGTATTGAACGTTTAGATGTCAATTGGCATCTTCTCTCATGGTATCCTTTGTCTACTTGTCCTTTCTGTAAGCAAATAATATCAATTCAATATTTTAGACACCACTATTTATGAATGTAGAATTTCATTTCAGATATACACCTATGACTTTTTTAACATTAACCCTCTCACTGCGGTGCGACTTGGGAGTAAACCATCAAAATAGGCCTACTGAATTTTTCAACAATGGTTAATTTGAATTCAGAGGGCGTAAATTTATGATTTTTGTACATATCGATGGATTTCTTAGAACATATATTTATGCCTTCTGTAGTGAAAGAGTTAAATAATCTCACTTCTGGTTTATCGTCACTTACATTAATCTCTTTGTATGTTGAACTGATAGAATTATAGTCTTTTCCAGCTTTCTGTGTTTTTGTCTTTTCCCTGTGTCCATGTATACCTATTCTTTCTTTAAAATTTGATTCGTCATTTACTAAAGTTTCATTCGTTTGAGCACTGACAGCATTCATTTTTCGTTTTATCTTTGGGGCTCTGTATTTAAAGTCACATTCAGAACTAACACCTACGTGCGATAACTTCTTTTTTGATTTCAGTTTCACTCTTCTTATACAATCGACAATATACTTTTCATTAATTCTTCCCCTCAATTGCTGAATTTTACTAATTATCAAAATATCTATTGCAGATTCATTTCCACTGCGTGCGTCATCTACATATCTCTCTTCTCTCTTCTGCCCATCTTTGTGGTTGGCCTGTTTTGTTTGTTGTTCCACCTAACAATATAATATAGTTTAATGTTTATAGGGACTGAGTTATTTAAAGTTTATATTGCCTGCAGAAATGTTTGCATCCGTCTCACCAATTGCCTTAACTGTTTTAATTTTACAGGATTTTTCAATAACTGACTTCTTGTTTCCATTTCCTTCTTTTTTATTGCATACAGAGGATCCTCTTGCATTTTTCTTATTAAGTCAACTTGTTCATTTCCAGAAAAGAAACGTAGAGATGGAGGTACACATTCTGTAATATACAAAAAGAATATTTTTATTTTGTATATTATAGATGCATAATAGTACACTGCAAAATATATACCGTGCTCAACATGATTTTGTACAGAAGCTTTTCCTGTTTGTGCTAATTCTTCAAATGACTTATCGATGGGTCTTCCAAGTAAATACTCTTCTCTATTAATTAACTGATTTGGAGATTTATACATCCAATCCAATTTCTTTTCATATTCTTCATTTGTCAGAGATTTACCCGATGCATATGATTCAGTGTTGTCATGTAATTTTTCCATTTTTATCTCTTTCTGTTCATAATAAAGATCACCTGATGCAGCTCTGATGAAAGGCCTCTAATATGTTATCCGTGCAATAATAGAAGTATATTATAAACTATCTGACAAAACTGAACATATATAGCCTCAGAGGGGTGACACTCCGCGATAATATTTTGGTACCAGGAATATAATGGTTGGTGCCCAAAGCGCTGAGGTAGTCGCAACCTAGATAGGCGACTCGCAGCCTAGGCCCGTTATTCTGTTCCTAGATAGGAAAGTGGCGTGATCGTGATGTTCTGGGCCCGTATTCACAGTCGTGGCTGAGCCGAAATTGAGCCGAGCCAGAGCCAGAAATGATGACTTGAGCGCCGCGCGTATTCACAGTCGTCAAATAAGTCGCCTGTGACGTCATCGGCTCAAGCTCTTGCTCACGGAATCCGACTTATTCGCGGCCGTATTCAGGCCCGTATTCACAGTCGTGGCTAAGCTGAGCCGAAATTGAGCCGAGCCAGAGCCAGAAATGATGACTTGAGCGCCGCGCGTATTCACAGTCGTCAAATAAGTCGCCTGTGACGTCATCGGCTCAAGCTCTTGCTCACGGAATCCGACTTATTCGCGGCCGTATTCAGAGTCGAGCGAGCCAGGATTGAGCCGGATTTTTTGCTGGAGAGGGGGTGGATTCCCGAAGTCAGCCAAAACGGTGGCTTGAGCAAATTTTTGAACGTCCCGCGTCGAATGTCTGACGTCCAGTCTGTAGTGGTTAGTGTCCAGTGTCCAGTTTTCAGCGTTTAACAATCAGCGTGTAGTGTCCAGTGTCCAGTGTCCCGTTTTTAGCCATTTTTAGCCATTTTCAGAGTCCAACGGTCTATCTTAAAATTTCGGGATCAACCAGGAATACAGTAAGTAGTTGAAGGTTATGTTTTGTATACTGATTTGCACCCAATTCAACTTTTAATTTGTATTTATTTTTTGGTCTTCAGAATTTCAAATCTTAGAACTTTTACAATTAGAACATGAATTGGACGGGGTGCTGATGGGAGATGCTGAGTTTCCAGCACTTTCATTTTTGGTGACGCCAATTCTGCATCTGAGGATCATAAAGCGTATGTATTTATTCTCCATTAATCTCTGTCCTAATTTTGTGAAGACTAATTCTATTTGTAATTCTAATTCTTTTTCAGATATAATGCCATCCACATTAGAAGATGGACAGCCGTAGATGGACGTTTGGAATTTGGAGGAGATGCTCCTGCCTCAAGCGAAGAATGGAAATAAAACTGTAATATTGTAATAAAACTGTTTATTGTATAAATCGAAGAAGGTTTTTTATTTCCTTCCTGTTCCAATTAAGCTAGTTCTAGATTTAATTCTGCCGATCACGCTTTGACAATGTCGAATCTTAACACACATATTTGAATTTGAGGAGAAGGCGGGAACGATAGAGAGCCTCGTCCGTTGTAACCTCTGATTTAATTGGTCGATACGTCTGACGCTATCCCGACAGCACCCGAAGTCTTCTACATCACACACACACGCTCGTAGTAAATGGCTCAGCTTCAGAACGCCGTTTGCTCCGTCGATCCAGGCTTGAGCCACGACTGTGAATACGGCGCGGCTCAGCTCAAAAATTCCGGCTCCCAGAGGTCAGGCTTGAGCTCCTGGCTTAGCCACGACTGTGAATACGGGCCTGTGAATACGGGCCCTGGTGATGCGCCGCGTAACGCGACAGTAACGCTGTTGCGCTACCGAGCGGGAATTTCGAAGTGGAGTCCTGAAAAGGACTAGAATTCTGCGCTGGATTCGCAGCCCGTGGAGCGCTACCCACTCTGCTCGCGAACACGATTCGATTGTTTGTTGTATTTGAATGAAAGAAAACTGATTTATCAGGAAATGTACTGTTGCGGAATCGCAACGCTTGCTCACCGATTATGTAATTTTTAGATGCACAACTCGGTTTTTATTTCATGTTCATATTCGCTGATAACTTCACGCGTCGCGTTCGCGAACCACGGATTAGGACCAGCTTAATAACGCGCGGAAATCAAATACAATAGGTACAATTCGGGAAATACGCGTAGGTATCGCGAAATAGAACTCTTGAAAACAAGCTTTTGTTAACAACGAAGAATAGGACCGGATTAACTCTTCGTAAATTGCTTGTACGTGACTTAGAGAAAGTTTAGGACAATCGCGTACCCCGAAATTGTAAAAGGCCAAAGAAATAGCATACCATAGGGTCCAAGCAGCATTACGGTAAAAGGCAATAACCTAAAGTTTAATTAAATAGATTACCTTCTCTACCTTTCTGGGAAAACATAGAAAAATCGAACAATACCCTAAAAGTCATAAAATAGCCGATTACTTTTACCGGAGGGGCTGCTGACCACATGGGCCTGCTTGGGCCTTCGCGTACCCCTCCCCAACGTTAGGGTAGTTTAGGCGGGCGAGCTTGCGGAGATGCGCGCGCTACTACACCAACCTGGAAACATCAGACCAGCGGCCACCCCATTGGCTCTCCACCTGAGGCTGGACGCGTGGAGGAGGATCACCCCCACGCTCAAGGACAACTGGAGTGGGAGACTAGAGGCCCAGAGCGCTGAGCCCAGAGACTTCTTCAACACTTCGATTTCGGACTCCGAATTGGAAAACTTTTATTCATTGAGCAAAACTTGTATTTTTCATTCGAATATAATCTTATTTTACCAGCTAGCTTCGTGAACTCCTTTATTTCCACTCAGTCTCCTTCGCGAGTGAACTAGGCTGAAGAAATCACCATTCGCGTACATTTCACCGCACCGACTCGCGCAACAGTACACAACTTAGTCGGCTCATTGGAAAAAACATTCTGGATACAAGAGAGCTCGGAGTTTGATAGAAGTTTGACAAGCGAATTCGAAAAACCACGTGAAGTCAAAAAATCTTAGAGTTCCGCGCTGGAGCCCCCAGGACTCCCACTCAGCATCGTCGTTTTCCACGCGGCATCGTCGAGGTAGGGACGCAGCAAGGCCCTTGGTTGGCTGAGACCTTCAGGCGCCTTCGGATGTGGGTGGCCCCGGCTTCGAGGCGTTGGCGCGCAAGGTCTCAAGGGAGGGCCGCTTGGAGAGGGGAAGCGCTAAGGCCCAAGCGGGCCCACGCGGTCAGCAGACACTTAAGGAGGTTTAGATCCGAAGCTAATTTATGACTATACCTTATTGTTGGAGTTTTCCGGTCTCGAGTGATGGCCTGTTTAGCCTTGAAGGGACTAAGCGCCTGTTCGTTATTTTTCAACTACTTTATTACTTTTTCCTCAAGTCCGCGTAACCCTCTGGGGTGCTTTCCGAAGCCTTCTATTATTCTAAGTACGTTTAACAATTTTACAAATCCTACATCGTCAATTTAGGCACGTCCTGGCTATTAACCACATGTTAGCTGGACTCTAAATAATTCGAGACTACAATACCTATTCATGAAACTCTACATTTGGTGTACATTGCTTCGATTCATATTATATTACGCGCGCTTTCTAATTTCGCGACGTTAATCTGCATTCACAGTGATCAATAAAGTCGCGGGCTATGATACGCGTTTAAACAAGCGTTACGTTCACGACGTGACGTAACAACGCAATTCCGCCGCGCCCCTGTACGGTAACTGTAACGTCACATGGTGATCTAGGTAACAAAGTGGCGTGGTAGTGGTGTTGTGGTGATCCGCCGCGTAACGTGACGGTAACGTAATTCTGTCACGCCCCTGTACGGTAACTGAGGCGTCACGCGGTAAGTCACGCATCGGCATGAACGTGACGCCACACTGTGCTATGCCTATTCAATACCCATAAATAAATAAATAAATAAATAAATAAATAAATAAATAAAAATTACAATATATTTGGTAAGAGTATTCATTTTTTAATATTACATATAATAGTATTACAAATGCATCTTTTATACAATATGTTACATCGGTGTTGTCTGTATCTTCGTAGTCTAAGACATCTCCTGCATCTCATTTTCTTCCCCTCGCCATGAGTCGGTGTAACGTTGACGTGAAAAAAACAAATTCGACAATACGAATTAGAATTAGTAAATCACAATTCATCTCAGAAAATAATGGAGAGGATGAAGTTCGACATACTTACCAAAAATGTTTTACGGTTCCTTCCGAACTGCTTGCGTATCTCATTGTCAGTTCCCTCATCATCAGGTTAACACCCAGGAACAGGGACGATCCAGGAGCAGTGGAGGAAACAACAGAGGCAGGAGCCAAGAGCCTGAGTAAATGATGTCTGGGATCAAGCTTCGCCAGAACCTGTAAGTATATACAGGGTGAGGCACTTCGGAGTCACGTGTGAAATAATTTGGTCAGTTTTGAAGATACGCCAAAACTGTTTAGATGAAAGTTGGATGGCTCGATGGGGCGCGTAAGATGACTGTACGTGGATGTTTTTTCAATGGGGTGTTATTTAGTTATTAATGTAAATTTGATTTTTTTAAACGGGTCGACCTACATTTTTTTTTTGATATTCTGAATGCTGATGTCAAGCCGAATTCAATGAGCTATGGCAAAAGTTGATTGGGAGTATTTCATCCCCCGGGGGGTTGAGATTTTGTAATTCTAATATCTCATGAACTATAAGGTATAGAGCATATTTTCTCAAATGAAAGTTGCATGGTATAAATGGGGCTTTCGTCTCCGATTAATTATTTTTTCTATTTGCAATTATTTTCATAAATTTTTATAAAAAATTACGCTTTTATAAATGGAAAACTATTTTTTTGATTCTATCGTGATGCAGGATTGCAAGACGAATCCACCCATCTGCATCATTAGATCATACTAGACCTATCCCAAAAAAGTACCGAAAACTACCCCCTTAAATAACAAAATAATAATGCGGAATAGAGAAAAATGTCATAAGGGAAAGTAGCGCAACTTAAGGAATACTTTGGAACAGGGATGGGCGTTATTGACTAATTTTTCGGTCCCAATAAATTTATTGGAAGAAAAATTCGGCCCAATAAATTTATTGGAAGACAAATTTGTCCCAATAAATTTATTGGAAGAAAATTTCGCCCCAATAAATTTATTGGAAGAAAATTTCGTCCCAATAAATTTATTGGAAGAAAATTTCGTCCCACTAAATTTATTGGAGGCAAAATGCGTTCCAATAAATTTATTGGGACGAATTTTCCGCCCAATAAATTTACTCGGACGTATTTTTGGGGCAAAAACCGGTATTTATAAATAAATTTAGTGGGACGAAATTTTCTTCCAATAAATTTATTGGGACGAAATTTTCTTCCAATAAATTTATTGGGGCGAAATTTTCTTCCAATAAATTTATTGGGACAAATTTGTCTTCCAATAAATTTATTTGGGCACATTTTTCGGGCAAAATAGCCTTATTTGGGCACATTTTTCGGCGGAATGAAGTGCGGAAATGCGATCCGATGAATTTATTGGCACGCATTTTTCCACCAATAAATTCATCGGATCGCATTTCCGCACTTCATTCCGCCGAAAAATGTGCCCAAATAAGGCTATTTTGCCCGAAAAGTTCACCCGAGTACATTTAATGGACGGAAAACGCGGTCCAATAAATTTATTGGCACGCATTTTTCCACCAATAAATTCATCGGATCACATTTCCGCACTTCATTCCGCCGAAAAATGTGTCCAAATAAGGCTTTTTGGCCCGAAAAATGTGCCCAAATACCGTTTTTTTGCCCCAAAAATACGTCCGAATAAATTTATTGGAAGAAAATTTCGTCCCAATAAATTTATTGGAACGCATTTTGCCTCCAATAAATTTATTGGGACGAAATTTTCTTCCAATAAATTTATTGGGACGAAATTTTCTTCCAATAAATTTATTGGGGCGAAATTTTCTTCCAATAAATTTATTGGGACAAATTTGTCTTCCAATAAATTTATTGGGCCGAATTTTTCTTCCAATAAATTTATTGGGACCGAAAAATTAGTCAATAACGCCCATCGCTGGTGAAAAGTGACTTTTTACCGCATATTCCGGTCAAATGCCCCACTGTGCGTCGTTTCCGCTCTGAGACAACAGAATCTCGCCTCGCCCGTCGACCGAGCAAGTCTTCATGAAACCTTCCACCTCGTGCCGAAGTTCTTTGTACTTAGCTCGCGTGAAACCAAAGGTTTTGTCAATTACTAACTTCTGTGATATTATATAGAGTGATATTTAAATCAGTGAGTTCATTAACCTTTTAGGTACGAGCAGCCACTATAGTGGCTTTCGTGTATGTCATCTCTCTGAACGAGGAGCCACTGCAGTGGCTTTCGCAGATGTCATCTCTCTGAACGAGGAACCACTATAGCGGCTCTCGCGGATGTCATCTTTGAACGCCGCGCTGCTGTAGTGAATTATCAATTACTTCACTTGAATCTACTCGTGCACTGAACGGCATTGCCCGTCCCACTTTGCAGTGTTGTATCGTTTTTACATCGTTCACGCCATACACTGCCGTCCAGAGAAATAGCCACGCGCAGAATCCTGCCGTATCTAAAAGGTTAATGCAACCCAAAATCATTATTCCCAAACATCGACGCTTATGGAATTGGCGGGAAGATCGCGTCACCACGACCAAGCAGTATCAGCCATCTTGTCATACTTCGCGCCTGTTAGAACGAGCCGGTTATCTATCAAACCAAGGCTCAGGGAACGGTAGTTTGCAAACAGACCATCGGATCCCCACAAAAACTGGTGACGCGGACGTGATTTGTTAACTTGTGCGCGAGTGGTCTTGAAAAGACAGCAATGACTGATTCGGAAAGTTCGTATGTGTCCGCGGACGGCGTACCGGTTGCAGTAACGCACGTGGCAGTGCATCGCATACCTTTCTGGAAAGGCAATCCACGGTTTTGGTTTTCAAATCTCGAATCGCAGTCTGACACCGCGCGTATCACCCAGGAGAGAAAAAAGGCGTCGTACGTCATTCAAGCTCTGGACGAGACCTCCCTGACCGAAGTAAATGATCTGATCGAGGATAAATCCAACCCAACGCTGTACACGAATCTCAAGGAGCGGTTGATCTGAGTTTTTTCGCAATCGGAGGATAAACGTCTGGGGGACCTGAGACCATCACAACGCCTAAGGAAAATGCGGGAATTAGGTCAGGGAAAGGTTCTTAAGCCGGCGCTGAAGATGCTATGGATCCAACGGCTTCCGAGCCAACTCCGGACGATCGTGACGGCGAGTTCAGGCGGGATGGACGAATTAGCATCAATTGCTGACAAAATGGCCGATTTAACCAGACCCACCATCGCCGGGGTGGCAGCCACGCCGAGTCTCGCGCATCTATCCGCATCTGCGCAGACGCACAGTTCTATTCAACCGCCGGGCCTCGCTCAACAGATCGAAACTATACTCCAGCAGATTCAGATTCTAACGCTTGAAGTGGCAGCAGTGCGATTTAGTGGTGGACGTGAGGCGACGATAGCTGCTTGATGGGAAAACATATCCTGCAGCGTCCGGACGATACTGGCGCTCCTTGTCGCCCGCCATTCATCGAATCTCTGCCGCGCACCCGTTGGCAGGCCTCTTATCCGAGCTCCCCGGTTTAACATGCGGGTCAACTCAATCATCGCCTACCAAGCATGGAATTGAGCATTTTATCGAAACGACTGGGCTACCGCTGACGGCAAAGGCACGCCGCCTCAACCCCGAAAAATTGAAGATCGCCAAGGGAGAATTCGCCGAGATGACGCGTTTGGGACTCTGCCGTCCCTCGAGTAGTCCATGGGCCTCGCCCCTGCACTTAGCGCGCAAGAAAAACGGCGACTGGCGACCGTGCGGTGATTATCGTCGCCTTAATAGTGTCACGATTCCTGACCGTTACCCCGTTCCTTTTTTACAGGATTCGACAGCGTCTATCCATGGTGCCAGCGTATTCTCTACGATTGATCTCGTGCGAGCCTTCCAGCAGATTCCCGTTCGTGAGGCAGACATCCCCAAAACGGCGATAATTACACCATTTGGACTCTTCGAGTTCCCCTTTATGACTTTCGGACTTTGAAATGCAGCACAAACGTTTCTACGTTTCATGAACCAAGTGACCGCTGGCCTGGGCTTCTGCTTCACGTACGTGGACGAGCTACTGGTGGCTTAAAAATCCGTAAGCGAGCATAGAGAGCACTTAAAAATTCTATTTAAGCGTTTAGATAGCTATGCTTTAGTTATCAATCTCAATAAATGTAAGTTTGCTCAATCTTCCGTCCAATTCCTGGGATATACTATAAGCGCCAAAGGCATTAGGCAACTGCCCGAAAAAGTACAGGTCATCCGCGATTTACCTGAGCCGACTGATGTTAAATGTCTCCGACGTTTCCTTGGAATGACGAATTTCTACAATAGATTCATTCCTGGAGCAGCTATTAAACAAGCACCTCTACAAGCTGCCGCTGCTGGGAGCAAGAAGAGGAATTCGGTCAAAATTACTTGGACCCGTAAGCTTAAAACAGCATTCACTTCGCTCAAGGTTGGTTTAGCTGATGCAGCACTGCTCGCCCTTCCTCATCCGGATGCCAAAATGTGCCTCCAGACTGATGCATCTGATACAGTCGTAGGCGCAGTGCTCCAGCAACTCGAAGGCGACTCTTGGAAACCACAAGCCTTCTTCGCCAGAAAACTCTCAGGAACCGAGCAGAAGTACAGTACGTACGACCTTGAACTGCTCGCTATATTCAAAGCAATTAAACATTTCAGCCGTTTCCTGGAGGGCCGAGTTTTCCATGTCCTTATCGACCACAAACCACTGGTTTTTGCATTCACCAAAAAGACGGACCCAATTTCTCCACGCCAGACCAGACAACTGGTACTTATTTCTGAGTTTACCACGGATATCTGATATGTTGCTAGAGAGGACAATGCGACAGCTGACCTATTGTCAAGGGTCGAAACCATTGGCTTTCCCTTGTCTCTAACCACCGAGGAGATTGCCGAAGAACAGGTAAAAGACGAGGAGCTCACGGCGCTTCTTCGCGCTAACTCATCCTCGCTCAAGTTGCAGAAACTTACCTTGACTGGTTCCAGAGCAACGATATACTGCGACGTCTCCGAAGACAGAATCCGGACCTTCGTTCCAGCCAGCCTTCGCAAGCGCGTCTTCGGCCTCGCTCATCATCTCTCACACCCCAGCGCCAAAATAACTAGTGCCTCAATAGCTTGTGAATTCGTATGGCCTGCTATGAGAAAAGACATCGCGGAATGTTGCCTTCAGTGCCGACGATCCCAAGTCCGTCGCCACAACCACATACTTCCTGAGAAGATTGCTGTACCTGATGGACGATTTCAACATATTCCCGTTGACATTGTTGATCCCTTACCGCCGTCTAAAGGTTTCCGTTACCTAGTTACTATTATTGATAGATTTACCCGGTGGCGTGAGGCAATTCCTGTGGCGGAAATTACTGCCGACACCATCGCCAAAGTTGTATTCGCGCACTGGGTAGCGCGATTCGGTGCCCCTCTCACGATTACTACTGACAGAGGAAGCCAATTTGAAGCCGCCTTATTTGCTGCCCTAGTCAAGCTCCTTGGAAGCAAGCGAAACAGGACTACTGTCTACCACCCGGAGGCGAACGAACTCGCCGAACGCTGGCACAGAGCACTCAAATCCGCACTAATGTGCCACGAGAACCCAAACAATACAGATACTCTTCCGGCAGTCCTGCTCGGACTCCGGACTTACCTGAAGAAGGACCTTAAAGGGTCCGCTGCTGAAATGGTTTGTGGATCTAACCTAAGAGTTCCAGCCGAATTTTTTGATTCTGAAGAGTTGGATAGCAACCCTCAAGCATTCCTGGAGGAATTCCGGCAAGTCATGCGACGCATTTGACCTGTGCCCACGGCTCATCACACCAAGGGCCGAATCTTCTGCCACAAAGATTTGTATACCTGCACCCACGTCTTCGTCCGCCAAGACTGCAGCAGACGTCCACTTGACCAGCCTTACCAAGGGCCGTCCAAGGTGGTGGAACAAATCTCTGACGGAGTTTCCGCCGTCGAGGTAAACGGCGCTGTCTCGCACATCAATGTGCAAAGGCTGAAACCTGCCTACGTCGCAATCCAACCTTCGGACAAAGCTAGCTTACCTGAATCAGTTCGTCCCGAAGGTTCCAGTGGTCTTCGTGGCCCTCTCAAAACTTACAGCCGATCGGTTCCTATTGTAAAGACTGTGCGTTTTGTAACTTGACATTTTCGTTTTTCTTAGCTGTAATTTTTGCTTGTATGTGTGCCTTAGTATTAAGTTTACTTACTAGTTTCTTAAACAGTTTTTTGTAAAGAACTCCTTGCAAGCCCCCCCCCCCCCCCCCCCCCAGGGGGGCAATGATGTGGCGGCCATGCCTCCTCGGCGCCACTTGCTATTCTGTTTAACCTGGGCGTCGTTTCCGTTCTGACAATGAGACAACAGAGTCTCGCCTCGCCCGTCGACCGACCAAGTCTTCATGAAACCTTCCATCTCGTGCCGAAGTTCTTTGTACTTAGCTCGCGTGATACCAAAGATTTTGTCAATTACCAACTTCTGTGATATTATATAGAGTGATATTTAAATGAGTGAGTTCATCAATTCAACCCAAAATCATTATTCCCAAACATCAATGGGAAGTTGCCTATCTCCGCGTTTTGTCGGGAAGGCTAGGGTTCCGCATGTATTCTCAAAACAGCACCCTTTATTAACTAAACACTCAGTATAACAACTTATTACAAAATTGCCCTTGAAAATGCGGGACGTGTGTGTGAGAAGTGGCGAAGGCGCGAGACCCAGATTATCGGATATCGGTTGGTGACGGACTAGACTGGCGGCCGATTGGCGTGCACGGCCGCGATGGGAGCGCCCTCCTCCGGGTCTGTGTGTGGCACGAGGCGCTGCTTCCGCCGGCTATTCGAGACCGCCACACATCGACACTTATGGAATTGGTGGGAAGATCGCGTCACCACGACCAAGCAGTATCAGCCATCTTGTCATACCTCGCGCCTGTTAGAACGAGCCGGTAATCTACCAAACCAAGGCTCGGGGAACGGTAGTTCGCAAACAGACCATCGGATCCCCCACAAGCACTGCCGAATGCGCTCAAGCCGAGCTGATCGCGCACTCCCTCGCGGTCCCCTTACCCTCGACAGACTGGTCCAGTTCCCTCTCTTCGATTATCCCAGTTCTTCGCTCCTTGTCTTTCCTTAGCTTATCCTCAGCTTAATTATTGCATAGTGTCTTGTAATGTTATGGTTTTTGTATTTATAACGCAGGTAAGTTTTGGCCATGTACACAATCCTTAGGAGTATCAGATGAAAACACACTTTACGTTTCGACTCCCAGGTTTGGAGTGTTACGGGCTAGCCGTGCGAGACCGTTTTTATATCCGTTTGGTTACGGAAAAACGTGTGCTCGCTCCTAAACCTTTAAGGATACGCGAGCCCAATCAACAGTCGCCAATTCGAATAAGCCTGAGATTAATTAAGTTCCAAACACATCTCACTGCGCTATAGTCAATGAGCACTATTGGCAAAATAATACCTTTCAGGCGGATTCTCCTTGACGGTCGAAGCTGATTGGTACAGGATGTGGTTTAAGGGTAGGAAAGACCCAGCTTGAGGTAACACACGGCGTTCCACGAAGGCGCCTAGTCTCTCTCAAGTCTAACGATGTCTTTAGGCAGGTAGCCCTACTTATATAATCGTTCTTTAAACTACCCTACTGATTCCCTGATTCGCGAGGGTGTCAGTCCAGAGACCCGTCCTACCAGATGTATAGTCAGATCTTTTAATTGAGGTCCAAACACATCTCACTGCGCTATAGTCAATGAGACCTATTGGCACAACAATATTAATTTGATTATACCCGAGTCGGTTCGAAGGTCCCTAGAAAGGAAAAAGGTTTAGGATGGCTAAAAGGTAAATGCTTGAGGTACCAGACGGCGTTCCACGAAGGCGCCGAATCTCTCTCAAGTCTTATATTACGCCGGATAGGAATATCTGAGCGGCTAAATATTCCTACACTAAAATGTGGGTTCTATGTACGATGTCGCTTTCAGTGTTGTTCGCTATTGACAGGTGGTGATTGAATGTAGAACAAGGAATAATTGAGACGAAAAATAAGATAACTATATTGAAAGGATTTAAAAGAATAGAGAATACAATCGTGTTTAGTGTGTGTTCGCTTGTTACAAAATACCTTGTGTATTCCTCGTCTGTCTGTACAGATATAACTCGCGGCGTATGTTGAATGCTTAAGAATATAATTGCAACTAATGCAATGATTTGGTTGAAAGTGCCGTGCACGATCTCCCTCGGAATATCCCCGTATTCCAACGTCTAAGGTTTACAAAGTAATTCGAATTGATGTGGTCGAAAGTAATGAATACGATCTTCCCCGGAATAACCCCGTATTCCAACGTCTGATTCTATAAAGAGATTCGAATAATTTGGTCGAAAGTAACTAATACGATCTTCCTCGGAATAACCCCGTATTCCAGCGTATAAGATTTGTAATGGTTTGAGATTGCTTCGAAAGTGCCTAGCACGATCTACTACAAGGAGGACAGAGCTTCGCCCTTCGGGAAAGAATCAAAGACTGAACTCCCAGAGTAGAATTTTCGGTGGTTTATATAGTCGAGCGCGCTCTAATTTCTCGGAAAAAGTGGGGCTAACCCTTAAGATTTTCCTAGACAAGCCCTAGGATGTAGCTGTATGTGAATCATGCGCGTCTTGCATGCAGCTGTATATGAATCATTGCAGCTGGGGCTGCATGAGAATGTTTATAGGACTGGGGTATCTGGGGCGTTGGTGGCTCGAAACTAAGATTTTAGCTGAATGCTAGAATATTCTCGATTTTTAAAGTGGAAAAATTGCTTGCGTAAGATACGGACGTAACAGGAGTCCCCTTCAGTTATATTACAACATTCTGTCAATAAAAATGAAAAACAAACACGAAAAACCTTTTCCATTTCCTACATTTGGCATTAAGTATGGGACTAGAACAAAGTGTTCAGGGAAGGTGGTAAGTTAATTAATGCTAATTAATGCAAACTTACTTTCATCGAAGGGTGATGGAAAGGTTTCAAACATGAACTTGTGGATTCAAACGAGCCTGGAACGCTTGCATACAATAAATGACATAACGAAGCATAAAATTCTATATCTTAAAGAACAAAACTTGTAAACCGTGGCGTTCCAATCCTGTACGTTGACAATGTCCTATGTAAAGAACATGGTATGTATCGGTGAGAGTTAGCAAAATGCTGTGTGTGTGAAAACCAGTTCAAAGATGGGTTAATTAAATGAACTCACATGCATAGGAGGAACGCAGTAGAACAAAATAAATTGTTTAGCAGAAACGCAATCGCTTCGCCTATCCAACATTTGTAAATGCTATTTAATGTGCTACGCAACATTCTTCTCAGTGCTTCACAGACCATTTTCTCAAACATCAAAGGAACAAGGTAATCCTGAACTCGGATCAAGTGATGCTGTCTGTGTAAAATGGTCTGCGAAGCACTAAGAAGAAGGTTGCGTACTACATTAAATAACATTCACAAGTGTTGGATAGGCGAAGTGATTGCGTTTTTGCTCCGCAATTTATTTTGTTCTACTGCGTTCCTCCTGTGCATTTAAGTTTTCACATACACAGCATTTTGCTAACTCTAATCGATACATACCCTGTTCTTTACATAGGACTTTGCCAACATACAGGATTGGAACGCCACGGTTTACAAGTTTTTTTCTTTTAGATATAGAATGTTATGCCTCGTTATGTCACTTATTGTATGCAAGCGTTCCAGGCTCGTTTGAATCCACGAGTTCACGTTTGAAACCTTTCCGTCACCCTTCGATTAAAGTAAGCTAGCATTAATTAGCATTAATACTTACCACCTTCCCGGGGCACTTTGTTCTAGTCCCGTACTTAACACCAAACGTAGGAAATGAATAAGGTTTTTCATGTTTTTTATTTTCATTGACAGAATGTTGTAATATAACTGAAGACGACTTCAAACCTGGGAGTCGAAACGTAAAGTGTGTTCTAATTTCATACTCCTAAGGATTGCGTACATGGCCAAAACTTACCTGCGTTATGAATACCTCCAATCCAACAAACTCAAACACTAATTCTTGTAATTATAGTTACGGTAAGTACATCAGAAGTGTGAGGTAAAGTTTTACCAGTAGGATTTACAATATAAATATGTAATAAATATAATTTACAAGAAACCAAACATCGAACCATACTATTTTATATAATATACATTAATTTTGTGTAATTTGCAACTCTGATGCATGTTGATCATTACTGTTTATACAAACCTATGTACGATATGCTATATGTAACATGTATACATTATATCGTTTAATGTTTGGTTTCTTGCAAATTATATTTATTACATGTTTATATTGTAAGTCTGTTTTATTGATAATTGTATTTTTTAAATGTTTATAATGTAATTTCTACTTGCAAGACTTCATCTCACACTTCTCCGCCGAGTCGAATCCAACGAGCTATGGCAAACAGCGATTGGGGGTAGTTTATCCCCCGGGGGTTGAGATTTTCTAAATAAATATCTTGTAAACTATTAGGTTTAGAGGACATTTTTTTAAATGAAATTTGCATGATATAAATGGGGCTTTCGTCTGCCCTTAATTAGTTTTTCCAATAATTATTTTTATAATTTTTATAAACAATTATGTCCTTTAACAATGATCGTGATGCAGGCGGATTCGCCTTGCGATCGTGCATCGCGATGGAATGAAAAAACAGGTATTCATTAATAAAGAACGTAATTGTTTATAAAAATTTATAAGAACAATTACACTTGGAAAAAATAATTAGCGGCAGACGAAAGTCCCATTAATACCATGCAAATTTCATTGAAACAATTTTCTCTAAACCTTATAGTTTACGAGATATTTTAATTAGAAAATCCCCCCCGGGGGATGAACTACCCCCAATCCCCGATTGCCATAGCTCGTTGGATTCGGCTTGACCTCAGCATTCAGAATATTAAAAAAAAGTAGGTCGACCCCTTTAAAAAAATTGAGTTAACATTAATAATTAAACTTCTTAGATATCTTAAATGCCGTTTTCGCAATCCTCGAAACCCTGTGAGAATATGCGTAGCGCCAGTTTATACGTTGTATTCTAGATGAGTCTATACGGTCAAAAACCAATCGGCCTCTACGCGGAACTCGGAAGTGTTTATACAAACTGAGAGTGTTTATGATACCGATAGGCGGGTGACTCGTGTGCCCGCTTCTTTTCTTTATGCGCCTAGTCAGTTCTTTGATGGACCTCGAACAGTTTAGACTGAGCTTCCTCGTGCTTTCGTGAAAGACAATAAAGACTAGTAAAAAGAACAATTGCTGTACCTGCCGCATTAATTACCTAACTCTGCACCCATTTCCCAACAAACCCAAATAAATTAAAGTTCCGTTGACGTTTGGATTCCTTGGTGTGAAATCCTCTTCAGAACTTTATTCAATATTCGAAATCTACAAAATATTTTAGTACTTAAAGTTAAACGATAGTAGCGTGAGAATTTACAACATTTAACAATGATTGTTGTATAATTATAATTAAGCGTAAGCACTAATGTTTCGTGCACGGAACGCAATTAGGAATTCCCCTCAATATTTAAGGTTAACAGGAACACGCCAAATTATTGCCAGATGCCCAAGTACCAGTGACCGTAATCTAGGAACGCTACGCGCCTACCTGGACACCCCCAAACCCTCGCGCCCAGCGAACATGCCAACTTCCACCGCTAGCTACCCCTAATTTTTATGATTGAAGTGGGGATGGCACCCTTTAAATACCTTAAGGGGGAAATGCGTCCGACCACCATTTTGAATTCGGGTGGTCGGTCAAACAGTTGATTTTTCGCGTGCAGGGCCGGTAATACCGACAGCATGTAGCACACTGTATATATAGCACATTGTGGGCCTCTGCGCCAGATCTTGACGTGCGCGAGTAGAGGGGTGAGGGGGGACCCGTCTTGTGCGGCGAAAACCCGACAACTGATATGCCTGCGACCAAGGGCCTTTTGCCTGCATTCGTTTGTCCTAATTAACTGATGTGTAATTCTATTTCCAATTCTAATTTGATTTCAGATATAATGCCACCCATAGCCGGACAAGAGTAGTTGTGGAACGTACGTTCGGTATCTGGAAAAGAAGATTTCCATGCCTGCAGCGAGGACCTGGAGTACAACTGATGATCGTAACTACTATTGTCGTTCCCTGTATGCTTTTCCATAATTTGTTGCTGCTGTACAACGATGTGCTCGGGGAAGAAGATCTAGAGGAATTAGATGAAGAAATGGAAGTGGATGTGGGACAGCGTCAAGGTGAGCAGGCAAACAGGTTTACTATTCGTGAAGCTGTGATTGGGAGGCTGTATCAATAAAAATAAATTTGAATTATCTACCAAAAAACATGCTTATTAACTACTTTCCTGTGCCAAATAATAGTAAGCTAGCTGCGCTTCTGTTAGTCGTAATGCTAGTTACAATGAAGTTTTTGAAGAAGAACAATTGCAAGAGATAGGAGAAGAAAGTAGAACTGGAAAACTTTGTGAAGAAAAATAAAAACGTTTGATTTTTCAAACAATATCAGTTTTATTATTTATAGTTTTAAGAAAAGTCATATTTTGTGATCTTCATTTTTGAGAAAACTCAGGTCCTAACATTTTACAATCGCTTCACAACCTAACAATTCCGAAGCATTCATCATGTATTCGAATTCGAGTGTAAAGCGGGAATGATACAGAACTCGTCCATTGTAACCTGCGATCGTACTGGGTAATCCGTCGGGCATTATTCCGACAGCACCCGAAGTCATTTACATTATACGCATACTCTCGCAGCAGATTTGTCGACCTTTTAAAGTCGACTTCATTGTAAAGTCGACTTTAGGACGGGACTATGAATACGAGGCAGAACTGAGTCAGAAATTCTGCCCTGGCATAGTCAAAATTAAAGTTCGACTAAGAACACAACTCTGAACATCAATAGCCAGTTGGATGTAAACGTAATATAAACGTGACATCCAACAATGTCACGCTTCCAGCTATAGCTATAGCTACATCTACCGCCGGATTTCGCATCCGGGTGGCCGTCACGCTGTTGCGCGAATCGGTGCGATGAACTGTACGCGAATAGGGATTTCCTGCAGTCGAGTTCACTCGCGAAGGTGATTGAATGAGAAGAAGAGATGTTGACTTTAAAATCTGGTAAAAGATGATTATATTGAAAAATAAAGATGCACAGATTGCCAAAGAGAATACAAAGTTCCAACTCGGAGTCGGAAATTGAAGTAAGTTGTGTTTTTGCGGGCCCGGCGCTCTGGGCCCCAAATCTCCCACTCCTGTTGTCCTTGAGCGTGGGGGTGATCCTCCTCCACGCGTCCAGTCTCTGGTGGTGAGCCAATGGGGTGGCCGCTGGCTTGATGTTTTCTGGTCGGCGTAGCGGCTTCCGGTGACGCGCGCATCTCGCAACCTCGCCCGCCTAAACTGCGCTAACTTTGTGGAGGGGGTATGCAAAGGCCCAAGCAGGCCCATGTGGTCAGCAGCCCTCCGGTAAAAGTAATCGGCTATTTTACGACTTACGGCATTGTTCAAATTTTCTATGAGTTCTCAGAAAGGTGGAGAGGCAATCTGTTTAATTTAGCCTTATTGGCATTATTGCCTTTTACCGTAGTGCTGCTTGGACCCCATAGTATGCTTTTTCTTCCGCCTCTTACAATTTCGGGGTACGCGATTGTCCTAAATTTCTCTAAGTCACGTACAAGCAATTTACGAAAAGTTAATCCGGTCCTATTCATCGTTGTTAACAAAACATTGTTTCAAGAATATTATTTCGCGATACCTACGCGTATTTCCCGAATTGCACCTATTGTATTTTATTTCCGCGCCCCTTTAAGCTGGTCGTATTCCGCGGTTCGCGAACGCGACGCGTGAAGTTATCCGCGACTATTGAGATGAAATAAAAAACGAGTTGTGCCTGTAGAGATTGTATAATCGGTGAGCGAACGTTGCGATTCTGCAATATTGGGGTCCTGAATAGCCAAGCGTGACATTGTCACGGCGCTGAGGTCACACTAATGTCCCGCCGGAGGCCTAGACGTGACAATCTCACGTCGTTTGGGTAAAACTGATCTCGCCGGTGGGATTTTATGCTCCAAGTCGAAAACATCAGAGGAAATTGTCGCGACAGCCATCGATGGTCAGTAAACTATAAATGAGTAGTACATATGCGAATGTCTAAAAAGTGGTGTAAAAGTGTAAAGTACAATTTGGAATTGTGTTGTGCGTATTGAATATAAATGTTATGTGTAAATAAATGTTGTGTTCCCAATACTGCGAATATATTGTTGTCGAGTCCGAAGTGGGGATTTTAGGTTTTGTAGGTAAACGAGGTAATTGTTTGAAAACTTTGACTTTTTAATGAAACTTCCGTTAGATGTACCGATATACATTGGATGGTAACTGAAGAACCCCGAAAGCGCGCTCTGTGTTTCCTTATATAGAGTTATCGGCGACACACCGACGTTGGTCTTTCGTCGGTGTTAGCGTTTCTCGATCGATAAATTCCAATCGTTACCTTATCGTTACCTTATCGTTACCTTACGCTCTCCATTGTTGTCTTATCTACTATAGACGCAGGAAGTAACGGCTACCTTACATCTAGTAATTTTAGTCGGGGGCTCCCAACACCTTCCCCCTTATGAAAGACTTATGGAGCATTTTTAATTCTTTCCAGAAGTCTTAAAGAAGTCAATGTACTAGGCCGAAAGGGTTCATCTGCAGCCGAAATAGTTACATGCTGTGTAGGTGCCGTATTATTGAATGAACAATTGTGATAACAAGGTCCTATAACTTGGCGTAACAATTTTAGTAACGCGTGGAAAACTCCAATTTTATATAAAAACATAAACACAATTGAGCCCAGAGCAACATATCCGGCGTATGATAAATATTGTGAAAATGTTTCTTTCCAGCTAATAGTTCGCTTATGTGACATTATTCTTTCGCTCAAGTTTTTTAGTTCATCTAAGGTTTTTCCCATTTGCTGGAGTTGCTCTGGCTTTACATGAATATCTTTTACCAGATTCATTGGAATGTCAGTTTCTGTAATCGTCTCATTGAATTTATCTTGTAATTTAGGTAATAATATTCGATCTTCGTAAGTACTGGAGATTTTGATGTTCTCTGGTTTCAAAGTTGTCGTGTCTGTGATTCCATTGCAATCTGGTTCTAAATGTAATACAAAATTTCCTTTTATGTTAACGTTTTTCGCTTTCCTATCATTACAGAGTACATGTAGTGTTTCTTCTTTGGGCGCTATACCAATCCAATCCTGATTGGTCTTGAGTTGTATCCAAACTGTATTTTTAATTTTCATATATTTTGAGAAGCAATCAGGGTGTTCTTGTTTCGAAATTATTTGGCTCAAGCAGTTATCATTATACCCAGGCGAATATTCTGGCTGTCTTCTTCGTAATATTTTAAATTTGAATAAACGTTTCATATCCCTGATTTCTTCTGAACTTATTGGGGTAAATGCACTAGCCATCGGATCTAATAAGATAAACTGATGATTTACATTAATTATAGAGTGAGAAAGCCATCCATGGCTTGGTAAAGATATAACCCTAAGCAATTCAAGTTTCTTAGTTTCTAACAACGGTATAAAGATTTCTACTAATACTCTATTTCGTGTTAACGCAATACTTATTTCACTAACTTCTAATAACGTAATATAATATTTCTCTTGCATTGGGACTGGGAAATTATCTACATGTTCATGTTCCCTCAACATGTTAAATAAGTCTTCCGGCGGAATGGTCTCGGGACGTAGTATACCACGCCTGCCGTCTACTATCAAATCATCCAAATTTCGTATATTTTCTTTTAATTCAAACAGGCTTTCATCTAAATCTAATAGAGTTTCATCTATCTGTATGTTAATTTCATTAGCTTGAGCAAGTGTCCTAACTTTGTTAAATTGAGAATTTATTTCTTTAACAGCTGCAGTAGCATGTATTAGTGTTTCTTCATTATTTCCTATTGTGTTCAATATAATACTAGTTTGATTCTTTACATACTGAATGATGCTTTTCTGGTCCGAATATAATTTGTCTAGTTCAGAATTGTATTGTTCTGCGTCGGATTCATCCAAAGTTCCAAATAACGTTTTGCTAATTACTCCTATGAAATCAAATAGTCCACGTTTATTGCGAGGCTCCACCCCGCCAGCTAACATTACACCTTTCACTTTCTTCTCAATTTTCGTCAAATCTAATATTTTCCTCTGTATTCTTTTGCTTGAGCTACATGACCATGGAGCTGAGTTAACCAATCTTATACAGTTATGAAGGAGATTCATGTACTCATTCTTTATCAACTGAAAATTGTCTTGCAATGTTCCAAAATCTATCCCTATCACTATCTTCCATTGTTCATGAAATAATTGTACGTCAGCGTGTTTCTCGAAGTATATGGCTTGTTGGATTCCTAAAGGAGCGATTGAATACCCGGTTTCAGTGCTTTCAGCTATGCAGTTAGTCATGCAGACTATCAGCAGCAATATTTGCGTCTTCATCTGCAAAATAAGGTTTTATATCTTTCCTATGATATTGTTTGAGTTTTCCTTTCACTTGTACATGAAAAGTGACATTATTTTCTTGTTTTTTTATTATATAAGGACCTGTCCAAAGAGGATCTGATAAGTTAGGAGTGTTTATCTGTCGTATAAGTACCATGTCCCCTGGTTTTAATTTATATTTTGCGTCCGTCTCGTCTATTTGTTTCTCCTGATAATTCCCAATATTTTCCCTAGCTTCCTTGATTTTACTTTCATGGCATAATTTAAGAGTATCTTGGATTTCCTGTAATGAGAGTCTATACTCTTCTTCAGAAAAGATTGAATTGGGTTCGTGTCCGTGTTGTAGCTCATATGGTGTAAATCCGTGTGCTCTATTAATAGTACAGTTGTATGTTAAAAATGCTTTTGGAAGAACATCTGTCCATTCGCCTTGTTCATTGATATAGTGTTTTAAATATTCACGCAGAAATTGGTGCGATCGTTCATTTTTTCCGTTACTTTGTGGGTGGTTTATCGACGTGTATATTAATTTAATATTTAATTGTTTGCACAGCTCTTTAAATTCCCAGCTGGTGAATTCGGTTCCATTGTCGACAAGGATTTGATTTGGTTTTCCTTGATGAGCGATCCATTCACTCCACAGGGCTTTTATTACACTCGCGGTGGACTTGTCTTGCAGTGGCGCCGCTATTAAATATCGCGTTAGATAGTCTTGAATGACTAAGACGTATTTCCTGTCACCGTATTCGTTTAAAGGTCCTAAAATGTCTAAGGATATTTTATCATTGGGTTTCAATGGTATGTCTGGTGCTGTATATGTATACGCTGTGGCATGAATGTTTTTATTCCTTTGGCAAATATCGCATTTATTTACATACTCCTCCACATCTTTTGTGATATTAGGCCAATTGTATTTAGTTCTCAGCTTCTGAAGCGTCTTTTCTTTGCCATAGTGCCCTCCTAATATACTCGCATGAGCATCCTGTAAAACTTTATCTTTATCTAAATCATCTTTTGGTAATTCGGATTGAAAGATTGTTAACTTTTTACCAGGAAGTTCATCGTTAATTATTTCTAATAATTTGTAAATATTAGGTTGATCTGTTTTTACATTTAAGAAATTAATCGTTGGTTTTAAGAAGTGTTTCAATTTTGTTTTAATACTACGAACTGTGTCCGCTGTTCCTATTTGAATTTCATTGTCCCTCAAAGTTTCATACATTTGATCCGTATAATATATGGTTGGGTTACTTAGTTTGCCTACTTGTTTTCTTATTATGATTTCTTTGGTCTGCACGGGAAGTGCTACGGGGATTAATGTTCCTTGTTCCTTAAGATCAGTATCCGGGTTGAGTTTATTAATTATATTTCTAATTATAGATCGGTATTTTAGAGGCATTTTATTTGTTTCAACAATCCATGCAATGCGACTGGATTCAATAGGTTCTAAAATTTTCTCTAATGTTTGGGTTGTTGGCTCAGGTCCTATATTAGCATAATTTTCCTTGGTGCTATTGTCAAAATTGATTCGTATTGTAATATGTTCTATCATGTAATTATTGGGATCCTCGGATAACCAATTCTCCTCCAAAGAATTGACATTTACTGTAGGGATTCTAGACAATGCGTCCGCGTTGCTGTTTATTTTACCCGGTTTATATTTGATCTCATAGTCAAATTCTAATAATTTTAATCTCCACCGCATAAGTCTTGAACTAGGGTCTTTAACATTCATAAGCCAAATTAACGGTTTGTGATCGGTAACAATTATGAATCGTTTTCCATATAAATATTGTTGAAAATGCTTGGTAGCCCAAACGATTGCTAATAGTTCTTTTTCCGTCGTTGAATAGTTAATTTCCGCTCTATTCAATGTTCGTGATGCGAAAGCGAGAGGTTTATCGTTTCCAATTTCTCCTTGCGATAATACCGCGCCGATTGCATGGTTAGACGCGTCGGTCGTTACGATAAATGGTTTATTCCAATCTGGGTACGCCAATATAGGTTTAGTTATTAATTTCTCTTTTAATGTTTCAAATGCCTTGCTACAATTTTGGTCCCATTCAAATTTGCTGTCCTTTTTTAGTAGGCTAGTCAGCGGTTTTGACATTTTCGAAAATTGTGGAATAAATTTTCTATAATACCCTACAAGTCCTAGAAATTGTTTGATTTCTTTTGCGTTTTTAGGCCGAGGATAATTTTTTACTTTTGCTATTATCTCTGGATTTGGGGTTACACCGTTTTCAGAAATGACATGCCCTAAATACTGAAGTTCAGGTCTTAAATATTCACACTTGTTTGGTTGTAACTTCAGTCCTACCTGTCTAAGTCTGTCAAAGAGTTTTATTAAATTTTTATTATGTTCGTCAATCGTATTTCCGTAAACAATTATGTCATCAAGATAGACGAAACAGGAATTCCCTACCAGTCCTTTGAGTCCTCTATTCATCATACGTTGGAAAGTAGGCGGGGCATTTTTTAATCCAAATGGCATTCTTGTGTACTCATAATGTCCGTCAGGAGTGGAAAATGCGGTTTTCGGAATATCCTCCGGTTTCATTCCTATTTGATGGAATCCGGAAGTTAAGTCAAAAGCTGAAAAGTATCTTGCATTTCCTAACTGATCTAAAATCTCATCTATATTTGGCAGTGGATATGCGTCTTGTATAGTTTTTTCATTTAATTTTCGGAAATCTATCACAAGTCTCCATTTTACTTCCCCACTTGCGTCTGATTTCTTAGGAACTATCCATAACGGTGAATTGTACGGAGAGTCAGATTCTCTAATTATTCCTTTTGCTAACATATCTTTAATCTGTCTTTTTATCTCTTCCTGATGTATTGGGGGATACCGATATTGTTTGGTGTGTATAGGAATTTCATCCGTAGTTTTTATTTCGTGCTGCGTTAAATTTGTCAATGGCAAAGGATCGTTAGGAAGAGTAAATATGTCATCGTATTCCTTAATTATATCCCAAAGTTTATGTGCATGTGGTTCAATGTGGTCAAGTCTGGTATTTGTTTTTAGTAATTTTTGTCGCTGAGTCGAGGATTTTACTGGCTCCAAGGACAATATCAGATCTTCCTGAAAAGGTTCTATTTTTTCTATTTTTTGCAACAAATGAATCGGTAAGATGGGTTTGTGTTGTGAATTCAGTTTCGTTATTGCCCCAGTGCCGTCCTCAAATATAACTAGTACATCTGAATTTTTGCAATTATTTGGAATATCTTGCCTTTCCAATTCTAATCCGCCTATTCTGAAATTTTTGTTCGAAATTTGAAAATCCTGTCGTGTCAAAATATCTATTCCTAATATTCCCTGAATTCCGATTGGTAATTGATCAACGATCTGGAATTCGACTGGTTTTTTATTCATACGAGTTCTTATGCCATATTTCGCTTGCGAAACCTGTCCGTTAAAACCTCTAATTTTTACGGCTTGGATTTTTTCTAAGTACTTATCAGTTATCTGTGACTCCTGCAGTAGAGATACTCCGGCTCCCGTGTCGATCAGGTATGTTGTCTGCTTTAGGCCGTCGAGTTGCAATGAAACTCTAGGTGATCTCCTGTATTGTTGTCCTGCTGTTGCCATTCGCTCTCGTTGCAGTTCACAGGTCCCGATGAAGGTGGTCTGGTTGTAACGCCGTCCTTGTGAAAATTTCGCTGGCGTTGGTCGTTTCGTTGATGATACTGTTTAATTCTACACTCCACCTCCAAATGTCCATTCTTCTTACAGTATTTGCACTGCTTGTGATTAGGTTCTAGTCCAGGTCGTGATTTTGACTGTTCCTGGTACCTTTGAGTTGAAGGAAAACTTCTTTTTCTTCGATAGGTTCTGTCTTCCTCCTCCAGGGCTAAGGCAGTTTGGTATACTTGGCTCAGGGTGTTGAAACGCTGCAGACGAAGGCAGTTGCGTATTTCTGGTTTCACGGCATTTTTGAATCGTCTAATAGATTCCTGAATTTCGTGTTTTTCGATGCCACTTTTTTTCTGCAGTACTGTAGGACGATTCCCCTATTAAATTCAGAATTCCCTCATGGATTTGCGAGAATCTTGCTATAAATGAAGTCAAACCCTCGGTGTGTCCTTGATCGCAATTCATTCTCCGTTCCTTCAGTGTGTCCAGAGTATCTTTCGTGTGTCCGTAAAGAGTTTGCACTCTGTCGAACAATGCCTGATATCCTGTTATTGTATCGGGCATGAATCTACTGGCTATTTCTCCTTCAATCTTCTGCGCCAGGACAATATGCAAAAGATTAGCTCGATCCCCGAGCTTTACGCTACGACGTGCCTCTTGTATTTGACTTATAAACCTCTTTGGGTTCTTACCGTCAAATGTGGTAATTAGCTGCAGAGCAGTGCGCAGATCCAATGGATCCGCAGCCTTATCTTCTTCTACTTCGCGCCTCAAATTTTCCAATGGTCTTCCCGTCAATCCTTCTTGTGCAGAGGACACATTTTCCTGCCCTAAGTGTTGTCGATTCTGCTGTTCTTTCATGTCCCTCAACTCCAAGGTTAATTTCACAACCTCTTCGGCCAACAAACCAACAGTCTTTTGAATTTCCGCGAGATTTGATTGATTAGACATTTCGGCGGGACTTTGAGTGCGGGACATTGGGGCAGTAACAAAACCGTCACTTTCACTTTCGATTTCGGTCGCGTAGCTAGAGGTACTGGAAGTATCAGAGTGTATTTCACTACCTTTCGTTCTCCAAGTGTTCCACTGATTGTTTTCCAGCTTCGGTCGACACTTAAATTCGGGATAAAGAGCACCTATTCCCGCAGGAACAACTAGAGGAAACTAGTATATTTACTCGCGCTGTGTATTCAGACGTATCCCACCGCTGCCACCAATTTGTTGTCGAGTCCGAAGTGGGGATTTTAGGTTTTGTAGGTAAACGAGGTAATTGTTTGAAAACTTTGACTTTTTAATGAAACTTCCGTTAGATGTACCGATATACATTGGATGGTAACTGAAGAACCCCGAAAGCGCGCTCTGTGTTTCCTTATATAGAGTTATCGGCGACACACCGACGTTGGTCTTTCGTCGGTGTTAGCGTTTCTCGATCGATAAATTCCAATCGTTACCTTATCGTTACCTTATCGTTACCTTACGCTCTCCATTGTTGTCTTATCTACTATAGACGCAGGAAGTAACGGCTACCTTACATCTAGTAATTTTAGTCGGGGGCTCCCAACAATATTGTGTATGTTTTACCAAAATGTGTGTAAGCGCAAGGATCGAGTGAGGAAATGAGTGTATATATATAAATGAAAGGATCAATGATGAGCGAATGATTTGACACTTTGGGGTTAGAGGGTTATTGTACGCGCGCATTACGCGTGCACCGTCATACACCCCGATTGCGTTTTTCCCGTAATGTCCAGGCAAGAATTCTTACTTTTAAAAGTGACAAATATATTTACACGGATGTTTCTTTGCAGGTATTACAGTGGGACCCAAATGTTGCAGTCAAGGATGTCTACGAATCAGGAATACTCACTTTTTACCTATGGTATGCAATAATTTGTTTTCTCATTACACCTTTTGTGAAACTGCAAACATATTAATACTAATTGGTTCTATTTCTCTTTCTGTTACATGTTCTTGGTTCCTCGACTCATCAGAAGCGGCACAAGATAAGTATTGCACATTTCTTTCATAGTTAACGTTCTATCCCCGTGGTTTTCCAATTATATTAATACCAATTTGTTTTATTCGCTCTTTTTTCATATTCGAGATTCTTCAACCGATGGCAAGGGAAAGAAGACAAGAAACAAAGATGAGCCGCGAATCATGGATTTATTCTGTCAAAAAGCATCAAACATTTATCGTAAGTATGTGGAACTTCATCTTTCCCATTATTTTGTGAAATTAATTAGGAGACTGATTCTAATTCACGTTGTTTAATTTTTTCATTTAAAGGTTCACGGGACTCATGGCGATGGAAGAAGAATGTGGACCGAGGCAGCGTGATAAGTGTAATTTTAGTGTTATAAGTGTATACATATATATATATATATATATATTAGATGTAATTTATGAAAAATAAAGAATAGAAATTAAAATAAATGTTCCTTTCATTACTGGGCGGGGGGGGGGGGGGGGGGGGGAGGAAATATATTGAATATTTGAATTTGCCGCCAAGAATACGGGCAACCGGAAGGTACAGTCCATGTCACGTTGTCCGGATCGATTTGGAGCCAGAAATAGTGGTATATGGAGGCCTGACGTCAGCGGGCTGCGAAATCCGGCGGTAGATGTAGCTAACTGTTAGCTGGAAGCGTGACATTGTTGGATGTCACGTTTATGTCACGTTTACATCCAACTGGCTATTAGGGGTATTGGGGAACGTATGCATACCCTGATAGCCAGGTGCGCTCAGAGTGGTCCCAACGTGATGCGAAAATTTGAAAAATCTGACGTCAGATCCATTGCCATCTGTTTCTGGAAATGGTATGGAAAACGTGATCCACGCGCGTTGATGCCCGAGCGCCGGGCCCGCAAAAACACCAAACACTTCAATTTCGGACGCCGAATTGGAAACTTTGTATTTGCTTTGGCAATCAGTATATCTTTATTTTCAATATAATCATCTTCTACCAGATTTTAAAGTCAACATCTCTTCTTCTGACTTAATCACCTTCGCGAGTGAACTCGGCTGCAGGAAATCCCTATTCGCGTACAGTTCATCGCGCAGATTCGCGCAACAATCGCTATTGTCGCGAAACTTGCGCGGGGAGTTTTATCGCGATTAGCTGTTGATGTGTTCCGAGCGGATTTTAAGGCGAAAATTGGATGTTAGAAAACCAAGGGTTGGAAAAGATAAAGAACTTCACTTGAGAGCTCTGGTAGAATTGGAGTATATTGAACGACGTTCGAAATATAAGTGTTTTACAAAAATTTTCTCCAAGCGCTTCTCAGTCATTTTTCCCTTCCTTCTTGTCGTCCGCGTGGGGGTTGATCCTCCTCCTCCGCAGTCCTCCCTAGTGGGGTGCCCAATCAGCGTCCTCGGATAGGTGGTGAGCCGATGTCCTCAGGTTGGGTGATAGTCTTCCGGTTGCGCACGCATTTTGGGAGATCGCCCGCCTAAACTCTGCCAACCCTACGGTGGGGGGGGGGGGGGGGGGGGGGTGCGGAAGACCCAAGCAGGCCCATGTGGTCACAAGGCCTCTGGCCAAAACATCTACTTGAATTTATTGCACGGTCATTGTTTGAATTTCGTACTTGGAAAAGCTAAATTCTTGGAAGTGAGTGACGGAGGGTCACCACTAAATTACTTGAGTGTTCGCTATTTTCCTAGAACTCTAACGTGACCTCATGGGGTGCTTTCCGGAGTCTTTACAATTTATTAGGTTTTCTAAGCTTCTAACTTCTCCTAAGGCACGTACGAGCAATTTAGCTAAACTATCTCTAAGTTACTTTGAGTTTCGAATGCAAAGGCATTCGAACGTACGCGTTTCCGTTTGCAACATTTCTCGCTTTAATTAACTCGATTTCGTTCCTGGAGTATCTATCGTGATCTATTGCGATTAAATTTCGCGGTTGTAAAGCGCGGGGCCTGTGAAGTTATTCGCGGTGTGTTTCCGACGCGAGTCGCGAGTCTATATAATTTAATATCATATGTTACGTCACGCCGTGAGCGCAACGACTGGCGCGCGAATTAAAGCCGCGATCATAGGGCCGCGAATCAAATCAGCATCGCGAAACCCCATAGGCAACCGCGCGGTACAGTAGTTTCTCGATTTCTGCATGGATTTTATCCTCGCTATGGTTGCACGGGAGTTACCCCCTCCACTAATAAATCACCAGGATATGTCACTCACGCCCGAACACCGAAGGCTCGGCGGCTTCGTTTGAACTCGAGCGCGAAGACTTGAGTCACACTATCGGCTCGAGTCATTTAAATACAAATATAAAAGTTTTTTGTTTCTTATTTGTTATCAATAAAAATTATACCATTGCATTCCTGAGCTTTTCCTGATTAACGTCATATAAAATTCGACCCGATTTGATTAACTACCGAGCAACGAAACGTGCAACGATGTGACGTGCGACGAGCTGCACGGAACCGGGCGCTTCACCGTTGTACGGCAGAGAAGGATGCCTACCGTAGATAGACAAGGAGGAGCATAGGCAGTCGTCGAGTCTCAAAATTCGTGCTGGTGCGTATGGTTGCATGGAGGCTTGCGTGCGCCAGACAAGGAGAATACATGCGGGAGAAAAGGACGGTGTTATATTCGTCGGCCGAGAACCGAGCGTTTCACTTCAAGCCGACTCATCGCCGCACGACAGAGAAGGGCCTATAGGAGAACCTATAGGAGAAAGACAAGGAGGGCCTGCGGGCCTGCTTTCCGTGCAGCTCGTTGCATGTCACATCGTTGCACGTTTCGTTGCTCGGTGGTTAAACAAATCGGGTCGAATTTTATATGACGTTAATCAGGAAAAGCTCAGGAATGCAATGGTATAATTTTTATTGATAACAAATAAGAAACAAAAAACTTTTATAATCGCATTTGTAACATGATACGGGTACATGACCCAGCGCTTCGCGGGCTACCCGGGCCCATACTCTTCAAAAGCCGCCGCCGGCACAAAAAATTCACTACCCTCGGCTATGTCGTTGCACGGCGCCAGTCCCGATTTTCGTGCAGAAATCGAGAAACTACTGTAACTATAAAACTTTAGATTTCCGTACCGTTAGTAACAATGTACACCAAACGTTAAGATTCATGAATAGGTATTGTATTTTGAATATTATTGGAGTCAAGCTAGCATGTGGTTAATTGCCAGGACGTGCCAAATAACAGAGGCCGTAGGATTACCGGTTTATTAAAGTACTTAGCACCGTAAAAGGCTCCGGAAAAGCAACCCAAGGGTTCAAGCCGATACTTGGAAATAAATAATAGAACTACCATATAAAATAGCGAAAAGACATTTAGCCTCAAAACAGGCCACCTCTTGAAATAAGGAAGGCGTACAATAGGGCACAGCCATAAAACGCTCCCTCTCTAAACCTTCGCCAAGTATCTGCTGACCACGTGGGCCTGCTTGGGCCTTTCCGCGTCCCCTCTCCGAGCGACCCTCCGTAGGCCCGCGCGCGCCAACGCCTCAACGCTGCGGGCCTCCCACAGCCGAAGACGCCCGAAGACACCAGCCAACCAGAGGGCCCGCTGGGTCCCTACCCCGACGACGCCGCGTGGGAGACGACGAAGCAGAGTGGGAGTCCTGAGGGCCCCAGCGCGGAGCTCAAAAACTTGGACGACACTCTTTTACGGAACTCGGTTCTAGAACCACACTCTGTATTTACAAGGTTGAATAAACCAACATTCGTTTTCGCTTTAAAATCCAGTCTGCTTTTATTTTCTACAAACACCGTCTAGTTCGTGATCGTGAGCAGAGCGCGTAGCGCTCCACGGGCAACTTACCCACCGCCAAAGACTCTACGGTCCTTTTCAGGGCCACCCTAGGAACTTTCCGCTCGCATCGTAACACATACTACAACGTTGCGATTCCGCGACACCGTCGATCCAGGCTTGAGTCACGACTGTGAATACGGCGCGGCTCAGCTCAAAAATTCCGGCTCCCAGAGGTCAGGCTTGAGCTCCTGGCTCAGCCACGACTGTGAATACGGGCCTATATAATTTGTCGCGGAATCGCAACGTTGTAGTATGATATTAAATTATATAGACTCGCGACTCGCGTCGGAAACACACCGCGAATAACTTCACGGGCCTCGCGCTTTACAACCGCGAAATTTAATCGCAATAGATCACGATAGATACTCCAGGAACGAAATCGAGTTAATTAAAGCGAGAAATGTTGCAAACGGAAACGCGTACAATAGCCTTTGTATTCGAAACTCAAAGTAACTTAGAAATAGTTTAGCTAAATTGCTCGTACGTGCCTTAGGAGAAGTTAGAAGCTTAGAAAACCCAATAAATTGTAAAGATTCCGGAAAGCACCCCATGAGGTCACGTTAGAGTTCCAGGAAAATAGCGAAACACTCAAGTAATTTAGCGGTGACCCTCCGTCACTCACTTCCAAGAATTTAGCTTTTTCAAGTACGAAATTCGAACAATGGCCGTGTAATAAATTCAAGTAGATGTTTGGCCAGAGACCTTGTGACCACATGGGCCTGCTTGGGTCTTCTGCACCCCCCACCGTAGGGTTGACAGAGTTTAGGCGGGCGATCTCCCAAAATGCGTGCGCAACCGGAAGACTACCACCCAACCTGAGGACATCGGCTCACCACCCATCCGAGGACGCTGATTGGGCACCCCACCAGAGAGGACTGCGGAGGAGGAGGATCAACCCCCACGCGGACGAGAAGAAGGAAGGGAGAAATGACTGAGAAGTGCTCAGAAAACATTTTTTGTAAAACACTTATATTTCGAACGTCGTTCAATATACTCCAATTCTACCAGAGCTCAAGTGAATTTCTTTATCTTTTCCAACCATTGGTTCTCTAACATCCAAGTTCTGCCGTAAAATCCGCTCGGAACGCATCAACGGTTAATCGCGATTAAACTCCCCGCGCAAGTTTCGCGACAAATTTAATATCATATTACAACGTTGCGATTCCGCGACACTATGCTACGGTGCTGCGACTCGGCCGAAATCTAGTGCGCATGACGAAATAGGTTCGAAGACTTCGAAGCCTGGTATCACTACCCCCCTGCCAGTATCCGTCTCTACATACTCCACTCGGAGATTCACGACCCTTGGGCCCTGTATAATAATCGAAATGGAAATGGCGAAATTGAGTAAAACTGATGGCTGTGGCACGTGAACGGTAAAAGGGGATTAAAGTGTTTCACCCAGTTTCTCTTCAAGAAAATGCCATAAATGTACATCTGCAGTGCACATTGGAAATGCAAGCAAGTATGGCACCTATACCCAACTGTTGGATTAATTTATCTACCGTGACAGCGTTTGACAAGGGTAAGGACTATAGTTAATGTTCGTTACAGTAGTTTAAATTATGGCTATGAAAACATAGTTTGTGTCGTACAATTCTTGTTATAATAATTTTATCGTAATTATGATTTCTAACTAACAAATAACGTCGGATGTTCATAACCAATTCCGAACATATTCTGTACCATCAATAACTAACTACTGAGTACACTCAAGTTTAATAATAACTGCTGAAGTATTATGTTCCAAGATGTAAAGATATAATTTTAGTACTCATGTAATTAGTTATTTATTCATTTGTTAATTCTCAATCGTAGGTAATGCAATAATAATCTTACATAGAGTTTCCCTTGTGAGTGAATGTATCCACCACAATTTTACGACGAATTTTTATTCTTGTTATTTATAGGAAATTACAGCAGGACAACAGCTAGATTGAACAACAGTATGCAGATACAGAATGCTGATCAAATAGTACAACCCGTACCGTTTTCAACTAGTCTATTAATTGAATCATTGATACAACAATTGTGTATAATATTTGAGGGCAACAAAAGTCATCGGAATAAGTTGTTTCTTGGTAAGGAAATAAAAATAGATACAAGGTTCTAGTCAATTTTATATACAACTACGCTAAAAACATGTTGAACTATATATCGGCACTTATGTTTTACATTGGTTAGAAAGTTCATTATTTTTGTTAGACTTTCAGTGTTTGACATTTCTAAGCGTAAAGCTATTCGAAAGAAATTATTAGATTGACACAAACTGTTGGATATATTTTTTCATAATTTTTATATTTCAGCCATTTGTGACAAACTCCATGAACTCAAGTTAATCGATAGTTCTTATAGTATGGTAGAGTTTGAAACATTACGTGGCCAATATCAACATGTACTATACCATTTAGTTGCTGTTGCACGTGCATCGCTGGGTAACGACACTGTTGTACATATCCCAAGGTACGTTACATTCATATTCAAAGCCATTTTTGTTAATGCTAGAACTAATGGAGTAGTTAGTTTCAAATAAACTTGTTATTGTGTATTAAAAGAATGTATCTTATTACTTCCTTGAAATTAAACAGAGCAAAGTCAATGTTTGATATAATTTTAAATAAAACTACTTCGATAGGCGACATTAGCTTTATGTTTGCAGATGCTTAACGACTGACTGGTCTAGATATCACAGAGAATTTCAGGAAATAAGCTTTATTGCTGCTGGAGGATTTGGCAATGTTTTTAAAGCTCTACACCGTCTAGATGGTATAGAATATGCAATTAAAAAAATAGTAGTACGTTCAAAACGTATTAAAAGTATAGTACAACATTTAGAAGAAGTGAAAACTCTTGCTAAGTTGAATCACACAAACATTATATCATATAAGTGTGCATGGATTGAACCAACATTCCCACAAACAGTTGTTCATGCCTTACCCTATACAGATAACAGAAAATACTCAAATAATGTTAAAGTGTCTGAAGACAATAGTTGTGATAACTGCAGCTTGTCAAATTCGGAAGGTAGTCGAACAAATCCAAGTAATAATGACATTGATGGCAACCATGTTCTACCCAAAGCCAGAAAATTGGGTATGTAACCATTGAAATATTAGTGGTAAATAATCAATGGTTGCTCAGATAAAATTCCAGTAATCTATTAGGTTTCTTTTGTCTACACTGTAGAGGAAAGTGAAGAAAATTCGAATAAGAATTTAATTGCATACCAGGATACTTGCTCTAATAGTATATCTTTCCGAAATAATAGCAGAGTTAGTAAAATTTATAACACATGCACGGACGATAATACCAATTACTCCGGAGATGCCAATGATTCGTCGACAGACGCAGATGGCAAAAGGATTTGTAACTATATACCACAAACGGTCAGTATTATTATTAAGTATTATTTTGGAAATTTCTGAAAGTGATTGCTATTTTTATAATTCAATTCAGGAAAAACTAAATTATCTCTTTCATCCTGCCATCTTTATGTTGTGGGTATGTAGGGCGATGGATATGTAACTCTGTATATTCAAATGGGACTGTGTGAAAAGACACTTTACCAATGGCTTGAAGAACGAACAGAACCTACACCACAATCAATGGTAATTGGGATATTATCACAAATTATCTCGGGTTTGCATTACATACATTCTCGAAGTATTGTACATCATGATGTGAAGGTAAAAAGCTTTTTAATGACTTCTGAGATAGCTAACAATGAGTTTGCTATCACGGATATGATAAATGGCCTTTTTCCTGCTTCAGCCAAGTAACATATTTATTACAACTACGGGACATCTACAAATACAATTAGGGGATTTTGGATTAGCTTGCCCATTACAAAGAGAAAGCCATCATTCGGTAATGGGAACACATATGTATGCGGCGCCAGAACAATTGGAAGGAAAATGTGATCCTAAAGTAATGAGTACCAATATTCGTTAATCATTGATTGTCATGATTGAATCTCATTTATACTTGATATAATTTCATACATTATATTATCATGAATAACATTATTAACGGGATATAATGTATAACATTATATCACGTATAATCTTCTTTGCAATAACTGTAAAAAGTTACTATTTGATTCGATAAGAAACCAATTGTAAATATCAAGTATTACACGTGCTCAACAAATGGTAAATTTAGCACACTAAGGTTTTTGAAACGAAATCATATACACGACATAATTTTTTGCACTTTTTTCTATCTTACGTCAATTTGTCGAATTATGATTTCTAGAGCGACATTTACAGCGTTGGAATAGTTTTGTCAGAATTATTAGTTCCCACAAGTACTTTGATGGAACGTTGTCAACTTATTACGAATCTGAGGAAAGGCCAAATACATACAACTCTAGCTCTAGAACACCCCAAATTGGTAAGTGATTAAAATAGCAAATAATGGAAATACTCAGACATCAGAGTAGACTTATAGTTTGTTACACTTAACAATCTAATAAGTTCATCTACCTTTTGATCCGTCGTTTATTATATTCATACAAAAGATAGATTTTCTTTGCCTAATTCGAAAGTATTAAATAATATTTAACATTAGCGGGAAGGGTACAAGCTGGATATGCGTGCCACAAAAATCGTAGTACTAATAATATTTAGTCGCTATTTCCTCAGGAGCGTGTTTATGTGCACATATGCCGCGGCTGCAACGGCAAGAAATAGGGTAGCGATAGGTTTCATAGCGAAGGCTTAGGCAAATGGGATTTTGGATAGGGCAAGTTCAAGCACTAGTTCAAATTCAGGATTCAGATCAGCTCCACTCCACCAGTACTCGTGCGGTCGACTGCCCCGTGTTGGGCCCGCTGTAATCTGAAAGGTTTTCGGCGAGTATAGAGTATTACAAACTCGGAGATTTTTCCAGCTTTCGACAGTAATATTTCCGAATAGCGAAATTTCAAGAATCTACTTCCAGAGTGCAAAAGTTCGAAACTTTTCCCTTCGAATGAGTCCTTTCCGTGCTCGATTCCTTCGTTTTTTACAATAGAAAAACTTGCTCTAAGAAAGTCCTATTTTCACTTACAAACGACGCTGCCATCGGCCTGAGTCTACCGGCGTAAGTTCGTGTAATGCGACTAAATATTTGTTTCACATCTTGGTCACCTACTCTTTGGATTACATACTTCTTGATTTTTATTACTTACTGTACCTAAAATAAGATTTTCATTTTCCTTCCTCTTTAACTTGTTTAACGAAGAAGATTAACGTTACTTTGATCAAATATTACTAATTTATGTGAATCGTTGCTTTTAACGTATTTCAGGTGCAAATAGTAAGCCAATTGGTACAAACTGATCCCAGAAGACGACCAACCACTGCTCAACTTTTGGAAGATATCAATGAAGATAAAGATATGCTTATAGCGCAACTTCGGAACAGTATCATAGAAAAGGATCATACAATTGATATGCTACGAAAAAAGTTATCTATGTTAGAAGCCAAAATCGAGTAACATGTTCTTGGACAAGTATAGGAAGAAATGGAATACTGACACCCGGAAAACAGTGTATCCAGTTAAAAAGTAGGAAATATATTATGGTATTGCCACGAGAAAATCATTACGATCATAAGCATTCAACACTGTGCAACGGTGTTTCTCGCGACCATCTCAGGTTACACATTAATGCCATAGTTATTTTTACAGCTCACTATTTTCTGCCTTTGTACTAAGTTAAAATGAACATCTACAAAATTGTATTCAATAAATAAAAAGTAGTATAATTTTTATAAACATACATATAATTACTATTTTAACCTATTTTTTATGTCAATGATCGCAGAAATCATTACAACCCTTGGAAGATGAACGGTACATTTTATAAATTTTTTTCCTTAGTAATAGGATGTTGTAAATATTAAATAGGACAGAAATAAATCGCGATAGAGATGTCGTAACTAACAGAATAATCTCGTGCCGTGTAAAAATAACAAAATGAATCGACTAGAATATTTATTATAACTTCTGAAGAATTGTATCAAATATTTCTTCAAGTTTTTGACCTGCCATTATCCGCGTAAATGGTGCATTGGGGATATGGCATTGTTGTAACAAATATCGTATGCTTGTGTGTTGTTGCAAAATATCTGGTGGTAAATCATGTAATAATCCTTCAGAGAGTGAAAAATCAACTGCATTTGGAATCAGCAATAACTGCAAAAAGTTTATTTATGCTTAGCTATATCGAACATTATGCAATTAGGACATATATCATGATTATATCATGATTTAACAAACCTGGCAAACTGAATAAAAATTGTGATCACTAATTTGATGATTACATATATCCTCGCATGAAAACATTATATGATCCGCTCGATGTGAACTTCCATTGTTTTCATGTAATTCGTACACTATACGTGATTGACAATAAATAATTGACAATTTATGTTATGAATATTGAGAAAACGATTGTTTCAAATTTCATTACCTTTTGGTCGGAAACTTTTATCCACTACAATTATATTTTCTAAGTCTACAAATTTGGCAACACCATTAGAATCAATTGCTATATTATCTGCTGATATGTCAGTTAGATAAAAAGCAAAATCTGCATCAGCAAACGTAAACATATTAGCTGCGTGTAACAGGCTTGAAGCAATTTTCATCCTCAATGACCAAGTCGCATGATAGTAATGACTCAAGGGTGGTCCAACGTATTCTTCTATTATTACACGCCCACATGCACCAAAATACTTGGGAACAGGCCATCCACTGTTAGCAGGCAATATCTACAAAATTTTAATATTTGTTTCACAATATGTGAAGTTTGCATATAATGCTTTTTGCTATGTAATTATGATATTAATCCGTTAAATTAGAATCTTAAAAAACTGTATCAACTGTAACAACTTTTGTATGTGAAAATAAAATACTAGATATTTCTACTTCTTTTGATGTATAGAATCAATGGTTAAAAAGAGATCATACATGCAAGGAACACTCAGTCTAGATGGATATACTATCATGTAATATAAATTGTTGGAAGAAATAAAAGATTAACGTTACATTGTGTTGATCACTGTGTAACTACCTCTTTGATTTACCTGAAGCATGAGAGGCTCCGGATTGATGAAAATGAGTGTCCAAATAGTTAAGGCAAGCGTCTTTCGATGAACCTCACGATTGTTGGAATACACCTTTTGTAACAAAGTGTTCAATCTTTGTGTTGTGGGACAAAGTCGCAATCGACTTAAATAATCTTTTTCATATTGTAAACTAATCTGTTGTTTTATACTTTCATAGACTTCTGCCGTCCATTTATCCATATTCATTTCGTCCTTGCGTAAATAATTAAGAAATTTTGATCCTATTTCATCTAAATCTTTTAATTCTATATCGGACCCCAATTTTTTAATGACAATCTTATTGTTGTTAACCGTTCCATAGAAAACATTTTTAATTCCAAACAGGTAAGAGAGGATTGTTGAAAAATCATTTTGGTCTAAAGTAATTTTACTAGCATAATCACACGTAGATACACCATAACATATCGGACATTTTTCTAGTTCAAACATGTTATTTACAAATGCTGATAACATATACAACCTCATTTGTATTAGTATGCCAAACAAAATCACGAATACAATCAATACTATTTTCCATTTTCTTAATCTACATATTTTATACATTATTGCATTTCTCACTTATCAAGGCACCCGACGTTTCGCATCCGATATCAAGACACGATAACGCCTCGTTCCGAGTATACTCATGGATATATGATTGTAAACAGTACTGCAACAGTCTGTTGCAGGGGGGGGGGGGGGGGCACTACTGCCCGTATTCACAGACGTGAATGAGCCGAAATTGAGCCGAGTCAGAGCCAGAAATGATGACTTGAGCGCCGCGCGTATTCACAGTCGTCAAATAAGTGCCCTGTGACGTCATCGGCTCAAGCTCTTGCTCACAGAATCCGACTTATTTGCGCCCGTATTCACAGTCGAGCGAGTCAGGATTGAGCCGGATTTTTCGCTGGAGAGGGGGTGGATTCCCGAAGTCAGCCGAAACGGTGGCTTGAGCAAATTTTTGAACGTCCCGCGTCGAATGTCTGACGTCCAGTTTGTAGTGGTTAGTGTCCAGTGTCCAGTTTTTAGCCATTTTTAGCAATTTCCAGTGTCCTGCGGTCTATCTTCAAATTTCGGGATCAACCAGGAATACCGTAAGTAGTTGAAGGTTATGTTTTCTATACTGATTTGCACCCAATTCAACTTTTAATTTGTATTTCTTTTTTGGTCTTCAGGATTTCAAATCTTACAACTTTTACAATTAGAACATGAATTGAACGGGGTGCTGATGGGAGATGCTGAGTTTCCAGCAGGTTCATTTTTGCTGACGCCAATCCTGCATCTGAGGATCATAAAGCGTATGTATTTTTTCTCTATTAATCTCTGTCCTAATTTTGTGAAGACTAATTCTATTTGTAATTCTAATTCTATTTCAGATATAATGCCATCCACATTAGAAGATGGACAGCCGTAGATGGACGTTTGGAATTTGGAGGAGATGCTCCTGCCTCAAGCGAGGAATGGAAATAAAACTGTAATATTGTAATAAAACTGTAATCTTTTAATAAAACTGTTTATTGTCTAAATTGAAGAAGGTTTTTTATTTCCTTCCTGTTCCAATTAAGCTAGTTCTAGATTTAATTCTGCCGATCACGCTTTGACAATGCCGAATCTTAACACACATATTTGAATTTGAGGAGAAAGCGGGAACTATAAAGAGCCTCGTCCGTTGTAACCTCTGATTTAATTGGTCGATACGTCTGACACTATCCCGACAGCACCCGAAGTCTTCTACATCACACACACACGCTCGCAGTAAATGGCTCAGCTTCAGAACGCCGTTTGCTCCGTCGATCCAGGCTTGAGCCACGACTGTGAATACGGCGCGGCTCAGCTCAAAAATTCCGGCTCCCAGAGGTCAGGCTTGAGCTCCTGGCTCAGCCACGACTGTGAATACGGGCCCCAGATGTCAGACTTGAGCTCCCGGCTCAGCCACGACTGCGAATACGGGCCTAGATTCGAACTTCACCCCTCGTCCAATCACAGGACCGCTCGCGCGTCGCGAGCCGTCACTGGCCAATCACCGGGCCGATCGCCGCTATTCTATTCTAGCTGCCAGCCAATTACCGTGCCGCTCGCCGCTACTCTCGCCCGTATTCACAGTCGTGGCTGAGCCGGGAACTCAAGCCTGACATCTGGGAGCCGGAATTTTTGAGCTGAGCCGCGCCGTATTCACAGTCGTCGCTCAAGCCTGGATCGACGGAGCAAAGGCGTTCTGAAGCTGAGCCATTTACTGCGAGCGTGTGTGTGTGATGTAGAAGACTTCGGGTGCTGTCGGGATTAGTGTCTGACGTATCGACCAATTAAATCACAGGTTACAACGGACGAGGCACTGTATCGTTCCCGCTTCCTACTCGAATTCAAATACGTGTGTTAAGCTTCAGCACTGGCAAAGGGTGATCGGCAGAACTAAATCTAGAACTAGCTTAATTGGAATAGGAAGGAAATAGAAAACCTTTTTCAATTTAGAAAATAAACAGTGTTATTAAAAGATTACAGTTTTATTGAAATATTACAGTTCTATTAAAATATTACAGTTTTATTAAAATACTACAGCTTTATTTCCATTCCTCGCTTGCGGCAGGGACATCTCCAAATTCCAAAGGTCCATCTACGGCTGTCCATCTTCTAATGCGGATGGCATTATATCTGAAATAGAATTAAAATTACAAATAGAATTAGTCTTCACAAAATTAGGACAGGGATTAATGGAAGAAAAATACATACGCTTTATGATCCTCAGATGCAGGATTGGCGTCAGCAAAAATGAAAGTGCTGGAAACTCAGCATTTCCCATCAGCACCCCGTCCAATTCATGTTCTAATTGTAAAAGTTGGAAAATTTGAAATTCTGAAGACCTAAAAAGAAATACAAATTAAAAGTTGAATTGGGTGCAAATCAGTATACAAAACATAACCTTCAACTACTTACTGTATTCCTGGTTGATCCCGAAATTTGAAGATAGACCGTTGGACACTGGAAATGGCTAAAAATGGCTAAAAACTGGACACTGGACACTGGACACTACACGTTGATTGTTAAACGCTGAAAACTGGACACTGGACACTAACCACTACAGACTGGACGTCAGACATTCGACGCGGGACGTTCAAAAATTTGCTCAAGCCACCGTTTTGGCTGACTTCGGGAATCCACCCCCTCTCCAGCAAAAAATCCGGCTCAATCCTGGCTCGCTCGACTGTGAATACGGCCGCAAATAAGTCGGATTCCGTGAGCAAGAGCTTGAGCCGATGACGTCACAGGCGACTTATTTGACGACTGTGAATACGCGCGGCGCTCAAGTCATCATTTCTGGCTCTGGCTCGGCTCAATTTCGGCTCATTCACGACTGTGAATACGGACCTCTATGCTATCGTGGCCACACGCGCTTAACGAAGACTTGACTCGAAACCGGGAGACTACACGCGTCGTCCAGGCCAGGATTTCGTCGTGGTCATTCACCTGCTATGGCCTGTACCCGATGAGGCCTCCAAGGCCCCCCCCCCCCCCCCCCCTCGAAGCCGTCGCTAACACCCGCGACGTTGTTTTTCCGGAACTTAACCCCCCAGGACTTTAGCTCCCTTCGACCACGACGAACCCCTTCCCGAGCACTTTACTGAACCGTCCCGAGACCCCACAAAGACTGCACGCACACCAAAGAATCGCGAAAGGAAGGATCAGCCGCTTACCGTCACCGTCACCCTGCTAACCAGCAACCACTAGGTCCTCGGCTCTATTCTTCCCTCAATACGTGTCTCCCAAAAAGCTTACTGTTATCGATAACTTGCCGAAACGCTCACGTGTTCTAGCCACCTCGCACGCCGGAAGTCGAGTGAAGCAGGTTAACACGCGGTCGGTGACGAGGGCTCGTGTCGCCAATTACGCCGCCTAGAATTGGGAGGGTTGTGCTAGTTAGGTCCCCCGGCGGCCGACAGGTGGTGGGTCATGTCCCGAATTGGCATTGATCCTGCGGCCTAGATCCTCGTTGTCTCCGTCCTGCTTTCTCCGGTAGTTGCTCCGGTCGGGATGTCGACCGGGTGATCAGTCCGGCCGACATCGCCGAACTTTCCTGGGACTCATAAATGTAAATCGAGGGGGTTAGTATTATCTTATTTATTGGTGTGTGCTTGGCCCTTCGGAACGCGAATCCCCCGGCCCGACGTGCGAGGTACTTTTTGCAACGCGGAGGCTGGCGGTGACGGAGCGGATCCTATCGCTTTATGAGTCCCAGGAAACTGCGTGAACTGTGTTGTTAGTTAGGCATAATCGGATATTATTTTTACTTATACGGTTGCTAAGGATCGTAGCTCTTTTCCTATGTCTACTGTCTTCTTCTTGTCTGCATTACGGTTCAGCACTCCGTGTGTAAGAGGTCAAGTGCCGATACGTGTGTCTTAATAATTATAATAAAGATGTATTGCAAGTCTGCCTGATTAATGATTTACCCAATAACCAATTACGCTGACACTTGGAAAAAAGTAATAAAGTAGTTTGAAATAGCGAAGAGACACTCAGTCCCTTCAATGCTAGACAGGCCACTACTCCAGACCGGAAAACTGCAACAATGGCCCGTATTCACAGTCGTGGCTGAGCCGGGAGCTCATGCCTGACATCTGGGAGCCCGAATTTTTGAGCTGAGCCACGCCGTATTCACAGTCGTGGCTCAAGTCTAGATCAACGGAGCAAACGGCGTTTTCGGCCATTTACTGCGAGCGTGTGTGTGTGCGGTAGAAAACTTCGGGTGCTGTCGGGATAGCGTCCGACATATCGACCAATTAAATCACAGGTTACAACGGACGAGGCTCTGTACCGTTCCCGCTTTCTACTCAAATTCAAATACATGAGTTAAGCTTCGGAATTGTCGCCAGAAATGTGAATTTTTTCAAACGTACCATTAAATTAAGTAGCAGTTAAAAAAGTGCTATATAGCACAAAATAATATGTATAATATAATTTGTATAATATACAGGGTGAGTCAGTGACCTTGCACCAAACTGAAACCACGTATTTTAGGGGTCAATAGAAGCCTAAAAGTCCCGGAACACAAAGTTGAAATCTCAACCCTTTCGGAATTACAGGGGGTTGAAATTTCAAGTTTTGAAAAATCATATCTTCCGACGGGATAATGCTAGCGTCACGGGTCTCTTTCTAGAATATGTGGGAGGGCCGGAGCTATGTGAAAAAAATTGAAATCATTTAAAAATTATTATTAAGTCGCATTATTATTGATTTTCTTGTAGTTTCTCGATGAAGCAGCAACATTTTCAGGTACGAAAAAAATCACAGTCATTCTGTGATGCACCCAAAAAAATATCGCGTTATAAAAAGTTTAAAATTTTAATAAATGTGGCCAGGATAAATTTATGGCTGCATGTGTCACTGCGGCGGTAGAAGGCTCGAAGTCGGCTCGGGTGTCTGTTTGCCTAGGTCAGTTAGGCCCAGCTTATCTCGAGGGCCTGCTACCGAACACCGCAGTGCGAGAGAGAGAGTGAGTGAGAGTGAGAGAGAGAAAAAAGGGTCAGGTTGATGAACTCTACAATGCTGCCATAAACCTGGGATTGAGAATCTCTAGCGGAAAACTTTCAATAATTTATCCTGGCCACATTTATTAAAATTTTAAACTTTTTATAACGCGATATTTTCTTGGGTGCATCACAGAATGACTGTGATTTTTTTCGTACCTGAAAATGTTGCCGCTTCATCGAGAAACTACAAGAAAATCAATAATAATGCGACTTAATAATAATTTTTAAATGGTTTCTATTTTTTTCACATAGCTCCGGCTCTCTCACATATTCTAGAAAAAGACCCGTGACGCTAGCATTATCCCGTCGGAAGATATGATTTTTGAAAACTTTAAATTTCAACCCCCTGTAATTCCGAAAGGGTTGAGATTTCAACTTTGTGTTCCCGGACTTTTAGGCTTCTATTGACCCCTAAAATACGTGGTTTCAGTTTGGTGCAAGGTCACTGACTCACCCTGTATATATATATGTATAATATATATATTGTCACGAGAATTTTCCCTTACTTCGATATTCGGCACCGGCTAACCCGAAAATTACTCGTGAGCAAAGAAAATGCGCGAGATTCTCTCCTCCAAATTTCCAAAATCCAAAATCCTTAATCCGTTGGGCGCCAGGCACCGAAGTGCCGCGAGCCGAGGCTCGTTCGAAATGTTACTAAATAATTCTACTCTCCAGTCTATCAAAAAGTGATTCGAGAATCTCCTTACTTAACGAAATCGGAACGTCGAAATTTCTCCCAGGGCCGGACTACGCGGAATGAGTTCGATTCTATCGAGCATGGGTGGAGTGACGACGCAAAACAGGAATTTCACACACAAAATAATTCTCACACAACGATTCAAAATAAATCCGAGAGTCGGCACATTTTATTTTTCGTCATCGCCCGAAGGCGGAATTACAAACGCGAAGATCGAATTACAACTCTCGAGATTACACGCGGTAACGCACGCGACGCACTAGATTACATCATTCGTTACGGGAGGACTCGATACGGAAAAGCACTACGCAATACCGGTGAAGCCGGAAAATCTCTCATAATTTCGATACCAAACGGGATTCTAACGCGTACAATTCTTCATTACATTCGACACAAACGAAAAGGGCTAGTTAAGTTCGCTTACCGAATCGCTGGCCTCTCGTAGACTCTCAAATATCTTTTCCATTGTTCTCGTTCGATCTCGTCCTCTCACAAAACGATCGCTAATCGATTCTAAGGTTGCAGTACGACTGAGATCACTAATTGATGCTAATGGTGTAGTACGACTGAGACCGCGTGCTCGGCAATTACGCCGTACATTCGGCACGCGCATGAGTAGAAGCTTTTCCCGCGACGCTGGTGGTGACGTCACTGTGAGTCCTGTCGATCCTCCACAGATGTCGGCAGGTGGTCCTTTTTCGGGAGGTTGGCGGCTGGTGGTCGCCGCTCGCGGAACTCTTGCTGCGGCAGGCTGGGTGGGGAGAGATCGGCCCTCAGGCGTCCGCGCCTCGATCCCCCCGGGATCGCCGTGCCCCGCGTGGGTCACCAATAGGGGTGGCCCAACACGGAGGCTCCGCAGGGCACCGGTGTCGCACCGCCGGCTCACGCACGCCGGGGTGAGCGCTCCCGTGGCCCCGTGGGCCCGCTGACCCCTGGTCAGCGGCGGGAAGCGTGTTCTAGGGAGGATCCCCCCGGGATACCTCCCCCGTCCTTGCACCCTGAGCGCCCCTCCTTCTCCTTCTGCCGGTGTTTCCGCCGTCTCTCCTGCCACGCGACTCACAAAATTCGGGAATTAGCCTCGGTAATTTATTCACGGAAGGCCCCGAGAGTAGTTTCGCGTTTGCTTATTATTTTTATTTACTATTTTGTGACGTTGCCAGATCTGCAACGTCACAACGGCCCCCCCCTTAAGGAAGGTCGCCCCGACCTTCCCGCCGGCGAACAGACCGTAGCCCTTTTCGGAAACGCGACTCCACTCGGGTCCTTCCGTGTACTCAAAATTGACACACACAACAAAATACATGAAAAAAGATCCCTAAATTTTCCTCCCTACTGGGAGCATAACCCATACGAGTCGCAAGCGACCATCCTCTGAAACGATTTGCTGTTCCGTCCATCAAGACGATAATAAAGCGGTACTCACCAAAATCACGTATTGACACCTTTTCCTGGAACGAGTTGATTTCCGATACCTATTTCTCTCTCTCTTCACTTCCTAACGCCTCGGGGTAACGGGAGGGGTTAACAATAATCGCACGACTGGCACACACACGCTTATTTATTTAGACAAAAAAAAATTTTAGTGTAACGAAGTAAACACATTAAACCCCCAAACCCTACACCTAATACTAATAATCAAAGGCACACACGAAAACGGAAAGAACGGTTCGTAGGGCCGCTCGGGACGGTTGGCCCATGGTCTAGGCCTGCTTCGGCGGGTTCCTCTCCTGCAAGTAAGCCCGCTTGCAGGTCGGGCAGTCGGCCAAGCTCACATTGGCCGCACCGCAGCGGAAGCAAAATTTGAACCGCCGGGTTTCTCGGCATTTGGAGTAGGGGTGGTCTGGGTCCCCACAGTTCCAACATCCGGGCTTCTTTCCGCCCTTATGGCGGTAGGCTCCCGGAATATCCCGCGGTGCCGGCAATCGATTGGGGGCCGCGGTTGGTAGCGGCTTCGGTCCCCCTTGGGGCGTCGGCGCCCAGGTGACCCGTCTTGGTCCCGCAGTGGGTGCGGAAGATCTGGCGGTGGTCGGCGGTAACGAGGGAGATTCCTCCGCCGTCTGAGTCGCGGCATCCTTAAACTCCTTTTTCTGGCCGCCGCTTCCTACTAGTAGCCTCCTTGGTACCTGAGGCGGGGGCTGCGATACCGGGAGGGGCCCTCTCTGCTCCTCCACTCGTGCCCGGTACTCCCAATATTCCGGCAGCGCCTGTACTACCGCGTCGGGATCTCCGAGGTGCTCCCGCTCTTTGAAATAGAGCCATTCCGGCTCGGAAATTAACTCCTCTGGTTCGGTATCCTAACAAGTTAGTACGGTATTAGTAGGTTAAACACGATAAGGTTTTAATTGGGAAATGTGGAACTTTCCGATACGTCTTCCGTGTTCGTTCTCTAATTCATAAACGACTCGCGATAGTACTCGAGATACGCGAAAAGGTCCATGGAAACGTGGCGCTAATTTGGCTGCGATGTTCTGTGCAGCGGAAGATAACACATGGTGACGCTTCAAAACCATGTCTCCCACTCGAAAGGTGACGTCTCGTTTATTGCGGTTGTAGTATGCGGCCTGTTTCTCGTAAGCGGCCTCTAGATTTTCGCTGACCCACAGTTCGACGTTGACCATCTTCTTCATCCTTTCCGACCAATTCTCGATATCGCTTGTGGTCGGAGGTTCTGGTAAATCCTTGGTGTCTTCAAGCTCCTTCAGGCTTCGGCCGGATCGGGGCTCGCGTCCGAAGTTCAGAAATGCGGGAGAGGCTTCCAAAACGGCATGATACGCCGTGTTGTACGCGAAACGGAAGGACGGTAGATGACGGTCCCACTCTCGATGGTCTTGTTCCAAATAGGCCACAATCATCGTCTTCAAAACTCGATTGACTCTCTCCACTGGGTTCGCCTGCGGGTGGTACGGTGGAGTCGTGGCGTGGTGGATCCCATATTCGGTAATAGCCTTCTCGAGAGTTTTATTTATAAATTCCGTCCCGTTATCAGTGAGGATAACTTCGGGTGTACCCCAACGCGAGAAAACCAGCTCTTCCAATGCTTCAGCAATCTTGGCTCCGGTAGCGGCTCGTAAAGGGCAGCACTCGATCCATTTGGTGAAAAGATCTTGCATCACCAGCAGGTACACAAATCCTTGTTTGCTTTTCGGGAACGGACCCATAATATCGGCCGCCACAACCTGCCATGGCTGCGATACCTTCCGTTTGCCCATTAAACCGGGAGGGGCTTCCTGGCTGACCTTCGTACGTTGGCACACCTCACATCTCCGTATGACTCGCAGGATGGTTCGGAACATTCCAGGCCAATAATATTGCCTCGCGACACGTCGGAAAGTCTTCTCTACTCCAAGATGTCCCGCCTGTGGGGACTCGTGCTCCTGGGCGATAATCGGTATTCGTTGCGTTTCCGGTACTACCAGCTTCCATGCGTCGAGATCTTCCTTCAGCAGTGCCTCTTTCATTTCGTCGCTACGTCGATATAGCAGCTGTTCGCCCTCGACCTTCCAATTCGGAAATTGCTTGGGTTGCGCCAGTACCTGTTTCTTTCGTTGGTCATACCAGGTACCGAGATCCGTGGTTGCGGCGACAACTGTTTCGGGAATACGGGACAATGCGTCAGGCACATGGTGTAAAGCGCCCTTCCGATAGATCACCTCAAAATCGTAGGCTTCTAACTGCAAGGCCCATCTTCCTAATCGCCCTACGGGATCCTTCAAGTTGTGTAACCACCTCAGGCTGTTATGGTCGGTGATTACGGTGAAACGGTACCCTTCCAGGTAGGCGCGGTACTTCTTGACGGCCCAGACGATAGCGAGGCACTCCAATTCGGTAGTCGTATATTTGCGTTCGGCAACACTTAAGGTTTTGCTGGCGAAAGCTATTACTCGCTCTCCCTCTTCGGTAGTCTGCGTTAAGACAGCTCCGAGTCCGACGGTACTGGTATCCGTGTGCAGGACAAAAGGTAAGTTGAAATCCGGGCAGGACAAAACTGGTGCGTTCGCAATCATGTCCCGCAGTGTTTCGAAAGCTGCTTGTTGTTCGGCAGTCCACGTCCACGGTTGGTCTTTCCTCAAAAGCCTAGTCAGGGGTTCAGATATTGTCGCGAACTCGGCTAGGAATCGGCGATACCAAGAGGCCATTCCTATAAATCGCCGTAGCTGCTTAATGTTGTGTAGTAGGTCCCCAAAAGCCACGTAGCTCCCCCGCGAATTAACCGCGCAATAAGTAACCCGATAGGGATGAGTCATAGGCCGCGCGATCGCGAACATTACCAAATATGGGCATAACCTTGAGCGCCCCTTGATGCACCGTCAACAATTTAGAAATAGAAGCTTCGAGAATAAGGCCCCAGCGACCAAAAACGTAGACTAAGCAGAAATATTGTATAAAAGACGGCCCGCGGCGAAGCAACGGGGAGATTCCTGAAAACGCGAGTAGTAGATACCGTAACGCCGCTGGCCGCCTGTTTGACCGCCGATCTCAGTATCGCGGAGCACCTTGTAACCATCGTTGTAGACCACCAGGCATTCTTCAATAAAACAACGAAGTGATAACGTTTCCTGGAGTGGATTCCTATCCTTAAGTGACACACGATCCCCTACCTTCTAACGTGCACGACTACAATCGGGAACGCCGAAGCTATCCCAGTCACGCACACAACATAATTTGGTGGCAGCGGTGGGATCCGTCACCTCCGGAACGCAACAAACAAGGAAAACGACGGCCAGAAGGCAACCGAAAAGAAGAAACCAACAACCAAAGAAGCAAACACGCAAGAAGAAGAAGCAAATAATTAAACGAACAAAACGTACAAGAAGACGAACCAAGTAATTAAACGAGCAAGACATACAAAGGAAGCCGCCAACCAGAAATCAAGAAACGAGAATCAGCAAAGCCGAGACAACGCACGAGAATCAACAAAGCAGAGACAACGCACGAGAATCAGCAAAGCAGAGACAACGTACGAGAACCAAACAGCCAACGCACAGCTGAGCCCAAGGACGACGATAACCGTGCAGCCGCAACCCGATCGTCGAGTGACCTCAGCCAAGGCCGTCGCCGACGAACACCTGCCACAGAACCCCAGCGTAACGTAAGTCGAAACCATGCGCCGACTCGTTATCTAAGCCGATAACAGTAGATGTCCGACAGCCGTTTATACATCCGAACATACGCGAGCCGAAATCGGATATTTAATTCACTTAGAAATAGGCCGATACAGAGCTACCCGGCGGCACGTGTCGAACCAGGTGTCACCGACACCGCAGTAACTGCTCTTAGAGAGATTAGGAACAGCGTTAGGCGCGTACTCGAATACCCGGAATCTCCCGAGGACCCATCCAACAATCTTACCTTCGACCGCGAGTTCTCATTCGGAGAATTAGACAACAGCCTTTTTCCCCCGCGACACGATAGAGCTAATTCTAATAGGTCAAGTCTGTCATTTGAAAGCGCTATCTTCCAACCTCGCACCATGCCAGACCAGGGAGAACAAAACGAAACGACCCCCACTGGAAACCAAAATCCAGTTACCCAGGCCGAAATTTCTGCCGAAATTCACCGACTCCGCGCCGAATTAGACACACTGCTCAACATCAACCATGGTCAGAACCTACCAGGGCCCTCCGCCAGCCCTCGCGTTCTTTCCAACTTACCAATCAAGGACGCGTTGAAATACATCCCTAAATTCGACGGCAGTTCACCGGAAGCTCTCAAAGAATTCCTCAGCGCATGCAATTATGCATTTCTAAAAATACACCCACGCGATGAGGCCGAATTACTAGAAGCGGTTTAACATATCAAACTTTCAAAAAAGGCACTGCTGGAATTCGAACACCGTGACATACACACATACGCGCATCTCAAGGAAGAATTGGAAGCAAGCTATCTCGGGCGCAAATCCGCCGCGTTCCTACAAATTGAATTTAACGACCTGCGACAAAAACCTGGAGAAACTGTGAGAGATTACGCAACTCGCACCGAGCAAATAATGACAGATTTGATGGAGGCCTTAGAGCAGCCCCATCACAACGCGACAGCGATTCGTACGATTCACGAAATTTGTAAACACCAAGCGCTAATCAATTTCCCTCGCGGATTACACGAGCCGTTATGCGCGATAATTCGCGCACGGAATTACGGATCGTTCCAAGAAGCAGTATCTGGCGCAATAGAAGAGGACAAATTAAACGGACCAAACCCCTCACACTCGCGTCACCTCACCTCCACCCGTCACGATTACCACCCTCGACGAACGGAGCGTCCGACCCCCGCGCAACGCAACTTTTACCCTAATCGGACCATTAATTGCACCACTTGCGGAAACGCAGGACATAGTTGGCGCGAATGCCGCTCTGGTCGATATAATGGACCACGCGAATTTCCCCGGGCCGAAGCTCGCTCGAATTATCCGGTACAATGTGCCAAATGCGGAAAAAATGGACATTACGGACGCGATTGCCGCTCCAGCCGATACGCGAGCCAATTCGACTTCGCCCCACGTCAGTCGCAAACGACTGCACACCTAGTCGAAGCCTACTGCGACTACTGTCGTAGACCTGGCCATTCCTACGGAGAATGCCGACGCCGAATTCAACAGCCACGAACTTACGCGCCAAGGACATATACCACGCACTCAAGGCCGGACCCAGCTCCGCGCCCCGCCAACAGAAGCGAAACCGAATCATCGGGAAACGGAGACGAGACGCGACCCCGCGAGAGTGTTGCGTCGTTCAGGTAAACCTCTCGCTAGATAAAACGGATGCTTTACCTTTGACGAACGTGCCCTTAGAAGAAACCTACGACGGAACCGTGCCAATGCTCGTAGATACAGGAGCTTCAATAAGCCTAATAAAAATGCGCCACCTGCGCGATGAAGTACCCATGTGGAGAAAGGAAATAGAAATACTAGGAGCAACAGGAAACTCAATAAAAACCCTCGGAGAAATACAGGGACATATTAGAATAGGCTCCGAAATAATTACGCAACCCTTATACGTAGTAGCAAATGATTTTCCCATCGAATACGAAGGAATATTGGGAATTAATTTCATTCGTGGACATGGCGCCAAACTAGACTGCGCTAGAGATGAGTTACGTTTTGGAACAACCATTTGGAAAACTTATTACGCGAACGCGATGATTCACTTACCGCCACGATCCGAAACCATAGTAGAAATAACAACACGTAGTACGCACGACGGGATCACGACGGCTGACGAAATCCAACCCGGCGTCTTTATCGGAAGCTGCTGGACAAGGCCGCGCCACGGCCGATGCATCGTCAGCATTCTTAACACCAGCGATAACAGCATAGACTTCCGTCCTCCGGCAATTGAACTCGAAGAAGTACACTCGGAGACAAAAATACAACCGATACACAAACTCACTCCCGCGGAAATGGCAAAACGTGATAGCCGAATTGAACGAGTAATACAACAACTACGCGATAAACATTTAAATAAAGAAGAACGGGATTCCCTAATAAATATTTGTAGCACTTATGCTGACGTATTTCACTTGGAAGGCGAACCTCTGACATATACAACCGCCGTATCACACGAAATCCACACAACCGCCAATACCGCGCCTATTAACTCAAGACCATACAGACTACCAGAAAAATACAAACAGGAAATAAACAAACAAGTTCAACAAATGTTAACCGACGAAATTGTACGACCAAGCAATAGCCAATGGAACGCGCCACTTTTGGTAGTGCCAAAGAAAGCCGACGCAAATGGAAACAAAAAGTTACGAATCGTAGTAGACTTCCGGAAGTTAAACGACGTAACAATAGGAGACTCGTTTCCCTTACCTAATATCACCGACATCCTGGACCAACTAGGAAAAGCCAAATATTTTACAACGTTAGATCTCGCTTCAGGATATCACCAAGTAGCTATGGCCGAAGACGCTCGTGAAAAAACCGCGTTTTCTACACCCTATGGACACTATGAATTTAACCGAATGCCTTTCGGACTAAAGAATGCACCTGCAACCTTCCAACGACTAATGAACACTATCTTATCAGGACTACAAGGTATCAAATGTTTCGTATATCTCGACGACATAGTAATACACGGAGGAAGCCTAGACGAACACAATGCACGACTACGCGATGTTCTCGCAATTTTACGCAAGCACAACCTAAAACTACAACCAAACAAATGTGAATTTTTACGAAAGGAAGTAAATTACCTAGGACACGTAATTACCAAAGATGGAATCCTGCCGGACCCGGATAAAATCCGCGCCGTGACAGATTTTCCCGCGCCGCATAACGTAAAAGGAATCCAATAGTTTCTCGGATTAGCCGGATATTACCGCCGATTCATTAAGGACTTCTCAAAAATTGCGAAACCCCTAACTAAGCTAACGGTAAAGGATACCAAATTTGATTGGACCGACGAACAGGACCACGCGTTTCGGACACTAAAAACTGCCCTCACGACGGCACCTCTGTTAATCTATCCCGACTTCGAGAAGGAATTCCTACTAACCACAGACGCCTCCGATTTTGCGATAGGAGCAATATTGTCACAAGGCGAAATAGGCAAGGACCGGCCGATAGCTTACGCGAGCCGCGTACTAAATAAAGCTGAGAGAAACTACAGCACGACGGAAAAAGAATTACTCGCAATTGTATGGGCAGCGAAACAATATAGACCATACCTATACGGAAACAAATTTAAGATAATCACGGATCATAAGCCCCTAGTGTGGCTATTCAACGTAAAGGACCCAGGATCACGATTAATGCGATGGCGCCTCAAGCTAGAAGAATATGAATACGAGATAGTACACAAAGCAGGGAAAATGAATACAAACGCCGACGCACTTAGCAGAACCATATACACGGTGACACAACAGCCAAATGAGCTCAAGGAATACAGCGAAGAGGAAAAGGCAGCAATACTACGCGAATACCACGACAACCCCACGGGAGGACACCAAGGAATAGAAAGAACCATAGGACGAATTAGACAACGCCATAACTGGGCCGGAATTACGCAATACGTAAAAAATTATATAGCCAAGTGCGAACTATGCCAGAAAAATAAATTGCATCGTGCAGAAAAAGCACCACTGGTGATAACGGACACACCAAGTACCGCATTCGAAAAATGCGCATTAGATATAGTAGGACCCTTAACTGAGACCGAACATGGCAACAAATACCTACTGACCTTCCAAGACCTGCTGACTCGATTCAGTAAGGCGATACCTCTGCCTAATCAAGAAGCTCATACAGTAGCCGAAGCGTTCGCTACTAAAATAATATGCGAATATGGAACTCCCGAGACAATTTTAACAGACCAAGGGACTAATTTCCTAAGCAATGTATTCAAAAACGTGTGCAAATTACTAAAGATAGACAAAATCCAGACTACCGCGTATCACCCCCAAACAAATGGCGCACTCGAAAGATCCCATCGAACACTAGCGGAATACTTACGACATTATACCAACCCACAACAAACTGATTGGGACAGATGGATACCGTACGCAATGTTTGTTTACAACACGACCCCGCACACAGCCACTGGACTCACCCCATTCGAATTAATGTACGGACGACAGGCAAATCTGCCCACAGCACTAACTGTACCACCAAAAACTCTCTACACTTACGAAGATTATGCACAGGAATTACGTGAACGAATTAGAGCATCCCACCAAGTAGCGAAACAGAGCAGCCACGAAGCGAAGCTCCGCGCGAAAGCGGAATACGATACTCACGCCAAGGAGACCCGATATCACAAGGGCGATAAGATATTACTACACGACCCAACAGTTCGAAGAGGTCGTAGCAAGAAATTAGAATCACCATGGATAGGACCATACGAAATTATCGAAGAACACCCACCTGTGAATTACACCCTCAAAATGGGCCGACGAACCCTGAAAGTACATGCGAATCGACTCAAACACTTTATCGAATAAGGGAACAGGCAACTACTACGAACACAAATAGACCAGATGCCCCGACAACCAAAATTCGCCCAGTACTCATCGTTCTCACGAGTATGAGCCGCCAACTAACTCGCCAACCTCTGTGGCACCGAAACAGACACCCTCGACAAGAACAGTTCGACGAAATGCACCTATGATAATGATAAGCTAATGAGAAAGCCCACTAAGCAAAACCCCGAGACAAAACGTCAAGGTGCACCAGCTCGTTCAGCCTCACTAAGAATCAAACCACAGGCCGAGACGGACCCTTACACGAAGAGAAGGAAAAAAAAAAAAAAAAAAAAAACGGTAATTCTCACCCAATTATTTAGCCACGTACCCTTACTAATCACCGATCGCGATATCCCCCCCCCCCGCGCTACAGAAATGGCAGCAAACCATGAAAAGATAGCGCTGAGGAACGCCCAGGTCGCCACCGTCCTACAGGCAGTACAACGTCTGCGGTGTACCCGGGTACTGGCCCACCGGGACAGACAAGGCAGGTCGTGCTGCGGCCTTTGCGCACGGGAGGAGGACACTGTACGGGGACACTATCATGGGGTCCTAACCGGCGACCAGCCCCTGCAGCGCTGCGGCAAGTGCGACATTCCCCTCGCAAGGGAGGAACAACCGGCAATACAATGCGAAAAGTGCAGGATAGTCGCGGTTCGGACCTGCTCGGCCACCCTGATCAAAAAAAGACGCCCCAGCGAAGAAGGAAAGGAAATCCCCTACCCCACAAATTTTTAAATTAAATATACATATACCTACTTACTATTATATACCTAACAATTATACTATTATACATACATATTACATATTAAATACATATTACATACGCTACATTATCATTTAACCCTTAACTCATATAACTACCTTGGTAATCCTGTTCTACCCTACATGCGTCGATCATACAAAAAAAAAAAAAAAAAAAAAAAAAAATATATATATATAATAAATCTATATTAAGGGGGAGAAAGAAAAGAGACATAAGAAAAAGAATAAGAGCGAATAAACTACCGGACCAAGCTGCTTGCACCGCGAACCGCGAGTATCACCCAATAGCCGATAAGATAGCGAGGGCCCGCGAGCCGAGTAGCCGATTAGCACGCGCCGGGAACCCGATCAAATACCGAGAACTCAGATAGGCAGCTCGCGACGTGAAGCTAGGAAGCTTCCTTCTCAAAAGGGGGGAGGGGTGTAGTAGGTCCCCAAAAGCCACGTAGCTCCCCCGCGAATTAACCGCGCAATAAGTAACCCGATAGGGATGAGTCATAGGCCGCGCGATCGCGAACATTACCAAATATGGGCATAACCTTGAGCGCCCCTTGATGCACCGTCAACAATTTAGAAATAGAAGCTTCGAGAATAAGGCCCCAGCGACCAAAAACGTAGACTAAGCAGAAATATTGTATAAAAGACGGCCCGCGGCGAAGCAACGGGGAGATTCCTGAAAACGCGAGTAGTAGATACCGTAACGCCGCTGGCCGCCTGTTTGACCGCCGATCTCAGTATCGCGGAGCACCTTGTAACCATCGTTGTAGACCACCAGGCATTCTTCAATAAAACAACGAAGTGATAACGTTTCCTGGAGTGGATTCCTATCCTTAAGTGACACACGATCCCCTACCTTCTAACGTGCACGACTACAATCGGGAACGCCGAGGCTATCCCAGTCACGCACACAACAGTTGGTTGGCGGTGGGTACGACACGATCGGCGCGGTTTTATCCGGGTCGACCTTCAACCCTTCCTCCCCGACGAGAAATCCGAGGTACTTTACCTCCGCACGACAGAATTCGCATTTTTCGGGATTCACGAGAAGTCCTGCGTCCTTTACCCGATCCAATACGCGAGTTAGCCAAGTCAGGTGTTCTTCGAAAGTTACGGTAGCCACGATGATATCATCCAGGTAGGCGAAAGCATGGGGTTCCATTTCAGGTCCTATTAGGCGATCCAGTAATCGCTGGAACGTCGCCGGTGCTCCAGTTAAGCCATACGGCATGCGCTTGAAATGGAATAATCCGCGGCCCGGAACTATAAAGGCGGTAATTTCGCGGCTCTTCTTTTCCAACGGTACTTGGAAATACGCTTGACTAAGATCGATAGTACTCAAGTATTTTGCGGCATTAAGCTTATCTAAGATACTGCTCATGAGCGGAAGAGGGTACGCATCCCTTTTCGACACACTGTTAACTTTGCGGAAATCCAAGCAAAATCGGTACGTTCCGTTTGGCTTCTTTACCATCACGATAGGGCTAGACCATTCACTATGTGATGGTTCTATCACGTCTTCCGCGAGCATTTTATCTACTTCGGCGTGTATCGCTTGTTGCACGATTGGGGAGACGGCATAAACTTTCTGTCGGATAGGCGCGTGATCGCCGGTATCTATCCGATGCTCTATTAGATTGGTAATGGCCGCGACTTGAGATAGCGTCGGTAAGGTTGTGTCTAGAAATTCCTCCAGTCGATCACGCTCATTCGGCTCTAACTTTCGAATCCCGCAAGCTGTTGACTCTTCTTGGTCCGGTCCTAACGGAAAGCGTTCTTCCGGCTTATATCCGAAATACCATTCGGCGCGGTGGTAGTCGAGAACGACTCCAAAATCTGCTAACGTCGGAACTCCCAAAATAATCGGGCTCGAGAGGCGGTCTACGACAAAGGCGACGATACAGCGATATTGTCCGCGGATATCAGCCCAAAAAGCGACCTGTCTAACAGTAGAATTAGTTTCTCCGGTCGCGACTACGAAACGGCACGGGTTCGTGGGCGGCCCCAATTCCATTACGCCCGGTAATTGATCGGCGGCTTCCTTGCTAATAAGGTCCATCGATGCCCCTGAATCTAACAACGCTCGAACCGGTTTCCCCCCTACTTGTATTAATAAGTACAAGAGAGCTGGGCCTCGCTTCGGCGCGGGGCGCGGTTTTGCCGAAATATCCTCGACGGTAGGCTTCGAGGTTCTCGCGACGAGTTCCGTAGGACTTGGAGGTTCGCTTTTCGCCACTTCGATATTCGCAGGCGGGCGGGTCGCAACAATAGCATCGGTAGCCGATTCGACCCGAATCATCGGCTCCCCGTGGCGTTTCCCGAAGGACGAGAGCGATCGGGACAATCGCGTGTCGTAACGCCCGGTCTCCCGCAACGGTAACAGTGCAGGCGACTCGGAGCCTTGCAGTCTCTTGAAAAGTGGCCGGATTGCTTGCAATTCCAGCACGTCGGCGTAAATGGAGTTCGTCCGGTAGCTGGCGTTGCTTTCCGCGCTTCTTCTCTCGCGGGCTTTGGTTCGGCAGATTTTACATTCGACGGAGTCGGTACATTAGGCGCGTTTTCCCGTTGAGCTCCGAAAGGACGGTATCTAGGTCGCGGCGCGGTTTCGGAAGCCCCAGGATCTTCATACGGCTCCCATTCGCGAAGTTGTTGTTGCATCCGCTCGGCTTCGATAGCGCGTCGCTCTAAGTCAAATAGGTCTCGTACTGACTCGCGGGGAACCTGCATCCGTAAATGCGGGTGCAAGTTACCGTAAGCACACGACAATTCCTGCTGAGGCGACCACGGCGGATTTAATCGACTCATCCAGTTCCGGATTTCAGCGATGTAATCGCGTACGCGCTCTCCGCGACGTTGGGTTCGCGTCAAGATCTGCTTCTCGAACTCAAATCGCTGACTCGCGTTGGTAAAACTATGCCGAAACGCGGTCACAAATTGATCCCACGTACGCCAATAATTACGTCCGGAATAAAGCCACGTTACTGCTTTCCCGCCCATCGCGTGATGTAGGTGCGGGATAATCTCGGCCGGATCACAACCCTTTAAGTCGCAAGCTTCCCAAACCTGATCGAGAAAGAAATCGCAGTCGTCGTCCGCCTCACCCTTAAATGTTACGTTCCACCTTCGCAACTGGTCTATCACATCGCCGCGTCGATCACGGTAGGACGTATCAAGTTGTAGCGACGTCCGAACACGGTTCGTTTGGGTCAGGGGTGGTTGCTGACCCCCTCGCAACGGTATCTGCATCGTCTCCACAAAAGAATGCGATGGATTTCCTATGGGTGAGTCCGGCGACTGATATACGTGATTCGGGAGCAAGCGCGTCTGACCGGTATTTTCATCGCCCTCACCGGAAGGCGGTTCTGGCGGGTTGGTATTCATGCCGACGCAACTTCACTAGCTCGCGAAACTCAAACTTACGCAATCGCCTTGGAGAATTTCCACACTCGTTTTTCCGACCAAAATTCCAATAGATCGCGAATCCGGAATGACCACGTGTTACGGACGATTACCGATCTCCCCGCGGCACACCCTAACAATGGTACCGCTTAATTCGATACCTCCTAGCCCGGTACGCCGTTCGCGGTCTGAGCCAGGCGGAACGCCGAAAAACGCAAAAGAAAAAAACAATAAATAAGTCCTTGGATAACCGCAGTACTCAACAACGCGAAATTCCGGAAACCAACGTAACGAAAATAAGTCCAATATTGAGCGCAAGCGTAACGGAGCACGGAAGATACGTGCTACGACAATCAACAAAACAGAGTTCAAACATCGATATATCAACCTTAATCGCGGAAAGTCCACATTCCCGAACAGAGGGTAATGTTACTGCGTAGTAAGACACGATAAATGCACAAAATCAGCAAAAGAAAATCAAATGGTCAATGACATACGCCACACTGAAAATAAATCTCGTAATCACCCACAAATCATCATAATATCACCTTATATCAGTAATCAGAATCGCACAATAATCCACAATTAAATCACATTAGTTTCATAATTCCATCTAACAATATTCCATATGTGAGAGAGAGAAATCAACTCGTCCAGGGACTCATCAAACCTGGTGCCATTTCACGATAATCGCAAAAATTCGAAATTCACAATAAAATTCATAAACCAGCAACAATTCAAAATAATTCCCGAAAATAATTAACGGGTGCCATAAATTCCGACAAGTGCGTCAAATCATTAATAGAACTACAACACTCCCCGAACAATGTCCGAGTTTTAACAAAATTCCCAAATAAATTCAAACACTCTAACTTTAAACTAATTAGCACTTTCTTAGCACTGGCCAATTACGCAACACTACGGCGAAATAAGAAAACTAATTCAAGTCGGTAGGCACCTTCATTGGATCGGAACAGGCATAAATTTTCAGTGTAATTTGCGACATCCAAAACACATCATAAATATCATAAATATCACAAATATCATAAATACCATAAATATCGAAAATATCATAAATATCATAAATATCGACAATATCGCAAATATCGCAAATATCATAAATCCGCAAGAAACATGCACAAAACATTCCCAAATTATTCACTAATATTCGCACGGTATTCTCAAAATATTTGCCACTTCGCTATGGCATACTCGCGAAACAGCCAGGTGAAGCGTCGGTACTCCGGTAGCCATTGCTAAAACGCAATTCCAAAACTCCGACTCAAAAGTCCGAAAATCCCATTAACTAACCCAAATCCCAAAAACTAACAATTTGCTCAAACTTCCGCCTCGGAAGGAGCACCCAATAGTCCGGGCCACCTCTCCCTGAGAGATGCCCTTCACCGAAACCGAAAATCGCGAAATCCAAATAAAATGATGCCAATAGGGGCACCACGGCACAAAATAAATTAACAAAAAGTAACTAAAAAGACTAAATATAACAACCAAAATCCTCGAAATAACCCGGAGTAACCTTTTCGAAAAATCTATCAATTATCCCTAATCCACACGTTTCACCTGCTGGCTTCATGTGAACCGAGCTTAATACTCGGCAACAACAAGCATCATACGATCCAACTACTTCGGCTTCTTGCCGACCAAAAAAAACGTAAACACCGGGAACGATAATCCCGAGTAACTGCTAATATTACATCCGAACAAAGGCTCAAGAATATCACGCGATAAATTTCGAACGTAATACCACCGTTAAGATTCAATCTGGAAAATTCTATCAACCGCGATAATATTCTTGCTATATTCCCGTGTCGAAACTCCACCAAATAAATCACTATTACGCGAAAAATGCTCGAAAGCCACTTTTACTGAAGTGGCCCCACGTTGGGCGCCAAAATTTGTCACGAGAATTTTCCCTTACTTCGATATTCGGCACCGGCTAACCCGAAAATTACTCGTGAGCAAAGAAAATGCGCGAGATTCTCTCCTCCAAATTTCCAAAATCCAAAATCCTTAATCCGTTGGGCGCCAGGCACCGAAGTGCCGCGAGCCGAGGCTCGTTCGAAATGTTACTAAATAATTCTACTCTCCAGTCTATCAAAAAGTGATTCGAGAATCTCCTTACTTAACGAAATCGGAACGTCGAAATTTCTCCCAGGGCCGGACTACGCGGAATGAGTTCGATTCTATCGAGCATGGGTGGAGTGACGACGCAAAACAGGAATTTCACACACAAAATAATTCTCACACAACGATTCAAAATAAATCCGAGAGTCGGCACATTTTATTTTTCGTCATCGCCCGAAGGCGGAATTACAAACGCGAAGATCGAATTACAACTCTCGAGATTACACGCGGTAACGCACGCGACGCACTAGATTACATCATTCGTTACGGGAGGACTCGATACGGAAAAGCACTACGCAATACCGGTGAAGCCGGAAAATCTCTCATAATTTCGATACCAAACGGGATTCTAACGCGTACAATTCTTCATTACATTCGACACAAACGAAAAGGGCTAGTTAAGTTCGCTTACCGAATCGCTGGCCTCTCGTAGACTCTCAAATATCTTTTCCATTGTTCTCGTTCGATCTCGTCCTCTCACAAAACGATCGCTAATCGATTCTAAGGTTGCAGTACGACTGAGATCACTAATTGATCCTAATGGTGTAGTACGACTGAGACCGCGTGCTCGGCAATTACGCCGTACATTCGGCACGCGCATGAGTAGAAGCTTTTCCCGCGACGCTGGTGGTGACGTCACTGTGAGTCCTGTCGATCCTCCACAGATGTCGGCAGGTGGTCCTTTTTCGGGAGGTTGGCGGCTGGTGGTCGCCGCTCGCGGAACTCTTGCTGCGGCAGGCTGGGTGGGGAGAGATCGGCCCTCAGGCGTCCGCGCCTCGATCCCCCCGGGATCGCCGTGCCCCGCGTGGGTCACCAATAGGGGTGGCCCAACACGGAGGCTCCGCAGGGCACCGGTGTCGCACCTCCGGCTCACGCACGCCGGGGTGAGCGCTCCCGTGGCCCCGTGGGCCCGCTGACCCCTGGTCAGCGGCGGGAAACGTGTTCTAGGGAGGATCCCCCCGGGATACCTCCCCCGTCCTCGCACCCTGAGCGCCCCTCCTTCTCCTTCCGCCGGTGTTTCCGCCGTCTCTCCTGCCACGCGACTCACAGAATTCGGGAATTAGCCGCGGTACATTATTCACGGAAGGCCCCGAGAGTAGTTTCGCGTTGGTTCATTATTTTTATTTTTCTATTTTGTGACGTTGCCAGATCTGCAACGTCACAATATATAATATACATAATATAATATGTATAATATATAGCACAAAATAATTTATATAATGTATAATATGTATTGCGGCTGTTTACCTTTTATTCAGCTGATTTAAAGAAGGCTCTGTTTACCTTATATATTATTCACTGTGTAAAAACCTCTGTACCTACTATCTAAATTATTTCGGGTAATAAATAAAGGTAAAAGTTTACAAAATGGGACACATCTCCGATCAATGTGTTCTTCTAACAGGTGACAGATGTCATGGTACTGAGTCACCATGTACTTGAAATAATTGGCGGTCACGCATAGGCCCGTATTCAGAGACCAAACTCATACGCCGTATTAAGACGATCTACATGAAGCTCGTCTTATTTGAATAAGACCGTCTTAATGTACCGCGTATTCAGAGACCTCACTTAAGTCTAAGTTTACGAACAAGTTGTCTTGATGATGGTGCCTTATTTACTACGAGTGTATGCGTGTAACGTAAAGGACTTCGGGCACTGTCGGAGAATGTCCGACGTATCGTCGAATAGAATTGAAGATTACACCGTACGTAGTTCTGCATCGTTCCCGCTTTGTACTCGAATTCAAATTTGTGATTAAATCTCCGGAATTGTTATATGACAAAACGATTGTGAAATGTTGTATCGGAAAGCTGAAAATTATAGAAACAATGATTCGTATAGTCTTTAGCATTCATATGTATGTATTTCTGTACGCTCCTAAAATCCATAACAATTGTGTGTACTGTGACGAAGCGTTTCGTCGCTGCTCCGTCACCGCCAGCCCCCGCGTGAGATAACTTGTTACGCGCGCCGGGACGGGGGGGGGATTCGCGTTCCGAAGCGCCAAGCGCACCGCAAAAAGGAAAATTACTAACCCCATTTGTTACCACGTACCTTCGAGACAGGAAAGTTCGGCGATGTCGGCCGGACTGATCACCCGGTCGACATCCCGACAGGCAACACACCTACCAACCAGCTGAGGAACGAGGAGGAAAAGCTGCAGCCGGAGAGGGAGCAGGACCGGGATGGCAAGGATCTAGGCCGCGAATCGATGCGGAATCGAACTCGACCTACCACCTGTCGGACGCCGTGGGACTCATCTAGCGCATCCCCCTAAACTAGGCGGCGTGATGAGCGGCACGAACCCTCGCCGCCGGCCACGTGCTAACCTCGCGTTACTTGACTTCCGGCGTGCGTAGCGAGCAGTCCAAGTATCATCTCGATAGCTTTTGCGTTCTCCTGAGCTTTGTTAAAGTAAGTTTGGCGTTTTGAGTCCTCACATAGAGTCTTTCGGCCGCGTGTTCGATCCTTCCTGGCATTTCTTCGGCCGTGTGGAGTGAATCCGAGGAGCAGTGGACGAGGTTAGCAGTTGGCGGCGACGGTAAGTGGTTGATCCTTCCTTTGCGTCTTTCTGGTGAGTGTGCGGGGTTCTCGGGGTATTTCGGTGCGGCTCTTTGCGGGGTTTCATTCAAGGGGGTAATTCGGTGGGTCAGTAAGTCGTGAGAGGAACAGACCAGGAGAGGTGTGACCGGGGCAATAAAGTCGCACCGGAGGAGGGCCAGCGCCTCATCCGGTCGAATTGGATCCCCAGGTCGCGGCAATTGTGCCAAAACTAATATCGATGGCTCCAGTGGAATTCTGTTCAAATTTGGATGTGGACACCATGGATGGTAAGTTGTGTTGTCTAACATTCTCTTTTTACAGTAGAAATACATTCTTTTATCGTAGAAATTATACAAAAAGTTCATTCGAAATCCTACTTTATTTTTTTTTATTTTCAGATAGAGTCGCTATTTGGCACGGATCCGCGCGACTCGGATCGAGCAGCCAGGGGATAGCGGTAGAGAAGAGTGCCGAAACACCGACGGCAGATCCTGAACAGACAGAAAATAATGGTACGTACTACTTTTACTCTAAAAAATTACAGTAAAAAATCGTTTATAACAATATGTAAACAGCAAAAGAAATGCGCGTCAATGGCGATTGAATGTTTCTCCTGAATGCAAAAAAGTTCGAGTTGTTACGATTGTTCGCTCCGATGTCTTTTGCCGTTTACAGAATTATTATAAAAAACTTTATAGAGTCCGCAGGCGTTCTTATCATTACTATTTGTCCTTGCAGAAACCACTTCAGGAGCAGCAGGTTCGACGGAGGCCCCTGTTGGAAATTGTAACCTCCATCGTTCATTACTTGAACAACAGTTCATTTGAATAAGCGCCTACTGCACATGCGCGCAGATAGCGCAAGTATACATCCGGCAAAAGGATGTGCGAACCGAAAAATCGGCAAAGGTCCTCATTGTACGAAAAGACTGAAAGCTAGTAAGACGTGCGCGAATACAGTAGAGGAAATAGAGACATTATATTTGAGTTTATGTAGAAGTGCTGGAAACAGCGAGAATAAAGACATTTTGTTACTTACACAACGGTTATCATTTATTGCGAATATTCGGTTCTCAAGTGGCCAACATGCGTGACTCACAAAGTCCAACAGGTTATGGGCCCAGGTGTGCGCCACGTGCAGACCGAAAATTGAAAACTCCACAAAAGGAGGCAACTCAAATCGAAAACGTGCGGTGCCCAAATAAATTACGAAAATGTCCGGATCCATTAACACCACAACTGTGCTAGAAAACGTGGACAAATTGAAGGACGGAGATGGATTCCCACTCTGGAAATATCAAGTGGAGATCCACATGGACGCTGTCGGAGTTCTCGAAACGTGCACAGATGAAGAACCCCCAGCAACCAGAACGGCCGCATGGAAAAAGAAAGATGCCCTTGCTAGGAAACTGCTCGTGAGTACCTTAGACAAACAAGCCCTGATACATGTTATTCCATGTGAAACAAGTCATGAGATGTGGCTAAAATTGAAGGCGGTATATGAAAGAGATACTGCGCACCAAATGTGCAAACTCATGGAAGAGTTCTTCCAGTTAAAAATCAAAGAAGACAGGGACTTGGCTGCACACGTGTCGCAAATTCAGAATCTGGCGTTTAGGTTAAAAACATTGGGCGCAGAGGTGCATGATGAAATGATAATGTCACGAATACTAACTACCTTGCCTGCAGAATACAGAGGTTTTACCAGCGCCTGGGATTCCACGGCGGAAAGCGAAAGGACAGTAACAAATCTGGTATCGAGGCTTCTGGCGGAGGAAGCCAGGGCTGCAACGAGCAGGGCAGAAGAGCCCACTGCGATGAGGGCAAATACAAAAATTTGTTACAGATGCAGAGGCAAGGGGCATGCGGCTGACGAATGCAAGAAAAGTGAAGGAAGACACGGTGGAGCCGTGTTATCGGTGTAAAAAGTTAGGGCATATAGCGGAAAACTGCAGATCTGAACCATCAACACGACAATGTGGAATCTGTAGGAAAACAAATCACACCGAAGACAGATGCTTCTTCAAGAAGACGAGAGGCAGAGGAAGAGGACGTCAAACAACTGAAGAAAACAGCCAGGTAGCATTTCTGACGCAGGGGGGCATAGTGGAACGCTGGATCGTAGACTCTGGCTCGACGTCACACATGACGAACAGACAGGAGCTGCTGTACAACTGCAGCGACATTAGCCAAACAGTGGGGACTGCAGATAGAGCCAAGACTATGACAGCCACTAAAATAGGTACAATAAACTTAAGAAAATGCAAACTCAAGAATGTTTTGTGTGTACCCCAGTTGAAAAACAACCTCCTTTCGGTCAACTCTATCACGAAAACAGGTGGAAAAATAACGTTCGAAGGAGACAAAGTCCTCATTACTAAAGAAAATCAAACAGTTTTACAGGGAAAACAGAACGACACCGGACTGTATGAAATAGAAGAAACCTGGCAGGAAGCATTAGAAGCAGAAACACGGGTCAGTCCGATGGTGTGACACGAAAGGATGAGGCACCTGGGGCCAACGAACATGGTAAAGCTGCTGGAAATAACAAAAGGAATAATCGTCTCAAAAGAAGAAGCAGGTTTGAATAACACAAAGTGCGAGGCGTGTATCCTGGGGAACCACGCAAGAACGCCATTTGAAAACAATAGAAAGAAAGCAACAAGACCCCGGGAGATCCTACACACCGACGTGTGCGGACCCATCACGCCAACAACATGGAATGGAAAGAGGTATTTCATGACTGTAATAGATGACTTCACTAATCACGTAACTGCTTATCTGTTGGCTGAAAAAGGGGAGGTCTATGGAAAACTCAAAGAATACGTCGCTCAAGCAGAAGTAAAATGGAACAAGAAAACGATGAAAATTCGATGCGACAACGGCGGAGAGTATACTTCAAATGAAATGAGAAAATGGTGCTTGAACAAGGGTATAACTCTGGACTACACTCCTCCACACACACCGCAATTAAATGGGAAAGCCAAGCGAGTGAACAGGACCCTTGTGGAAAAGGTTAGAGCGATGCTGGCGACCGCAAAGGTAAGCAAGGCATTGTGGGGTGAAGCCCTGAGGACAGCGGCTTACCTGCATAACAGGAGCCCTAACAAAATTAATAAACAGACGGCGTCTCAGATGTGGGAAGGTGAAAAACCAAACCTCGCACATCTAAGAATTTTTGGATGTGATGCGTATATTGAGACGGATTTTTATTTCTCTAATAATTGAGAGGTGAAATCCACATCCGGCGCGGCCTGGGTCAAGGGCTGCCGGGGCTCATAAGAATAAAATTGACAATTTATTATATAATATGACTAATAATTTGGGCGCCAGCCGATTTCCTCAAATCGGCAAAGAAAAGAAATAGTGAAGCAATGTCCCAGGGAAGTGGGAAAGTTGGATGACCCAAAGAAGCAGAATAATATGGTCCAATTTCAGGCAAATTATGAAATTTATTGGCTTACTTGACAATATCCGGTAAATGCTTCTTGTTAGTGTTGTACGTCTCACAATATTTGACGAACAACATGTACGAAAAGGGCCTCTTCGATGAGACTACGGCCACTTACTTTACTACTGCGCACAAGAGTTAAAGTAGTTCTCGCTATTCTTGGTCTACTTAGATCTATACAGGTCTATTCGCTACCGGGGTTCGAGCCAGAGTGTCCTGACGATCGACCTCTCATAGATCGTTGCTCGCGTTCGCCGTCGTTCGGGCATCTTCGGTGTTTTCGCCCTCTATTGTGTCGCGACAATTACATTTTGGCGCTGCGGTCTTTGACGAATTCGTTGTCAAACGCGGGGACCCTTTGATACGTCGAGGGAGTCGCGGGTTTCCCGTCACATTCTCCCCCCTTAAACCTCGACGTGAGAGAAGAGTACCCTAGGTGACCACGAATTCGTTCTCCTAGGACAGATAGGTGTTAATGACTTATATAATAAAAAGATCATATGAATGAAATCAAAAAATTTCACAATTTTACCTGGAATCTTGTTGAGTTAATTACCCGCTAAAGTTCACTGCAAAACCAATGGACTCAATATTCTGCTTCCTGTGGAAGGTTGGGTTCAGGAAGTCACACGTATGCACAAAAGATCGAAGGTTTATCCAAGGTTTATTTGGTGAAAGGCAAAGTAGTTGACAAATAAAGGTAATCGACAAATAAGGTAATTGACAGTTAAAGGTTACCATAACGAGTCGCACAAAAAAATAAACAAGTGTTCTGCCGGTCCGTTTGACGATAAGCTCAGAAAACAAAAAGGGAAGTTTGGACGTCCGGCTATAGGCATAGGGGGACTCAGTTCTTCGGGGGGCATGGTGGCTCCGTCTTCGGTTCCTTCTTGCGCCGTCCGGGTACAACGACCGGAACTTTCTCCCCGTCCCGCAGTTCAGGACGTTTCTTGAAGACTTCATCTAGCGATTTGAAGACGTAGGGCTGGTATAGGGCCCGTATAGCTCGCTGTCGTCTCGCTTCCGAGAGCTGGAGAGCGGTCTTGGCTGTTAGATTGACAAACTCGTCAACTTTTGCTAGGGCGTTCTCTCGAACCAAAAACTGGCGGATTTTATTTGCTCCGTCCGAGGGGTCGTCAAATTTGATCCTGAACTTGCGCCTCAGTTCGCTCTCAACCGGGCCGACCATCGCCTTATGGTCCGAAGGGACGGCCCATGCGGGCCACGTCGCGTAGTTCAGTCTCAGATAGTCGGTGAGGCCCCGGAAACGGACATTGCAATCTGAGCACCAGCGATGGGCGTTATTGACTAATTTTTCGGTCCCAATAAATTTATTGGAAGACAAATTTGTCCCAATAAATTTATTGGAAGAAAATTTCGCCCCAATAAATTTATTGGAAGAAAATTTCGTCCCAATAAATTTATTGGAAGAAAATTTCGTCCCAATAAATTTATTGGAGGCAAAATGCGTTCCAATAAATTTATTGGGACGAATTTTCCGCCCAATAAATTTACTCGGACGTATTTTTGGGGCAAAAAACGGTATTTGGGCACATTTTTCGGGCCAAAAAGCCTTATTTGGACACATTTTTCGGCGGAATGAAGTGCGGAAATGTGATCCGATGAATTTATTGGTGGAAAAATGCGTGCCAATAAATTTATTGGACCGCGTTTTCCGTCCATTAAATGTACTCGGGCGAACTTTTCGGGCAAAATAGCCTTATTTGGGCACATTTTTCGGCGGAATGAAGTGCGGAAATGCGATCCGATGAATTTATTGGTGGAAAAATGCGTGCCAATAAATTCATCGGATCGCATTTCCGCACTTCAATCCGCCGAAAAATGTGCCCAAATACGGCAATTTTGCCCGAAACGTTCGCCTCAGTACATTTAATGGACGGAAAACGCGGTCCAATAAATTTATTGGCACGCATTTTTCCACCAATAAATTCATCGGATCACATTTCCGCACTTCATTCCGCCGAAAAATGTGTCCAAATAAGGCTTTTTGGCCCGAAAAATGTAACAGTACAAAATGTAACGAAATAAATTTAATAAATTTTCTTCCAATAAATTTATTGGGACAAATTTGTCTTCCAATAAATTTATTGGGCCGAATTTTTCTTCCAATAAATTTATTGGGACCGAAAAATTAGTCAGTAACGCCCATCCCTGCTGGGCACTCGGGGCGGTATAGGTCCTGGCTTCTGCCGCACCCGCAGCAGCTCCCCAGGGCGTGCTCGTGTTCCACCCCGTAAAGGTAGACGCAGTCCTCGGTGTCGTATCCGTCGGCACTGCATACTTGGCAGAACCCCGGCCGCAGGGGTAACTTGCACTGGCTAAAGCGGTGCTCCGACGACTTGCAATTCACACAGCCCGCCACGTACTGTTTCCGGGCCTGGGTGACGTATGTTTGCGTGCCACGGTCCTTGGTTGTCGCCTCCTTTCGGGATACGAGAGCCTCCGCTCGTTTGTTAACAAGGTCTTTTAGCATCCTGTCGGACAAGATGCGGCAGTCCACGAAGTACAGCGGTGTCGGCTGCTCCGGCGTCTGGGTGAATGCCGGTACTCCCAGCTCCTCCAAGTCCTGCTCAAAGGTGGCTTCCTTGCCCAGTGGTGCGGGCCTTACGGCGGTCGACGGGGCGTTGACGGCGTGGGGAAGGTCCGATGATCGGGCTGGCCGCTGACCTCCCGGCAGCATTTGCGCCCGTTTAGGGTCGACTTCGTCGCGCTTCCGAGTGCGATTTTCTCGCCGAATATCCTCTCTTGTCCAAATTTGGACTTGCTCCTTCCTCATGTCGTGGCTCGGTCGTTCTCGAATCTTCTCCAACAACTCTTGGATGTCCGAGGGCACCTCCGTCCGGGCGTATCTCGACGGCGGCGTTTGGTGGCACGGCATCGATTGTCGACTTGCTGCGGCGGGTAGTGCTGCCGGCGGGGTCACCACTACGTCTGGTTCTGGGCCGAAACCCAGATCCTGAGCGGTAAGCTCCGTATCGTCGGAGCTATCGTCCGCTGATTCGATACCTGCCGGTATTGGCCGGCCCGTGCAACTCTGCAGTCTCTCTGTCAATGCCTCGAGCTGTTCCCCGATAGCACGCCGTTCCTCCTCGGTGAACGGGGCCCTTGCCTCCTCGTTGGTGGTGTTATGGGTCTTATTTTGGTCAGACATGGCCGAGGTCTTGATTAACAAAGGACCAGGATTGACAAGAGGAACCTACGGGAGAACATGAAGGTTTCTTATACTACGTCGTGGTATCTTCAAATCGGTAAGGCAGTACTTGCCGACGACCTTGTTATCCTTGTCTACCAATTCCGCGGTCATTGGCCCTAATAGTTTCCTGATCCACGCTGGACCCAGGTATTTATGCGCCAGTTTGGCATTGTAGCCTTCCGCCTTATTAGATAGTTTTTTATTAGGGTAATAAACCTCCATACCTTCTTTTACCTGAATACGCGTCGTCTCGTTTTTGTTCAATTTGGCAATCCGCTCGTCAGAATACCTTTTCAGCTGAAGTTCGACCTTATGCCTCAGTTCGTCTATCCGATTCATTCTTTCCGCCCATTCGCTAATAACTTCGTTCGCAGGGGCCGGAGGATTGCCCGATTTAGCGGCATGTCTAACGATAGCTTCCCGCCCGTGGTTCAAGAAGAACGGAGATAACCGTGTTCCCGTATGCGGTACGGTATTATAGGCAAGTTGGATTTTGGAGAGGTGTTGGTCCCATTCGTTCTGGTTACCTTTGACAAACGCGGCGATCATTGGTTTGATCGTTCGGTTTACACGCTCAACCGGGTTTCCTTGGGGGAGCGCTAACGGTGTAGTAATATGTTCCACCCCCCTCGCGGTCAAGAAATCACCGACGTCTCTATTTACGTACTCTTTACCGTTATCGGAAATTATCGATCGCGGCGTATCCCATCGGTCAAAAATAGTATCTAACACTTTGAGACGGGTTTTTATTTCTCTTCGATATGGTCGTGAAGCGACTTAATTTATTTCGAAAGAAACCCACACCCGGCGCGGCCTGGGTCCAAGGCTGCCGGGGCTCATGAAGTTAATTTGACAATTTTAACTACTTTAGTTGATTGGGCGCCAGTCGATTTGTCTAAATCGGCAAAGAAAGAAATTACTACGGTGTCTCAGGGAAGTGGGAGAGTTGGACTGACCCAGAAAGCAAAATATTAAAGAATTCCAGATAAGGTATAAGATTTAATGGCTTACCTTTTGTTGACAAATGCTATTTCGGTTGGACGCCCGCACGGATTGGCGAACAACTTACACTTTTAACTATATTGACAAAATTTACGCCCTAAGGAAATCGCGACTAATTCGGCTAACGTCTATGCGCTATTAGGGCGCGAGCCAGAATGGGGCCCCGATCGATGCGCGATCGATTGCCGCCTCTCTTCGCCCTTATTCGGGTATGTTCGGTACGGCGTGATGCTCGGGCGTCGCTGGTCTAACGCCCGCGACGCGGTGATTTTGACAAAACCATTGTCACTTCAGGGGACCATTTCAAATGCGTCAAGGGAATTAACAAGTCTCCCGTCACAACTTTTACTACCGTTTTACCTTTCTTGTCGCGTGTCGGGAACAGCTCAATATATTTTGTCAAGAGATTTAAAATGACAATAATGTGTGAATTGCCTTTCTTAGAACGGGTCGTCATGTCAGCGGTGTCAATCGCGATCTGCGTCCGCGGTGTCTGCAGCAGCCGAGTTGACAATGGACCTCTTACGGGGTTCTGATCATCCTTAACCCTAACGCAAATGCCGCATTCTTCGACAAACGCCCTGACATCCTGCGTCATTCCTGGCCAATAATAGTTTTGTCGGATACGATCTAAGGTTTTCTGACGTCCTAGGTGACCTGCCTGTGGCGACTCGTGATTTTCCCGCATTATTTTCAAAATTTCCCCAGATTTGACTAGTTTTCCACGGATGTTCGTCATCGATAATTGCCTTCGCGTAGTCAGGCCGGTAGTACATGAGTATACCATCCTCGATTTTCCAACCCGGAAACTTACCGGGGTGTTTTTCGACAAGTTTGCTTTTCGCGTCGTACCAGCTTTGGTCGCGAATGGAATTTAACTGCGCACGGTTTCGGATGGTTTCTTCGATAACTCTCTCCCACCCCGTAGGATCGACATCGACCTCGAACATACGCGAAAGAGCGTCGGGTGCCTCATTCAAGGTACCCCGCCTATGCTCGAGCGTCATGTTGTGTTGTAGGAGGTAGATAGCCCACCGAGCCAAGCGACCTACCGGGGCTTTTAATCCGTGGAGCCATTGCAAGGCCTGATGGTCTGCGACGACCTTGAATGGCATTCCCTCCAAGTAACAGCGTAGTTTTCCAACGGACCACACTACTGCCAAGCATTCCTTCTCAGTGGTGGTATAGTGGAGTTCGGCTCCTCGTAGTGGCCTACTGAGGACTTCAATCAGGACTTCTCTGTTGGTTATAGGGTCTTTTTGCACCAGAATGGCGCCTAAACCGAAATCACTGGCATCCGTATAGAGAATGAATGGTTGGCCTGGTATTGGGGTATACAGTCGCGGTGCGTCGATTAAGAGCTGCTTAACTTCGTCAAACGCTCTCTGCTCCACTTCAGTCCAGCGCCACGGTACCTTCGGGCTGGTGAGTTTGTTTAGGGGTGCTTGTATCCGTGCAATATTCTTCAAATGGCGATGGTACCAGTTCACTAGGCCATTAAATTGGCGGAGCTGTGTTCTACCTTGCGGTGTTGGGTAGTCAAGAATTGGTTGTATCTTTTCCGGGTTCGGTCGCATGCCTAATTCATCTATGATGTATCCAAGGTATTTGAAGCTTTTGCATGCGAAGCTACTTTTCTCGCGGTTGACTGTTAGTTTCGCTTCCCTCAGGACTTCGAACAGTATTCCTAACAAGGACAGATGTTCGTCCATGTTTTGACTCACAATGATCCAATCGTCTAAATAGACAAACAACTGGTTGGCCCAATAGTTCGGCAATTGGCGTTTCACGATGATCTCCTTGACGCGTCTCTTCAGAGCGTCCATGAGTTGCTGAAACGTTGAGGGCGCGCCCGTTAGTCCGTACGGCATTCTCAGCCATTCCAGGAGCCCCTTTCCCTCGACGACGAATGCAGTATATTTCCGGCTCTCCTCATCCATTGGGATTTGGTGGAACGCCTCGCTCATATCCAATGTCGAAATTACCTTCGCTTGGTGGAGTTGCCACAAAATGGAGCCCATTTGTGGGAGAGGATACGCAGGCTTCTTAGTCTTCTTGTTCAGCATTTCATAGTCAATGCAGAATCGCAATCCGCCGTTAGCTTTTGGTGCTACCACCGGTGAACTCGCCCAATTACTTTTACTCCACGTGATATACCCCTTCGCCAGTAACCGATCTACTTCGTCATTTATGAAGCCGCGCAATTTCTCACTTCGTCTATAGGGCTTTTGTCTATGTGGCGTAGGATCCTCCAATTCAATAACATGTTTTGTCAAATCTGTTACGCCCGTGGAGTCTTTGTCGAACTTCGCGAAATCCCTATCTAAAAAGTCTTTCAAATTCCGGACCTGATTCGTCGATAGTACGCTTAATTCTGTGGGAAATATAAAGCAATGCGACAGTTCATACGAGTATTGACTCCCTACCAATGTCCAGTTTCTCTTATACGGGTCTACTTGTACTTTAAACGCCACCCAGAAATCCGTTCCCAATATTAATTCCCCTGACAACTCCGGAAGAATACTCATCCATTGTGGCCCATAAACGTCCCCGATCTCCACAATAAAGCAGGTGCCTCCAATTGATTTTACTACCGAACCGTTTCCTAAGCATATCCCCGCTGTCGACGTAGAATCCGGCTTAAGCTCGTGTACCTGGTCAAGAGACGCGGCCGCGTCTCGCGCCAAGTAGAAGCAGAGGAAGCAAGGCGCACCGAACGCGAGCGAGCGGCCAAGACCTTTTACCGGACGGAGAACGAAGCCCCATGTATTTTTCCCTATACCCAGATTTGCCTCCTTAATATCTCTCTTGAAACCGATCTATGGAACAAACTACTGGCACTAATCGAAAGATTGAATTTTTGTGAGTCGATTAAGACCAGCACGGGACGGATCCGTGCACTGGTTTTCAAGATATCGATTTTAGAAAATAATTTTTTAACGAAAAGATTCGCTTTTTCTCCATTTCCTCGTGGTGTCAACAGATGTCTCGACCTTCACTTCTAGCTTTCCCCTGGCATTAGCAGATGTCTCGACCTTCGCTTGTCGCTTTTCCCTGGCTCCAGGAGATGTCTCACCCTTCGATTTTAGTTTTTTCTCGGCATTAAGAGATGTCTCTACTTTCGGCAGTCCCCTCTCTCCTCTCTGAAACTTGGGCCCCCATTGCCTATTCGTACTTTTCTCCTTGTCTACCTCTCAAGTTTTAACGCCTGTCCCTGTCCAATGTCTGTACCTATGTTCACTATTTGCGTCCTTGTCTACTGCCCGAATTCTCTTCTTGTCTATCGCTCGGATCTCTCTCGCCTATTTCTGTTCTTGTCTACCTTTAGAATCCCACTTATGTCCTTGTCTATTACTTGAAACTCTGTAGCCGAATACTTTACGCCGTATATTCCTTGCCTATCATTGCCTACATACCTATTATCAAGAAATGTGACGGCAGCACGCGTCAAGTATATTCGTCCAATGCAATCGAACCAAACCAAAATCCAAAAAATCAATATTTTTTAACAGTCTATGTGGGTAGTGTTACGGGCTAGCCGTGCGAGACCGTTTTTAGATCCGTTTGGTTACGGAAAACCGTGTGCTCGCTCCTAAACCTTTAAGGATACGCGAGCCCAATCAACAGTCGCCAATTCGAATAAGCCTGAGATTAATTAAGTTCCAAACACATCTCACTGCGCTGGTGTCAATGAGCACTATTGGCAAAATAATACCTTTCAGGCAGATTCTCCTTAACGGTCGAAGCTGATTGATACAGGAATTGGATCAGGTTAGGAAAAACACAGCTTGAGGTACCACCAGGCTACGCAAGGCGCCAAGTCTCTCTCAAGTCTAACGTGCTTTTAGGCAGGTAGCCCTACTTATATAAACGTTCTTTAAACTATCCAATTGTTCCCTGATTCGCGAGGATGTCAGTCCGGAGGCCAGTTCTACCTGATGTATAGTCAGATCTTTAATTGAGGTCCAAACACATCTCACTGCGCTAATGTCAATGAGACCTATTGGCACAACAATACTAATCTGATAATACCCAGGTCGATTCGAAGGTCCCCAGAAAGGTAAAAGGTTTAGGATGGCTAAAGGTAAAAGCTTGGGGTACCACCAGGCTACGCAAGGCGCCAAGTCTCTCCCAAGAGTTATATTACCCCGGATAGGAATAATTGAGCGGCTAACTATTCCTACACTAAATGTGGGTTCTATGTACGATGTCGCTTTCAGTGTTGTTCGCTATTGACAGGTGGTGATTGAATGTAGAACAAGGAGTAATTGAGACGAAAAATAAGATAACTATATTGAAAGGATTTAAAAGAATAGAGAATACAATCGTGTTTAGTGTGTGTTCGCTTGTTACAAAATACCTTGTGTATTCCTCGTGTGTCTGTACAGATATAACTCGCGGCGTATGTTGAATGCTTAAGAATATAATTGCAACTAATGCAATGATTTGGTTGAAAGTGCCGTGCACGATCTCCCTCGGAATATCCCCGTATTCCTACGTCTAAGGTTTTATAAAGAGATTCGAATAATTTGGTCGAAGGTAACTAATACGATCTTCCTCGGAATAACCCCGTATTCCAGCGTCTAAGATTTGTACTGGTTTGAAATGCTTCGAAAGTGCCTAGCACGATCTACTACAAGGAGGACAGAGCTTCGCCCTTCGGGAAAGAATCAAAGACTGAACTCTCAGAGTAGGATTTTCGGTGGTTTATATAGTCGAGCGCGCCCTAATTTCTCGGAAAAAGTGGGGCTAATTCTTAAGATTTTCCTAGACAAGCCCTAGGAAGTAGCTGTATGACTCAAGCGCGTCTTGCATGCAGCTGTGTATGAATCATTGCAGCAGGGGCTGCATGGGAATATTTACAGGACTGAGAGATTATGTTGGGTGCGGTTTGAGCTTGAAACTAAGATTTTAGCTGAATGCTAGAATATTCTCGATTTTTAAAGTGGAAAAATTGCTTGCGTAAAATACGGACGTAACAGTAGCAAGACGATTTTAATTTGCCGTATCGAAATCGGATTTTGTTATCATACCGGAATGAAAAGCATTTATCGGAAAAATGATTCGCAACATATCGATCTATACTAGATCACTTGCTGATATCGATTATTATTATTCGGCAGAATAAAAAGGACTATGTATTGAAGCAAAAATGTCGCATTTTCTTTCTTATATTCTAACGGGTGAGAGGGGAGTGGGGGGCCCGTCTTGTGCGGCGAAAACCGGACAATCGATGCCTACGACCAAGTTATGTATACACGTACTTCTTGCTTCTAAATTTCCCACGGCGTGTTTACAGAAATTATATCATGTTTAGCATCATTTTAATCGGCAAAAGCTCAGCAGTATGACAGTACAATTTTCTTGAACAAAAAATTACAAATAAAAAACTTTGCAACTTGGATTAGTATTAGTCACACCGATATTGACCCTCGATGAGCGCCGGCTGCCTGATGCCATATATATATCCCTTCTCGTGCGTATGTAGAAGAAGACAGTGGTGGAATGAAAGAGAAGGAATACTTACAATGTATGGGATCAGGTAGCCGGTACTCATCGAGGGTCAATATCAGTGTGACTAATACGAATCCAAGTCGCAAAGTTTTTTATTTGTAATTTTTTGTTCATGAAAATTATACTGTTCTACTGCTGAGCTTTTGCCGATTAAAATGATGCCAAACATGATATAATTTCTGTAAACACGCCGTGGGAAATTTAGGAGCTAAAAGTACGTATATACATAATTTGGTTGCAGGCATCGGTTGTTGGGTCTTCGCCGCACAAGGCGGGTCCCCTCTCTCCCCTCGGCCCTCGTCACGTCACAGATCTGGGGCAGAGGCCCACAATGTACTATATATCTTTCGTCGGTAACCGTTTTCAAGAAACCCATACCTAAGAAATACTCGCGGAACTATAAACGGCGAATGGTAACTCTTCAAAAGAAGCACGTGCTCGAAACTAACCACAAAAATGTCATTTCGGAAGTTGCATATTTCATTGTTATCTGAGAATGGATTGAGGTGGGACTGGGCTCATTTGAAAGAGGAGACTCTAACCCATGGCAGAATGCATTTTTTTCCAAATTCCATCTGTATAACAAAAATTATTGAACAAATTCTAACCCCTTATTTTACCTCAGTTTACACCCTAACATTTTTTCATCCAGACCGAATTTCGAAACTATAAATGCATTCTGCCATGTGATAGAGTCTCTTGTTTCAAATGAGCCCAGTCCCACCTCAATCCGGTCTCAGATAACAACGAAATATGCAACTTCCCGAAACCTATTTCGGTCAGTTTTTGTGTGGGATTGTCGCTCACTGTTTTACCCGGATTTCCCCCTTAAATTAAATGTACGAAATTCGGAACGGAAACTGTGCATCTGTAGGACAATACACCGTGCGGCGGCTCGTGTTTATGTAGAAAAAGAAAATAGCTGAATATAAGAGAAAGAATATGGGAGCAGGTAGTCGGCATTCATCGAAGGTTAATATCGGGGTGACTAATACTAATCCCAATCGTAAAGTTTTTTATTTGTAAATTTTTGTTTATGAAAATTATATTGTCATACTATTGAGCTTTTGGTGATTAAAATGATACTAAACACTACGTAATATGTTAAAACACCCCGTAGCAAATATTGAAGCAAAAAGTACGAATAATTCGGTCGCATGCATCGGCCGTCGGGTCTTCGCCGCACAAGACGGGCCCCCTCACACCCCTCTCATTTATATTACTGAATAACCACACTTTTGAGAGAAGTAATCGAATGAGAAGTAGTCGACAGAGTAAATTGTTTAACTAACTCTTCCTCCGAATCCAAATAAATTTATCTAATTTGTATCAATTGTTATTTCTTGTTTTATCTGTTTAACCTTATGTAGATTCCTCGAAACGTCTTGAAAACAAAATTATTGAAATCCCAAAAAAAACTTTACATAAATGTAACGTAAAAAAAGGTGCGCCAAGTAGAAGCAGAGCCGTCGTATATTTCATTAGTAAGAAAAATTTCTCAAATCATGTTTACCAAGCACGTATAGGAAATACGGGCATATGTGGAAAAGTTTAGTTAATCCTTCCTACCTTAATTTTCGACAAGATGGTGGAGAATACAACAAAAATATCAATTTCGCAAATAAACAAAATTTCCAACACCGGCAGACTTGGGCGCTACTCTTTGCTGCATACATTAACGCAGGTATCACTTTATTTAATCGTGCCCGGATTTCAAAAATGGCGCCCCAAGTATGCCGGTGTTGGAAATTTTGTTGATTTGCGAAATTGATATTTTTGTTGTATTCTCCACCATCTTGTCGAAAATTAAGGTAGGAAGGATTAACTAAACTTTTCCACATATGCCCGTATTTCCTATACGTGCTTGGTAAACATGATTTGAGAAATTTTTCTTACTAATGAAATATACGACGGCTCTGCTTCTACTTGGCGCACCTTTTTTTACGTTACATTTATGTAAAGTTTTTTTTGGGATATTCTTTTACCCTCTCATAAGCCTTTGCACTCAAGTACGACCTTTCACTACCGCTATCTATGATGCCTCTAATTTTTTTGCCAAAAATCGTAATTTCTACCGGTATTCTTGATACTATGGACGGTTCTTTGACATTATTTTCCCCCCTATATATTCACCTTTGCGATTCTTGGTTGACTACGTGGGTAGGGGGATTCTTTGGTCTTAAATCACGTAAAGATATTGACTCGGTGGTTCGTAGTGTATTGTGTAGAGGATCTTCGGTTGTTGCTCGCCCCTGGATCGTCGAAAGTTCAATTGGCTCCGGTGTCATTGCCTCGGGTTCCGCTGTTGCTTCATCGTCGGTAGGTTCTGGTTCCTCCTCGGTCTCTTCGTCAATTTCCAAGCAGACCGTTCTTTCAGATATTGGCGAAGCGCTGCTTATGCTAAATAGACTTTCGAGTCCTAGGTTGTCCTTTTTATTCAAATCCTTCTCCTGGTCGATTCCTTCCGGTTTGCCCTTCCTGTCAATAGCCGAAGGAGAGGCTATTGCGGGCTCCGCTCGTTTCCCGGCGACGCGGCGCAGTTCGTATTGGTGTGGCCTTTTTGTTTACAAAGGGGACATACCTCTCGCCTCTCGCTGGTGCATTGCCACGCCGGGTGTCCCCACTCGCCACAGTTATAACAAAAGGCCTTACTCCAATCGCGGGGTGCCGTTGCGCTTGTTGGCGGGCCGCTGTTGGGATCGGTCTTGTTACTCTTTTCCTTAAATTTTGGCAAATTTTGTTCGAGACGTTGTCGAACTAGCGGTTTTGAGCCCGTTTTAGGTTCTTTATTGGGGCGGCCTCCGTTCTTTTGGAAGGCTTTTAGGTTCGCGGCGGCATTGTGCTCTTCATCGTCATCATCGGTCTTTTCTGAGTCTTCATCGCTGGTTTTGTTTTGAAGACAGTGGAGTTCTACCCTATCCCGTTTCGATCGCGATTCCCTTTGACGAGGAAGTCTTCATAATTGTTTATTAGCAGATTAAGGATTTCGAGGGTCAATCGCGGGTTGAATTTAACAAGGATCTGCTTCAGTTGGTCTTTAAATGACGGGGGGTGTTTCATTTTCTCGAAAACAAATCGCGCTCGACAAGTAAACAATGCGAGGGACTCGTTCTTTTCGACTTTCAAATCGCGTATTTCCCCGAACAGGTCACCGTCGGCCTTCCTAACGCCCCATTGGTAACGGAATGCCTTCGCAAATTCCTTCCAGGTACGCCACCCTGATTTATTTATCAGGTACCAGTGTCGGTACACTCCCTCGAAAACGTTTGACAAACACGGGACTATCAGGTCTTTATGTATCCCGCTCGTATTCAAAAGATCTTTGAGAATTAATAAAAATTGATCCGCATCCCTTTCCGTCCGCGGGAAGTTGACTTTCTAGCCATTAACTATTCTCCCTATTTTTATTGCTAGGTTTGAATCATTGATGCTACTATGTTGTCTGTCAGGCCATCTAGTCCGCAAATTCGACAGTACTCCATTTCTGGCACTATTCTTTCTTCCATCACTCTCCCGCCGTTTGGCAAGAGGTGGATCGTTCTAATTCTCCTAGTTCCACGGTGAATATTCCATTCCGTATCGTGGCGTCTTGTACCAAACTCTACCGCCGAATCTGCCGTTTGTCGATCATTGGGTCCCGAATTGTCAAAACGTACCCTTCGCTCGAATGCGTTATATTCGTTGCTGTTTAAATTCGAATGCTGGTTCGACAATGTCAAATCTGTTAAGCTTTGTTCTACTCTATTTTCGCGGAGTCCGTGATGGGAATTGTCGACGGTTCGTGCTAGACGCGACCCCCCCCCCCCCCCCCCCCCCCACCGTCCATTACGGCATCCGCGTGGTTTAAAGACGGCTGCTGCCGACGTTCTAATATTTGCCCTGGATGGATCCTAGACGGATCCCCCTGGCTTGGGTCGGGTAATCCCGAAACACCGGTAAAACTTCGGTTTGCATTATTCACTTGATAATTCTTTAAATGTTGCCCGGGTTGGACCATAGACTGGTTCCCCCGAGTCTCTTCATTTCGTCGCGGAGCTCCAGACCGATTGCCTAGCCTTCGGTCCCTAACACGCGAATTTTGATTTTCTGTCTCTAAGCTAGTGCCTTCCCCGTCGGGGGAGAAGATCGTCAAATCCCCCTCAGGTATTGGCAAATTAGGCCCCCCCAGACGGATTGGGTATGGCGCGACACATTTCTACTTTCCATTCCTTGAAGAAATCGTCCCAATTCTAAATTATCCCTTGTGCGCGGAATTTTCCTCTGACTCTGGCTCTGGCCCATATAATTTTGCAACAAGTGGAAAAACTCAAAAAACTTCCGCATGTGCCCCGGGCTGTCAATTAGTTCGGGGTCAGCCTGTAGACCAGGCGCCCCTATATTACTGTCAGCCGCGTCATTGTGTGCTTCTGGGTCCGGTACATCCCTTTCCCCGTCCGCTCCGGCTGAAATCCCCGCTCGAACAGACGCGAACGGGGGTTCTCTATCGCCTTCCACAACTAACTGCGTGTCGACATCTTGTTCGAACAACCGACTATCATCCAGTAACCCTGACGGCACCTCCGGACGGTACCTCTACATTACTATTCGCCTCATTAGTTCCTGCTCCCGGGGTGTCAATTCCGCCCGAGGCTGCGAACGTATCCGATTCCATATTTTTCTGGCTTTTTTTCGTTTTCCTGCCGGGTTTCCCTTTCACTTTTCCCGGTAGCTCAATAGGCAAAATGTTCCCTTGAACGGATTTCTAAATTAATTTACCGAAAAGAGAAAAAGAACTTTAATGTTCCCGACTCCCGAAAAGGAAGGGAGAATCGAGAAAAAGAGAAAGAGAGAAAAAAAAATACCCTATCGTTAGCTCGACCTGGTTTATTACCCCTTCAATATGTCGAGGGCGAATACTATTGCAGGACGCAAATACAAGAAAAAAAAATTCAGACAATAAAAATACGTAGGCGGCGATAGCAGGAGTTCGGCGCTGTCGCGTATCAATAATAACACTTCAGTGTAAAATCGCAGATCGATTTACGCAGTGTCTCCGCATAGGACAGTAGTTTTAGTACGAGTACCCAAATTCGACCAAATATCTTGTTGTCGGGGCACCATTAAATATCTCACGAATAAATTTCATTAAATATAAAAAAACGTAAATTACAATATAATAAATTCGTTGCTGGGATATTCTGCGTTAAATTGACAATAAATAAGACAAGTCAGTCAGTTGACAAGATGAAGTAAATGAATAACAAGAAGGTAATAACCAATTCACAAAAAAGAAAATTTCTGAAATCAGACAAGGTGCAGTATTACATAAAAGGTAACAACCAAAAAAACCTGAAATGCCTTTAAGTTGCTCGCTGGACGCTAAAGTAACACAATTAATTCAATTTTCAAATTTTGCAAAACATGTTCCATCGGTTAATTAATTCGTCATGGTAGACAAGGATAACACCGTGTACTACCTTCAAGTAAAAGGAAAACCATAAGATGTTTTATATAGGTTGACAGCAAAAAGAAAGAAAACACACTTTTTCCTGTGAGCTATTTCCATGCGATGAATTCAAATAAATCTGAAAGTTCGACTTCGATTGTCAAACTTAGTGTCTACTGTAATGATTCTACTATGATTTGTAAAATGCCAGAATTGCAATTAGAATAAATTTAATTAGCCTCACAGTAATCAGTCTAATCTGCAGTTAGTGCTGTTCGAACATTAAAGCTGTTTCCTTCAGTGAAAGCCGTATTCATTCGTACACGGAACAGCACAGTTTGTATTTCTTATATCTAAATCTTACTTGCTATAATTTCACAGAACACCAGGTATAAGGAGAGCGGCAAGAAATGTGTTTAGGAAGGAGCGAATACAAAGGGGCCATTGTGGTATGAGCCCGGAACGTTCGATGTACTGTGACGTAACGCTTTTTCGAGCGTTCCGTCTGACTTCGATTCTCCTTCTCCTTAACGGTCGAAGCTGATTGATACAGGAATTGGATCAGGTTAGGAAAAACACAGCTTGAGGTACCACCAGGCTACGCAAAGCGCCAAGTCTCTCTCAAGTATAACGTGCTTTTGGACTGGTAATCCTATTTATAAAATTGTTCTTTAAACAACCCAATTGTTCCCCGATTCGCGAGGGTGTCAGTCCGGAGGCCAGTTCTACCTGATGTATAGTCAGATCTTTAATTGAGGTCCAATCCACACCTAGCCTTGGGAATATAACTCTTGGGAGAGACTTGGCGCCTTGCGTAGTCTGGTGGTACCCCAAGCTTTTACTTTTAGCCATCCTAAACCTTTTTCCTTTCTGGGGACCTTCGGATCGACCTGGGTATTATCAGATTAACATTGTTGTGCCAATAGGTCTCATTGACATTAGCGCAGTGAGATGTGGACCTCACAAAAATGAGACCTATTGGCACAACAATGTTAATCTGATAATACCCAGGTCGATCCGAAGGTCCCCAGAAAGGAAAAAGGTTTAGGATGGCTAAAAGTAAAAGCTTGGGGTACCACCAGGCTACGCAAGGCGCCAAGTCTCTCCCAAGAGTTATATTACCCCGGATAGGAATAGTTGAGCGGCTAAATATTCCTACACTAAATGTGGGTTCTATGTACGATGTCGCTTTCAGTATTGTACGCTATGACAGGTGGTAATTGAATGTAGAAAAGGAGTAATTGACATGAAAAATAAGGTAACTATATTGAAACAATTGCAGAGAATAAAGTATACAATCGTGTTAAGTGTGTGTTCGTTTGTTACAAAATACCTTTGTGTAATCCTCGTCTGTTCGTATAGAATTGATTCGCGAGTAATTGTATGCTTACAAGAGTAATCGCAACTAATGCAATGATTTGGTCGAACGTAACGAGTACGATCTTTCTCGGAATAACCCCGTATTCCAACGTCTAAGATTTGAGTGATTAAAGAATGCTTCGAAAGTGCCTAGCACGATCTACTACAAGGAGGACAGAGCTTCGCCCTTCGGGAAAGAATCAAAGACTGAACTCCGGAGAGAACTAGCGCGGTCGATCCTCAGAAGGGCACAGCTTCGCCCTTCGGAAGATCAAGCTACTAAAGACTCTGATGTATAAGATTTCGGACGATTTAAATAGTCGGAACCAGCGCTAGTTTGGGGTAAAAAGTGGGGTAAAGCCTTCGGATTTTCCTAGACAAGCCCTAGGATGTGGCCGTATGACTCAAGCGCGTCTTGAGTGCAGCTGTGTATGAATCACTGCAGTAGGGGCTGCATGGGAATGTTTACAGGACTGGGAGATTACGTTGGGTGCGGTTTGAGCTTGAAACTAAGATTTTAGTTGAATGCTAGAATATTCTCGATTTTTAAAGTGGAAAAATTGCGTGCGTAAAATACGGACGTAACAATAATATGACTAATAATTTGAGCGCCAGCCGATTTCCTCAAATCGGCAAAGAAAAGAAATAGTAAAGCAATGTCCCAGGGAAGTGGGAAAGTTGGATGACCCAAAGAAGCAGAATAATATGGTCCAATTTCGGGCAAATTATGAAATTTATTGGCTTACTTGACAATATCCGGTAAATGCTTCTTGTTAGTGTTGTACGTCTCACAATATTTGACGAACAACATGTACGAAAAGGGCCTCTTCGATGAGACTACGGCCACTTACTTTACTACTGCGCACAAGAGTTAAAGTAGTTCTCGCTATTCTTGGTCTACTTAGATCTATACAGGTCTATTCGCTACCGGGGTTCGAGCCAGAGTGTCCTGACGATCGACCTCTCATCGATCGTTGCTCGCGTTCGCCGTCGTTCGGGCATCTTCGGTGTTTTCGCCCTCTATTGTGTCGCGACAATTACATTTTGGCGCTGCGGTCTTTGACGAATTCGTTGTCAAACGCGGGGACCCTTCGATACGTCGAGGGAGTCGCGGGTTTCCCGTCACAATATGAAGCAGCTCAGCCAGCTGAGAAAACTGGACGACAGAACAAAGAAAACCACATTCGTGGGATATGCGCCGACGGGCTATCGCCTGTGGGATAAAACTAAGAAACGAATAATCATTTCCAGGGATATAACATTTGACGAAAAAGCCAATCCTACCAGGAACATGAAGAAGAGAGACGAAAAAAGGCAATACCACAAGTGGTGGGATGCGAAGAATTAGAAGACAGTGATGAAGAACCAGAGCAATGGTTTGAAGGAGATTCTCAAATTGAGCTGGACGAAAACCCAAAGGAAGAGGCAGAACAAAATCAAATTCCGCAGCAAGCACCACCAGAGCCTATAAGATCGGAGAGGGAAAAGAGACCGCCAGTGAAACTGTCAGACTACGCAATGCTTACTTTCGAGGAAGCGACGAAGGGGCCAGAAAGGGAAAAATGGAAGGAAGCTATAAAAGAAGAAAAGGAAGCGTTGAAAAGAAACGACATCTGGGAACTCGTAAGTCCAGAGAACGCAGCAGGGAAGAAATGTCTATTAACCAGGTGGGTGTTCAAAATAAAAGATAATAACAAACATAAGGCGAAATTGGTGGTACGAGGATGCGAATCTCGAGAGCAAATTGATTACGAAAAGATTTTCAGCCCAGTGGTGAACAGTGCAGCGCTGAAAATACTGTTTGCCCTGGCAGCTCAGAAAAATCTCCTCTGCATGAAATTTGACATTAAAACTGCTTTTTTGTACGGAGATTTAGAGGAGGAAATTTACATGCACCTGCCACAGGGCTACAACTATAAAACGAAAAAGGTGTGCAAACTGAAAAAGGCCCTATATGGACTTAAACAAGCGCCGAACTGTTGGAATAGGACCTTCACAAAAAGCCTCGAGGATATGGGGTTCAAGCAAACAAGACTCGACAAATGCATCTTCAAAAACACCGGAGAAGACCAGGCTATACTAGCCATACATGTGGATGATGGGATTTTGTTTGGAAATGAATGGCAGCACTTGGAGGAACTAATGAAAACGATGGAAGAGTCCTTCGACGTGACGTATGAGAAGAGCCCAAATACTTTCTTGGGAATGGAGATCACGAGAAAAGCCGAGGAAATCAGACTGGGTCAGGAAGCATATGTTGAAAAAATGCTGGAAGCATTCAGGATGGAACACGCGAAACCAGTAGACACTCCAATGCTGGCAGACACCAAAGATTGCGATGAACAAATAAGAAGAGACTACCCTTATCAGGAGGCAGTCGGAAGCCTGCTGTATCTCGCGACAAAAACGCGACCTGATATATGCTACGCTGTGTCATACAGCAGTAGACATGTGAATAACCCTACAAATAAAGATGTAACTAATATAAAACGAATTTTTAAGTATTTAACAGGTACGAGAAAACTAGCGCTGAAATTCGGAAGGGCCAAAGATCCGGATGTACTGCAAGGATACTGCGACGCCGACTACGCGGGTGATTCGCAGACAAGGAGAAGCACCACAGGGGACCTGATAAAATTCTGCGGCAGTCCGATCAGCTGGGCTTCGAGAAAGCAGCCCATCGTTGCCTTGTCGACAACAGAGGCTGAATTCATCGCAGCAGCTGATTGCTGCAAGATGTTATACCTAAAAAGCCTGATAAAAGAAATAACGCAGAAGAAGATACACGCCGAACTGCATGTCGACAACCAAAGTGCAATAAGACTCATAAAGACTGGAATATTCAATCGCAGGTCGAAGCATATTGACGTAAGATTCCATTTTATAGCAGAGAAAGTTAGAGAAGAAAATATAAAAGTACAGTACTGTAGCTCTGAAAAGCAAGTTGCAGACATTTTCACGAAGCCATTAGGGCTGGCAAAATTTAAAACATTTCAAAGAATATTACTGAACTAGAATGTAAGAAAACCTGTAAGAAAACAAAAACATTTCTGTGGGATATTAATTACTAAAGAAGGTTTGTAACTTAGATATAAGATTTAGAAGATTAGAGGAGGACGATGGAGATTAGAGGAGGATGTTGGAAATTGTAACCTCCATCGTTCATTACTTGAACAACAGTTCATTTGAATAAGCGCCTACTGCACATGCGCGCAGATAGCGCAAGTATACATCCGGCAAAAGGATGTGCGAACCGAAAAATCGGCAAGGTCCTCATTGTACGAAAAGACTGAAAGCTAGTAAGACGTGCGCGAGTAGAGACAGTAGAGGAAATACAGACATTATATTTGAGTTTATGTAGAAGTGCTGGAAACAGCGAGAATAAAGACATTTTGTTACTTACACAACGGTTATCATTTATTGCGAATATTCGGTTCTCAAGTGGCCAACACGCGTGACTCACAAAGTCCAACAGCCCCTACCGCGCCACAGAAAAAGAAAAGACGCCTGGACGATGTCCAAACATTATCAGCAGACCGTGTTAAATACCAAATCGAATTTGAATCAACACTGGGGAATTGGCAAATTGAAATTTCGCAAATCCAGAAAGAGAAATGTGATGCGGAGCGCCGGGAAGCAATTGCCAAGGCAACATTAGCAGAAGCAGGACTGAAGCATCAGACACGGATTCACACCGTAAAATTAGCTTTATTAGAAACTCAAAGGGAAACTTATAATTTGCAGCACCGCGAAGCTGCAGCAAAAGCAAAATTAGCGGAATTACAACTGAAGGAGGCAGGGGAGATAAAATAAAAACATCATTTTTTAAACGTATAAATATATTTTTATTGAAATAACGTGTCCATTACAGCCTCGCGAACAGCAAATCCGCTGGCCTGCTGACCCTGATACTGCGGTGGACCTAGTGGAACAGCTTCTTCTTCCTTCTGTAGTTCCTCTTCCTCCAGAACGTCGTTGTAAATCAGTGCCAGGTTGTGTAACACTGCACATGCAACAGCAATAGTTGTTGTTGTGAGCAGTTTCGTGCCTAACCCTTGCTGGAGGCAGGGAAATCTTAGCTTCTATATCCCAAAGGCCCTTTCAACAACTATGCGTATCCTCACGTGAATAGCATTATATCTGCAATACAAAACACAGTTTTAGAATCATCTCTAACGTTTCATTCCTTATATGCATTACAACTTCACTTGATGAAAACAGAGATAAATAAACGCTATACTACGCTACAATAATTACGCCATATGCTCCTCGGATGCGGGATTTCTGATTGGGGTCAGCAAAAATGGGAGTGCGGGATAGCCAGCATCACCAACAAGCATCCCGTCAAGCTCATGGTGCATATACCGCATGTAGAGTCTGGAGGTCCTAAAAATGCGGCTGTCATGCATACTCCCGGCATACTCTGGTACAATATCCAGAAATTCGGTGCGAGGTCCAACGACGGCCTGTAATTAAACAAAAATGATAATGAGATGCAGTGAGAGAATAATGAACCGAAGACTGTTTAAAATACTACCATACCTGTACGTTCAAAGAAAAATATCCTTTCCTGTTCCGGAAGGTTTCATCCAAACGATTGCCACAAGTCCCCATTAAACGGACGTGGGTGCAATCGATTGCTCCATCTATGCCGGGTACTCCAATGGCACGCTGACCACGTCCAAGCTCCTTAAGGGGGTACGCTAAGTCCTAGTGACTTTCGATGCGGCACGTCGATAAAGTCGTCACGGTTTTGATCGCTGAATGAACGCGAGGTGGAGCCACTAGAAATGTCCGACTTGATTCTGCACGATGATGATGTCTCATTGACGCGAGTTTGAATCCCGCTTGAAGCGGATACTTTTCGTACTTTGTTTGCTAACACTGGGTTTACTTATCTTAAAAAATATGTTCAATAAATATGATTTCCGTATACGGTAATGTTACTCTTAACATTCCCCTGATAATTTGTAGAAAATAATGTATTTAAACGTGCAGCCTAGTGTTGTTCAATTCAGACATTTCAATAAATCGATTTTTTTAAGAACACGCGTATTTCTCTTTGCCCGTCAATTTGACGGGTGCTCGATGAAATAGGTGTAGAGGGTGAACCGTTGATTTGTGATACTCGTCTAAAAATTAAGCATTTAAAAATTCATATCTCCTGACTAGATAATTGGAGTCGCGGGATTTTTTCCAGAATTTCTTTTTTTCTAGAGTGGTCTGGTCCTTGAACAGGTTCTGGAAAGAAATCTTGGAATCTCACATTACGCAGTCCGGAGATATGAATTTTTAAATGTTTAATTTTCAGAGGCTGATTCACGCACAGACCAACACATAAGCCCCAGCCTGTATGTGAGTCGGCTAGGGGTGGCATCGACGTTTCACTACCGCACGCCTGTGATATGCTATTGCGAACATGTACAGATATGGGATTTTTTATCAGGATTTTCTATCATGGGATTTTTTTGTAGGCTAATACTTATGTATGTATTCGAAAGCGTAAGCGTTTCCCAAGAGCAGTCAAATTGAATTCCGTTGCGTATATTCGCAATCGAAAATGCAACAATGTATGTGCATTCCAAACCGCTCAAGGATAGTGGCTTACGATGAGGCCTTCCGAGAAGCGCTTACGCAACTCGGTGGGGATAGCTACGTATATGATCTGACGCGGCACGCGTATTGCAGATTGTTGTTCCACTTTGAACAGCTTTATTGAGATAATAGCAATGGAATTTCTAAAGACTATGAGTGCCGCTTCCTTCATTTGTTCTTCCTCTTTCCAATTAGTCCTCCCGCAGTTCCAAGCATGCTCATTTAGGGAAGAAATCCTGTTCAATTTACTTCTGTGCATCCGCGTTGGATACGAATTTGGGCGAAAATGGGATTTAGAATTGAACAGGATTTCTTTCCTAAATGAGCATGCTTGGGACTACGGAAGGGCTCATTGGAAAGAGGAAGAAGCAATGAAGGAAGCGGTACTCGTAGTTTATAATAATTACATTGCCATTATTTGAATAAAGTTGTGCAAAGTGAGACAAAAATCAACAATACGTGTCGATAGAAGTCCCCTAAAGGCGCGGCCACATCTTTATGCCTGTAGTTGGCGCGACATGTGGCCGCGCCTTTAGAGGACTTCTATCGGCGCGCATTGTTGATTCTTCTCTCACTTTGAAACATTTTATTTATTATATCGTAATGGAATTTGTAGAAACTACGAGTACCGCTTCCTTCATTGATTCTTCCCACTTCCAATGAGCCCTTCCGCAGTCCCAAACATGCTCATTTAGGAAAGAAATCCTGTTCAATTCTAAACCCCATTTTCGCCCAGATTCGTATCCAATACGGCTCCACGGGAGTTTCCATCAAGGCCCAGACAAGTTCGATATGAATTTCGTCGTAGTAAGCATTCTCTCGAAGCGCCATCTGCTACGCGCCAAGCCAACTAAATTTACTCTACATTATCCATAGTACGCCAAAAATCCTTGTTCAGATACTCCTGACAGAACTGAACAGGATTTTTTCTCTCATAAAGCGTATTTCGGACTGGGGCAGGGCTCATTTGAAAGAGGAAGGTTCAATGAAGGAAGCTCTACTCGCGATTTAGTTTACGATACACATACAATGGTGTAAAAAGGCTTAGTGTCAAGCAGTTTCAAGCTTACATTTTGTCGATTTTTGCCCTACTTTGTCACATTATTTTCATATGATGTAAATCGAATTTGTTGAAACCGCGAGTAGAGCTTCCTTCATTGAACCTTCCTCTTTCAAATGAGCCCTGCCCCAGTCCGAAATACGCTTTATGAAAGAAAAAATCCTGTTCAATTCTAAAACCTATTTTCGCATGATTGCGTCGGTAAATCTAGGGATTTTGTCGATAATAGTAGGACCTAGCGTACCCCCTTAAATAGCCTTCGATTTTGAAGCCGGGCCTCTGCTCCTTCCGGCATTATGATAATGTCATATGACTGATCCCAGCCAAATCTGCCAGTACAATCTGAAATGCAAGTTTTGACATGAGTAATAGAAACATTTATGTTGTATTGCAATGGCATAAAAGTGCAAGCATGGATGGGGCTGTTATGAGAGTGTGAGTGTGTATGTGTGTATGTATGTGTGTGAGATGTCAGATGACATGGCAAGAGATGGTGCGAATGGTCAAGCGGGAAGACAGTAGATTTGAGAATGAGCAGCAAAAGAGTATGAACATGCATGGCAGTGTGAGAAAGAACTAAAAAAGTGTTAATAAAAAATCGTGTAAAAAACTGGAAAGTTGCAAGCAGTGTTTAATCACAATAGAATTTATAATTAACATGATAAAAAATAACAAATAGCTACTGGTATTACCTGAAAGCTTGCTGTAGCATAAAATCGCAGATAAATCAACACCTGCCAAAGCGGAGAAATTGGCAGTCCTCGCTTGTCGGGCTTCTCTAGCACATGTGCAACTCTTGCCATCAATCCATGGAGGACGGACTCCTTGTAAAAGCGGAACCGTGCCCTAAACTCATGGTCATGGAACTTCTCCAGCGGATTTTCTGTATCTCTCACATATCGTCTTGGCACATGTGGAACGTCATCTTCCTTATCCACTTGTAATACAGGAACTTCCAGCACATTCACTTCAATTTCCTGCAAACGAAACGCCATTGTACACTGCTAAAACTTTGATAACAAAAAAGAAAGATGCAGTTGAGATGAATGAAAAAAATTAGGCAGCACGAAATTACGCAGAAAGAAATTAGGCAGAAAGCGATTAACCAGAAAGAAAATACGCAGCAAGAAATTACGTAGACAGAAATTAAGCAGAAAGAAATTATGTAGAAAGAAATTAAGCAAAAAGATTTTAGGCAGAAAGAAATTAAGCAAACAGAAATTAGGCAGAAAGAAATTAGGCAGAGAGAAATTAGCCAAAAAGAAATTAGACAGAGAGAAATTAGACAGAAAATTCTAAAACTAGAACGAATGGTTGAAAGCAGCTGCAAATTGAACACTGGACACTGGACACTGGGCACTGGACACAGGACACCACACACTCGATGCTTAACACTGAAAACTGGACGTTAAACACTTGACTCTAAACTTTCCCGGCTAAACTGACACAACTTTTATGCGCAGGTCGACATTTTTAAATTTCGGCCAATAGGATTCAATAAGATTTGATTAAGTCCACGTTTCACCTGAGTTGTAAGAGCCGTGTTGCGTGGGCGATCGCAATCCTTCCGAAATTCCCCAGATTTACAGCTCGTTCATACGCCGGTAATTGCAAATTAGACTGCGCTTGTCCGTATGCTCGCGCCACAGGATCTCATGTACCTAACACCCTCTCCTAAGCCTAATCCTAATTATGCTCGCTAGATTTACATAAATAATAACTGGAATAGTGGAATACCTACGAGATATGTTAAATAAGTTAATGCTAAATGTCGCGATGGATTTGCTAAGCGAAACACAAAGTATGAGGAGCGACGCAACGATTTGTAGATTCCAAATACAATGTATGTTAGGGGCACGGGAGTGATGGGCTAAAGGACCGATTCGCGCTAAAATCATGGGCTGCAGGACCGATTCTGGAAATCTGCATGTTAGTATGTGGTAGTAGTGGTGCCTGTAACTTCTTGACTACCGAATTGTTATCATGTATCTCGTTCTCTCCGTTGCCATGTGACGTCGGCCCTAGAGCAGGCCCAACGACCGGACCTCTCACTCTCTCTCACCGTAGCTTCAACCCCACTTGGTGGTTCCTACCCTTGGTGCCGACGGCGGAGCGGGAATAGGATAGTTCATAAAAAGGCATTGCGAACAAGGGAAGACACTCATTTTTATTTCGACTACGAGACTCAGTACACGTATCTTAATTGCGACTAATACAGTGGTTTTCTTATAACTAGTTATTAACATACATTTGTTGTTGAGAGGAAAGGAGTGCGGTTTCGATTGTGGAAACTATAAAACCGCGAATAAAACACCTTTTACACAGTAAAACTCTTGATTTACCCGGAGTTTTCAGCGACACACCGGCGAGAATCCACATCCTACAGTTTTCCTTGAAGTGCGCCCCACAACCGCTCGGGACGCAACAGCCGTTTTATTCCTGCCCCCTCTTCAGGAATAAGCTGCCCTATTCCGATCTTATTTACTTGTGTAATAGCAACAGCTTAATGAAGGCGGAGCTTAATAGACAGTCTTCGATGGCGTCATATTAGACGACTCTGAATGCAGCGGCGTGCCTGAGACTACCTTAAGGCGGCCTTCACGAATAAGGTCCGTCTCTGAATACGGGCCATAGTTTTTGAGATACTGCACTTTGAAGTGCTCGAAATGCACCGCCTAAGCCTGTTATCACGCATGATTTTATCCAAAGATTATTGTGATAAATTTCAGTGTCTAGTAAATGTGGTTGGGGGGTGAGTGAATGTGGTAGAGGGGTGGAGATGTTAGCGGGGGGGAATGTATGTTGGGGGGGGGGGGGATATTGGGGAGGTGGGAGTGTTTAAAGTGAATTAGGTGAAATTAAAGTATTACCAGTCTAAGAGAAGAGTCTATTTTATTATAAGTTATCGGAAAGGGGCTACATATCACACATGATAGTAAAGAATGCCCCGTTCGTGCGTTCGTGAAAATCAAAACGACACTTGAATAAAAATTCGGCTATGTAGCTCTCGTAATGCTCTTTCGATGTGCTGTACCGAGGTATATTTACACGCATGTCTCGGCATACACGTTCTATATTTTGTATATGGGCTCCTGTTTTTGGATCCACGAAATTTAATTTGTGGTTGACTTTTAAGTGTTTGAATCCTTCCGAGGCTAAACAATCGAATGCTCGCCAGCAATCTGATACTACATTTGTGCCGGGTTCAATATTCTCTGTAATAACTTTTAATGATGTATCGGCATTTCTATTCTAGACCGGCACAATCAACAATCTGTTGCCTTGTCCTTCGACAGCACCGAATACCCACTGGCCAGTACTTAACCGTCCCTTATTATATTTTCGCTTGCCAATCTTGGCCTCATCAATTTCAACAGTGCAGTTTTCACCACCTAATTTTGATTTCGCCTTCGCTACCCACTGAACGCGGAGCTAAAATACGAAATATGATAATATTACAAAACACAGATTACAACAATAAAACCAATGTCATTTTTGAAATCATTGTACTTACCTCCTGACAAAAATTGTTCCAATTGACAATCGTCCTACTACTCAGTTCTAATTTAACTTATAAGAAATAAGTGTCGTGGTGGACAGAGCATTAATAAGTATGCAATAAACCGGCAAACGGTTTGAATGTCTAAATAGGCTTTATGAAACCACGTGCCATACAACGCACTCACATTAAAGTTGCACCACTTCCGCTTGCGCTTTTTTTTACTCTATCAGTGTAGACCGTCGAGTGGCAGTGCATTTGAAAGCTCGTTGCATTCGATTGCAAAGTCATCATGCGCTTGCATTTAGGACATACTACTCGGCGGCGAATGACCCCCTTATCAGTAAAAAACTCGACTAATCGTTTTTTGTCGTTGACAATTTTTAAAAACTCCTATGGACGCATGGTGTACCAACAAATATGCGGTCATATGCAGACACAGGTCGCACTACATAGATCAGGCCTAGGCAAAGTTAGCTTCGGAGCCAAATTCCATTCCCGTACGCGGCCGGAGTGCTCCCACATTGCCGTGACGACGGCTGTGACGCGCCACGAGACTCAGCACGTCACGGCGCCAGGAGAGGGACCAGGCACGCGAAGGGCCCCACCGGTGCCTAGCGCTGATATACAAAATGTACACACGACGGTCACTGGTCAAGTCAGTGCCAGATGAAGAGGGGGCGGCAATAAGCCACCCCCTTCTTATTTTGCGGTACTAGTTTTGGAAATTTGCAGTTTAAGCATATTTCCAAAACATTTGTGATACTAACATTCCCAGATAGGTTTGGCCGTGTTTGACGGTCACTGGTTAGGTTGAGAAGGGTATTCTTTACTTGTGTCGTGAGGCGACTTCTTCCAATTTCACGAGGAAAACCCACACCCGGCGCGGCCTGGGTCGAGGGCTGCCGGGGCTCATAAAGTTAATTTTGACGATGATAGCTATACTAATTGGTTGGGCGCCAGCCGATTTCCTCGAATCGGCGAAGAAAGGAAATAGTAAAATGACCCAGGGTAGTGGGAAAGTTGGATAGACCCAAGAAGCGAAACACTAGAAATTCCAGGTAAGATATAGGATTTAATGACTTACGTGATTGTTGACAAATCTCTTTCTTAAAGTTGAACGCCTCACACAAATTGGCGAACTACTTCACGGGTGGCCTTCTCAACAAAACTCGCGTGGCCAGTACTAGTAATCTACCGCGCAGAGAGGAAGATCGCAATATATCTCGACTTACGTCTACGCGTGATCGGGGCTCGAGCCAGAGAGTCCCCCGATCGATGCGCGATCGATTGCCGCCTCTCCTCGCCCTTATTCGGGTATGTTCGGTTAGGCGCAATCCTCGGGTGTCGTTGGTCTAACGCCTTCGGCGCGGTGACTTTAACAAACCCGTTGTTAACATACAGGGGACTCTTTTTAACGCGTCGAGGGAATTAACGAATCTCCCGTCGCAAGGTCAGTGCTAGATCAGGTGGGGGCGGGGGGCGATAAGCCGCCCCCTATTTATTTTGCGTTACTAGTTTCGGAAATGTGCTTAAACTGCAGGTTTCCAAAGCTAGTACCGCAATACAAGAAGGGGGCGGCGTATGGCCGCCCCCACCTCAACTGGCACTGACCTGACCACTGACCAGCAAACACAGCTAAACTTATTTGGGAATGTTAGTATCACAACTGTAACTAAAATGCAGTCCCTGATGGGGGGGGGGGGGGGGGGGGGCGGATTCGTGGTAACAGACTCAGACGGTGGATTTCGGCAACGTCAAAAAGAAATATCTAAAAAACTATGAGTGTTTAAAGTTACTTGACTCCGGTGTTCGCGCTCAGAGTGCAACTATTGTTCGAGGGTTCGTATTAGGAAGCGGATATGAGGGAGAGTAAATCTGAGACAGACACAATCAATTTCACTTATTAACGCACGATTTTATTTATTCAATACACAGTCAAATATATTTCTAATGCTTCGCTCGGCGAGGCAGCTGGTGATCGCTGGCGTCGGCGAGGCGTGAAATCCTATAAACTGGAACAAAAGCACAATAGATTAGATGTCAATACTGTGAGTGTTCAAGCGAAGTGACGGCGACCGCGAGGCTATCTTCCAATTCTTTCAATTAGCGGACCGTTTTATTTCAGTAATTCCGGATGTTAATTTTAATAAACTAACACCTGAATAAAGTTGATTCTTCTAATTCCGAGTCGAAACTATGTTAATTACGCAGAGGGTTGTAAATCCTCTGCGCGTTTGATCTATGTAAGGAAATGATTTTCTCGCGATCAACTAGTTTCGGCTATTGCAAAGATTTAATGTCTTCGCAGTGATTCGGCGGAGCCTGCGTTCGAGACGCGCGAGACGGGGAGCCGTCACGCTCGTGGCCGCGGAACAATAGATAATCCGATTATCGCGCTACCGCGATAATCGTGATTCTAATTATTTCTGTTTATTGGAAACTTGATATATTCCAAAGGCCGCCATGAAGGTATTTCGAATTAGCCTGATGGCATGCAAATACTCGCGAAGCGAGTGTATACAAGTTGGCGGAATATGACTGCGAGGATTGACGCTCGAGTGCTTCCTTCTGCTCAGCTCGGTGGTTGACATGCAAGCGACGGCTCGTCTTCGGTGCTTTCTCAAGGAAGGCGAAGACGAGTCGTACTAGGTGGCGTGCAGGATAATTTCTTATTGCACTTACCTACCACTCACCTTTCGGTTCTCTCGCGTACGATCTGCTGGAATTTACTCTGAAATGACCGAACATGCATCTTAGACGGGCGAGTCGGTTTGAAACACTTCTTTCCACAAACACTAGCGCGTATTACCGATATTAAAAAATGAGTGACCGCCAGTTATTTCTAGTACGTGGTGAGCGAGTACCATGAGTCTGTCACCTGCCAGAAAGACAAATTGATCGGAGGTGTGTCCCATTTTGTAAACCTGTACCTAAATAAAATATTATGACAAAATGAAACGATCAATTATTCCCTTCTATTTTTCCATTGCCTAATCCTGAATTTTCGCATGATCTATCGTATGATTAGTCTCTCGGCCCTTAGGGAGGCCGCTTTGTTCGAAAGCTCTTCCCCCTTATCTTTCCTAATATAAACACAGTTCCAAAGTTGCAGCATTCGCTAGCCTCTGTTAGTCAGTAGAATTGTGTGGCTGATCAAGCGAGAATGTCGTGTGCCCGGTCCAAGCATTTCTCGAATACCGAGCGTCCAATATTTTTAAATATTCTTGATAGATATAAAAATATCCTTGAAAATAAGCAGTGTGGAGGCACGACGATCCGTGAGAGGAATGAGGTGTCGGAACGCATGGCCGAGGTATATAATTTGTCTGCGGGGATCGACGGAAATGTAAGTTTTGTGTTAATCTAAGGAAATTCTTTAATGATAAGAATGCTGAATACTGAAGATTACAATAAATACAATAATACTGAATAATTCAGTAAATACAATAATTTATTTTGTGTCTTTAGCGAACGGGCCAACAACTGCGCAAATTGTGGTCGAATGTGAAGCGTGTGCAGCGGGAGGCGCTTACCTTAGAACGTCGGGAGATGTTGAAAACAGGAGGCGGCCCTCCGTGTACTCTGGCGGACGTTGATCCGGAGATCGCAATGGTCACGGAGGGTCTGCTTGTGGACACGCCAGACTCTATTACCTCGAATCTGGGGACGAAACTCCTGGCTGGTGAGTCATGTTCCATACCATTTTGTAATAGGTCCCCGAAAGCCACGTAGCTCCCCCACGAATTAACCACGCAATAAGTAACCCGATAGGGATGAATCATAGGCCGCGCGATCGCGAACATTACCATATATGGGCCTAACCTTGAGCGCCCCGAAATGCACCGTCAACAATTTGGAAATAGAAGCTTCGAGAATAAGGCCCTAGCAACTAAAAACGTAGACTAAGCAAAAACATTGTATAAAAGACGGCCCGCGGCGAAGCAAGAGGCAGATTCCTGAAAACGCGAGTAATAGACACCATAACGCCGCTGGCCGCCTGTTTGACCGCCGATCTCAGTATCGCGGAGCACCTTGTATCCATCGTTGTAGACCACCAGGTATTCTTCAATAAAAACAACGAAGTGATAACGTTCCCGGAGTGGATTCCTATCCTTAAGTGACATACGATTCCCTACCTTCTAACGTGCACGGCTACAATCAGGAGCGCCGAGGCTCTCCCAGTCACGCACACAACAATTTTTTAGGATAGCAAGCCATTTTACCTCTGAAAATTATCCTATAATTATACTATAATTTTTATTTTCAGAAAAAAGAATCGCCATCGAGGACAGGTATGCCGCCCGAGAAAGATCTCCGCAACCCGGGACTAGCATCGTTCGACGATCTTGCAGAGGAGAGCATCAATGGTATGTACATTTGTTTATGTTTGTTAAATTAATCACTTCACTTTCGTCAACTTACCAGTTTTAAAATTTGTTTGCAGGAAGACGTAAAAACGTCGGGCTGAGGGCAGAGACCTGGTGCAGGAACTTGCTGCGCAGCGCATCGAGCAGCAAATCCAATATGACACAATATTATATGTTAGATTCAGTATTAGGAAAGGTTTGTCAGGATAAAGATTCGAGGCGTTAAGGAGTACTTTTCCCGAGTATGGTTCTGGGGTAAGTGCCGTGGGGTCAATCACAGTCCTCTTACCAGAAGACACTCCGTCCTTCCCCACTCCGTGGCCAGATCCTTCAGGAATCGTATCCCTAAGTTCGGCAACGCAGCGTCGGGCTGCTTGCCATTCTTTTACAATCACACGTGCAGCCCTTAGACCTCCGAAAGCTAGGTGACGTCGGGCCACTAGCCGACATCGGTACCAGGCCTGCACATTCTCTCACTCATGCTTTCTCTCACTCAAGTGGCGTTAACTGACCTGAGTCCCTATCATAAAACTGTCATAGGACACTCTTCAAGCAGTTCTCTCAATACCAAGTTCGTTTAAAATAATCTTGACGCTAACACGGCCAATTCTGACCTGCTTCACGCTCTCGGGAAGCACTCACTCCTGCCGAACAATGCAGTATCAGACCGAGGCACCCAATAACCGAATAACGCAACACTATCTCCGTTCCAATAATAATTTTACAGTTACACCTGCAACTCTAGTCTTTTTCTCCCGGGCGATATAGCTTGCCATCCTCAACATGCCGAACCTCGCACAGTCAGAGGTTGAATAGCTAAGCTCTCCTAAAACCAAAGACAAAACTTCGCGCTGCCTTCAACATGCTGACATGAATCCAGTCAGAGGTCGACTCCTTGGTGTGCAATACTGCAACACCACCTGCGACATGCTGATCATGACCAGTCAGAGGTTGATTACCTGGCAAATTGTATCCCGAACGAGACTCTACGTTAATCACTAGGTGCTTCGTCTTAACCGCCCAAACGACAATAAACTTGGCTCCGTCGAAACGCTCAGCAGTCAAACTCTCGATCCGTGATAACTCGACTTTTAGACCGAACAACTAAATCTTGAATTTTAACAAAAAGAATTTTAACTACCGTCAAACATTCATCACAACAAACATTCTCAAACGGTTAGGAATGATATGGAGGAGAGGAAAAAGGAAACGTGAAAGTTTCTCTAAAATCTTTGTCCCTATGTGCATCAACGCACACCATACGCTAACACGCGTTATCCGCGACGACAAGGCAAGCTTCACCACCGCCTTCCTATTCGCCACGCCAGGGACGCAAACGGTCTTTCAATGCCACTTACGGCCTACCGCTCTTTCCGACAATTTCGTACCTGTCCTTCACCAGGACCTTCCGTATCATAAACGGCCCAACGAAATTCGGTTCTAATTTGACCTAGCATCGCTCAGCCCGACAAAATCTCTGTCCTCTTCGCGATACCAATGCTCGCTCTGCAGCGCCTACTAAAACTCCGATCCTGAGTTTGCGCGCCACGCCTCAAATTCTCAAAACAATCAATCGACAATGCTTCCAAAACCCAGCATCAATGATCAATTGATTTCCATTTCTCACGATCGACAAATCCTCGCGCACGCAACCGTCTCACGCGCATCAGCCGACCTTACGAAAATCAAATGTCCCGATCGATATTCTCATGAAATAATTTAAGATGATCAGCCCGTCGACAGTCAAATCGACACCGTCACTAACATCCGGCATATTTCTTTTAATCGCGACAGCTACTCTGCTGCACTCGATTCACATCCGAACAAGAACCTAAATTAGGTAAACTCAACCAACTTTCAAATCTTAATATTCACGGTCAGTACAACCATCCTGGTCATCTCGCTCGGCCATTCTTTCTTTTCTTTCTCACTCCTCTGCGTTTCTACCGCCGAAAGGTTCGTTACTGCAACAACGTAACGTCCTACCTGGCTATTCGCACGCGGAGTACCGACCTCAATAAAATGATCCTTACTATTATGCTGACCAACAAACAACTCTGCAGTTCGAATTCAGAATTCATATCGCGGTCCATTGCCACCAATCGACTCAATCGACTCGCGCCAAACAACGGCAATCTCTCGTCAAAACCCTGAGATACATATCTCTAAACCAGATAACAAAATGATCGGAACTGCTTGCACAAATTCCCTTCCAATTCTGCACAATTCTTTCAAATAATTTTCCTTGGTTCCCTTGTCAAAAACCTAGGACATCTGCAGACCAGATAACGAGATGATGGAAACTACTAACACAAATTTAGTAACACACCGACGATCAAAATCACACGTTGATAACCTTCGTCGATTCGCTCAAACGGTTCCACTAACCACAATGAAACGCGTCCTCAACAAATACACGCAGAAATACTAGTTCAATCTTTTACTGCGAGTCTTCTAATTCGAAAGAATAATAATTCGAAACATTCCCAGCGTCGTACGCTCATCCTAGTACGTTACCACCCGCTGTATTCTTTCTACTCTTTAAAATAATATTCCTTCAAACTCATTAGAACTTGCATCAATACACAATTCCATCTCTATTTAAATCAAAAACCATAAACACCGATCCTGAAAGTAGCATTCACATCACACGTTGGCGAGCGTCCTATCGCTCATCGTGCCACACAAACAGCTTATTGCTCTCTCAATTGCATTCGACGAAATCAGAATTCTTCAGGTATACCGGGCGACTCTAATTGCAACGCTTCTAACCGTCGCATTTACTGCCCTTCAAAAACCGCTGAGGCGTCATAAAGCCCAAATACATTGAAACATATGGTAATGGTCGTCCGACGCGACGAACCCAGTTCTACCGACGGAACCTTACACAATGGGAATCTACCATAAACCTCAGTTGCCAAACCCGAAATCGTAAAATGATTGCTTTTATTCAATTGATCTAATTGATCCTCGATTATCGGCAATCGATATCGTCCTCTAAACCACAAAATTATACAGTTCACGGAAATCTACACAAAATCAATCCTTTCCGTTTGATTTCTTTCTCATTAAAATCGCGGAACTAACGAACAGGAAGATACTCCCTAAAATCATTCCGTTCTCCACTACGTCCCGAAAAATCTCGCGCATCCTTTCGCGCTCGGAAGTCGAAAGCCGATAAGGTGATTATCCACTACCTTACCTTTTCCTCTCGCAATACAATTCGCAGCCTGCCAGTACACACGGCCCTCACTACGTTGCCCATGGTCACCATTCCAACATTTTCCATCAGCAACGACTGCAACCTGCTCTGCACCCCGCTGCATCGTTCACCCTCACGTTCAGGTAATCGTCGAGCGAATTCTATGTCCATGGCTTCTCCGGATTCACCTCTCGAAATCCGCACAAATCTACCCCAAACTTCTGGCACATAACTGGCGTTTCATTCCAGCCCTCGAATCACTTTCTTTTCGCGACACCCGCCAGTGCACGCGTGACAAAATTGAGTGGCTTATCCACCGGAACATTCTCAAATAATTGATCGACACAGTCACACAATAGATTGGCATCTTCGCCCACATCCGTGCCTCTAAATTCCGGGAATACACTCAAACACACCGAAAACACTGCGGATAAAGCATTCGCGACAACCGTATTACTCAACCCCTCGAGTACGCGCCTAAGCAATTCCTCGACAATGGAATTCGTTCGCGACCCGTTATTTTAAAATATAGAGACGAGACTTCGTGTCCCACTTCTGATGTTAGATTCAGTATTAGGAAAGGTTTGTCAGGATAAAGATTCGAGGCGTTAAGGAGTACTTTTCCCGAGTATGGTTCTGGGGTAAGTGCCGTGGGGTCAATCACAGTCCTCTTACCAGAAGACACTCCGTCCTTCCCCACTCCGTGGCCAGATCCTTCAGGAATCGTATCCCTAAGTTCGGCAACGCAGCGTCGGGCTGCTTGCCATTCTTTTACAATCACACGTGCAGCCCTTAGACCTCCGAAAGCTAGGTGACGTCGGGCCACTAGCCGACATCGGTACCAGGCCTGCACATTCTCTCACTCATGCTTTCTCTCACTCAAGTGGCGTTAACTGACCTGAGTCCCTATCATAAAACTGTCATAGGACACTCTTCAAGCAGTTCTCTCAATACCAATTTCGTTTAAAATAATCTTGACGCTAACATATACGAGATACACCGAGAGAAGCTGGAATACGAAAGAAGGCTCGCGCAACATCTTTTTGAAAAGGCGCTAAGAGAGGATGAATAATATAATAAAAAGTCTGGGTTTTTTCAAATAAATTGTTGTATTGAAATAACCTATTTATTATTCCTTCTCGAACTACCAATCCACCCGCCTGCGCACCTTATCACTGCACTGGATTGTTTTGTTCCTCTTCCTCCAGAATGTCATTATACACCAACGATAGGTTGTGCAATTCTATTTCCATATGCCGAACGTACGTTCAACGGTTACCCTGGTTCGGGTATGGATGGCATTGTACCTGAAATCGAATTAGCATTAGAAATAGAATCATACTTTATTTCAATAGGACAGAGATTAAAGTACACAAAAATACATACCCTCTATGCTCGTCGGATGCAGGATTCCTAATTGGGGTTAACAGAAATGGAAGAGTTGGATACCCTGCGTCTCCCACAAGCATGCCGTCCAATTCTCGCTGCAGATATCGCACGTACAGCAAGGAGTTTCTGAAAATGCGACTGTCGTGCATGCTGCCGGCCCATTCTGGCACAACGTCCAAAAATTCCGTGCGGGGACCAACAACTGCCTGTAAATGAACAAAAATGATAAAAATACATACAGGAAGAACAATAAAATCAAGACGATGCAAATACTAACATACCTGTACATTCAGAGAAAAGTAGCCTTTTCTGTTCCGGCAGGCTTCATTCAGAATATTGCCGCAATTCCCAACCAGACGCACATGGGAGCAGTCGATGGCACCATCTATCCCCGGTAGCCCAATAGCACCCTCACCGTGCCCAAGTTGGTTGAACAGGCGCCGATTCTCTGCACGAGCCGCTGCTCCGTCTGGTAGTTTTATTGTCTCGCCTATTAAGCGAGCAAATAGGAGGCCTACCCTCTCGATGACCCCCGATATGGTAGGTTGACTAAGCCCTTCCGGATCTGCAAGCACAAGCTGAAATGCAAATAAACATAAGTATGCGTATTAAAGTAAGTATTGTAATGGGGAGTGTCCACTTTGCATACGTTCCACTTTGCGCACATGTGGATTTTCGGACACAGTGGAATTTGCCCACGTTGGAAGTTGCCCATAGCAGAATCAGGACACATGGTAGTCGAAACTGCACACATCATACATGTATTAGCATGACTGACTTGTGACTATAAAACGTAATAAGTCTCATTCTGCTTTACAGTCACAGGTCAGGTCAGTGCCAGATGAGGGGAAGGGAGCGCAAACGTATAATTTACAAATAATGGGCAATTGGCAATAGTTAACCTTGGCTACGGATATACCTGAAAAAACTTCAGTACGAATTATGGAGGATTAAAGGTAAGGTGTGCACGCAGTACTGTGCAGCCGACTTCCACTTTTCGTGTAGTAAAGGTCCACTGTGAAGTGTACATACTCTGCGCAGTTTCCACAATTTGATGTGTGCAACTTCCACTACACACTATTTCGACTGTGGGCAGTTTCCACTGTGCACTGTTTCCACGTGCGCAAGTTCCAAAAACGGCCGTGTCCAAAGTGGAATGTGTGCAAAGGAGACTCATCCTCATGAGCAAGAGCTTGAGCTGATGACGTCACAGGCGGCTTATTTGACGACTGTGGATACGCGCGGTGCTCAAGTCGATATTTCTGGCTCTAGCTCGGCCCAATTTCGTCTCATTCACGACTGTGAATACGGCCCAATAACGTCTTGTTCCAAGTATCCTGTTGTGTTACGTCACGCCGTCTTCGCAACGCCGCGCACATAGTTGACATAAGCCCGCGATATAGATTCACCGCGACTTAGATTGTAGCGGCGCAGTATAAACCGCGTATTAGGATTTCATTAGTAACAGTACACCAAGGAAATAGAGTCAAATAGCTATTGTATTGGAAACTATTTAGAGTCGAATTAGGATGTGGCTAATTTTGCCAGGATGGGCCTAATAATAGAGGCCGTAGGGTACCGAAAAGGTTAAGTTACTTACAATTGTGAAAGGCTCTGGAATAGCGTACCCAGGGGGTTAAGCCGACATTTGGTAGAAAGCAGTAAAACAGAAATGGTAAAGCAGCAGTAGACAAATACTTTGTCTCTTCGCTATTAAACAGGTGACTTTCTTCTAAGATTGGATGTTGAGCTTTTCGATAAAGCGTGGTTTCCATGTGATGACTACTTTGAAGCAATGAACCAGTTTATATGAATTCAACAGAAACAAAAAGATTTATCTTTCCACCCGGCCCTTCTTTACAATGTTTTAATACAACTGAAATAGTTTCCTTGATCTCGACTCCAACTTGCACGTCTTAACACACCTACGGCTTCGTATTGTCTGAGGTCTTGTACAGGTGCCTTAGCTCGCGTTTCCTATAGCCGAAAGTCGCAACAGTTGAAGCTCCAGCTGAAGTTCCAGTTGAAGTCTCCTAGCTATTTTAGCAAACAATGAATGGTCGCTTGAATTACCTCTGTACATATTTCCAAGTTAATGTATTCATTTAGCTAATAAGTGCTTCTGCTAATCCAAAAATGGGATTATGATGCGCTAAGTTGGTTCGCACGGTTCAAGTCATGACAATCTCTAAGTTCGTAGAAAGTTTTTATTCTTTGCTCGATTATTGGTCGACACAACTTTATGTAATGATTATTGTAATGATTATTGTATGACTCATGTAATGTTTATCCCAAAAAATGACATTACATCGTGCATGTAACGTGCAAAAACGCGCCAAGTACATATAGCGCAGTGGTTTTATGGCGTGAAAAAGTAGTGAAATTAATGTCTGCCAAGTATGTGGGCCAAGGAAATTTGAAATCATATAATATTTTCTATTACTGAAATTACGGAAACAGATTTAAAAAAAATATAAAGTACGTTTCATTGGGACCTCAACAGAATCTCCAGCACCGGCATACTTGGGGCGCCTATTTTAAGATTTAGAAACTATTCGCTACTTTACGTAATCTACAGGATACGAGTGTTTACTATTGGGATATACGACTTGGCCGCTCCAAAAATCATTCGAGCTCCAATATAGGAATGCACGCGTCTTGAGTCTCTGTGTAGAAGCATGCTGCGAGACGCGATTGTTTTTATGCAAGCGCGAGCCCGCTTTTCGGAGTGCGGTTGCTAAGGCTTGTTGATGCAGTTTTTATTCGTTTTGGAGCATTGCCATATACAGTACGCGACTTTCTCGGTATTCCACCTAAATAAAGTCAAATAGTAAAAGGTTCACTGAAATTTATTTATCAAAACACCCTGATTCTCATTAGGTTATGGGCCCAGTCACGGCTGTGTAATAGAAGTGCGAATATCGAACAACTAACGAAGTTATAAAACGATTAAGAGTGTCTTTAGTTTATTTTAGTGTTTCTGTTGCTTTTGTGTTTTTGAGTGTGTTAGAGTGTATTTTATTATAAGATTAGAGAAAATGGAAACATCAAGAGACAGGCGAAATATCCCATTATTTAGTGGAGTGAAATACAATTCGTGGAAGCACAGGATCCGGAATTTCCTCTATGAATTGGACGTGTTGAAGGTGGTAGACGAAGAACCTCCGTCGCCGGTGACTGCCGAGTGGACAAAAGCAGAACGCATCGCAAAATGCTCGATTGTCCAATATTTGGCGGATACCCACCTAAAATATGATACCCCAGGAAGTACAGCAAAAACAATCTTGGCTAGTTTAGATTCTGTGTACGAAGGCCAGAGCACCGCGAGTGAATTGTCTATTAGAAAAAGACTATTAAAATTGAAAATGAAAAATGATGCGTTACTCAAGGAACATATTGAAGTTTTTGACGAATTAGTTAGTGAATTATCAGCTGCCGGAGTAACCCCGCGTGAAAACGAAATTATTTCAATCTTATTATCTAGCCTACCAGAGGCATACAATACAGTGTAAATAGTGATAGAAACAATAATGATTGAAATCAACATTGGCTTGGATATAGTGAAGAAAAAGCTTCTAGACCACGAGACGAAGATAAAGAGCGAAAGAATAGACACGAGTGTTAAGGTACTTCACGCAGAAAAGACGGAAAGTGACAAATTCAAAAGCAGAGGTCAAGAAAGTTTTCGATTCAAGAGAGGAAATAGAAGAGGCCAAAACCGACGAGCAATTAGCTTTAGGCAAAATGGATTGTCGTTTGCTGGAAAATGCCACCAATGTGGCAGAAGAGGGCATAAAATCAAGGACTGTTATCATTACAAAAGAAACGTGCAATTCAAGGCAGGCCAAAAGAGCAAGACAGTCAATGCTGCCCAGACCGTGCAGAAAGAAATAATTGACAGTGCATCAGGGTTTGCTTTTATGACGGGAGAAGGCGAAACCTCCGAAACCAATAAATTGATCTTCTTACTGGACTCAGGTGCATCCGATCACCTAGTAAATGATGAAAGCGTATTTACGAGTGCAACGGAGTTACAGCCACACATCAAGATCTCGGTGGCGAAAAACGGAGAGTATATAACAGCTACAAAGAGAGGAAGAATAGAAGTGATGAGCAACCTTGGAGTAAAAGGGATTTTGGAGGATGTGCTCTACTGCAAGGAGGTCCCATATAACTTATTGTCAGTCAGAAGGATGCAGAAAGGCGGTATGACCATTACCTTTGACGAAAGAGGAATCGAGATTAAGAGGGACGGTAAAACAGTCATTTAAATAATCTAGTAGCAATAGAGTTTGACATTCCGAAAAGGGTAAGTCTAACAAATTCTCAAATATCTGATCAAACAATTGACAATTATCTTTTGTGGCATAGACGCCTAGGACATATAGGGAAAGAAAAATTTTTAAAATTGAAAAATAAACGAATGGTTTATGATGTGGCTAGTCTTGACAAGGTAATTCCAAACGATAGTTTATGTGAGGCTTGTATTTTTGGCAAGCAAGCAAGGTTACCCTTTGAAAAGGAGAAGGATAAAAGCCACATTACACGACCAATGTTTATCGTTCACACTGATGTCTGTGGTCCTATTACTCCTACTACGGTCGATGAGAAAAATTATTTTGTAATGTTTATCGATGAATATACACACTACACTGTAACATATTTATTGAGACGTAAATCCGATGTCTTTGCAGTCTTTAAAGATTATGTCGCGAAGTGTGACGCCAAATTTAATTTCAAGTTAGTACATTTATATAGTGACAACGGTAGAGAATATTTGTCAAACGAAATGAAAGAATATTGTGTATTAAAGGGAATAAGTTACCATTTAACAGTTCCGCGTACCCCTCAATTAAATGGTGTTGCGGAACGCATGAACCGAACAATAACCGAGAAGGCGCGTACACTAATTCATAATGCTGGACTTGGAAAAGAGTTTTGGGGAGAAGCGGTTTTAACTGCAACCTATTTAATCAATTTAACTCCAACGAAAGCTCTTAAAGTTGATAAAACTCCTTTTGAATTGTGGCATGACAAGAAGCCCAAGTTGAAACATCTGAAGGTATTTGGTTCGACAGCTTATGTGCATAATAAGATTAGACATTCGAAGTTCGAAGAAAAGTCATATAAAGCGATATTAGTAGGTTTTGTACCGAACGGGTATAAAGTTTGGAACGTTGAGCAAAAGAAATTTGAGACAGTAAGGGATGTTATAATCGACGAAATAAATTACTTAAAATCACGGCCTATAATGACAGAAGTAAATCTGAAAGAGGATTTACGCGAAACTGATGCATCAAATGCGATGCCAAAATCAGTAGGAATCCAAAAGGAAATAAATAAATCTGATAATGCAAAATCAGATACGTCAAGAAAAAGGAATCTTGATGAGGATGAATTGGATACAGCAAGGTCGAGAAATAAAGTAATTAAAGATCCCGAAGACAAAAACAATCTGTAGTTGAAGCAGATATACTGTTCGAACCAATACCTGAGAATAGTGTAGATGAAATATCAAATGATAGTAAAGAACCTAGAAGGAGTGACAGGATTAAACAGAAACCTCGAATATCATATGACGAATCAGATATTGCCTGTGATTATCTATTATCAGCTCAATCAGTAGTTTATAAAATTCCTACCTCAATAGATGAAATTAAAACGAGAGATGATAGAGTTAATTGGGAAAGAGCTATCCAAGATGAAATAAATTCATTAATAGCAAACAAAACTTGGGATTTGGTACCGAAACCAAAAGACAAAAATATCGTAGATTGTAAGTGGGTATTTGTAATTAAAAATGATGAATTTGGAAAACCAGTAAAGTATAAGGCTCGATTAGTCGCTCGAGGATTTAGTCAAAAGTATATGATGGATTATAATGAAACATTTGCACCAGTTGCTAGGATTTCAAGTTTCCGGTTTCTCATTGCTTTCGCAAATCAAAATGATTTATTAATTCATCACATGGATGTGAAGACCGCATTCCTAAATGGCATATTAAAAGAAGAAATTTACATGCGAGTTCCTGACGGTGTAAAAAGTGATAACGGTCAAGTCTGCAAACTAAATAAAGCTTTATACGGCCTTAAACAATCAGCTAGATGCTGGTTTGAAATGTTTGAAAAGGCACTTATAGAAAAAGGTTTTCGAAATTCGTCTGTTGACCGATGTTTATATATGTTAGATAAAGGAAACATATTGGAAAATATATACGTGGTACTCTATGTAGACGATCTTGTGATTGCAACCGCGGAAATCAAAACTATGAATAAATTTAAAGAATATTTAATGAACAGATTCTCCATGACTGACCTAAATGAAATTAGACTATTTTTAGGAATAAAAGTTGAAAGAATAAACGGAAAAATAACTTTAGATCAAACTGTTTACATAAAATCTATTTTAGAAAAATTTAATATGCAGGATTGTAAACCGGTGAGTACACCTGTTCCAAGTGTTCTTGACTATTTAGCCTTGAATTCAGACGAATATTATGATGCACCTTGTCGTAACGTAATTGGATGTTTAATGTATTTGATGATTTGTACTAGGCCCGATTTGAGTTTTGCAGTAAATGTTCTGAGTAGGTATTCACATAAAAATAATAAAGAACTCTGGCAATGTCTAAAAAGAGTTCTGAGGTATCTAAAAGGGTCAGCTAATATTAAATTAACTTATACCAAAGGAATGTATAAAAATCCGTTGTCTGGTTATGTAGATTCTGATTGGGGAGGTAGTGGAGAAACTGAACGAAAAAGCACGACTGGTTACTTGTGTAAATTATATGAACGGTGCACAATTTGTTGGAATACAAGGCGACAAACATCAGTAGCAGCCTCGTCGACAGAAGCTGAATACATGGCTCTATTTGAAGCTGTGAGAGAGGCACTATGGTTGAAGTCGTTAGCTATAAGTATAAATATAAATATCCTAGATCCAATTTTAGTATACGAAGACAATATGGGTTGTATTAGTATAGCAAACAATCCAAGCAGTCACAAGAGATCAAAACATATAGACATAAAGTACCACTTCTCGCGAGAACAAGTTGAGAAGAAAGTGATTGTAAGCGAATTTTTGGAAGTACCCGAGATAGCAGCGCAGGCCTGGACTTTGTCACGGAGCCGAGTCGACCAAGTAACCCGACACCACGGAGGACTCATAGATTCCCACGCGGGAATGCGTCTCGAGGGCTCTTAGGGACTAAGGCCCAGCGTAGTTTAGATTGCGTCACTTGTGTCCTTCGCAGCGGCTGAGACACAACGTGTGAGACTGTCGTGCGAACTGTTTGTAGGCAGCGTCTATACGTGTAATGCATTTGCGACTCTGATTGTACTCTCCGAACTCCACGTTTTATATGATTGCGCCCGAACCGTCATCCTCGAGGATCCGCGCGTATTGCGATACGGCTATCCAGCGATTGTGTCTAACATGATAAAACTTGAATTTATTCCTACAGGCGAGCAGTTAGCAGATACATTAACGAAGCCTCTGTCAGCAGTCAAGTTCGTGGAATTCCGGACTGGAATGGGACTAGAATGACACTGATGGACTTACAAACTAATTGTTCATGTCGTTAATTTAAAAAAAAAAAAAAAAAAAAAAAAAAAAAAAAAAAAAAAAAAAGAAGTTTTGTATTGCGTGTGTGTTGTGTTTTTGTATAAGTCTAAGCTGTACATAGTTGTTGGTGGTCTGGGTGGGTTTTTTCTGGGTTTCCCCACTCCTTCGCAATAAATGTTGGACCACTTGTATTTGCCCCAGAAATTAGAGTCAATGTGGAATATAAGGAAGACTCGTTTTCTTTGAATTTTAATTTCCTCATTTATGTAATTTGTGGTATAAAATTGGAGTCGATTAATTTTTGAGGGGGCGTATTGGGATATACGACTTGGCCGCTCCAAAAATCATTCGAGCTCCAATATAGGAATGCACGCGTCTTGAGTCTCTGTGTAGAAGCATGCTGCGAGACGCGATTGTTTTTATGCAAGCGCGAGCCCGCTTTTCGGAGTGCGGTTGCTAAGGCTTGTTGATGCAGTTTTTATTCGTTTTGGAGCATTGCCATATATGTACAGCACGCGACTTCCTCGGTATTCCACCTAAATAAAGTCAAATAGTAAAAGGTTCACTGAAATTTATTTATCAAAACACCCTGATTCCCATTATTTACAAATACAGTAAAGGTAGTGCACTTATACACGTAGTATTCTCTGACGTAAAGGGTTATGTGCCGTGGCGCCCCAAGTATGCCGGTGCTGGAGATTCTGTTGAGGTCCCAATGAAACGTACTTTATATTTTTTTTAAATCTGTTTCCGTAATTTCAGTAATAGAAAATATTATATGATTCCAAATTTCCTTGGCCCACATACTTGGCAGACATTAATTTCACTACTTTTTCACGCCATAAAACCACTGCGCTATATGTACTTGGCGCGTTTTTGCACGTTACATGCACGATGTAATGTCATTTTTTGGGATTTCAATCCTTTTTGTACATTTATTATTCTACAATATTTCTTATGTTTAACTTCAGCTTTCACTTTTACCGGTTTTATGCGACACATTGCATACAATGTGTGCTTATTTGTTTTTTACTATGTATACCCAATTTCCATTTCCTGTCCTTATATTAAGTGTCGTGTTAGAGTAACAAACAATATCTTAAAAATTACCAGAGCATATCCAAAGAACCATACGAATTCGTCATCGGATTGAAAGCGAAATTTATGATTAAATTGTTCATTAGATCAAATTAATTGCATATTACATATTAAATGCGCACGAGAAATTGGAAGTATCAAGAAAGCATATGCAAAGTTGGTTAAAATAAAATTTTAGAAGATCACAATTCGGTCTAATGAATAATTTAATCACAAATTTCGCTTTCAATCTGATGACGAATTCGTATGGTTCTTTGGATATGCCCTTGTAATTTTCATGAATTTGCTAATACTGCTATTACAAATTGCAAAATTCAAATTTGTATTGTGTATTATTTACTCTAACACGAAACTCGTAAATGTAACGTCAATATTAGCGCAGGAAATAATACAACGTGGAGTACAAATCCAAGTCTTGCAACTTAATTTATTGTAAACAGACTATTAACAAATTTCCGATTATTACAAGGGTATATTTGGAGACACTTACGAATCCGCCAACAGAAATCAGTCTCCAAATGTACCCTAGTAATGGTCAGAAATTTGTTAACAGTTTGTTTACAACAAATAAAGTTGCACGATTTGGAGTTGTACTCCGCGCTGTATTATTTCCTGTGCTTATATTAACATTTACGAGTTTCGTGTTAGAGTAAGTAATACACAATACATGGTATAAATGGGGCTTTCGTCTGCCGTTAATTATTTTTTCCAATAATTATTTTTATAATTTATAAACAATTATGTCCTTTAACAGTGATTGTGATGCAGGATCGCAAGGCGAATCCACCCATCTGCACCATAAAATCGTTTGAGACCCACCCCTAAAAAGTGTAAAGGACTACCCTCTTGAATAACAAGAGAACGGTACGGTAGAGAGAAAAATGTTATAAGGAAAAGTAGGAAAAGTAGGAAAATTCAAGGAATACTGTTGGATTCCGATGAATCGAGACGGTGTTGCTTTTACGAATATAACTTTATTCGACAACTACTGTACGCGGAATCAACGATACAATTCTTGCTTGTCGAAGTTTCGCTCAGGTTGAGGCAGGAAGGATTTCGGGCAGAGCTTTCGCTAACTGTCGTGCTCAGAATCTGAAGGTCTAACTAGTGTTCCGGATTATATAGGTTTTTGGTTGCAAGGAGCGGGGGTGATAGTGTAGGACTAGGTGAGTAAAGGGCAAGGTACAGGAGCAAGGGTCGTGGATGAGTAAGAGAACGTGGAGTCATTGGGATGAATAGGTCTGCTGAGCTGTCGGACTTACTAACTATGTACACAATATAGACTTACTATCTAGGTTTTTACAAAAATAGACGCGCTGGTAATCCAACACCTCCCCCCTTTTGGTCCAAAGTTACTACTTTGGATCTTAATTCTAAGAATATAAGTTTTCGCACTCAACATCATAATATGGTTACAATTGCTTCCTAGCTTATAGGGGTGTTGTGCTTTTTCTCGTTCGTGGTCTACTTTTGCTCCGGAGGTTGTACCCAGTTGAAGGCGATTGGCTTACAGATTGTTCTGCTTCGCTTGTAGTTGATCCAGGAGTCCTTGAGGGTCCTGGGTTGTTAAATAATGTGACGTCATTAGTCCATTCTCGGCGCTCGGACCGTATTTCTGAATCGAAGTTGCAATTCACGAAATTTTTAATTAACGGAGGGACTACTTCGCCGTCCCTGGGACCCTTTGTAAAACAACAGAGTCGTTTGAGCAACCTCCAGCATCCGAACCAACGGCAGCAGTTTCCACATAGGATTAGGAATACTACTGCACCGACCACGCATAATGCTATGGTATACCAGTTAGTATGTGTAACAATAAACGGTTCCTTTAGATGGTGGTCGATTAAGTCTTCAAGGTCGTTGAGCTTTTTGTCGGCATATCTGAGGTCGTTCAGGTCGATGTTCGTGAGCTTGACAGCCTTAAGGGCACCCGCTGCATTGGTCTTCAGGAAGTCGTGCGATAGTAGGCAACAGTCGCTTCCGACTATGTTTATTGGTGGTACATAATGGGTGATATTTTTGTTTTGTCGACTGCTCGGCTCTAGAGAGTATAGTGCGGTGTAGCCCTTGCAGTGACTCTGTAACTGAAAGATGCCTGTTTGTTTCAGTACGACGTCCTCCATATGATTTTCGTTTCCATCGCAGAGTATGGTGGCTGTAACAGGCTTTTGTAGTACATATATCCATTGATTGTCGCCTATGTACTTCCACGTTTCGATTTCTGCTTTCACGGTTTTCGTCGAGCATTCTTTAGGGAGATGCGTCAGGTGTGGTGAGAGTAGCAGGACTTCGCATGTTGGCCGCTCAGTTGCTGTGATGGTGTGCACGTCGTTGCACACGTACCTTCCTTCTAAATACTCGTTGCAATCTTCGAACTCCGACAGGAATGAGAAGTGAGTTTTGGAATGTGATAGGATTAAATAAGGTTTTTGCGGAATGATGTAGGAGAAGATCGAGGTATTTAGGTGTTGCATTGGTAGCGGGATTAGGTGATATAAGTCAAATGCTGTTTTCTTGACCAGTGGGAATTTTAACATAAATACGACGAGTGTGTCTACGATTATTACTTTAGCCCTTGTTGATTTGTAAATTTGTAGTATATTCTTGGTGCTAGGTTCGATGGCTAATTCGAGATTGCCTTTGTAGTTGCGCAAGTCTGTACAAAGTTCTTGGGGAGAGATCAAAGATGGAGATATAATTCCATGAACTCCTAGATTGACTGCTTCTAGATATCTATTGTATTCGTTGGATATTTCTGTGCTCAAGGTTAGTAATATTGAAGTGTGTTCTAATATGACCGTCTCTAGGTTTAATCTACTTATATATTCGTCTGTTTCTTGCATGTATTGATTGATTTTTTTCGTATTGTTGTTCAGAGTCTCTTCAGTGTCCTTGAGTGATTGCAATGAATTGTTGAAATTTCGGATTGTACTACTAATGATCTGTATTTGTGATTTCAAAAGCGTTTGAGTTTGTTTGTTATCGTTTAGGAGTGCTTTTATGCTATTTGAATAATACTCAGCGTCCTTAGCATCCGGTGTACCAATTAACCAATTAAGCAAATAAGATGCGCCATTAAACAGTCCCCGACGCTTTCGGCTATCGCGTTGAAGGTTTACTATTTGTTTCAGCGTATTCTCCTGTCGGGTTATGGTTTGTAGTTCGTCTTGAATATGTTTTAAAGACTGGCCGCAATGCAAGTTTGTACGATCGGATTCGTTGGAATCTAAAAGTGAGCACATTCCCCTGGTCTGAGTTAAGAAACTTCTGAGGAGATTCGTTTTTTGATTTAAATAGGTGGTATTGATATGCGTGATTAGCACGAATTCTGAGTTGGATATTTTCGCCATCCCTTTTTTCTGATAGAACATTCCGCTTGAGTTGGTTAGAGGAGTGTTTTGGTAGACTGCGGATAGGATCAGATTAGGGGCTAGAAGGAGTATCGTGATCGTCAGTAACATCTGAAACATACGGTTTTAGTAAATTGGAATGGTATTTGACCGTTCTTCTTCCTACTTGTACTTCTATGGTTTTGTTAGGGAAAACTTTGACGACTTTGTATGGTCCTTTGAAATTGGGTGCTAACTTTTTACTTAGTCCTGTCTTTACTTGTTTTTGATGTATGCATACTAGGTCGTTAACTTTGAAGTCGGTAGGGTTGGACCTTTTGTCATAGTATTCTTTACTTTTTTCCTTGGATGAAATAAGATTTCTTCTGGCTAGTTCGAACGCTGTGTTTAATTTGTTTTTCAAGCAAGAAAGGTAGTCGTCGTAAGTGTATTTGAACTCAGGTTCCCGGACTATGGAGGAGGGCAAATATGCCTTGCGACCGAACAGTAGTTCATATGGCGAAAGATTCGTTGTTTTGTTGACGCTGGTATTGTAACTAAATGTTGCAAATTGAATATAGTCATCCCAATCGGTCTGAGTAAGTTTTATGTAATGTTTTAAATAATCTTTCAAGGTGAGGTGATATCGTTCTAGAGACCCGTTTGTTTGAGGGTGGTAGGGTGTCGTGGTGATGTGCTTAGTTTTTAATAATGAACTGAGGTTTTTTATTAATTCTGACATGAAGTCTGGACCTTGGTCGGTAAGAAACGTTTTTGGAATTCCGAATTGTGTAAATAGTTTCATCAAGGTTTTGGCTACTGTGAGGGACTCGTGATTGGGCAGTGCTTCGGCAAAACAATATTTGGTTAAATCGTCTTGGGCTGTGAGGATGAATCTATTACCGGATTCTGTGAGTGGCAATGGTCCGACTATGTCGATTGCTAGTCGTTCGAATGGGTGATTTGAGGTGGAGGTTATCTCCATTGGTTGTTTTACGGGTTTGAAATTGGTCTTATTCATTTGACAGGAGCGGCAGCGTTGAATGTATTCTCGGATGTCTGATTTAATGTTTGGCCACCAATATCGTTCTTTAATTTTTTCATAAGTTTTGGAAAATCCGTAATGTCCGGATAGTTTGTCGTCGTGGTTTTCTTGCAAGATTTTAATGATTTCATCCTTGTCCTTTGGCGTTATTTTATTTGAATTTAGTATTTTTATCGACGTGTTGGGAAAAACGAACCGTAACATTTCATTAAATAAATCTTGTTTGATGTTGTGACATTTCTTGGGTGGAATAACTACGAATTTTTCACTTTTGGTTTGGCGATGTAAATGTTGAAGGCACTCGAGCAAATGTTTGTACTCTAACTTGTCAAAATGTAAATTCGTGGGGAACAGCAAATAGATTGTTTGTTTCTGATTTACCAACTTCGAAACGTTGTTCAATTCTGGGCTTATGTTACTGAGATCGAAGTTTGCTTGAATATATTCCGAATATTGGTTGGATTCGTCTAAGTCTAAAGACCAAAATAAAACTAGTGGATCGCGAATGTTCATTATTGCTTGGTTTTCGGGTTCGTGTACTATTATTTCCTGATTTGTGTAGTGGAATTTGATGAAATCCTGGTAATTCGGTTTTTGAGCGGTCGCGGCATGAATTTGGGTTTCAGGCAGTAGTCGTGAGAGGCCGTCGGCATTTGAGTTTACTCGACCTGGTTTGTATCGAATTTCGTAATCGTATTCTTCTAAACGCAGTCGCCACCTGACTAATCTTGAAGAGGGGTTTTTACAATTTACTAGCCACTGGAGTGGTCTGTGATCTGTATATATTAAAAAGGACCTTCCGTACAGATAGGGTCGGAAATGTTCGATTGAGTTAATGATTGCCAAGAGTTCCTTTTCAGTAGTGGAATAATTTGCCTCGGAGCTGCTGAGCGTACGGGAATAGTAAGCTATTGGAAGGTCTTGGTTACCAGTCATCTGGGATAGTATGCCACCTATACCTAGATCGGAAGCGTCGGTTGTCAGAATGAATTGTTTCTCGAAGTCTGGATATTGTAAGATTGGTTTACTAATCAGTTTGTTTTTGAGCGTAAGAAAGGATCGTTCTTGTTCGTCTGTCCAGATAAAGGGAGTATCTTTCTTCAATAGCGTCGTGAGTGGTTTTGCTATGGTGGAAAAGTTTTCGATAAATTTTCTATAATATCCCGTCATTCCGAGGAACATCTTTATTTCCTTTGCGGTGCGAGGTCTCGGGACGGTTTTAATGCATTCTATTTTCCTTGGATTCGGTTCTACTCCCTTGTCGGATATGACATGTCCTAGATACTCGCAGGATCGTTTTAAAAATTCGCACTTGTCTGGCTGTAGTTTTAAATTATTTTCCCTAAGTCTTGAAAAAACGTTCTTTAGTTTGCGGTTGTGGTCTTCGAGTGTGGCACCGTACAACACTATATCGTCTAGATAAACGAAGCACTGCTTATGAGTTAGTCCAGTCAACACGTTATTCATCATCCGTTGGAAGCTCGATGGCGCATTTTTTAATCCGAACGGCATGCGTGTGTACTCATAGTGCCCGCTAGGCGTGGAAAATGCTGTCTTGGCCATGTCCTCAGGGGCCACCGGGATTTGGTGAAAGCCACTTGCAAGATCTAATGTGGTAAAATATTGTGCATGACCTAATTGATCTAGAATGTCCTCAATGTTTGGTAACGGGTAGGCGTCTCCTATCGTTCTGTCATTTAATTTTCGGTAATCTATTACGATACGCCATTTTCTTTTTCCCGAGGAGTCTATTTTCTTGGGGACAACCCACAAGGGACTGGACCATGGACTGGTGGAATGCGTTATAATTCCCTGATCTAGCATTTTCTCAATTTGTTTATCTACCTCGGTTTTATGAATTTCTGGGTAGCGATAGCTTTTAGTGTGGATTGGATTTTCATCTATCATGGGAATTTTGTGCGTCGCTGCTGTAGTTTTAGTTAACACGTCCGTAGGTAAATGGAAAATGTCATTGAATTCTACGCAGATTTCGTCAATAGACTGTTTCTCTTCAACATTTAAATGGTCTAACCTGAGGTTTTCTCGTAAGATGCGTGTTCGACAGTTACTTTCGTTGTTTTTCGCCTCTTTTGAAAGGCTATAAACGTTGGAAGATTTAGGAATTGGCTCGACTGGTATTTGGGGAATTGGAATGAACTTTGTTTGTGTCGACGTGTTGAGTATCGTCACAAGGACCCGATTCTCATTGTTAATTCGAACGATGGCATTGGGAATTAGTAACGAATTATCTTGAGAGAGATTTTTCGATTCTATTATACCTTCGCGAATGTTCCAGGGGTTGATAATATCTATTGGCACGACGGTTTCTTACCGTGCGTTTATCCTTATAAGGGATTGGGAATCCTGTGCTGTATTGCGGTAAAGAGGTATAGGGAAGGCGGTGAAATCTAGCCAGATAACGGATTTTGCATAGTCGATCTTGGCTTCGTGTGCTCGAAGAAAGTCGTCTCCTAGTATACCGTCGAAAGGGATATTGGACGCAGCGGTTAATACTTGAAACTTCCCGAGGGTTTTCTTATCGCGGATCGTGAGCTCTAGCTCTGTTTCACCAAGCGTTGGGATTGGCGTATTCAATGCTATCCCGTTCAACAACATATGATTGTCGTGATTGATATTAGGGGGAATGATGCTGGTGGATTTGACAATGGAAATGGACGCGCCCGTATCAATCAATAATTTTAGAATATGGTCGTCTGCACAGGAGTTGGGAGATTCTAACAATACAAAAAGTTGGTCGTTGCTTAAAGAGAAGGAGAAGCCGGTGTTTGGAATTCTATATTGTGGAATTGTGCTGTAACCTCGTCCACTGATATGGGGGGTTCCGATGGATGGGAAACATGACGAAAATTAGACTGATGAACGTTCTGACTGTTTGGATGAGTAATGTTGGGTTGGTGACTCACGCGTTGGTTTTCGTGTGTTTGTTGAGGACCTCGATTCAAGTTGAGTCTGGAGGCGTTTTGTGGATTCGCTCCTTGTGAAAAATTACGATGAGCATCGAAATTTGGCGGATAATTATTGCGAGGGTATGGTTGCTGTGTATAATTGTTTCGAGGGTAGGAATTTTGTGGGAAATTATTCTGTGGGTTGTAGCTGGAGCGGTAGTTTTGTGTCGAATTTTGATTTCTCAAAGAGTTATTGTACTCCCGTTTTCTGCACTCTTCTATTACATGTCCGAATCTTTTGCAATATCTACATTGTTTTACCTCTTCCGGATCTGTTTCGTGCTGAGTTAGTTGTACCGATCGATTCTTATTCCGGTAACATTCATTCGTGCTGTGATTACTCCTATTACAGATTTGGCATCTTTTTGCTACTGAATTGTCGAATCTATTTAGTGCCTTTTCTTCCGCGACTGCTGCAGTAAATGCTTCGTTCATACTGTCGAAACTACGGTATCTAAGCATTTGCGATATCGATGGGTGTGAATGATGTACGAATCGGCTCAGCGTCATTTCATTTATCATAGTGACTCGACCTAAAAGAATGTTCTCACTTTCGTCCCTTGAGTGCGCGCTCGCGAGAATTCTGCTCTGCAGTTCCTCCAATCCTTGGTAATATTGCGAAACTGTTTCCTGACGCTCTTGTTGCATGGTATTTAATTCTTCCATCAATTGGTCAAATGATTTCCGGTCCTGATACAAACTCAATAGCAATTCCGAAATTTCCTCCCATGTTGTTAAATTACAATGGACATCAATTTGATCTCGAGCTTTCCCCGTAATGCGATTTTTTAAGAATAAAATCAAAATAGGTTTTTGGGATTCTTCAGCCCATTCGAAAGCACTATCAGCCTGTTTTATGAATGCGCGTAGTTTATACCGATCGCCATCGAAACTAGGTGGTAGTAGTTTAATTAGATGATCTAACGAGAGCTTTGGTGTAGTAGCGCCGTTACTTGTGCTTCTTGTAGGATTGGGATTTGCCATTTCTTTGTTTTTCTTTGGGGGATCGAGGTTTTAAGGTTGAGGACGGTAATTTCCTGTCGTGAGTTGTAAAGATAGAGTATTCGAAGTATGGTACTCACGATGCGGATGTATTCTTCTTCCCTGAGATGCTGATCCTTAGGGTGATGCTGGAGCCGGATTGATTGTTTCGGCGTCCAGTTGTTGCAGTCACTCACAGGATCTCGACCTTCGACAGAGCTCTTCGATACTCCGATATCACCAATTGAAATTGGCACTCTTCCGTGGCAGGATGTACTTCGTATGAAGCCCGCTGATGTAGGGGAGTGTCGGAGTATCCCACTTCTGACACCAAATTTATGTTGGATTCCGATGAATCGAGACGGTGTTGCTTTTACGAATATAACTTTATTCGACAACTACTGTACGCGGAATCAACGATACAATTCTTGCTTGTCGAAGTTTCGCTCAGGTTGAGGCAGGAAGGATTTCGGGCAGAGCTTTCGCTAACTGTCGTGCTCAGAATCTGAAGGTCTAACTAGTGTTCCGGATTATATAGGTTTTTGGTTGCAAGGAGCGGGGGTGATAGTGTAGGACTAGGTGAGTAAAGGGCAAGGTACAGGAGCAAGGGTCGTGGATGAGTAAGAGAACGTGGAGTCATTGGGATGAATAGGTCTGCTGAGCTGTCGGACTTACTAACTATGTACACAATATAGACTTACTATCTAGGTTTTTACAAAAATAGACGCGCTGGTAATCCAACAATACTTTGGAAGGGCATACAAGAATTCACGAAAATTTAATTTGTTAAAACAGCTTAAACATGTTGCAAATTACACAAGATTAATGTATATCATATAAAATAATATGGTTTCATATTTGCTTTCATGAAAATTGTATTTTTTACATGTTTATATTAAAATTCCTACTTGTACAACTTTATTATTCTTGTAATTATACTTACGGTAGGTACATCAGAAGTGTGAGGTAAAATTATACCAGTTGGATTTGCAATATAAACATGTAATAAATATCATTTACAAGAAATTAAACATTAAACGATATAATGTATACATGTTACATATAGTATATCATACATAAGTTTGTATATAAAGTAATGATTAACTTGCATCAGAGTTGCAAATTGCACAAAATTAATGTATATCATATAAAATAGCATGGTTCGATATTTGGTTTCTTGTAAATTATATTCATTACATATTTATATTGTAAATCCTACTGGTAAAACTATACCTCACACTTCTGATGTACTTACCGTAACTATAATAATTACAAGAATTAGTGTTTGAGTTTGTTGGATTGGAGGTATTCGTAACGCAGGCAAGTTTTGGCCGTGTACACAATCCTTAAGAGTATGATGAGATTAAAACACACTTTACGTTTCAACTCCCAGGTTTGGAGTCCTCTTCAATTATATTACAACATACTGTCAATAAAAATAAACGAGAAACATGAAAAATCTTATCCATTTCCTACATTCGGCGTTAGGTATGGGACTAGAACAAAGTGCGCAGGGAAGGTGAGCCTGGAACGCTTGCATATAACAAATGACATAACGAGGCATGAAATTCTATATCTTGAAGAACAAAACTTGTAAACCGTGGCGTTCCAATCCTGTATGTTGACAAAGTCCTATGTAAAGAGCAGGGTACGTAGCGGTGAGAGTTATGTAAAGAACAGGGTATGAAGCGGTGAGAGTTATGTAAAGAACAGGGTATGTAGCGGTGAGAGTTAGCAAAATGCTGTGGGTGCGAAAACTTAGATGCATAGGAGGAATGCAGTAGAACAAAATTAATTGTATAGCAAAAGTGCAATCCCTTCGCCTATCCAACGCTTGTGAATGCTAGTTAATGTAGTACGCAACCTTTTTCTCATTGCTTAGCAGACTATTTTACAAAGCCAGTATCACTTGATCCGAGTTCAGGATTACCTTGTTCCCTTGATGTTTGTGAAAATGGTCTGCGAAGCACTGAGAAAAATGTTGCGTACTACATTAAATAGCATTCACAAGTGTTGGATAGGCGAGGCGATTGGACTTTTGCTATACAATTTATTTTGTTCTACTGCATTCCTCGTATGCATGTAAGTTTTCGCACCCACAGCATTTTGCTAACTCTCACTGCTACATACCCTGTTCTTTACATAACTCTCACCGCTTCATACTCTGTTCTTTACATAACTCTCACCGCTACGTACCCTGTTCCTTACATAGGACTTTTTCACCATACAGGATTGGAACGGCACGGTTTACAAGTTTTGTTCTTCAAGATATAGAATTTCATGCCTCGTTATGTCATTTGTTGTATGCAAGCGTTCCAGGCTCGCTTGAACTCACAAGTTCATGTTTGAAAGCGCTCCGTCAGCCTTCGATTAAAGTAAGTTAGCATTTTAATACTTACCACCTTCCCTGCGCACTTTGTTCTAGTCCCATACCTAACGCCAAATGTAGGAAAGGGATAAGATTTTTCATGTTTGTTTTGTATTTTTATTGACAGCATGTTGTAATATAATTGAATTCCATCATACTCCTAAGGATTGTGTACATGGCCAAAACTTACCTGTGTTATTTTTATCGGATTCAAAGCGAAATTTATGGTTAAATTGTTTACTAGATCAAGTTAATTGCATATTACAGATTAACCGCGCACGAGAAATAATAAAGCAGGCACAACGAAAACTAGATCCTGGAAGGTGTTGCGTGGGCGATCGCAACCCTTCCGAAATTCCCCAGACTTACAGCTCGTTCATACGCCGGTAATTGCGAATTAGACTGCGCTTGTCCGTATGCTCGCGCCACGGGATCTCATGTACCTCACACCCTCTCCTAAGCCTAATCTTAATTATGCTCGCTAGATTTACATAAATCTTAACTGGAGTAGTGGAATACCTACGAGATATGTTAACTAAGTTAATGCTAAATGTCGCGATGGATTTGCTAAGCGAAACACAAAGTATGAGGAGCGACGCAACGATTCTTAAATTCCAAATACAATGTATGTTAGGGGCACGGGAGTGATGGGCTAAAGGACCGATTCGCGCTAAAGTCGTGGGCTGCAGGACCGATTCTGGAAATCTGCATGTTAGTAGTGGTGCCTGTAACTTCTTGACTACCGAATTGTTATCATGTATCTCTCTCTCTCTCCGTTGCCATGTGACGTAGGCGCTAGAGCAGGCCCGATGATCGGACCTCTCACTCTCTCTCACCGTAGCGTCAACCCCACTTGGTGGTCCCTACCCTTGGTGCCGGCGGCGGAGCGGGAATAGGATAGTTCATAAAAAAGCATTGCGAACAAGGGAGGAGACACACTTTTATTTCGACTGCAAGGCTCAGTACACGTATTGCGACTAATACAGTTTTCCTTGAAGTGCGCGCGACAACCGCTCGGGACGCAACAAAGGTATACTAGCAGCGTCTCTCGATCTTGGGCCCGTGAAGATTACGGGATTTTCTAATGTCTAATATTGGGAAGCATCTGATGCCCCCGGACCTCTGTAGCGCCCATTGAGAACCCTGTTCTAGTTCCGTGTTTGTAGGTTGCGTCCGCCAGGCCGCGAGATGACTACGCGCGCACGCAGCGAGAAGCGAAGACACGGGCGAAAAAAAAGGATCTTTTTTGGCAGAATAATTCGAGCATAAAATCTATATCTCAGCAACGGCTGCACGGATTGTCTTATTGTTTATTACCAATCGACGCAGAAAAAATCAAAGAGTTGAATGGAACAGTCACTCTTTCCCTAGATAATGCGAGTTTCAAGTATATTGTCATTTACCATCCGGATTGGGCCCGCTAGCTAGTTCGTTCGCGTAAGTTACTTAGTAGCGTCGACGCGATGAGCTGCGCTCGGCTATATATACTTGGCGCGAGACGCTACCGCGTCTCTTGATTTGCTACATGTGAAATACTAATAAAAGTCAAAGTTTCTAAAGAGGGCTCCGAACAAGGAGCTGAAACGTCAAACATAATACACTAGTGTCACCTCTGTACATTGGATTGCCAAAATGGCCCTACAACGTGATATAAATTTCATTATATTACTGATAGGAGGGAGGACCACAGATGTGGATAACCAATTTGTATGAAATTTGTGTGGAGCTTCTTTTGGTGAAAATATGGACATTGGCAAAGTAAAAAAGCGCACCATTTTCTTATTGTTAGGACATTCAGTGCTATAAAATGAAAGTTTCTCGACTGGCCTTAAATTTAGCAGATATACAGGGTGGTCGAAAAAGATGGAAACACCTGAATATCTTCTGAGGTAAGTAAAGTTTCGAAAACTTCAATACTGTTTCCTTTGTAATTTTTTCCGCTCTTTCGAATGGCGTACTCAGTTTTTGGGCCCAATGTTAAGAAAGGTCCCAAATCGGACCCAACTTAAGAATTTTAAATGGAAACCCCTATTTTTTATTGCGGATTTGAATTCTACGGGAAATTTTACGTCCGAATATGAGGTTTTTAATATTAAAATAATTCATTTTTGGACCTGAAATGAGCCCGAAACGTTAAAAACTGCCAAAAGACCAAGTCAAACAACTTAGTCCTTAGTTAAGTGTTAACCACCGGTGGGGCCCTTCACGCGCCTCCTTCCCCTTCCACGCGCCACCTTCCCCTTCCATGCGCCGCGCCGTGCCGCAACTTTCTAATTCTACTGTGCAACTCCGCTATTGGCTGACGCAAACTTCGTCTTGGCGCGTCGGAGCCGTTGCTGTCACTCAGTGCAGCTTCTTTATTACCGCACTCCGTCCCCACTTCTTTTTCTTAAAACGATATTACAAACATTATTTCTGAATAATGTTACGCATCGGAGAACGAGAACGCATAGCTATCTTAATGATGAGAGGTTGGGGTAATCGAGTAAGGTCTTATAGCGATGTGAGAAATCTTTTTAATAGAATTTACCGAAATGAGGGTGTACCTATTTCCAAAGGTACAGTTTGTAAGGTGGTATCACGATTCGAACAGACTGGATCGGTGAAAGACCGTCCTATTCCCGGTAGACCAGCATCAGCAACCAATGAAGATAAGGCCTTAGATGTTATGATATCATTTGTGGAAAATCCACATGAGAGTACTCGTTCAGTAGGTAAACTACATGGCATTGGTCACACATCTGTACTCCAAGTATTAAAAACGAATAAAATGCATCCCTACAAAGTAATTTCTGTCCAAGCGTTAAATGAAGATGATCCAGATCGTCGTCTCGAATTTTGCGAATCCGTAATGGAGAGAATAGATCGTAATCCTCTTTTTTTAAATAATATAGTTTTTTCCGACGAGGCAACATTTCAATTAAATGGAAATGTGAACAGACATAACTGCAGATTTTGGTCTGAAACAAATCCCCATTGGATGACAGTAGATCATACACAGTATCCCTCAGAAGCTAAATGTTTGGGCAGGTATTGTTCATAATGTCTTGGTCGGTCCTTTTTTCATAGATGGAAACTTATCATCAGAAAAATATGAAAGAATGTTAAGAACACAAATAGTTCCAGCAATACGGGAAATAAAAGGCGATGGTTTCGTAGATACTTGGTTCCAGCAAGATGGTGCTGCACCGCATTATGGCCGCAATGTTCGACAGTTTCTTGATGCCAATTTTTCCGATAGATGGATAGGTCGAAGAGGAACAATTGAATGGCCTGCAAGATCCCCTGATTTATCACCGTTAGATTATTTTCTGTGGGGGTATTTAAAAGATCGCGTTTACAAAACAAAACCGGAAAATCTCGATGAATTAAGAAATCGAATTCTGCAAGAAGCTGATAATATTCCACCAGATCTTATTCAAAATGCTGTACAATCTTTTTATAACAGAATAGGATATTGCCAGGAAGCTCTTGGAGAACGTTTCGAACAATTATTATAAATAATCAAAATTTTGAAAAATGTTAAAAGTAACCCCAAGGAAACGCAAATATCCTTCTACGTCCACGTCGTTGTTTCCGGGTAGCGCCATGGGAAGGATACTAATACTCTGGGTAAAAAAAAGAAGTTTCACGAGAATAATTAGAAAAAGGATATTACACTTCGCGTCAAAATTAAAGCATCACTTTCATCAGGTTGAAAATTTGTTGAAGTTTGCGCAGCTGTAACTTCGTCAAAAAAAATCGTAAAATTATGATTTTTCTTTTAAATTAAAGCTTGAAGTCTCTACTTTAGAACGGTCTATTTAGAAATTAAATTCGATGCACCCCTGCTGCTACAGCCTCTTAAAACTGAGGGCATGTTTTTCTTGTTATTCACAAAACACTGTTAACAACTAACACAAAACACGTAACACACAAAACAAGCAACACAAAACACATTTTAACAATTCTATGCGTCCGAAAATGCGGCAGATAAGTGCATACGAGCGAGGACAAATCGTAGCCCTCTTAAATGAAGGTTTGTCGCAAACTGCGATAACTCCGGGAAAAAAAATCGCAGCGACTTGAATTTTTTTTTGTTTTAAAGAGGAAGATTCGCGCTTTATTTTGCCGTTTACGGAATTGCTCTAAATATTTTTCTAAGTCCGTAACCTTTGCTGAATTTCGCCAATTTCGACAAGAAAAACATGCCCTAAGTTTTAAGGGGCTGTAGCAGCAGGAGTGCATCGAATTTAATTTCTAAATAGACCGTTGTAAAGTAGAGACTTCAAGCTTTAATTTAAAAAAAAAATCATAATTTTACGATTTTTTTTGACGAAGTTACAGCTGCGCAAACTTCGACAAATTTTCAACCTGATGAAAGTGATGCTTTAATTTTGACGCGAAGTGTATTTCGTCGGAAAATATTGGCTCAATATTATTAAATATCATATGTCAACATAAAATTTTGCCAATGGTAAATCATCAGATAAACTACCAGTTTCGTGAACAGTTTTCAAGTTGGGTCGGACTTGAACCTCTTTTTGGTATTAGGCCCAGAAACTGAGTACTCCATTCGAAAGAACGGAAAAAATTACAAAAGAAACCGTAGTAAAGTTTATTGAACTTAAACGGTTTCAGAATGCCCGTAGTTTTCAACATTTCGGGCCCATTTTCAGGCCCAAAAATGAATTATTTTAATATTAAAAACCTCATATTCGGACGTAAAATTTCCCGTAGAATTCAAATCTGCAATAAAAAATAGGGGTTTCCATTTAAAATTTTTAAGTTGGGTCCGATTTGGGACCTTTCTTAACATTGGGCCCAAAAACTGAGTACGCCATTCGAAAGAGCGGAAAAAATTACAAAGGAAACAGTATTGAAGTTTTCGAAACTTTACTTTCCTCAGAAGATATTCAGGTGTTTCCATCTTTTTCGACCACCCTGTATACATAACATTGAAAAATAAACGATACGTATTTTGTATTTGTACAATGCTTTCAAAATTACGTGACCTATAACTACATTACTGACAGAATTTGTAACAGGACGGCGTGGCAAGGTCACTAAGATAACCGACTAGGAGTATGCTGGTTTTGGGTTCGATTCCCGTCGATGCGTGTAATATGCAAAACATTTCCTTCTACATTCCGTAGTATCGTGCAACTGCCTCAACACGAAAAAAGTACAGTTCGATGAAAACGACGAAGTGCGTACTAACAATTAAAAATATGACACCATCGTAAACGAAGGAGAATACCAGGAAAACAAGCCTGATAAAGTACATTCATATTAATTTACTTCAACTAGTTATATACGCAATGCATTACTTCGAATGATATTTGTCATCGAAACATGTAAAACACAGTGTATTCCTACATTAGGAACATTTTAGAAAGCCCCTGCGAATTTTTCAATATGTTTTTAAAACCACATTTGGTTAACGTTTATAAATATTATACAAATATTGTACACACGTAATTTAGGAAGACACTGTGCTCCGCATACAAATTTGATACAAATTGGTGATCCACATTTATGGTCCTCCCCTGGGAGACAAACGTACTGCACTTACCTTTTTTGTATTTGAAACGTTGTATACGCGATGCAGACCTGCAACAAAACAGCCACAAAATGAAAATGCAATTATTACATGTACGAATTAATACAAACCTTGCGGGACTTACTGTTGTGAAAATGTACCAACTAACAAGGGACATTACGGAACTGGTACACTCCGATTTTATTCTAATTTTGACCACATGTAGTTTTCGCAAATCTATTCGACACGTATTTTTTTTTAGCTGCCCAAATTCACTTTTAGTGGTTGAAAAAAAGGGTTGAAGTAGGGGGGTTGAAACCTATTTTGTTGAATATCTCGAAAATTAGGAGAGATAGGGGAATGGTGTACATTGCAAAATTTCGTGGTTTTATAAGACGAATAAAACTGCGTAAATGAATTTTTTCTATACCTTACCGTTATTGTTATATCCTTATTTTTTAACAAACTTGTTATAATTTTCTTGGAAAACGTAAAGTAATTTGAATCGTGATTGGCATACTTGTTGAGAATGTGATTGCCGACAATGCGGATATAATGGAATTTTTAAATTCCGTTTTCAATAAACAATAGAGACATCGAAAAATTGACGCTAAATCGTTGTGTTGGGATTCGAGTCAAAGTGGTAGCTTGACTCATATTCTTGGTGTAACGTGTATTAAGTGTTATGGGGCAATCGGGAAATTTCATAATTATTGTAACAAATGACGAAACACATGGCCATCAAAATTACGAGAAACGCAGGTCATTGTCGTCGGCCGGTCAAGACTCAAGGCAGCGCGCCGTATCCTTAACCCGACCGCTACGCCCGGCGTGGACGATTAGCTTTCTTTGCTCCAAATGGATATTTTATTGAGCAGCTGCATGATTGCACCCGTAAACTAATTAAAAGAAATCTAAAAAGATATCAAGTTACATGCACAAAAAGAAACTCCGGATCCTAAGAATCTACAGATGGATAAATTGCTAATTGTGAGAGACGGATGAAATTAATATACAAATGGGTAAATGATTGAGAAATAGATGAATGATAATAATATGCAAGGAAAAGAAGGAAACCCTCTCACCGCTATTACACTTGTACCGTTGTTTGGAGCTCGCATGCCGCCACGCCCATAGTTAGTTGTGTTCCTTTTGTTTCGTCCCCTTTTATCATAAGAGTGGTTAGGTTTAGTAGTCGTTAGTTGTAGTATTCGCGATCGCGGAAGTCGCGCGAAAAGTTGGCGGAATCGCGATCGAGAGCAGGCGTCAGCTGCGCGACTTGTCCGACTCGTGCTGCCCGCCCGCGGATGCGCGGGCACCAAAATCGGCAAACACGCCGATTTCGCCGTCCCTGACGGGCGGAAGGAAGTGAAGAGACCCGGAACCGGGCGCTCTCGTCAGCGACTTCGGCAGGAAGAGATACCCCGTGCTTCGCGTTCCGAGCCCGAGCGAGACCGACACACAGTCATTTTGAAAGCACCCGAGTTATCGTTTTCTTTCGTGATCGCTAGTGCCCTGCATGCAAAAGCACCGGTGCGGTGCGGATCATCCCACTCTCGCCGTCAGGACCTACGCAGCACGCAGCAAAGGTAAGTCGAGCACGCTGACTTTTGGCCGAATTTTCACGAGAAGGTTTTGTTCGTTGCTATCGCGGGAATTTACTTCTCTGGTCCTTCGATTTTCAAAGAACCAAATCGCGAATCCGGGGAAGGTACAACACCCCCGAGCAACCGTCGTGAACTACGTGACAAGGGCAAAGGCGAAACAAGGCTAAACATTATAAACATTAAAAACATTATAAAACGAACGTGGGGCAATGACCATATACTCCACGGAAAAACGTGGACTATATGGTCGTTGCAGGTAAACGCGTACTTCGTGATTTGGTAAAATAGGGAAAAACCGAATTACGAAAAGTAGCGCGGCAATAACTTTTATTGCATTGTTCAATAAGATATCTATTTGGAGCAAAGAAAGCTAATCGTCCACGCCGGGCGTAGCGGTCGGGTTAAGGATACGGCGCGCTGCCTTGAGTCTTGACCGGCCGACGACAATGACCTGCGTTTCTCGTAATATTGATGGCCATGTGTTTCGTCATTTGTTACAATAATTATGAAATTTCCCGATTGCCCCATTACACTTAATCCACGTTCCACCAAGAATATGAGTCAAGCTACCACTTTGACTCGAATCCCAACACAACGATTTAGCGTCAATTTTTCGATGTCTCTATTGTTTATTGAAAACGGAATTTAAAAATTCCATTATATCCGCATTGTCGGCAATCACATTCTCAACAAGTATGCCAATCACGATTCAAATTACTTTACGTTTTCCAAGAAAATTATAACAAATTTGTTAAAAAATAAGGATATAACAATAACGGTAAGGTATAGAAAAAATTCATTTACGCAGTTTTATTCTTCTTATAAAACCACGAAATTTTGCAATTTACACCATTCCCCTATCTCTCCTAATTTTCGAGATATTCAACAAAATAGGTTTCAACCCCCCTACTTCAACCCTTTTTTTCAACCCCTAAAAGTGAATTTGGGCAGCTAAAAAAAAATACGTGTCGAATAGATTTGCGAAAACTACATGTGGTCAAAATTAGAATAAAATCGGAGTGTACCAGTTCCGTAATGTCCCTTGTAAGTAGAAGAGCGTGAAGAGGAACCCACCACCACCCCCGTCAAAGACGGACCTCTTTATGTATGTTATATGCTCTTTCAATACTAATGTACAATTCATTTGTCTGGAATGACGTAAGATATCTTTTCGTAAGTTCTCCATTGAATTGCATTGGCCAGTGGCTCTTGCTCGGGCGAGGAACAGCTTTTGACATTCGCTGCTTTGCACTCGGTGCACTCTCCATAGGAGGAACAGCTCTTCCGCTGCTATTCACTGGCTCGTAATCTGTTACTTCAGTTCTGTAATGTATTTGGGCGATTCCACGCCAAGTGATCACACTTCGGGACCTCATGGTTTCTGATTTTTATTAAGTTTTAATACGTTATAGTCCTTGTCCACCCGATGAAAATGCGATGTCCCGTTCCTCGCTATCGTTTATAGTTTAAAAGTTATTAACAATCAAAGTTGAAGGTCAAGATTTTTTCAAAAATTCATATCTTTACAACCACGATAGATATCGGACCGTGTGAGACGGCATTTGAAAGAAAAAACTTTGAAGTTTTATAAAAAAATATGTGAGTCGCGTAATTAAAAAACTAGCATTTGTTATTATTGTTTATTCACTTTGATTGTTAATTACTCAAAAAACCCATCTTTGATTCGCGTGAAATTAATTCTACAGGTGCATTAGACAATTAAGAATGTCTCCTGTAAATTTCAAGGGGGCATCTAGTCTAGCTTTCGAGTAATAAATTTTTATTGCAGGAACGACCCGGCCGGCCTCTTTACCTATGAGCGATTCCACGCCAAGTGATCATACTTGATTTACACTTGGTCTCAGATTTATTTTAAACTTCGTAGGTTTGTAGCCCTCATCGAACACTCTAATATGCACTTTCCGGTTCTTCGATAACATTAATAGTTTTTAAGTTATTTAAGTGCAAAGTTTTGGACCAAATTTTTTTAAAAAATTTATAATTCCAAAAGTAATAGAGGTACCATCATGCGCGAACCACCATTTTATTCGGAAATGTTCAAATTTTAATTAAAAAAATACTCCATGTTGGTAAAATGGTACTAATTAGTTATAAAATATGAATATTGTTTAAAATTAAATAAAACAGTGAAAACCATTATCGATTACTTTATTTATATCGTGAATGGTCTGTAGTATAATGAACAAACTCTGTAAATTTCAAGTTGGAGAAACAAAAATATCCAGAGCAATACCACCTTTTGTTGTAACGTTGCCGCCGCGACCGTCCCAGCGCACGCCTGCGGGTCTTCACAACAAAAAAAAGGTTTTTGCTCTGGATATTTTTGTTTCTCCAACTTGAAATTTACAGAGTTTGTTCGTTATACTACAGACCATCCACGATATAAATTTTAAAGTAATCGATAATGGTTTTCACTGTTTTATTTAATTTTAAACAATATTCATATTTTATAACTAATTAGTACCATTTTACCAACATGGAGTATTTTTTTAATTAAAATTTGAACATTTCCGAATAAAATGGTGGTTCGCGCATGATGGTACCTCTATTACTTTTGGAATTATAAATTTCTTTAAAAAATTTGGTCCAAATCTTTGCACTTAAATAACTTAAAAACTATTAATGTTGTCGAAGAACCGGAAAGTGCATATTAGAGTGTTCGATGAGGGCTACAAACCTACGAAGTTTAAAATAAATCTGAGACCAAGTGTAAATCAAGTATGATCACTTGGCGTGGAATCGCTCATAGGTAAAGAGGCCGGCCGGGTCGTTCCTGCAATAAAAATTTATTACTCGAAAACTAGACTAGATGCCCCCTTGAAATTTACAGGAGACATTCTTAATTGTCTAATGCACCTGTAGAATTAATTTCACGCGAATCAAAGATGGGTTTTTTGAGTAATTAACAATCAAAGTGAATAAACAATAATAACAAATGCTAGTTTTTTAATTACGCGACTCACATATTTTTTTTATAAAACTTCAAAGTTTTTTCTTTCAAATGCCGTCTCACACGGTCCGATATCTATCGTGGTTGTAAAGATATGAATTTTTGAAAAAATCTTGACCTTCAACTTTGATTGTTAATAACTTTTAAACTATAAACGATAGCGAGGAACGGGACATCGCATTTTCATCGGGTGGACAAGGACTATAACATATTAAAACTTAATAAAAAACTGAAACCATGAGGTCCCGAAGTGTGATCATTTGGCGTGGAATCGCCCATTTTCATTATTGCATTGACTTGCTGCTTCAGATGTTCTTGCAACTGCTGTCATTATGTATGCCGGCTCTCTAATTGGTTGACCTCTTTTAAACCTGCTGTCGATTAGTTCTGGAAGCATACAATTTTCGTAGAATTTTCTTAATTTTTCCTCCATCTGGTTTGTCCAAAATGCATCGTCTCTTTCGACTTTTGTAACTTTTATGCCTTTCGGTGTTCATAAGCAGTATAGCGCGTGTTTCCTCTTCGTTACATGTAATTGGCCTTGCACTTGATAATAATAATGATGTACGACGTTCATTCCATCACCATGATAAATTCGTCGTATTGCAGGTAATTTCTCAATTGCTTCGTCGGGCAATAAATCCTTTGCCGATTCTGGACATTTTATTTCAACAACGGTGTCATCGTTTATGAGGCCGTCGGGTGACGCACCCAAATACGGTATGATAGGATCAATGAAGAGGCCGCAAGGAGAAACAGTAACTCCTAATTCCTCTTCCACTTGCTTCAATGCGTTCGCCTCGTTCCTTCTTCCATACTGTACAGGCCGTGCGTATTCTAGCGGCTGAGGATAGAGGATGCTTTTCACTGTATTTGCTCGTGGAGTGTCTTGCCGTAAACGGCATACTCTACCGAAATCTGATGCAGTTAATAAATCGCTTTAGTACACGAACCATTCCGGGTTGTCTGCCTGACCGCGAGTTTTGGCTTCAATGTTGACTCTGTCAATCTGGCATTCACGAAGGTTTATGAGTAATCTGTCGCACTCGGTAGAGTACGCCGTTTCCTCCATATCCGGTTTGTCCGCATTTGGGCCATAATCCTTATTGCACGTCTGTTTTGTGTATCGCGAACCAGAGACTTTTGCTCTGGCTTTACATTCTTTGATTTTTTGTAGCTGGTTCTTCCATCGTTCTTCTGTCTTCGTCATGGTGGTTGTTGCTCCTTTTTCCGTCGCAGAACTCAACCGACTCAACGTTTCGTGTGTATTGAATTCTATGACAGCATCGCATACTCGACCTTGGTAGGAGCCCTTTAGGCCAAAGTTTATTCGCTTACCTCCAATAAATTTGGCAATTATGCTATTGAAGCCTTCTACAAGATTGTTGTTACAAGCGTACAACAAGCTCTCTGCATGGACGAATAGTTGCTGCATTGCTTCTTCAATCTTAAAATACAGTCCAGCTTGCTTCAATTGGGGAACATAATTTATTTCCTTCGGATCGGCGTATTTTTTGCAGAAGTATCCTATTGCCTGGCATTCTTTATGTTCGCCGAAAACATGACTCGGTACATTTTTGAAACCTCTCTTCACGTTTTGAATTTTTTGTGGCAAATGTATGCCTGTCCGTAGATGTAAGGCGTTCTTGTTTACAATGGCCCGTAAATCTTTATATCGACCTTTTCCGCCTATATCTTTTACTTTCTTGCTGAAATTTCGCATTAGGTGATTCGTGCATTCGACTTTTCGCACACGCACCATCTGCTGTTTATATGGATCATTGTCCAAAATGTTTTTATATACGCTGCTATCTCCATCCGCGACTAATATTGCGTATATTATTCCGTGCATTTCTATGCTGCATTGAAACCCTTGTAGAATAGCAGCACTTTCCATTCCGGTCGAACTCTGGTGACGGCCCCAATTTTTGTAACAGCGATGTTCACGCGCTTGTCTCTTCGCTGCAGCCGCATTTATGCATATCGTGCAAAACTTATTTTTTATTCCGAGATAAAGGACTTTTCCAGTACGGTATCCAACGATGGCTCCCACACCCGACAAAGAATTATAATCTCCACCACGATTCGATCTCTTCATGCATGAGCCATCCGCGATAACTGTGATCCATGGGATGTTGGTACCGGGGTAGTAATGACGGGGTAGACGTCTCCATTTGCAATTGCTAGTTCCTTTTCTTTTTGTCCTGCATCCAGCATTTCCTCATGTGCGGCCACTTCCAACGCATCGATTATTTTTTTCTCGCACTTTCTGTACATGTGACTCGACATGCAAGGGACGTTCATCGCACACAACGCGTCTTCCAATTGCCTATATCCGCCGCCAGTCATCATTGTGCGAGCAACAGCACCGTGATTTATGTCTATCGTGTCATCATCCGCTGGAAGACACCATACGGCTTCGATGTGATGACATATTTCGCACTGCATGCTGTATATTCTTCGCAGTCCATCTTCTTTACAACCAATTATTTTAAAATGTTCGTTGCCGCAACCGATCTTTGAATGTTGTCCGAGTTCTTGGAATTTTGAAAGATATGCGCGAAATTCGCGAAATGTGTTGGCAGTGCTAATGGTTCTGGCGCTTCTTCTGATTGTCCGCGTTCCACGATCCAATACTCCTCATTGTCTCTTTCTTCGTTTCCCAACTGTGGGATCGTTGGCTCATCCTCGTCTTGTGCGACCTGCCGATCACTCATTTGTAGCGATTCTTGGTCCATCAGTTCCATTTCTTCATTCCTATTATCTTCATTTTTTTTTCTTCATTTGTATTATTTCGAGCATCCTGTTCAATTACAATTTTTCCTATGAACTCTTCCATTAATTCATCCGCCGGTCGATCATTCATTTCTGCCCATTTTCGGTTCATGACTACCATTTCTTCATTCGTATTATCGTCATTTATATTTTCTTCATTTGTATTCTCTGTAGTTGGAATATCCTCTTCAATTATAATTTCTTCTAGTATCTCTTCCACTATTTCATCCACACTTTCGTGGTCTTCCTCTACAGTACCTGCGTTGGATGTTTCTGCCGCTACAAATGTGCTGCAAGAAGGAATTTCTTTGGAAGCAGACACACGGGTGTCTGCTTCTAATATTTCACTTATTCTAACATTATCATTTATGTCGCGTGACGCGAACTCATTTTCCGAAACTAAATGCCGCGCTGCATTTCTAAAACGGCGCCTGCACAAACAAATATGGGTCATGCAAGAGAAGGAAACTATACATTCACTACAAAATTTCATGCTCACATATTACATAATAGACGTGTCGCATATGGAACGCATATGAAAAAAAACGAACGCGAGAACATAATAATATTGACGCGATACAAAATTCTGTTGCAATTCCTAAATGACAGTAGCTCCAAATGATGTATGACGTTACGATGAGGAACAGTAAACCAAGTAATCAACGGTTAATAACAACGGTATTCGTCAGTTCCACATTGCGCACGTTTATGTTAATAGTAGACTGCGTATTTGTATGCAAATGTGATGATAACTATTGTAAAAAAATTGCCTGGAATTGTTTTGGAAACATGTCATTCGTCAATCTGAACACTATACACCGTAAGAAAAATTTGAAATTATCTTTTCAACCATCTGGAATTCATACAAACTTCTAATATTAACTTCGGGTTATTTTGCACAAAAATCTGCACTCTACTTTTTCCATTCGTCGAAATACCGTTCACGCAAAACGTTCCATTTCAGCGGGCTGTCTTCCGATTTTCATACCACTTTCATGTGCTCTAATTTACAGTATGAAATAGTCGCATCCCTTCAAGTATCTGCCAATTTACAATGTAATAGCCGATTTACATTCGGAACTTGAAAAAATACAAAACAGTGGTTGCCACTCCAATCGCATAATCGTTGGTATACATATGATCACTGTAAACAAGTGCAATGATCCTTACACTTCTGGACGAAACTTGGGGCCGTTGTGAAAGAAAAGGATAGTCGGGGGGAATGAAAAACAAAGTAGAAATACATATAGTCCGTGAGGAACAAGTGGTAGTGTGACAAAATTTGTATTCATCGATAAATACAAATATAACAAGTTTGGATTTGAGGTGCCTATGTTGGAGTAATAGTTTCACATGTACGTCCTATACCGTGCGTTTTTCGATATTCGATACACAGCAGCTACCTAATCCCATATTCCTTCCCTCTCATTGAATCGGTTTATTTTTGTAGAAGTCAGTCACTCTTCTCCAACAACGATTTTCCCGATGTATTCGTATGTTAGCTGAAACTCAAAAGTCCCGTACCGAAATGGCGAATTGTGAACCCCCTCGCAAATATGATGGTTCATTTTTTGATCAGTTATAAACGCTCATCCCCGAAGTGGATATTGCGAGAAACGCGGTTGTAAAACATGTGACAGGGCCGGAGAAATGGCAATAAAATGAAGAGAGTACGAAAATTGCTTCGAAGTTGCATAATTCTTTGATTCTCTTGGCGAGATATTATGTTTCCGTACGAACACGCAGAGGTAGGTCCAAGCAATAACCAATAACGAGACACAGAAATGTACATGAGATGCAATTTAGGATCTCTTATTTCAACCTGCCAGGGTTCATTCAGGAATTCCCGTTCCAATGTTACATTGAAGATGCAGAACGAATTCAGTCTTTCTTTGCAGCCATTGCCAAGATGTATTCCTCAACAGCTAAATCTATCTGTATTACCGTTTCTAGAACACCAAAAGGGCGGCAATTGTTTCCTACATATGTAAGTATGATCTCGACCTCGAACCGTACAATACAATTGTAATTCAGGGCAATAGGTGACAAGGACAGTATTCTATACAGTGCCCAGAACACACAATTTCTACACGTATAAATCTTACCATCTGGAGAACGGGGACAGAGGGACAATCATTTCTTGCAAATGTGGAATGTGCGCATCGAAATCTACAACCTATTACAATTTGTGGAAAATCGATCATGTATCCCGCCATGTTTAGAGTATCAGCTCCTACATTGAATGTTACGTGCCCTTCTCTGTTTTCGAATTTGTACGACAGATACGACAGTGTGAAGCTTGTTCTTGAGGAAACTTCGAATGGAATAATCCGCCTGGTGAATGTCTGCCTGAGTTTTATGATAGGGTCGTAGAAGTAATGAATAAGAGAAAGCATAAGTGGGAAAATGTCCAGGCCAAAAACAAGGGATGGCTAATGTCCCGACGTCATGCAGCATTGGGAAATTACGGGCAACACATTCTCTCACTCGGGGGGCTTCAATAGTCCTACGACCCTATCATAAAACTAAGGCAGACATTCACCAGGCGCATTATTCGATTCGAAGTTCCCTCAAGAACAAGCTTCACACTGTCGTATCTGTCGTACAAACGCGAAAACAGAGAAAGGCACGTAACATGCAATTTAGGAGCTGATACTCTAAACATGGCGTGTTACATTGCGGAATTCCCGTTGAACACGTAGGATTCAATATACAGACCGAATTCAGTCTTTGTGTGCAGCCATTGACAATAAGTGTCACGCAAGCGCTGAATCTATGCACGGAAATTCTCGCGCCGCCTCACCACAATGCCGTTTCCTCGACATATCATGCATGTACCGAATCCCAAACATTTTGTATAGTAATGAAAAAACAGGAAAGGGCCGACACTTGTTTTCAAGAAATGTAAAAATGTACGCATGGGAATTGCCAGTATATTTACACATTTTTTCTATTTTGTTATTAATGAAAATGGTGGTGTAGTACTGCGAAGCTTTTTCCGACGACAATGACACCAAACGCGGTGTAGTTGGTCGGAACGCATCCAACGAATTCGCGATCTTCTACTGCCGTCTCGTTGTTCTTATCCGACTATCTTTCTGTATGACAGCGGCGTCACACAAGCTATTACGCGATTCAGTTGCCATTCGTCGGGGAATACATTCCGCGTGACAGAAAATCGCGTTCTCTATTCACTCGGACACACATTTTCGGGTCAATATACAAGTTCAAACACTTTTCGAAATTGTAACAATTAGCAGATATTGGTAATGAGATATGATTAAAATAGAAACACTATTTAAAATTACTACAGTATTACTTGTTCAACGTGTATGTACATGTATTACTTTTTCTTACAACCTGGTCATTTTTGAAGGCGATCAGCCTTGCTGTTCATATACAGCATGTGTGGTTCAATATGGAATGGGTGCATATTTCGTAAAAGAGTACAGATCTGTAGAAATTCTTGAAGTACAACTTGTTTCGTTTGTATATAATATCGTGACACGTCGATTATTTGTAAATGGAAGGAAACACATTATGCTTCATTTGGTATAATATGTACTATTACATCTTGAATAACAAAAAAGAACATTCCATTTAAAGAGTAGTCTCATGATCAAATGTCTCACACCGTTCTACGTATCACGATATTATATACAGGGTGAGTCAGTGATGGGTGCAATAAATCAAATCACGTATTCTGGGGGTCAATAGAAACATAAAAGTCCCGGAACAATACGTTGAAATCTCAACCCTTTCCGAGATACAGGGGGTTGAAATTTCAAGTTTTAAAAAATCATATCTTCCGATGGGATAATGCTAGCGTCACGGGTCTTTTTCTAGAATGTGTGGGAGGGCCGGAGCTATGTGAAAAAAAATAGGAACCATGTAAAAATTATTATTAAGTCGCATTATTATTAATTTTCCTGCAGTTTCTCCATGAAGCAGCAACATTTTCAGGTACAAAAAAATCACAGTCATTCTGTGGTGCACCCAAGAAAATATTGCATTATAAAAAGTTTAAAATTTTAATAAATGTGGCCAGGATAAATTATTAAATTAGACCGACTGACTTCTTACATTGTCCGTACCGGGGGTCAAAAATCGTGTATCCCCATTTTCGGATTTGCGAAAGGGGGGATCACTCTATCTGCCATGCGTCCGGCCTAATTTCTCGCCTATCTAGAAATTTAAATTATCGGACGCGTCACGAATTACCGTCGGTGTTTATTAACTCCGGATTGACTTTAAATGCCTAATCCCGTGTTTCGTCTTCCATGTGCGGTTTTGCCTCGGTTCTTCGACTGAATTTAATTTAATTTCTAGTGCTCGCCTAAGCTATTCAATAATCTGGACTTCTGTCGCTGAATATTGAACAAGTTAGAGAATTGTTAAAAAATTATGTATTTTCACAATATTTTTTAAACAATCACATATTTTGCAACATTTGCAATGTTTCCAGTTGACACGTGTAAAAACACACATTTTAAAAAATTCATCTTCCTACGACATCTGGTTCGCGAGACATTTCAAAAAATGGTGTTTAAACCCCTAACTTTGAGGATAATTTTCACCCCTTCAGAATGGGTGTCTGCCAATAAAATAAAATACCTGTCAAATATTTTGTTTTGAACTATATACCTTATAAATCGCATTAAAATTGGCGTGTTCCACTTCGGTATGTTCCCTTGTTACAGAAGTTTAGGACAATCACGTACCCAGAAATTGGAAAAGGCCAGAGAAAAGCATACCATGGGGTCCGAGCAGAATGGTGAAAGGCAATAACTTAAAGTTAAATTAATTAGATTACCTCGCAACCTTTCTGAGAAACGCAGAAAATTCGAACAATGCCTCAAATGCTCTAAAACAGTCTATTACTACTTCCACCGGAGGGCTGCTGACCACATGGGCCTGCTTGGGCCTTCGTGTACCCCTTCCCCAAAGTTAAGATAGTTTAGGCGGGCGGGCAGGCATCCCATTGGCTCCCCACTCGAGGCTGGACGCGCAGACTAAGATCACCCCCATGCTCAAGGACAACAGGAATGGGAATCTTGAGGCCAGAGCGTTGGGTCTGCAAAAATGCCAAAACACTTCGGTCCGTATTCAGAGTCGTGACTTATTGTTAGTCGTGGGTCCAGCGTCGTAAGGTGTTGCGTCGGAGTAGGGAGAGCAGTGTCAGCGTTTTGAGTCCAGTGGCGTAGCGTCCGTTACAACATGCTGGTAAATGGTGAGTAGAAAAATTCATTGGAATCTGCAAACAAAGTTCGGCTCGTGGCACTTCTGTGCCTGGCGCCCAGAACGTGGATTTCTTTGGATACTTTGGTAGCGGATTGTTCTCCGATCGCGTTTCTTTTGTTCGCGAAGACTTTTCCGGTTAGTCGGGACAACAATCGAATTACGCAGGAAAAATTCTCGTGACAGTATATAGAACACTAAACCAAACTTCGCTGATACACGAAATTTGTAAACATGACGCTTCACGTTCAAATTAGCAAACTGAGGAATAAGTTAGTAAGACTCAGCATTTGAAAGCATTGTGGGAAGAGTATACTTTAAATTAAACGCACTTCTTTTGCGTAATGAATACTGTGCAGAATGTAAGACACTGACAGAGTGGCGTAAAAACGTTCGGGCGTAACAAAGTAGCGTAAAATGGTGCCTTTTTTCTTACTTCCCTATGTGTTGTTGAAGGGAGTAGCTTGTAAAACAATTAAAATTTGATACTTTCCATACAAACAGAACCAAACCTCCCGAATTTTCCAGCAATCATAAAAGGAGTGTACTGTGAGGGAACACCGTACGCACCTGCTGTGTTCGCTACATCATGACGAATGGTGAGTAGCGCTATAACAACCAGTTGACAATGTGATTAGATGGCCCAATCAAGGCGGGGGAATGGATGTGATGCGCTATGGTGCGAATTAGTTGCTCGAGCAAGGAATGCCGGGAAGCTCGTAGCCTATTTTTCGCTGGTTGTTCAGTCAAATTGTCAGTGAAAATAGTTATTTAAAGTGAAATGTGTTAAAGTTGTAGCCAATCATACGTGCTATTGATATTGCTAATGTCGGTGCGGTTGTTGACAGCATTACTGTGATTTTTGATAAAATAAAAATTGGTTGTTAAACCTTTTTCAGAATCCTTTAAAACCTTTGATGAAAAATAAGTTTCCAACGTTTCGATTCCGGGTTTGGAAACCTCTTCAGAGAGAAGATAAACTGATTTGTTTATAAATGAGGTGAATTATCAACGATACGTGGGGTTCCCAGGTGGACACCCCCATCCTAGCGCGAACCACGTCCAACCTTGCTTGACTTCGGTGATCTAACGAGAACCGGTATTTCCAAGGTGGTAAATCGTTGACGGATCTTTGTTCAGGCAGATCGATATAAATATGAATAGGTTGTAGTGTTTTGGATTGGAGTATTAATTAAAAATTGCTTATTAAGCCTTTTTCACAATCCTTATAACTTTTGATGAAAAATATTTTTGATAAACAACATCTCAAGACATAATCGTTTGAACAAGTCCGATTCGAAGGCAAGAATTTTGGTGGGGTCAAAATCGAATCTATAAAGCTCAAGTGATGTGTTAAAGTTGTGCGATGTATTAAGAAATGACTTGTGTTCTCTCATTATCAGTCTGTCTTTGAGACATTGTTTCGTTTATCGTATGTACACCTCGTCACAGTCACTACGATCAATCTTTTAAATTACATCTGAATTTAAAAAATAATCAATCTTGTGTATATTTGACTCTATTATTTTTTGGGCATTATTACCATTCTTAAATACTGTTTGTATGTTAAAACGTACAAAAAGTCCTTTTAGAGATTCACAAAAATTTTGAATATATGGGATGACTAACGTATGAGAATACTCCACTAAAGGGATCGTCTGGTTTTTAGATTGAGAACGTTTGCGAATATAAAGTAATCTACGATTAATATATTTTTGAATCATATTTAGGGGATAACTGTTGGCTGGTAGAATGTGTTTTACGAGTAGAATATTGTGATTGTGGAACGATGGATCAGAAAGTAGAATTGCACTATCAACAAGTGACGTAATAATAGCGATTTTTTGAGTAAAGGGATGTTCAGACGCATAGTTGATCGTTTTACCACACCAAATAGGTTTTCTGTAACAGTTAGTGGTGATATAACAGTTTTTCGGATCAGGCGTACAGAACAACGAGCGAGAAATAGTATTGGAGGCAATACGCCATAAAAGTTTAACGTTATTACGTAAGTTTTAAAAAACTGTTTCAACCTAATCCGGCCCGAATCGCTTCGTCTCAGAAGATAATTCATTCGTTCACCCACTAACATCTCGATGTAACACAATTATTTTCGGTTTTCTTGTAATTGAATTTTCTTATAGTAAATTCTTTCAAATATCCTGTAAAATACAATCCTTTCTGAAAAGGACTCCAAATCCGGAGTCGAAACGTAGAACACTAGTTGGTTTTCTCGGCTACTAAACGCATTGGGATCATAGTAATGGCTACATCTATGGAAATTATTATCAGCACTGATCCTGTTCAGAAGTACACTAATAAAAAAAACCATGGTTTCGATACAAAAAAAACAAAGATCACCCGCTGATCTCGCAGGCGCTTCCACCTAGAAAAAAACAGTGTCCATCATTCACTGTTCGCCTGTCCAAGAAATGCGAAGATCCGCTCGGTTATCGCAGTAAACTCGATCGCAGCTAGCAATGAGTGGTGACGCGAGAGGAGGGTTCACAAAAGGCGGACTTACCAGTCGGTGAGGTTCGGTTGTCGTGGTTGTTCTCTCGATCAGCGGTTGCAGATGTTATAAACACGTTGTTGAAAAAAGCCGTGGGAATTTACCGGTTGAGTCGGTTGACCCGACGGACCGATGAGCAATGCGTATCAGAGTGCAAAGCACTTGGCTCAACGAGCCGCGCGCATACCTGCAGGTATTGTGGTCGCGAAGGACGTGCTCAGCTGGGACCGAAGTGGTGCATGCACTGGCTAGACGAGCCGCGCGTTTGTAACCCGCAGGTTTGAGGATCTAGGAGGACTTTTGTCGAGACACAGTGCAGTGGCCGTCACGAGGCGCACGAGAGTCTGACCTAATGTCACACACCAAAGCAACAGTCCATCCTTTCACCATTCGTTCACCACCGTAGCAGTTAAAACGAACAACTAACACCCGACGCAGGCACTCCCGAGCAACAAGTACGCGAACGTAAACTCCCGAAGTCACGCGTATATCCCCAAGATGGTATAGACTGGAAGCAATCTGGATGTGTCTCAAGGAGCAGCGAACACGCGAATAAATGCTGCCGCAATCCTACACCTACTATGTGCACAGGAAAAGTCGCTTTCCCACGTTCTTAGCCGAGTTCCCGGATACATAACTCAAATTATGTTAGCTGGCCATTCCCAAAATCTCGTTAGATACCGAACATCTGGTGAATCTCAGATAACACTCCTATGATTACGTTCCCATGCCTTGGACCTTCATCCCTAACGAGAACTCCCCACTCCAATACCTAGACTCTGGGTATAAGTAGCGTTTTTCCAAAAGGAAAACTCAGATTAAGATTCGAACAATTCTGAGTGCAGGAGCTCTGCTCGACTAAATGTAGATCAGTCTTTTAAATAAAAGTTCCATACTTAAGAAGAAACCAAGCCTACAAGTTACTTCCCGAGTGACCTCGACGACAATGCAGGCGTGAAGCGACGCCGTCAGGCTCCTCGGTCTCTCACCCCGGACCACAGCTAGCATGCCCCCGATCGTAAGAGGCTCCTATACCCGGAAAAACACCAAGAGGCTGAAAACTGCGAGCTACACGTGGAAGGTTGAGTCGCTGCCACAACAAAGTATCAACCTTAATAACAACATTTATTTATATTTTGTAACTATTTATTGAGGTTGTACCAACACGAACTACTTTTATTATTAAAATTTGAACATTTCCGAAGAAAATGCCGGTTCGCACAGCCTGGTATCTTTATTAGTTTCTGAGTTACGAATTTTTAAAGAAAAATTGATCCAAAACGTGAACGGTTGTCGCTGGCCGCGACGCGTCGCGTCGCGCTCTATCGCGCGCCCGGCCGGTCCTTTCCAGTTATAAAAATTTATTGCTCCGGAACTATAATAGTTACCAACCTGAACTTTGTGGCATTCTCTTTAGTAGACTACGGAGCATCTGAGATATTAATTTTAAATGGATCGGTGCTCCACTTCACTATTTTATTTAAATATTAAAAGTTTATTTATATTTTACAACTATTTATTTACGTTGTACCGGCACGAAGTATTCTTTTTGTTAAAGTTTGAACATTTCCGCGTAAAACGCTGGGTCGCACATCCTGGTATCTTTATTAGTTTTAGAGTTATGAATTTTTGAAAAAAAGTTGATCCCAAACTTTGCAGTTAAATAACTTAAAAACTAATAACGATATCGAGGAACGGAAAAAGCATTTTACAGGATTCCACAAGGGCTACAAATCTGTGAAGTTTAAAAAAAATCGGGGACCAAGTGTGAATCGACTGTGATCATTTGGCGTGGAATCACTCACATAGTGGTAATATGTTTTCAGGGGGCTCGCAATCAGCACCAAGATCTTACAAAATTAATAAAGAGGAAGAAATTTACGACTAACGCAAATCTAACTAGCTTGTATGTTTAACACCCCCTTTTGATAGACACCATTCCGTCCGGGAATTTCTTTCGACTAATTAATATTTTTGGAGATAGTCGCATTTAAAGATTAAAATGGGACGCTCTGTAAACAGGGTGATTCAGTGACCTTGCACCAAACTCAAACCACGTATTCTAGGGGGCAGTAAACGCCTAAAAGTCCTGGAACAAAAAGGTGAAAACTCAACCCTTTCGTAGATATGAGCAATTGAATATTGAATTAGTGAGAAATTTATATTTCCGGACTGGAAAACGCGAGAGGCACGGGTCTTTTTCTAGAATGTAGGGGACGGCCGGAGCAATCTACGAAAAAATAAAAACAATATGAAAATTAGTTTTAGGTCACATTATTATTCACTATTGTTACTCGAGTATGCAGTTTCTCTCAAAACCGCGCACATTGGCCCGTATTCACAGTCGTGGCTGAGCCGGGAGGTCAAGCCTGACATCTGAGAGCCGGAATTTTTGAGCTGAGCCGCGCCGTATTAACTGTCGTGGCTCAAGCCTGGATCGATGGAGCAAACGGCGTTTTGAAGCTGAGCCATTTACTGCGAGCGTGTGTGTGTGTTGTAGAAGACTTCGGGTGCTGTCGGGATAGTGTCTGACGTATCGACCAATTAAATCACAGGTTACAACGGACGAGGCTCTGTATCGTTCCCGCTTTCTCGTCGAATTCAAATACACATGAGTTAAGGTTCGGAATTGTCGCCAGAAACGTGAATTTCTTTCAAACGTACCATTAAATTAAGTAGCAGTTAAAATAAGTGCTATATAGCATAGAATAAATTATGTAATGTATAATATATATTGTGAATGTTTACGTTTTATATTATTCACTGTGTCAAAACCTTTGTATCTGCTATCTAAATTATTTCGGGTAATAAATAAAATATGACAAAATGAAACGCCTAATTATTCCATTCTATTTCTCCATTGCCTAATCCTGAATTTTCGCATGATCTATCATAGATGAGTCCCTCGGCCCTTAGGAAGGCCGCTTTGTTCGAAAGCTCTTCACCCTTATCTTTCCTAATATAAAAAAAGTTTTAAAGTTGCAGCATTCGCTAGCCTTTGTTAGTCAGTAGAATTGTGTTACTGATCAATCAAGGATGTCGTGTGCCCGATCTAGGCATTTTGCAAATACTGAGCGTAGAATATTTTTAAATATTCTTGACAGATACAAAAATATCCTGGAAAATAAGGAGTGTGGAGGCACGACGATGCGTGAGAAAAATGAGGTGTGGGAACGCATTACCGAGGAATACAATTTGTCTGCGGGGAACGACGGAACTGTAAGTTTTATGTTAATCTAAATAATGTTTCAAAACTCTTTATTATATGGGAAATTTTTTAATAATACGAATACTGAATACTGAAGAATACAATGAATACAATAATACTGAAGAATACAATAGATACAATAATACTGAAGAATACAATAGATACAATCACACTGAAGAATACAATAAATACAATAATACTGAAAAATACAATAAATACAATAATTTATTTTCTGTGTTTAGCGAACGGGCCAACAATTGCGCAAATTGTGGTCCAATATGAAGCGTCTGCAGTGGGAGGTGCTTACATTGGAACGGCAGGAGACCCTGAAGACAGGAGGCGGTCCTCTGTGTACTCCGGCCGATATCAATCCGGAGATCGCTGTGATCACGCAGAGACTGTTGATGGGCACGCCAGACTCTGTCACCTCGAACCTGGGGACGAAACTGCCTGGTGAGTCATACAATTTTTTACGGTAACAAGCCATTTTACCTTTGAAAATTATCCTATAACTATACTATAATTTTTATTTTCAGAAATAAGAGCCGCCATCGAGGAAAGGTATGCGGCACGGGTGAGATCCCCGCAACCAGGAACCAGCACCTCATTTGACGAGCCTGCAGAGGAAAGCATCAATGGTATGTAGATTTGTTTATGTCTGTTAAATTAATCATTTCACTTTCGTCAACTTACCAGTTTTAAAATTTGTTTGCAGAAATACGTAAAAGACGTCGGACTCAAGGCAGGGACTTGGTGCAGGAGCTTGTTGCGCAGCGCATCGAGCAGCGAATCCAGTACGACACAATATTATTCGAAATAAATCGAGAGAAGTTAGAGTACGAGAGGAAGCTCGCGCAACATCTTTTGGAAAAGGCGCTTAGGGAGGACGAAGGATAAAATAAAGTCTGTTTTTTTAAATAAATTGTTTTATTGAAATAACCTATTGATAATTCCTTCCCGAACTGCGTATCCACCCGCCTGCGCACCCTGCCACTGCACTGGATTTTGTTGTTCCTCTTCCTCCTGCGGCTCCTCTTCCTCCAGAATGTCGTTGTACACCAAGGATAAGTTGTGCAATACCACACAGGCAACAACGATACTTGTAGCGTTCTGCAGCTTTACGCCTACTCCTCGTTGCAGGCAGAGAAATCGTCGCTTCCATATGCCGGACGTACGTTCAACAATTACCCTCGTTCGGCTACGGATGGCATTGTACCTGAAATCGAATTAGCATTAGAAATAGAATCATACTTCATTTCATTAGGACAGAGATTAAAGTACACAAAAATACATACCTTCTATGCTCGTCAGATGCAGGATTCCTAATTGGGGTTAACAAAAATGGAAGAGCTGGATACCCTGCGTCTCCCACAAGCATACCGTCCAATTCTCCCTGCATATACCGCACGTACAGCAAAGAGTACCTGAGCATCCGGCTGTCGTGCATGCTGCCGGCCCATTTTGGCACAATGTCCAAAAATCCCGTGCGGGGACCAACAACTGCCTGTAAATGAACAAAAATGATAAAAACACACACCGGAAGAACAATAAAATCAAGACGATGTAAATACTAACTTACCTGTACATTCAGAGAAAAGTAGCCTTTTCTGTTCCGGTAGGCTTCATTCAGGATATTGCCACAATTCCCAACAAGACGCACATGGGAGCAGTCGATGGCACCATCTATCTCCGGTAACCCAATAGCACCATTACCGTGCCCAAATTGGTTGAAAAGGCGCCGATTCTCTGCACGAGCCGCTGCTCCTTCTGGTATCTTTATTGTCTCGCCTATTAAGCGAGCAAACAGGAGGCTTACCCTCTCGATGACCCTCGATATGGTAGGTTGACTAAGCCCCGCCAGATCTGCAAGCACAAGCTGAAATGCAAATAAACATAAGTATGCGCATTGGAATGTAAATGTAATGTAATGTAAATGTAATGTAATGTAAATGTAATGTAATGTAATGTAATGTAATGTAATGTAATGTAATGTAATGTAATGTAATGTAAATGTAATGTAATGTAATGTAATGTAATGTTAATAAACGGTATTACCTGGAAGCTCGCTGTTGCGTAAAATCTTAGGCAGATCAACACTTGCCACATCGGGGAAATCGGTAAGCCTCTGTTGGTCGGTCTCTCCAATATATACCGAACTTTTGGCAACAGTCCATGGAGCACAGACTCTTTCCTGAACCGGAAACGGCTCTGGACCTCCTGTTCGCTGAACCTTGCCAGGGGGTTTTCCACATCCCTCAGGTACCACATTGGTGCGGCAGGCGCCTCTTGGTCCTCTACCATGTCGAGTAAATCCTACATATCCAAGTAGTCTTCCACGTCCACTTCTCCATATGGAACGTCATACTCCATTTCTTGCAGATTGAAAAGACCAAAAACGAAACAGAAAATTAAAAACTTGGATTTGGAACAAACCGGTATGCAAAACATAACCTTTCACTACTCACTTCACTGGACGCGTTGATAGCAGTTCTGACAGATGCTAAAACTCGACGCAGAGAATCGTCGAAAACTGGAGATTGCACTTCTCTGGACACTACACGCTTAATACTGGACGCTAGAAACTGGACACTGGTCAACACTAAAGACTGGACACTGGACACCCCTAGAAACTGGACACTGGACACTCCGACAGACGTTAAACGCTCGACGCTAAAATGGCGAAAAGCTGTATATTACACTCCTCTGGACACTACACGCTGAAAACTGTCGACTGAACACTAGACACTAAAGAGACTGGACGCCGGACACTTGACGCGGGACGTTCAAAAATTTGCTCAAGCCACCGTTTTGGCTGACTTCGGGAATCCACCCCCTCTCCAGCGAAAAATCCGGCTCAATCCTGGCTCGCTCGACTGTGAATACGGCCGCAAATAGGTCGGATTTCGTGAGCAAGAGCTTGAGCCGATGACGTTACTCGCGACTTATTTGACGACTGTGAATACGCGCGGCGCTCAAGTCATCATTTCTGGCTCTGGATCGGCTCAATTTCGGCTCATTCACGACTGTAAATACGGGCCATTGTCAGGTACGAGAAAAATCAGACATTCTGTGATGCACCAAAAAACATAACACGTCATAAAAGGTTTAGAATTATTCGAAATGTGGCCAGGATAAATCATTGAATGTCCTTCGTCCTCTCCTTGACTCCTCCAGGCGGCCGTGGTTTGTTAACCTCGTCCTCTCCCGGAGAGTCCGGCTGAACTCCCAGGACTCGGTTTTTTTTTGCTCCTGGTGGGTTCTATGGGCCGCACCTGCAAGCTCAGGGTCTGTATATCAGCCGTCAGGAGTAGGGTATTGTTGTTAGCGTCTTGTTGTAGTACTTGTGCTCTTGAGCGTCTGCAATATCAAAGCATGTATTACATTTTTAAACTTATACATGAGCCAATTTCGAGCAACTTGCAGTTGATTCGTGCAGTGAAAGATCATGCAAAGCTTAAGAATCGTGCTGTGTTTAGCTTGAGTCCATGTTCGTTCCAGATTCGTGTATGCAGGGTAAGTCAGTGATGGGTGCAGTAAATTAAACCACGTATTCTGGGGGTCAATAGAAGCCTAAAAGTCCGGGAACAATAAGTTGAAATCTCAACCCTTTACGAGATACAGGGGGTTGAAATTTCAAGTTTTAAAAAATCATATCTTCCGACGGGATAATGCTATCGTTACGGGTCTTTTTCTAGAGTGTGTGGGAGGGCCGGAGCTATGTGGAAAACAAATGAAACCATTTAAAAATTATTATTAAGTCGCATTATTATTGTTTTTCTTGCAGTTTCTCGATGAAGCGGCAACATTTTCAGGTACGAAAAAAATCACAGTCATTCTGTGATGCACCCAAGAAAATATCGCGTTATAAAAAGTTTACAATTTTAATAAATGTGGCCAGGATAAATTATTAAATGTTTTTCGCTAGAGATTCTCAATCCCGGGTTTATGGCAGCTTGATTGGGATGCTTGATTAACGTGAGTCCCCTTGCCTCTCACTTTCTCTTAACGTTCTTCTTTTTTATTTAAAGTTCCTGTTCGAAATGTCCTCCATTTTTTAATTGACAATGTCCCACACGATCATAAAATGCTGAAACTGCCTTTTGAATCGACGCATTTGTGGTCGCCTGAATCGTATCAATCAAGAGACGCGGCCGCGTCTCGCGCCAAGTAGAAGCAGAGGAACCAAGGCGCACCAAATGCGAGCGAGCGACCAAGACTATTTACCAGACGGAGAACGAAGCCCCATGTATCTTTCCCTATACCCAGATTTGCCTCCTTAATATCTCTCTTGAAACCGATCTATGGAAGAAACTACTGACACTAATCGAAAGATTGATTTTTTGTGAGTCGATTGAGACCAGCACGGGACGGATCCGTGCGCTGGTTTGCAATATGTCGATTTTAGAAAATACTTTTTTGACGAAAAGATTCGCTTTCTCTTCATTTCCTCGTGGTGTCAACAGGTGTCTCGACCTTCGCTTCTAGCTTTCGCCCAGCATTAGCAGATGTCTCGACCTTCGATCATAGCTTTTCCCTGGCATCAACAGATGACTCGACCTTCGATTTTAGTTTTTCCTTGGCATCAAGACATGTCTCTACTTTCGGCAGTCCCCTCTCTCCTCTCTGAAACTTGGGCCCCCATTGCCTATTCGTACTTTTCTCCTTGTCTACCTCTCAAGTTTTAACGCCTGTCCCTGTCCAATGTCTGTACCTATCTTCACTATTTGCGTCCTTGTCTACTGCCCGAATTCTCTTCTTGTCTATCGCTCGGATCTCTCTCGCCTATTTGTCTTCTTGTCTACCTTTAGAATCCCACTTAGGTCCTTGTCTATTACTACTTGGAACGTTTTAGCCGAATACTTTTCGCCGTATATTCCTTGCCTATCATTGCCTACATACCTACAATCAACCTACCTGCGTTAATGTATGCAGCAAAGAGTGGCGCCCAAATCTGCTGGTGTTGGAAATTTTGTTCATTGGCGAAATTGATATTTTTGTTGTATTCTCCACCATCTTGTCGAAAATTACGGTAGCAAGGATTAACTAAACTTTTCCACATATGCCCGTATTTCCTATACGCGCATGGTAAACATGATTTGAGAAATTTTTCTTATTAATGAAATGGATATTTATTTTTTCAGACGTAACACGGTTTAACTTTGTTTCAGGCATAAGACGGCTCTGCTTCTACTTGGCGCACCTTCTTTTACGTTACATTTATGTCAAGTTTTTTTTTGGATAATACGTTACCGTAATTCCTCTAAATTAGCAGGTTTTGTAGCATAAACTTTGTTCTTGATGCAGCCCCATAAAAAGTAATCTAGTGGCGACATGTCAGGGGATCCCCAATACTTCCTCTGCGTCCAATCACTCGTCCTGGAAATACTTCGTCTAAATAATTACGTACATTTCTTGCGTAATGATGAGCAACCCCATCTTGTTGGAAGTAAGTAATGTTAAAATTGTTACCGACAGTTTCATTTATCGCAGGTACGATTTGGTTCCTCAACAGGTCTTCGTACTTTTCTCCTGTTAAATTCCCGTCTATGAAAAATGGCCCTATAATTCTATCATTTTTTTGTACAACTCCAAGTTTCCGAGATATTTAGGTGTGTCCGTACTTTTGGCACACCCTGTATATACACGGTGTCCCAGCAAGAATGTCGAATGGAAATATTTCCAGCAATTTTGAAGATACGCGAAATCCGCATAGGGCAGAGTTGCATGGTTCGAAGGGGATCGTTGAATAGCGGTATGGGGGTGTTTTTACAATGGGGTGGTTTCGAACCATGCAACTTTTCCCTCTGCGGATTTCGCGTATCTTCAAAATTGACGGAGATATTTCCATTAGAAATTCTTGCTGAGACACCCTGTTTTACAAGATATAAAGCAGATATTACTAATTTAGGTAATTATACAGAAAGAGGCATTTCAATGATTATCACATATGTTATGATGTCCGCCGCGGCGGCACCGTTTGTTGGCAGCGGCGACGTTTGACTGCGGCACGCGTTTGAACCGGGTGCCCCGGGATTCACCCGAATGATCAGGAGAGTGTGCATTATAACATACATGGGATAATCATTGAAATCCGTCTTTCTGTATAATTACCTAAATTAATAATATCTGCTTTATATCTTGCAAAATATTCATCTCTCTCCGTAATGTGAAATAAACATTTTATAACCATTGGGAGAAAAATATTTTTTTTTAAATGTAAAATAAATATTTGATACACATTTGGCAGAAATATTTCTTTTTAAATGTAAAATAAATGTTTCATAAACATTTGGAAAAAATATTTCTTTTTAAATGTAAAATAAATATTTGATACACATTTGGAAAAAAATATTTCTTTTCAAATATAAAATAAATATCTGCTAAATATTTAAATATTAAAAAGAGATTGAATGTCTGTTTAACATTAGTCATAGTCATAGTCATAGTCTAGTTCGGGTGTACCGGGCACTCAGTCCTAACGGACCATTGTACCCGGGCCTCCCCCAAGGGGACTACCCTTGCCCGGGGTCCTTCGATATCCCGGCCTGCCGGGCGAACCTCAGGAGGTCCGTATTGCCAAGACGGCCCACTGCTTCCTCGTCGATGTAGGGGGCCCCAAGGAAGCAGGTCCTCAGGTCCTCCAGCTCCCTACATCGACTGATCAGGTGCAGAGGAGTTTCCTCCTCCGCGCCGCACCATCGGCATCGTGGGCCCTCTTCGAGTCTCATTCGCGTACGGCGTTTCCTCGTGTGCCAGTGCCCAGTGACTAGCCCCACGAGTAACTTAAGGCTGGGCCTGTCCAACTCACAGGCGGCCCTGCCCCTTGTGTGCAAAGGTTCCTTCAGCAGGGCCTTCGCATGCACTATGCCGGGGGTCTGGTTCCAGATGCCGGTGAACTGAGCTTCCGTTTGGCTCGCCAGGCATGTTTTCAGCGCCCCCGTGGAGGTGCCTGTCCGAGAAAAGGGTTCCCTGAGGGGTAGGCAGGCGCCTTCCTTCGCTTTCAGATTGGCTCTTTCATTACCGTAAATACCTGCGTGCCCTGGTGTCCACAGCAGGTTCACCTTATTGCAGTCCCTTACAAGTGTCGATCTGATGGTCGTCCTTGCTAGTGCCCGGAGCGCCGCCTTACTGTCGCTGCAGATATAGATATGCATGTTCCTGTACCCCTTATCCAGATTGTGTCTGGTACAGGCCCAAATTGCATGTACCTCCGCTTGGAAGGCTGTAGCGTGGGGTTCCAGAGCCCGAGCTTGCTCCTTTCTGATCCCCTCACCACAGAAACCGGCCCCCACCCCAGTTCTGGTCTTGGAGCTGTCCGTGTACCATACCAGACCTTCCGGAGATAGGAGTGTGAGTTCGTTATCCGACCACTCCTCCCTCTCCGGGAATATCTGATAAATATTTAAATATTGAAAAGAGATTGAATGTCTGTTTAACATTAGATACATATGTATTTAATATTTTGTGCTACTAGGGTAAGATCGAACTGTCTTGAAATTTTCGAACACTCCTCAAAATAGACAAACTACTTAATACGCGCACTTTATTGGTCGATTTATCGCGAGTCGACTCAAACACGTCTTTCAATCTATTCTCGATCGCTGTTAGATTTTCCGCGCTACTATTATGATCCATATCCGCTACATTGCAATGTAATTCTTGTTTTAATTTACGAATCATACTATCTAATTATTGATTAAGTGTACTTTACGAACGTAAGTCACGAGAAGCTAGAGTAGGATCACCAAGAAGTTCAAGAATTTTATTAACCGCGTTGAGCAAAACGTTAATTCCTAATCGCGAACCGTTATTCTCGAATGACGAAGACATATCCGATTCTTTATTACCTCCATTTGAATCAATTCCTGATGGACCTGCCTCAGCAGAACCTCCTTCTGATGATGGTGTCAGATTGTACTTGTGCCACAACTTCATGTAACATTTGTTACACAGAAATGTATCGCTTCCGATGATGTTGCCGACAGATTTAAATTTCGCCGGTGTTTTATGCACCGATATCCCGATACGCTTATGCCGCGGTAAATTGAAGGGATTACAACACACGTGTCGCACCATTAATGTAACTTCTAACGTCTCCGGATAAATAAATGGAACCAAATCGTACGGTCACTAGTCGCGAGCGAACAAGTTGGAAATGGACTTATTGAGAGCGTTCCTACGGTTTTATATGCGCTCATTACCCCCCCCCCCCCCCCCCCCCCTCTTCTGGTACCGGACGCAGTTCACAATTTATCCCTAACAACATATTTTCTTAGATTTTTAAAAGCGTGAGCACGTCGTCGTTTTTGTAAAATAAAAATTAATTAATCATTTTCTGGTTGAAAAATGGTTGGTATGACAAAAACAAAAATATATTCATAAAGGGCGGTTCTTTTTCATATAGTTTAAAAAGAAACTTCGCGATAAGTGCCATAATTCATGACATATTAATTCATTTATGAAGCCAAGTTTCGGTAAAAATGCACTTTCTCGCGATTTTCAACATCTCGTATTTTCTTAACATTTTTGATTTCAGCGAAATGATGAATTAAACCTACCATTATTTTGTAAAGACTGTTCGTCCGTAAGTCCCTGAGTCGTCGTCGTGGGTCCAGCGTCGTAAGGTGTTGCGTCGGAGTAGAGAGAGCAGTGTCAGCGTTTTGGGTCCAGTGGCGTAGCGTCCGTTACACTCCCCCGCTTTCGATTTATATGCTCCTGCGTCAATTTTCGTTCATATGGTCATTGGTCAGTAGCGTCCGTTACTTTATGTCATTGTTTGTCTGTCAAAATAAATATTTATTACTTTCTGATGTCTCAGGTGGTCACTATTATTACTTTAAGTTATATATTTTTTTTTTGTATATGTTCTTTGTTACCTGTTGCTAGCATTGGATTATTCTGTTTGGTTACCTTGTGTTTGGTTTTGCGATTTATATACTTATTTTGTCTTTGTGCTACTGTATGTCTTTTTCTCTCTCTTTGATATTGTCCGTCTATGCTCCCTGTGTATTTCTGTGTAACCTGTAATGTCTTATTGCCTTTTGCTTTTTGGATTAGTTTAAATTCCTTATTTGGTTTATTGTGATCTAGTCATTTTGTCAACAGTATTTTGTCGTCAATCCGTTAGTCTTGTTAATGAGATAAATGGGTGGTTAGTTGCCAGGATTTTCTACTAAGGATTATTATTATTTTTTTCTTTGTGCGTTAGAATGCGTTGCTGTATGTTATGGATGTTAATTCGATGACTCTGTGAGATATGTAGAATTCATTCGTAAGCTCTATGGGTTGTCATTCGATTTTTTTATTTAAAGTGTCATAATCCACATGTTACCTATTCTTTTCCGCAAAATGATGATTTTCCTAGTATTGTATTAATTGCTATTATTGGTGTTATCAAATTACTATAATTATTTAGGCTGCGCTAACCGTACTACGTGTATCTGTCTGACAGTTTATTATGTTTCCTATCGTCCGTTGAGTGTGAGATGGAGTCAGCTGTTTTCGATGGTAAGTCGATGTGTAGTATGCTTCGTCATCGGTGTGTGTATCATGGTCATTTGTCGTCTTCGTCTGATTTGCGGTGGTTATGCTTAGTTTTTCAACAATAATTTTGATCTGTCCTGTATCTTGTCGTGTCTTTGGTGGAGAACGGAAAGTTGGTTCGATATCCGATTTCATTGCTATGTCCGTTTGATCGTAACTTTCTCTTACAATGTTAATATTTTCCACGTTTAACGTTGGTGATCTAAAATTCGGTTGTGGCGTTTGCTTTGCTTGTTTCTCAGTATCACTTTCTACATTTTCATTCTCCGTTGCACTTTGCGTTTCGTTTTCCATTACTATTTCATCCTTTGAATTTTCTTCTTGTATCTTTAATTCTTCTAGGAGCTGTCGACCTTGTGTCTCTATGGGGTTTCTTACTTCGTTTGTTAGCCGACGGCCGCTTTTTCCCGCTATAGGACTTGATCCGCTTGCTAGGCTTTTTTCTTCCAGGAGCTGTCGATCTTCTTTTTCCATTTTGGGCATTTCTTTGTCTATTTGCGGACGGTCGCTGTTTCCCTCAGGGTTTTTCGATCCGCTTGCTGGGCATTTTTCTTCTTGTGCATTTTTCTGCTTTTCCTTTATTATATCATCTTCATTCGTACTTTGTTTATTATCTTCATTTATTTTTTCATTGGTATCTTCGCTTTCATTTTCATTATTATCTTCATTTCTTCTTAATTCTGTTTTCATTATTATTCTATACTTCTCTTTATCTTCTTCTTCTTGCGGTTGCATTTTATCCGTCTCATAGTCCTTGTTCGTATTTGCCATTTCGTCGTTACTGTTTTCATTATTGTCTTCGTCTACTTTAACTATCATATCTTCTATTTTTGTGTCGTAATCCATATCACTTGCCTGGTCGTCGATATTTATTTTCTGGTAGTTTCCTTCTTCTTCGGTTATTTCATCTTCTGTATCGGTGTCCTTATTCGAAGTTGCTGATTCGTCATCTGTTGTCCAATAAATGTCTTCCTCTTCATCGGTACTTTCTATTTCGCTTTCGTAATTGCTATTATTTGACTCTTGATATGCGATCTTTCTCCACGTTTGATTTTCTGTATTTTCGTCTATCGTGTTGTTCTGTCTTATGTTCTGCTGATGATATAGTCTTTGCTTTTTATTGTCCTGTATGTTGTCATGTGTGTCGCTCGATCTTAATCTATTAGGTCTTATATTTATCGGTGTGTCTCTTGGGTGTATGAATGTTACGTTACTATTTCTTTCAACTAATTTCGTATAGTCTACTATTATCATTCGTTCTTTGTCATTAATATCTGATTTTCTAGAAAATTTCCATACTGAGGAACTGTAAGGGGGAATTGAAGGTGCTGAATCGTTGTCTGAAAGGTTTTGTGTCGGCTTGTGTACTTCTGTTTCGTGTAGGTATTGTTTTGTGTGTACAAGTGTGTTGTCTGTCGCGTGTATTTTGTGTTGTCTACTGTTCGTACGTCCTAGACTATTTTTGGGTACATAAAATAAGTTTGGGAATTCGGTTTTATTAACTCTGTCCATTGCATTCGTCATATGCGCTGTCGATTTGTCATTTGTATATGTTTGTGTAATGCCCCCACCAATTTCGCGCCAAAACTATATGTATATGTTGAGAGAGCGTGATATTTCGGGTTGTATTCCCCGCTGCGGCAGCACTAGCGTGAAGCCGGAAGCGAGTGTGCGAACAGAGAGTGTGTGTCGAGCAGTGTGCCATGCGTGTAAAAGACAATCTGTACGAATCGAAGACAAAAACCTCTGTCCTGTACAAGGAGCCGGCAAAGCTATTGTGTTTTATTTAGTTACCACAGCAAATGAATATATTTTCCTTTTTCTTTTGAGCTCTACATAGTTGTCTCTTTACACAAAAGATAAAATCCACGTGACCTATCTCAACAGTATAAAAACGTAGAAGCATAGAAGTAACGCGCAATATACTAAGAACGCGCGCAACAAGGATAACCTATACTTACCGCGTGTAACAAAGATAGCGATACCAGCATAGTGCACAGCGCCACCACAGTTAGCATTAGGAAGGATATAGGACCAATAGGAACAATTGTTAGAAAAATCCGTATAATGTTAAACACAGGACGATTACAAAGGAGTTTCGCGATTAGGTAAAGAACAGTATATAAATCGGACGAATCTCCCAGTTTAACCAGTCGGGTTCGCGCACCGCGCATGTAAGAACCTATCCTGGAGCAAGTATCCAACGGATTACAGACCGCTCCTCTGCTCTACAGTACAGGTAGCGACTGGTCCTAAGAATACCTATACTCTCAAGGAAATTTCGAGTCTTTTCTGATTACAGACCGCTCCACCACCTAGGTGCTGGTAGCGACTGGTCAGAACAGACTCATATTAATATACCGCGATAAAAATTGAACCCCTTTCTCGATTGCAGACCGCTCCACCACCGTCAGGTGCTGGCAGCGACTGGTCAAGAGAGGCTCACACATACTCAATTAATAAAACACATAGAACCGAACCTTTCTCGATTACAGACCGCTCCACCACCATCAGGTGCTGGCAGCGACTGGTCAAGAAGGGCTCACATACATTTAATTAACAAATACATAGAAACCAAAATCTTTCTCGATTACAGACCGCTCCACCACCGTCAGGTGCTGGTAGCGACTGGTCAGGAGAGGCCTTACTTAGAAAAAACGAAAAACGCGAACTACGTAAAAACCGCAAAACGACACATTACCGACAGCGATAAAAACTGAACAAACATCGAAATCACAAATTATACCACCGTTTTAATCAGCAATCAAACAACACATATATAAGCGAACACCCTAAAATCACCACCATGTTACACTAAATTACACAAATAAAAACAGAAGCACTTTCGAATCTTGAATTTTCATTCTTTATTACACACAAACCCACGTTATCCCACACACATCGACGGGTAGCCGCTCACTCGTCGAATACAAACACAAACGCGAAAAAAAGACCAGCCAGGTCGTTATTTTGGTTGCAGTCAGTTACCCTGTCAATGATTTTTGTGATGGGCTGTAATGTGACCTTGGGAATGGTCGTGCGTATTGTTTCATTAGTCGCATTGGTGACATGCACATATGCCATGTTCCCTTGGTTTTTTACCAACGCATTCGAGAATTGCAGTCCAGGACAAATAGTTATTCTGTCAATATACCCTTCGTCTAAGTCAGTGTCTACCAGTCGTCAGGGATGGGCATTATTCGATAAATTTTCCTGCCGACTAAATTTAGTCGGCAGGAAAATTTATCGAATAATGCCCATCCCTGGCAGTCGTACGTATGTCTGTATTGTGGTGTTGGGAGGTACTATCAGTGTTTCAGGTGTGTTAAAGTGTATCGTGTATATGCCAAATGTAACAAGCCCTTGTGAATATAAAATGTTGCCTTTCGTCTTTTTGAAAAATGGGTCTCCTAAGAGTCCGTCTTCTGTTATGGGAAAAGAATCAGGAACAATATGGAATTCAATACTATAATTTTTGAATTGTAACATGCACATACCCAGTGTTGTCGTTTTATCGTCTGTAATGCCTACAAGTTGATGTGTGATGGTTTTATATATGACTGTGTTATTCGCTACTTTACTTCTTTTTATTAGATTTACACTTGCATTTTTGTCAATAAATAGTCTCGTTTGTCTTGTTTTAACGTTTGGCGAATGTAATATAATTGTCGGTAGTAAATGGTTTGTTGAAAATCCGCATCTAATGCTTATCGGTTCGGTCGTCGGTTCTTGTATATTTACGAGTGATTCTTGCGCTATCGGTTCTCCTAATCTGTAGAGTCGTGCGATGTCTGTGTCTAATTCAAAATTTCCATCGGATTCGGTTAATTCGCATTCTGTGCTGTGTTTTTGCGTAAGATTGTGTCTGGCAATGAGATTCTTTATCCTTTGATCCTTTTTTAACCTATCCACTAGTTGGTGAGCCAATTCGTTTATTTGTTTATCCGTTAGTCCTTCGTGAGTTTGTTTTCTGTCCGTCGACTGATTCCTATTTCCATCACTACTTCGTGATTCATATTTATATTTTTCTTCCGAATTTTCGCGGTCTCTGTACCTTCCTCTTAAATTATGTCTGTCTGTATTTCGCGAATTATCCCTATGTCTATCGTTTGTCTCGTGTTTGTATCGGTCCTGTGAATTATTCCTATATCTGCTGTAGTCTCTATTTTGTGAATTGTCCCGTCTTCTTCTGTCGTGTGATTCATTGCGGTAATTCGTATGGTTCCTGTCGTAATTTCTATCATATTGCCTGTATTCGTTTAAATTTCTATGATACGAATTGTCACTGTATCTATTGTTGCTATCCCTCGAATCGTTTCTATATCTGTCGTTCGAACTGTCTCTATCTCTACTGTATCTGTCGCCTGAATTGGCTCTGTATCCATAATTTCTTTCGCGCGAGTAGCTCCTTCGTCTATATCTACCAAAAATTCTATCATATGAGTTGTCTCTATATGGTGAGCCATTTGTATATCTGCAAGGTGAATTATTTTTATACGGCGAATTATTTCTAGATCGGTCTCGTGAATCGTGCCTATATTTATTCTGTTCCCTATTCCGTGAAGTGTCTCTTAATTTTTCCGAATAATATTTATCGTGTGAATAATTATTTTGTCTATTGTAGCTTCTGTCATATGAACTGTCTCTGTAACGGTCTCGCGAGTCTCGTCTAAAATCTGTATCTGATCTACTCCAATTTTGTCTACCATAGCGTGTTATGTTTCTGTTCCAAGAAGGTGATTCTGTGTCGTCGTGAGAATTCTTATCGTAATATCCGGTCTGTCGACGTCTACGTCTTTCACCATATAGCATATTATTGCTGTGTGAATTTTGCGGTCTTAGCGTCTTTAAATTTTACAATATTGATTGTCATGTTCATTGTTTCCTTATTGTTTAAATTATTTTGCGATGAAGAGATGTAAAATGTGGATGTTCTTTTCCCGTCATGATCCCGTTTTGAGCTCCGCTGTGATTTTTTTTTCTCAGGTCAAATTTTAATAGGTCAGAGAGTATGGTGTGTAAAAGCAATGTTTCGTTAGCAATGGTTTATGCGTGTTAGTTTGGTTAATTTATAATTTATGTGACTTACGGTACTGTTGCTGTCTGGGTATGGATTGTCATTCGTCGGTGTTGCGTAGTCCCGTCGTTGCTCTATTTTCTCTGTCTCTACTGTCGTTGTTGCTGTGTGTGTCGTGTTGTCTTTCCCTCACTAGCTCGCTTTCTGACACCAATTTTGTCGTCTGTTGTTGAAATGTTGCGTAGCGGTGTTCGTCTTTCTTTTCGTATTTTCTCAAGGGCTCACTTCTGACACCAATTATGTCACGGACTGTCGAGCTTTCGGGTGAATTTAAGTGATTGCACTATTTGTGTTTAAGAAGGTTTATTCGGTATCGGTGCTAGTCCGAGTCAGTCTAATTGGTCTGTACTATTCGAGAGTTCGTCCGTAAGTCCCTGAGTCGTCGTCGTGGGTCCAGCGTCGTAAGGTGTTGCGTCGGAGTAGGGAGAGCAGTGTCAGCGTTTTGGGTCCAGTGGCGTAGCGTCCGTTACAAAACTGCTGACATGTACTGTATTTTGTACGACATGTACTGACATGTACTGTATTTTGTACGACTGCCGGATGCTCTATTTAAATTTTCCTTGTCAGAACTTTGTGTTTTAGGCAAGACAACCTCGGATCCAGCAGCAATATTCGGCAAGTCCCTGGCATATGATGGTGATATTATGTTTGTACTTACCGGCGTGGCATTTTCGGTGTCTGATTCTGAGGTGAGCGTTAGATCGCTTTCCAATATATTTTTTCCATCAAGTCTCACATTGGTTTCCGACTCCAGGGTGTCATAGTTTTCCGTTATATCCCCGAGGGGATTCCTTGACAATAATGGGTGGCACTCACCGCCGTTCACTGTTCCGCGGGATGGTTAACGCTCACCGAGAGTCCAGGAGATCGTATAGAACAAAAGTAGGACTGATTATATAACACTTATGTGTACTTGCACTTTCCTAGGCGCGTCGAAGCTCAGAGGGAAATGTGTTCGCAGCGAAGGTCCACAAAAGAATGACGAGGCGGAACTCCCTGGACTCGGTCCTCGCACGACCTTTTATACCTAACCGTTACTATGTGTTTCCCACCGCTGCGGCGATAATCGATATTGCGGTTGCTACGCGGCGCGACTCCGCGTGCCGATTCAGAGTGTTCGCCTTGTTACTTGTTTATTCCATTCCATTGTGATAATGAATAATTAATAATAATTGGTTTATTACTGCTGGTCCCACGCAGCTGCGCACTGAGGGTGTTCAGTATTTTAGTAGACTAAAATGTGTTTCAGTAGGATAATGAATCTGGAAAAGCAGCACTTTGTGCTTAAATTTCGGTAAATATCCAACAGGTAAACTTACCTTTTTCGGTTGAGGAGGAGCAGAAAATACAGAATAGGAAAACCACATTTTAGTCTACTAAAATAATAAACACTCTCACATCAGTGTGCAGCAGCATGGGACCAGCAGTAATAAAACTATTATTATTTATTATTCATTATTATTTTAGTGTTTGTGTCGGCGTATCTTTCGCGTATTTCGTATCGGCGTTTGTATCGTTATGTATCGGCGTTCTAAGCGGTCCATATTAGTGTGCAGTATGTAGCGTTTGACTTTGCAATTAGCTTATTTTTACGGTTATTGGCCATGTGTGCGGGCTTCCCGTATTCGGCGTGAGCTCCTCTATTGAGCTGTTTACAATAAATTGTTAATTTCATAAACAAAAAATTTATCTTGAATAACACGTTTATACAAATGAAATTTTCGTGAATTTTTGGATGCTCTTAGAAAGTATTCCTTGAGTTGCGCTACTTGCCCTTATTACATTTTTCTCTATTCCACATTACTACTTTGTTATTTACGGGGGTAGTTTTCGGTACTTTTTTGGGATGGGTCTAGTATTATCTGATGCTGCGAGTTCGTCTTGCGATCCTGCATCACGTTGGAATAAAAAGAACAGTTTTCCATTCATAAAAACGTAATTGTGCATACAAATTTATAAAAATAATTGCAATTGGGAAAAATAATTAACAGAAGACGAAAGCCCCATTTTTACCATGCAACTTTCGTTTAAGAAAATTTTCTCTATACCTTATAGTTCATGATATACACTACGAATCAAAATTAAAGGATCACTTTTCACTAGTCGAAAACTTGTCGATGCTCGCACCCAGGGCCGGCGTGACCTTTTGCGGGGCCGGGTTCAAAAATTTTGCGGGGCGTGAATACACGTTCAAATCCTATACTCAAATTTTATAACAAGGAATTATTTATTTACAAATGCTGTTACATATTATATCTTTTCTATAAAATGAATATTTAATAATAATACAAACCAATAATAATATTAAATAATTTTTCTCGCTTTTTTCGACGCCAAATCTTTAATAATGTTACGGGCTAGCCGTGCGAGACCGTTTTTAGATCCGTTTGGTTACGGAAAAACGTGTGCTCGCTCCTAAACCTTTAAGGATACGCGAGCCCAATCAACAGTCGCCAATTCGAATAAGCCTGAGATTAATTAAGTTCCAAACACATCTCACTGCGCTATAGTCAATGAGCACTATTGGCAAAATAATACCTTTCAGGCGGATTCTCCTTGACGGTCGAAGCTGATTGGTACAGGATGTGGTTTAAGGGTAGGAAAGACCCCGCTTGAGGTAACACACGGCGTTCCACGAAGGCGCCTAGTCTCTCTCAAGTCTAACGATGTCTTTAGGCAGGTAGCCCTACTTATATAATCGTTCTTTAAACTACCCTACTGATTCCCTGATTCGCGAGGGTGTCAGTCCAGAGACCCGTCCTACCAGGTGTATAGTCAGATCTTTTAATTGAGGTCCAAACACATCTCACTGCGCTATAGTCAATGAGACCTATTGGCACAACAATATTAATCCGATTATACCCGAGTCGGTTCGAAGGTCCCTAGAAAGGAAAAAGGTTTAGGATGGCTAAAAGGTAAATGCTTGAGGTACCAGACGGCGTTCCACGAAGGCGCCGAATCTCTCTCGAGTCTTATATTACCCCGGATAGGAATAATTGAGCGGCTAACTATTCCTACACTAAAATGTGGGTTCTATGTACGATGTCGCTTTCAGTGTTGTTCGCTATTGACAGGTGGTGATTGAATGTAGAACAAGGAGTAATTGAGACGAAAAATAAGATAACTATATTGAAAGGATTTAAAAGAATAGAGAATACAATCGTGTTTAGTGTGTGTTCGCTTGTTACAAAATACCTTGTGTATTCCTCGTCTGTCTGTACAGATATAACTCGCGGCGTATGTTGAATGCTTAAGAATATAATTGCAACTAATGCAATGATTTGGTTGAAAGTGCCGTGCACGATCTCCCTCGGAATATCCCCGTATTCCAACGTCTAAGGTTTACAAAGTAATTCGAATAATTTGGTCGAAAGTAACGTGTACGATCTTCCTCGGAATAACCCCGTATTCCAACGTCTAAGATTTGTAATGGTTTGAGAATGCTTCGAAAGTGCCTAGCACGATCTACTACAAGGAGGACAGAGCTTCGCCCTTCGGGAAAGAATCAAAGACTGAACTCCCAGAGTAGGATTTTTGGTGGTTTATATAGTCGAGCGCGCCCTAATTTCTCGGAAAAAGTGGGGCTAATTCTTAAGATTTTCCTAGACAAGCCCTAGGAAGTAGCTGTATGACTCAAGCGCGTCTTGCATGCAGCTGTGTATGAATCATTGCAGCAGGGGCTGCATGGGAATATTTACAGGACTGAGAGATTATGTTGGGTGCGGTTTGAGCTTGAAACTAAGATTTTAGCTGAATGCTAGAATATTCTCGATTTTTAAAGTGGAAAAATTGCTTGCGTAAAATACGGACGTAACAATAACATCACCAAAATCGATTGAATTTGGGATTTCACTTTCTATTGACATAACAGCCAGGGATGAAAATCTCTCTTGGCTTATCGATGATCGCAGATAATTTTTTATTAGTTTTAACCGCGAGAAACTACGTTCTGCTGAAGCCACGGTTACTAGCGTCGTTAACATAATTTGAAATGCGATTAATAAATTTGGATATGCGTCCGAGAGATTGTTTTTTACAATATAACTCATCGAATCTAAAGCCGAATAATTGGTTTGCATTGTTGATCGGAAGATCTTAATTTCTTCAAACAGTTCAATTAAGTCGAAATCTCCTTCCAAATGTAAGTGAAGATCTTGACAACACTTTAATAAATCTTCGTCATTTAAATTTCGAATCTCATTCAGGTAAAGAAAACCAAAAATATTTTGGTGATTTTCATATAATTCAAATCTACTTTTAAAGGATACTAACGAAGTATCTATTATTGTCAGAAAGTAATTTACACGGAAGTGTTCTTCGTCGCTGATCGTCGGTGATTCATCCTGTCCTTCATAATCGAATAATTTTCGTTTTTTGCCCCTATATGTTGTCTTAAAGTTTGGTGTTATGTCCATCTCCTTTGCAACTTCATTTGCTGCGATCATAGCTTTGCTAAATCCCTCATTTCTGTATTCCGCAAAGAATTCGTTAAGACCTTTCAGATGTTTTGTTTCCAAATCGATTTGCATCTTCTGATTTTGCAACACTTTGCTAACGATGTTAATTTTTGATAAGATTTCATACCAAATAATTAGACTAGCTATAAATTGAAATTCATTTATTTTGCCCACTATAGACAAAATCTCAATTTTTAATTTATTATCGGATGCGTTATTGGCAATTTCGGTCAAGGCGTTTCGAAATTGGCGTGCTTGAAATCTAATAGCTTTTACAGTATCAAAACGGCATTCCCACCTCGTTTTTGATAACGGTTTTGGTGTCATTTTTTTAATATGTTTTTTTAAAACATCCCAACGCGATGTCGAAGCTGCAAATACCGTATAAATCTTTTGTAACACACCAAAAAAATGTAGTGCTTGGGTTGATGATTTAGCTATATCTCCCAATAATAAATTCAAATTATGACTACCGCATGGTACGTAAAACGCTTTAGGATTTACACATAATATCTTCGCTTGTACTCCTTGATATATTCCCCTCATATTAGCACCGTTATCATATCCTTGTCCGCGACAGTCGGATATTTTTATTCCCAATTGATCCAAAATGAGCATGATAGTTTCAGATAATCCTTTTCCTGTTGTATCATGGACTATTTCAAATTTGATAAAATGTTCCTTTATTTCAACCTCCTCGTCTGTGATGTTGACATAACGAAGAACAACTGATAATTGCTCTTGATGGCTCACATCTGGTGTGCAATCCAATAAAATGGAATAATACTTTGCTCTAATAATTGCATCGACAATTACTTTTTGCACCTTATTTGCCATTGCACTTATCAATACATTTTGAATTGAATGCGATAAATAATGATGCCCTTTTATGGCTGTTCTGTTTAAATGATCATTTAGAATAGGATCAAATTTTGCAATTAATTGTATTAAGCCCAAAAAATTTCCATTGTGTGGTGTGTACAAAGTATCGGAACTTCCTCGGAAAGCTAAATTATGTTGCGCCAAATATAAAATAACAGCAGTAATTCTTTGAAAAACTTGTTCGTATCGTGCCGTTTCACGTCTTAACAATTTTTCGGATTCTTTATCAAGTAGGTTGCCAGTGCGAAAATTTTGTTCAGTTTGGAGCCACTTATTTATAGCTCGTAAATGTACCGCAGATCGTTCGTGCATTTTGATTCGCTGTGTCAAATGAGACCAATCGCAAAATCCGTTTGCCCCCAGTGAAATATCAGTAGTGGAGAATAATTTACAAGCGAAACAATAAACCTTATCGTTAGATTTAGAATAAATTAGCCATCTTCGTGCTGTGCTTTGTCCATTCGTCAATATTCTTGTAAAATATGTTGCAGAAAAGCTCCTGGTATTTTCGTTCTTAGGGAAATTAAATTGCGTAACTTGTACAGGACCACGCTGAACTATTAAATTTACTGTGTGTTGAGTTCTGTCAATTGGCCACGTGCTAGGATCTTCAATGTCAAAATTTCTGTCTTCTTCTTTTTGTGCTTCAATTTGCATGTTTTCAATATCTTTTTCTTGATGAGTTTCACAATCGCTCAGTCCCCTATTGTTTCCATTTTCGTTCAATTCAGTTTCCTTGGTGTCTTCTTCAATTTCCTTCGCAGGTGTATTTAGCTCTTGGTTTTCCTCTTCCAAAGGGATCTGATTCATTGCCGTATGTTCTTCACCTTCGTTTGGCTGTCTTGAATGACTGCTATTAGTAGTTTCAGTGACATACTTTAAAATGTTGTTTGTTTGCCGTTTAATATAATCGTCGCGCTGCTTTTTTCGTTTCAGTTTTTCAGCCCCACTTAAGTATTTCCGTCCACGATCTCTATCTTTGCTAGCCATAGCGGTTCTTAAAAAAATATATTTCTATGTATAAAATATTGTCTGTTACAAAAATGAATAAAATCGCGTCCCAAAAAATATTTACTGCAAGATAGGGTAATTATTTACAATTGGGCACTCCTCACCGATTTGGCTGAAATTTGAATATGTAGTAGAGTTGAATGCGTAGATGATAGATCTGCAAGTAAAAATTGTCGCTCTCTTTTCGTTTTCGAGTTATTAACAATTATATGAAAAATATTAATTTTTAAAATCCTCTGTAAAATAGTGTCCACTTGACCGATTTGGCTGAAATTGGAATATGTTGTACTCTTCGATACGTAGATTGCAGATATGCAAATAAAAATTGTCGCTCTCTTTCCGTTCTTGAGATATCAATAATTATGTTAACTAATTATATAACATTAGGTAGCGCTTTGCCGATTTGGCTGTAAATTAAATATGTTATAGAGCTCGATGCGTAGATTACATATTTGCGAATAAAAATTGCCGATCTCTTTCTATTCTTAAAATATTAATGATTATATGCGCGAAAATGCACTATTCTTTACAGGCACTCTATGAAATACTGTTCTCCTTCTCGAATTTCATGCCTTATCATTATATTATACGTTAGCGCCCCCTTCACCTCATCTGGCACTGACCTGACCTGTGACTGTAAAGCATAATGAGGCTTATCACGTTTTACAGTTGCGCCCCCTTCCTCTCATCTGGCACTGACCTGACTTGTGACTATACAACGTATTAAGTGTCATTAGGCTTTACAGTCACAGGTCAGGTCAGTGCCAGATGAGGTGAAGGGGGCGCTAACGTATAATATAATGATAATGCATGAAATTCGAGAAGGAGAACAGTATTTCATAGAGTGCCTGTAAAGAATAGTGCATTTTCGCGCATATAATCATTAATATTTTAAGAATAAAAAGAGATCGGCAATTTTTATTCGCAAATATGTAATCTACGCATCGAGCTCTATAACATATTTAATTTACAGCTAAATCGGCAAAGCGCTACCTAATGTTATATAATTAGTTAACATAATTATTGATATCTCAAGAACGGAAAGAGAGCGACAATTTTTATTTGCATATCTGCAATCTACGTATCGAAGAGTACAACATATTCAAATTTCAGCTAAATCGGTGAGGAGTGCCCAATTGTAAATAATTACCCAAGATAGGATAAACTACATATTTCATTAGTTTGTACATAGTTAAAAAATTTCTTTATTCTTGCTCACATTACCCAAATTTTAACATTTGGGGCGAAATTAATTTAATAATAACGATTAAATTGTGAACTTGTTGCATGTATTGGATTTCATTTATATGACTGCCATACGTTTTTTTGCGATTTGATTTCAGTTAGGGTTGATTTTAACTTAAAGGGGGGAGGGGCGAATAATTGACAAAAATACTTACCACAAATCAAACGTACTGAAAATGTATATGTCACGGTTTATACCACAATATAACTTTGAACAATATGCACCGTCTTAACTTTCCCAAAATGTAACGATCACAGTTCTTGCCACGCGTCGAGAGATTGACTAACGCTTAGCATCGAAAACCGTAGCAATGCCATAGCCGATGCATTTTTGTTTAAAACATATGAACCGCTTGACGGCAACTGACACACGACCACTGATGAATGCCAGGCGTTGCTATACAAGTTCGTCACAGATGCGACTCCTTGACAGACTTCCAAAATTGGAAAATCTTATCCCTATTTTCTTAAGCAGTCGTTTAAACAAATCCAAGTAATATTTTTTCACATCCGTAATTCGCTTTTAAAGGATAAAAAATTCAATGAAAGTACAAAATGTGGAATCCTGTATGACTTTTGCAAAAAATTATTAATGTAGTTTCATTTTTCTAAAAAGTACATTTCTCTGAAAGCGCCTGGATTTTTCTCTCTGAAGTAATTCCAGAATATGAGGACTTATGAAGTTATGCTGAACTTTGATGATTTTTGGCACTTCTTTAAACTGAATCATCGCTATTAAAACGATGTCTTGCATCTGTTATTGGTATTATCATTCTGTAAAAGTGAATAGAAATTGGTGTTTTTTGATTGGATAATTTTCGTAGACTGCGGGGCCTCTCAAAGCGCGGGGCCAGGTTCCGGCGAACGCGCTGAACCCGCCTTGCGCCGGCCCTGCTCGCACCACTATAACTTCGTTAAAAAAAATCGTAAAAATATGAATTTTTTTTAAATCAAAGCTTGAAGTCCCTACTTTACAACGGTCTACTTGAAATTTGATTTGCGCGCACTGGGGCTATGGTAGGACATACAATATGAGGGCATGTTTTTGTTGCAAAAATTTGCAAAGTTCAACGAGAGCTACTTTTTTTGTTAATTTTTGCAGCCAAATGGGTTACGGCATTCGAGAACTCAAAGCTTCCCCTGTAATTTAAAAAAAAATTCACGTTGCTGCGATTTTTTTCTGCAAAGTTATGACACTTTGAATAAAATCAGAGCCGCCTGCATTAGAATAACCCAAGGTACACCACGTGGATGTTGCACGGTCGGACTTGTACCTCATGTGTATGTGTCTGACGTGTTTAGTGTATGTGTGAACGGAAGTGTGTGTACTAAGTTTAACAAAAGATCCCACATTCCTTCTGAGGCTTATGTAATAAAAGAAAGCGGCTGAAGAGAAGGAACACAATGTATGGGATCAGGTAGCCGGCGCTGGTCGAGGGTCAATATCAGTGTGACTAATACTAATCCGTGTTGCAAAGTTTTTTATTTGTAATTTTTTGTTTATGAAAATTATACTGTCATACTTCTGAGCTTTTGTTGATTGAAATGATACCAAACATGATATAATTTCTGAAAACACGCCGCAGCAAATATAGAAGCAAGAAGTACGTATACATCATTTGGTCGCGGGCATCGGTTGTCGGGTCTTCGCCGGACATGGCGGGTCCCCTCTCTCCGCTCTACCTGTCACGTTACAGATCTGGCACAGCGGTCCACAATGTCCTATACATTTTTGGTCGGTAACCGTTTTCAAGAAGCCCCATTTCAGGAATATCGGCGGAACAAAATATCCCTCTCAAATCACCACGCGATCGAAATATAGCCGGAAATATGCCATTTCGGAAGTTCCTTTTTAAATTCTTATTTGAGGACGAATTGAGGTTGGACTGGGTTTATTCGGAAGAGGAAACTCTATCGCACGGGAGAATGCATATTTCGTTTGTTATTGCTATTTCGGCCTGTTTTTGTATGGGAATATCACTCACTGTTTTAACCGGATTTTCCTCTTAAGAGCATTTTTCGAAGAAGTTCTGTAACAAGAAAATTTCAAATGCGTAGCACGGTGACTCACAGATGTTAATTGACCAGAATTCAACAAAATACCTGTTTGCTTACCCGGCATAAGATTTTTTGCTTGATTTTTTTATGACTGTTTGTAACTCAGTGTCTTCAGTGTTTGATCGTCAAAAAAGCATTATTGACAATGAATGTACGCAGTGTAAGTTTACTTATTATCTTATGAGCAACCTAAAACTGTTCCCGTTAAAACTACAACTGGTGATAATGACATGACAGGTCATCAAACTGTACAGGCCGGGAGCAGTCCGCAGTAGGATAAACGCCATCATTAGTCCCACGACATCGTCAGTCCCACAATATCGACAATCCCACGACATCGTTCAGTACAAGCCTTAAGTAAAAACAACTAACATATCGCTTTGATAACATTTTTGATTGAGACATCATTAAAGTATTGCTTACGTAATAAAGGTAGTTTTTAAGTAAATATTTCAAAATCGTTTTATTATTATTGATTAAATGTTTTCATACATAATAAATAACGTTTCTGCAGTTATAGGTAATACTAAGAATGCGGCTTTTATTCTGGTTCATATTGTGTAGCGGCCTTATAGCTTCTCAATATTTTACAACGGGTACACGAATAGCTAGAACTCTTGCTTTTCGGAAAGGTAGCTCATTCTTTGTAAGTATATGTAGTCTTTTTATGATCTATATTTTATCATTTTCATAATATATCTTTATTTCGCTTTATCGTGATATTTGTGACATGTAATATTAATCAATTGTTTTCTAGTGCTTTATTGAAACTATTCTTACTAATCACGTTAGATTTGTAATGCTTGATGTTTTAGTATAATATGATCTTCAATGCCTCCTATATGAATGCAATATCATAAATCATTTATTAGATTGCATTATCACAATAATATTATCAAAATTCGACGGCGCACTGTATCGGGTATCACAAATTTATATGTCACGAAAATCATAGCGCGATTCTACAGGGTGTCCAATTTTAACTTACGCAGCTGAATTTCTCAAAAGTGGTTAGTGCTAGCAAAAAATGTTTCAGACAAAAGTTGTTTGACTTCGAGGGGGACATGTTACGGTGACCTTGTGTTTGATCTTAGAGGTCACGTTCAAGGTCATTTTAAGGTCAACCTTGTTTTTTTAAATGGGAACCCATATTTTTGACCGCAAATTCGGAAAGCGCGGAAAATTCTACGTTGAAATTAGGTGTAACAGTTGGGGTCTGAATGATCCACAAGGTTGTGTGGAGGTCGGTTTTATTTTATTTTCTTAATCCTTCCAACCGGATAACGGATATAAATAAACACAAATTTCGGAGTTAATTTTAGAACAGCCTTCGAAATTAATACAATTTATCCTGTTCTAAAATTAACTTCGAAATGAATACAATTTATCCTGTTCTAAAATTAACTCCGAAATTTGTGTTTATTTATATCCGTTATCCGGTTGGAAGGATTAAGAAAATAAAATAAAACCGACCTCCACACAACCTTGTGGATCATTCAGACCCCAACTGTTACACCTCATTTCAACGTAGAATTTTCCGCGCTTTCCGAATTTGCGGTCAAAAATATGGGTTCCCATTTAAAAAAACAAGGTTGACCTTAAAATGACCTTGAACGTGACCTCTAAGATCAAACACAAGGTCACCGTAACATGTCCCCCTCGAAGTCAAACAACTTTTGTCTGAAACATTTTTTGCTAGCACTAACCACTTTTGAGAAATTCAGCTGCGTAAGTTAAAATTGGACACCCTGTATATGGCCGATTTGGTGAATATTGGTCGTCACAGGGACCAACTTAGCAAAAAAGACCCGTGGTTGGAAAAGTTTTGTTTTCTCGAAAAATGATGATAAATTTCAAATAATTCTTACAACTATTGTATACATAATGCACTTCCAAAATTTGGGCGCATTAAAATCCCAACGCGATTGTGGAAAGATTTAAGGGGGAAATGCGTCGGACCACCATTTTGGATTTGGGTATGGGGTGGTAGTAATACCGATAGACATGCAACTGTCTTATGAATCGAGATGGTGTTATTTCCGTTACCCATTTCCCCAAGTCTTTCAAGTACGTTCGCGAGTGTCCCCCCCCCCCCCCCCCCCCCTCACTTCACCCGAGCATCGAGTGAGGTGTGAAACCCCATCCTGGCATTTTTGAGTTGGTATAATAAAATTACTTGAAGTCTAAAACTTACTTGTTTTTAATTTGTTAATAACGAAAATCATATGAGCGTATTACTGATTTTTGGCTGCTAAAGATATCACGATAGCATTTCTGAAAACCTATGAAAGGAAGCGCACGCACATTTTAGTGCGTCAGGAAAACTCTTTTGGACAGGCTGAGTCATCGACTTTTACCGTCTTTTCAGATACGTGTTGCGGGCGGAAATATAAGTCTAAACGTCACTTGTCAAAATGGCGAAATTTCAAACCCCTGTATCTCGGAAAGGGTTGAGATTTCGCCATTTTGACAACTGACGTTTAGGCTTATATTTTCCCCAGAATATGTACCTGAAAGGACGGTAAAAGTCGATGACTCACCCTGTATAAATCACATTCCTTTTATAACGATACCACTGAAGAATATCAAGAAACGCCATAATATGTCGAGCCAAGTGTTTTACTATAATAGTGTTTCATAGTGTTTTCTGTTTTGATTGCGGGAACATAGTAATTTTGGAAAAGAAACGTGATTTATACAAGAGACTTTTCCTTGAGATATTGCACATCAAATTTAATAATAATCCTATTAATAATCGTACAGATATCTCCAATTTGAGTGTCGTTTATAATTTTTTAAAACATTGACTCACTAAAGTTTCTCGCGTTGCTCTCTTGTTTGTTTGAATTCACATTTCCCGTGTTCACACTGTTGTACCCTCTTGACGGTTTCTTACACTTGGTTTGGTAAGACTGTTCACGTGTAAGAGTATGATGTATCTTGCGTGTTCGTTGGTGCCGCAGTCGCCAGAATGTAGAGCCACTAAGAACACGGCCTGTTCTCCCAGTTATGGAAGTGCGATGTTAATCAAGACATATTACGCTTCAGATATGCGATATTTCTTCAAGAATTTGTAAATAGCTCTGTATTTACAGGGTAGGGTGTCTCATTTTAATTGCCCCACGCGGAAAACTGGCGAAAAACGTATTTCGATCGAAAAATGTTTCAGACAAAAGTTGTAGGGTTCGAAGGGGGTCACATTATGGTACTAACGACGTTGACCTTGAGTTCGACTTTCAAGGTCATTTTGAGGTCAAAATGATTTTTTTACATGGAAACTCCTATTTTTGACCTCGGAAATGAAAAGAGCGTAAAATTTTATAGTCAGACATAAACGCTCACTGTGCTAAATACAACTAAAACACAAACTTCTGATTTCTTATTATTTGAAGCGGAAAAGCACATTTCTGCCGTGGTACTACAATACGTAGTCCTCTTTAAGATGGTTGATTACACGCCGCAGGAGATTATTAATACAGTGTGAATCGCTCGCCATCGAAAACCAAAGTGGTGCCGTACACTAAACGTCGCGGCGATAAGCCATTCACATACGGGCCAAACACTTCACCAATACATAGGCTCAGCCCGTATGCGTATCTTATCGCGGCGACGTTTAGTCTACGTCACCACTTTAGGTTCCGATGGCGAGCGATTCACCCTGTATGACGAAAAATAAAAACAAAAATTTTAGTCCATTAATCAATCGGCCCTTTTCTGGGACAATGACGTGCGGGACCCTTTCGGCAACCTCCACGCGGTGCACGTGGGTTAATGCTAGTGTCAAGGGTAATGACCCCAATTAACCCCTAAGTCGAAGGTGATCTCGCAATTTTTAAACTAGCCAAAAAGTCATGATCTCCATTCAATTTTCCTTTTGAAATGCTTCAACATCGGTTTTTACCATTCTTTAAATTTGCCCTTCCAAGGAGATTCCCAGGTCGATCTCTGTAAATGTGCTGGTCGACCTTAAAATGGCCTTGAAAACCAATCATGTTATGCCTTCCTTAACGTAAAATTTTTTGCTCTTTCCATTTAAAGAAGTCACTTAGAGTGTGAAATGACCTTGAAGTACGTTTTCTGCCAGTTCTTTGGGTGGGGCGATTAGAATGGGACACCGTGTATTGTATGTGTATTTGCCATTACTTATATTTCACATTTAGTTTAAGTCATTAATTTGCACCTATTGCTTTTGAACAAGTACGTTGCACGTTACAATGGTTCGTATTATATCCTTGTATTTTAAAATAGGAAAAAGGATAACATCTCTTTTCCTTTTTCTTATATCCATATTTCTGTGCCAGTTTTCTATATTAATTCGGTTTATCCTGCTATTTCAGTGTTACGTGATATGGTTTATTTTTTCGTCTACTACTCGGCTCGGTCGCCTTTCAGCGATTCAATCTGTAGTGCTGAATCCTCACAAGTTATCGTTTGATTCTGAATGGTATTCTTACGGGGGAACTCGCAATCGTGACGTCACCGCTTCGGCGCGTTGGTAACACAGCGAAATTACAATTCTCTAACACTCACAGTACAAGAACTGTATTGACTTCTGCCACAATTACGGTTTTGTGCCACGCGTTGTGGCCTCCCCTTTCGAATGAGCCCAACCGCAGTTCAATCCGTATTGAAATAACGAAGAACCATCTAATATTCCTATTTTTGTCGGAACTAGAACCTCAGGACCTCAGGACCTCAGAATATTAGATGGTTCTTCGTTATTTCAGCACACGTTATCTCGTTTTGAGATCTCAAGTGATCTCGCATCAAACACAGCGCATGCGACAGGAGAGGATCGCGCTATGCTGCCAGCGAGAACCGAGCGAAATAGGGCTTTCGAAATTCTCATGTAAAATCTTTATTTCGTGAGATATTGAGCTCGGCAAAGGCTCATTGTAAAGGTAAAGGCTCAGGCTTTCTGGCTCCCGAAGCTGATTTTTGAAATTTTGTCCCAGATTGACGCAAATCGGCCTAAAATATGGCTCTGAATCGCCGATGTTGTTCAACTTCGGACACTAATATTTTCAAATATGGACAAAATTTCAAAAATCGGCTTCGAGAGCCGGAAAGCCTGAATCTTTCCCTTTACAATAAGCCTTTGCCGAGCTCAATATCTCGCGAAATAAAGATTTTACATGAGAACTACGGAAACCCTACTTCGACCTACAATGGCGCTGCTGTCGGCCTGTGTCTACTGCCGTAAGAATATCGTTTTTGAGTTCACATGCTTGAATTGATAAAATTAGTGCAACATCAGTGAAATGAAATACCACTGTCTTTTAGTTCTTGATATACATGGTGAGTCAGGGACTCTTACCGTCCTTTCAGGTACGTATTCTAGGCGCTAATCTAAGCCTAAGAGTCATGAGACAAAATGGCGGAATCTCAACCCTTTTGGAATTACAGGGGGCTGAAATTTCAAGTTCAAAAAAATCATATCTTTCGACGGGATAATGCTACAGCCATCGGTTTTCTCTAGAATGTGTGGGAGGGCTGAAGCAATATGGAAAAAAATAGAAACGATGTGAATATTATTATTAAGTCGCATTATTTTTCATTTTTCTTGCTCGCGCACGCAGGTTTAATGGGGAGTTGTATACCATATGATACGTGCAAAAAATCACAGACATTCTCTGATGTACCTGAATAAATACCCAATCATTAAAAGTTTAATTTTCCTCAAAATGTAGTCAGGAAAAATCATAGAAAATTTTTCCGTAGAGATTCTCCTTCGTATTCCTGAGTGTCTGAGAATTTTCCTTCATATTCCTCAGCCTTACTGTAATAAAGCACTGTACTTTGTACAGCATTGTTGCATTGTTGTTCGACCACTTTTCTTGAAAGTGGCTTGAGAAATGTTTTTTCACACGTATGTTACGCAGTCATGAAATTTTTAATAGACGTTCCGTTTTCTAATCATGACTAATAATCACTTTTAACATCTTCTGTCATATACGTACTTGGCGTGAATAATTTGAAATAGTATTAAAACTTAGATAAAAAAAATTACGACGTTTTGCATGCCAATCGATAGTTTAGTTATTAGAAACACTATTACACAGACAAACACTACGAAACACTATTATACACTACTCGCAAAAATTAAGGGAACAAGAAAAATGTCAAAATTTTTCGCCGATTTTTGAAATGCTGTATTACAGTGAAAAATGATCGTATCGAGGTCCTTAAGAAAGCGATTTAAAGGTTGAAGATTCTACTTTTTGGCACTGGGGTGGGAATGTTTTTAGCGTTAGCGGTTCTTGAGTAATAATTGAAAAATCAACGACAAAAAAATTTTGAAAATTTTTGCTCGACTTTGAACCGGTGCACGGAATGTAACAAACTTTTTTTCGCAACTTCATTGTAATGGTCTTCTAGATCATTTAATTACCTTCAATTTGACTATAAATATCGCTATGTTTCGGTAATGCGTTGTTGAGTTGTCGCCGATCACACTAAAGAAGTCCACTTCGACTTTGACAATTACTCGGGAACTAATGATCGTGCAGAAAATTAAAGCAGGGTTTTGTAAACTGCAAACGTTCTCTATGACATGCAATTAGTGGCTGTTGATAAAAAAATTTTTTTCGAAGTGATAATGTTGATTGAAAAAAAGTTAAAAATTTGCGAATTTAAGGATAATTAGAAAATTTGGTATAATTTGGGATATAACCAATAAACGAAGGATGTTGTCGGCAATTATTCAACCTTAATGTGTCCCCAAAAAGCCCTCAAAGTTACAGAGTTCGGCGATGTTTTTTCTTAGTGCCCCGGAGGTTTTAATTTATGTCCTTCGCGCGCGCACCTTCGTCGCACGCGGATAAGTGTAGCGCCGCCAATCGCGCATTCGCCTAATTACGGGCAGGCGGTCGCGGCACATTCGAAGCCATCATAACAGTAAGTATGCTGGAAAAAGTTTTTTTTCCAAAAACACTTTCTTCATTTCTTTCTCAGTAATTGATGTCTTTGAAAACAAAAATGATGCAATATTGCTGAAAAACATTTCAAAGCTGAAACAAATGAATAAAAATCGAAAAATTGCTTGTTTCGATGATTTTTGACGAACGCGATAAATTTAAACCTTCGGGGCACTAAGAAAAAATACTCGCCGAACTCTGTAACTTCGAAGGTTTCTTGGGGACACTTTGAGGTTAAAATATTACCGATAATATCCTTCGATTATTGGTTATATCCAAAATAATACCAAGTTTCCTAAATATCCTTAAATTCGCTAATTTTCAACTTTTTTCCAATCAACATTATCACTTCAAATAAAATCTTTTTATCAATACCCACTAATTGCATGTCATAGAGAATGTTTTGCAGTTTTCAAAACCCTGCTTTAATTTTCTGTATGATCATTAGTTCCCGAGTAATTCATTGCCAAAGTCGGAACCGACTTTTTTGGTTTGATCGGCGATAACTCAACAACGCGTTGCCGAAACATAGCGATATTTATAGTGAAATTGAAGGTAATTAAATGATCTAGAAGACATTACAATGGAGTTGCGAAAAAAGTTTGTTGCATTCCGTGCACCGGTTCAAAGCCGTGCAAAACTTTTCAAAATTTTTTTGTCGTTGGTTCTTTGATTATTAGTTAAGAACTGCTAATGCTAAAAAAACTCCAACCACAGTTACTTACTTACTTACTTTGGAACCTCGATACGATCATTTTTCACTGAAATACAGCCTTTCAAAATCAGCGAAAAATTTTGACATTTTTCTTGTTCCCTCATTTTTTACGAATAGTGTATTAAAACACTTGGCGCGACATATTACGGCGGGTCTCGATATTCTTCAGTAGCAAGTGAGACTTGCATACAGAATGACCCGGATCGAAATGAAATTTTTACCATGTATAGTTTCTGTAAACATATTTGGAACAATTTCTTTATAAGTGCTCAATCGCTGAAAATAGGCATTACAACTTGTGCGGTTTTTAACAATAACATTTTCCTGACAAAACGGATTGCAATTTGAATAGCGCTTAGTACGCCTGTAAGACAGCTGATAGCCGAAAAGACGGATATTTCTGATTTCTTAAATTGCAATTATAACAAATAGTACTGATGTACTGGGTGGAAAGCAACAGGTGTAAAAAATTTTAAGGGCTGTTGCTATGCGTCAATAGAAGTCCAAAAGTCCTTTAGCAAAAATTTGAAATCTCAACCCTTTCGGAGATATCAGCATCTAAAATTCGAAAAGTTGTGAAATTTGAAAAATTCATATCTGCGAACTGGATAATACGAGAGGCGCGGGGTTTTTCTAGAACGTGTGGGAGGGCCGCAGCAATCTGAAAAAAATATAAACAATATGAAAATTATTGTTAAGCCACATTATCATTCGAATTTTATGGTTGAGTATGTGATTTTAGTAGAAATAGAAGTATGAAAAGTCTAAGAAAAATCAGGAACATTCTCTGATTCACCCTGATAAATATCCAATTATAACAATTTGGCTCCCTTATCAAATTTCGGCGAGAAAAATGCTAAAAAATTATGCTACACTACAGATCAACCACAGTCAGCTGAGTCGGCGGCGATAACCGCTGAGTCGGCGAATCGATATCTTAACTTGTATGGGTGCGCATACACATACGTGTATACTCTTGCCCGCTGCCTTACGCACGACCAGAAGCGCAACGACTTCAAGCTGCGTATCGTTGCGTAAGACAGTGGGTAAGAGTATACACGTATGTACAGGGTGAGTCAGTGACCTTGCACCAAACTGAAACCAAATATTTTAGGGGTCAGTAGAAGCCTAAAAGTCCGGGAACACAAAGTTGAAATCTCAACCCTTTTGGAATTACAGGGGGTTGAAATTTCAAGTTTTAAAAAATCATATCTTCCGACGGGATAATGCTAGCGTCACGGGTCTTTTTCCAGGATGTGTAGGAGGGCCGGAGCTATGTGGTGTCACGTGAATTTTCCTTACTTCGATAGTCTACACCGGCTAACCCGAAAATTCCCCGTGAACAAAGAAAATGCGCGAGATTCTCTCCCCCAAAATTCCAAAATCCAAAAAATCCTAAATCCGTTGGGCGCCAGGCACCGAAGTGCCGCGAGCCGAAGCTCGTTCGAAATGTTACCAAATAATTCTATTCCACACTCTACCAAAAATTAATTCGAGAATCTCTGTACTTAACGAAATCGAAACGTCGACATTTCTCCCAGGGCCGGACTACGCGGAATGAGTTCGATTCTATCGAGCATGGGTGGAGTGACTACACAAAACAGGAATTTCACACATAAAATAAATCTCACACAATTACTCAAATAAATCCGAGAGTCGGCACATTTTATTTTCCGTCATCGCCCGAAGGCGGAATTACAAACGCGAAGATCGAAACTACAACTCTCGGTATTACACGCGGTAACGCACGCGACGCACTAGATTACATCATCCATTACGGGAGGACTCGATACGGAAAAGCACTACGCAATACCGGTGAAGCCGGAAAATCTTTCATAATTTCGATACAAAACGTGATTCTAACGCGTACAATTCTTCATTGAATCCGACACAAACGAAAAGGGCTAGTTAAATTCGCTTACCGAATCGCTGGCCTCTCGGGAACTCTCAAATATTTTCTCCATTGTACTGACTCTTACTGGGTCCTCTCGGAAACTCTGATCGCTAATCGATTCAACCGTCGACGTAAGACTGAGACCGCGTGCTCGGCAATTACGCCGTACATTCGGCACGCGCATGATTAGAAGCTTTTCCCGCGACGCTGGTGGTGACGTCACTATGAGTCCTGTCGATCCTCCACAGATGTCGGCAGGTGGTCCTTTTTCGGGAAGTTGGCGGCTGGTGGTCGCCGCTCGCGGAAACTCTTGCTGCGGCAGGCTGGGTGGGGAGAGATCGGCCCTCAGGCGTCCGCGCCTCGATCCCCCCGGGGGATCGCCGTTCTCCGCGTGGGTCACCAATAGGGGTGGCCCAACACGGAGGCTCCGCAGGGCACCGGTGTCGCACCGCCGGCTCACGCACGCCGGGGTGAGCGTTCCCGTGGCCCCGTGGGCCCACTGACCCCTGGTCAGCGGCGGGAAACGTTTTCTAGGGAGGATCCCCCCGGGATACCTCCCCCGTCCTTGCACCCTGAGCGCCCCTCCTTCTCCTTTCGCCGGTGTTTCCGCCGTCTCTCCTGTCACGCGACTCACAGAATTCGGGAATTAGCAGCGGAAATAATTAACGGAAGGCCCCGAGAGTAGTTTCGCGTTGGTTTCTTATGGTAGTTTCACTGTTTTGTGACGTTGCCGGAACTGCAACGTCACAGTGGAAAAAAATAGAAACCATGTAAAAATTATTATTAAGTCGCATTATTATTGATTTTCTTGCAGTTTCTCGATGAAGCAGCAAGATTTTCAGGTACGAAAAAAATCACAGTCATTCTGTGATGCACCCAAGAAAATATCGCGTTATAAAAAGTTTAAAATTTTAATAAATGTGGTCAGGATAAATGATTGAAAGTTTTCCGCTAGAGATTCTCAATCCCGAGTTTATGGCTCCATGTGTCACAGCGGCGGTAGAAGGCTCGAAGTCGGCTCGGGTGTCTGTTTGCCTAGGTCAGTTAGGCCCAGCTTATCTCGAGGGCCTGCTACCGAACACCGCAGTGCGAGAGAGAGAGTGAGTGAGAGTGAGAGAGAGAAAAAAGGGTCAGGTTGATGAACTCTACAATGCTGCCATAAACCTGGGATTGAGAATCTCTAGCGGAAAACTTTCAATAATTTATCCTGGCCACATTTATTAAAATTTTAAACTTTTTATAACGCGATATTTTCTTGGGTGCATCACAGAATGACTGTGATTTTTTTCGTACCTGAAAATTTTGCCGCTTCATCGAGAAACTGCAAGAAAATCAATAATAATGCGACTTAATAATAATTTTTAAATGGTTTCTATTTTTTTTCACACAGCTCCGGCCCTCCCACATATTCTAGAAAAAGACCCGTGACGCTAGCATTATTCCGTCGGAAGATATGATTTTTTAAAACTTGAAATTTCAACCCCCTGTATCTCGGAAAGGGTTGAGATTTTAACTTTGTGTTCCCGGACTTATAGGCTTCTATTGACCCCTAAAATACGTGGTTTCAGTTTGGTGCAAGGTCACTGACTCACCCTGTATATACGCACCCATACAAGTTAAGATATCGATCCGCCACCGACTCAGCTGACTGCCGTTGCTGATATCTAAGTGGTTGCTGTGCTGATATCTCCGAAAGGGTTGAGATTTCAACTTTTTGGTAAAGGACTTTTGGATTTCTATTGACGCATAGAATCACCCCCTAAAATTTTTTACACCTGTTGCTTTCCACCCTGTAGAACAAATCCATTTATGTAGTTTGATAGCTTGTTGAAATTCACATACAGGGTGAGTCAGTGACCTTGCACCAAACTGAAACCACGTATTTTGGGGGTCAATAGAAGCCTAAAAGTCCCGGAACACAAAGTTGAAATCTCAACCCTTTCGGAATTACAGGGGGTTGAAATTTTAAGTTTTAAAAAATCATATCTTCCGACAGGATAATACTAGAGTCACGGGTCTTTTTCTAGAATGTGTGGGAGGGCCCAGGGTACCTGGAAAAAAATAGAAACGATGTGAAAATTATTATTAAGCCACATTATTATTGATTTTCTTGTAGTTCTTCTATGAACGTGAAATTTGCCCGTTTAGAGAAAATCAATAATAATGTGGCTTAATAATAATTTTCACGTCGTTTATATTTTTTTCCAGATACCTCGGGCCCTCCCACACATTCTAGAAAAAGACCCGTGACTCTAGTATTATCCTGTCGGAAGATATGATTTTTTAAAACTTAAAATTTCAACCCCCTGTAATTCCGAAAGGGTTGAGATTTCAACTTTGTGTTCCGGGACTTTTAGGCTTCTATTGACCCCCAAAATACGTGGTTTCAGTTTGGTGCAAGGTCATTGACTCACCCTGTATTTTTGTAATGTACACCGTTACTCTACCTCCTCTAGATTTCGGAAGTTTAACAAAATATGTTTTCAAGTACTAACTCTAACGTCTACCCTCAACTATCTCTATACTATCTGTTTTCACGCCCTTAGAGTGCGATTGAGCACAAATAAAAAATATGTCTCACATATTTTTTCGCAAACTATGCGGAGCAGCTGAGAGCGGTGCAGATAAGGATAAGGTCAGAACAAGGAACGCGGAATTAATAGTTTAGTTTAATTTACCATTAGTTTCGTTTTGGATTCAGCCGCAGTTTTAGTTTTAAGTTAATTTTAATTTATATTTAATTTCTAATTCGTTTAAGTTCTAAATATAAAATAAAGGCCGTAGCCGGGTAAGCATGTAAAAATTGCCCCCGCGCCTTTTAAGTCGCTAATTTAAGGAGATGTTTGTGTCATAGAAAGCCAGTTTGGCAGCAATTTTTAGCCCTTTTTATCAAACGGTATTCGAGCGAAAAATGGTCTTCTGAAAATGTGTTAAAAAATCATATCTTGGAAACGCAATAAGCTACGGGATTTAAAAAAACGAAAATGTAGGGGGTTTTTACGCGCACTTAGAAAAAATAGTCTGAATTTTTATCATTAAAAGCTCAGTGGAAAAATCAATGTTTTCGGTTATATTATTTCTTTTCAACATCTTACACCTGTTACGGGCTAGCCGTGCGAGACCATTTTTATATCCGTTTGGTTACGGAAAACGTGCTCACTCCTAAACCTTTAAGGATATGCGAGCCCAATCAACAGTCGCCAATTCGAATAAGCCTGAGATTAATTAAGTTCCAAACACATCTCACTGCGCTGGTGTCAATGAGCACTATTGGCAAAATAATACCTTTCAGGCAGATTCTCCTTAACGGTCGAAGCTGATTGATACAGGAATTGGATCAGGTTAGGAAAAACACAGCTTGAGGTACCACCAGGCTACGCAAAGCGCCAAGTCTCTCTCAAGTCTAACGTGCTTTTGGACTGGTCATCCTATTTATATAATCGTTCTTTAAACTACCCAATTGTTCCCTGATTGGCGAGGGTGTCAGTCCGGAGGCCAGTTCTACCAGATGTATAGTCAGATCTTTAATTGAGGTCCAAACACATCTCACTGCGCTAATGTCAATGAGACCTATTGGCACAACAATGTTAATCTGATAATACCCAGGTCGATTCGAAGGTCTCCAGAAAGGAAAAAGGTTTAGGATGGCTAAAGGTAAAAGCGTGGGGTACCACCAGGCTACGCAAGGCGCCAAGTCTCTCCCAAGAGTTATATTACCCCGGATAGGAATAGTTGAGCGGCTAAATATTCCTACACTAAATGTGGGTTCTATGTACGATGTCGCTTTCAGTATTGTACGCTATGACAGGTGGTAATTGAATGTAGAAAAGGCGTAATTGACACGAAAAATAAGGTAACTATATTGGAATAATTGCAAAGGATAAAGTATACAATTGTGTTAAGTGTATGTTCGTTTGTGTCAATATATCTTTGTGTAATCCTCGTCTGTTCGTATAGATATGATTCGCGGCGTAATTGAATGCTTACAAGAGTAATCGCAACTAATGCAATGATTTGGTCGAAAGTAATGTGTACGATCTTCCTCGGAGTAACCCCGTACTCCAACGTCTGATTCTTATAAAGAGATTTGAATAGTTTGGTTGAAAATAACGAATACGATCTTCCTCGGAATAACCCCGTATTCCAGCGTCTAAGATTTGAATGATTAGGAATGCTTCGAAAGTGCCTAGCACGATCTACTACAAGGAGGACAGAGCTTCGCCCTTCGGGGAAGAATCAAAGACTGAACTCCCAGAGTAGAATTTTCGGTGGTTTATATAGTCGGGCGCGCACCAATTTCTCGGAAAAAGTGGGGCTAACCCTTAGGATTTTCCTAGACAAGCCCTAGGATGTAGCTGTGTGACTCAAGCGCGTCTTGCATGCAGCTGTGTATGAATCTTTGCAGCAGGGGCTGCATGGGAATGTTTATAGGACTGGGGTATCTGAGGCACTGGTGGCTCGAAACTAAGATTTCTTGTAGAATATTCAGAGGGTTTAAAATTGAAAAATTTGATGTGAAACTATGAGGACGTAACACACCCATGGAACAGTTACCAAAATTTTCTCTCGCGTTCTTTAGACCATCCTCTAACACCTAAATCTTTTTCAAAACTCCCAGAAAGGTACGGTCCATTCCACGTGAAAACGAACACTTTTGGCAGCAGGTCCCCCGAATTTGTTTAAATTGTAGTATGGTGCAGTCTTTGCAAAATAATGGTAGGTTTAAGTCATCATTTCGCTGAAATCGAAAATGATATTAACATGCCGTATGTTAACAATCGCGAAGAAGCGCATTTTCACCGAAACTTGACTCTATAAACGAATTAATATCTAATAAACTATGGCACTTATCGCGAAGTTTTTTTTTTAAAACTATATGAGAAAGAACCGCCCTTTCTGGATATATTTTTGTTTTTTTCATACCAACGATTTTTCAATCTGAAAATTGTTAATTAATTTTTATTTTACAAAAACGACGACGTGCTCACGCTTTCAAAAATTTGAAAAAAATATGTTGTTAGTTGGACTTTTCTCGATCTCTAAATAGTAAATTTTTTTCATTTCATAATTATAGTCAGGGTGGAGCTTCAAAGGGAGTCAGATACGGTCCCAAGCGCCGCACGCTCAAGAATGGACCCTCGCATCGGGTCCATACCACACTTATATTGTTGATTCTAATGAATCAGTGGATTCTGGGTGCGTTTTTAAGATTACTGTTTATCAAGAGAAAAGGTCTTGTCTCGGGCCAAGTAGAAGAAGGCACACCTTGTATCTATTCCGGAGACGGAATTTACTCTTGTTAAATGACGTACCTTTCTGGTATTTTTGTAAAAAATTGAGGGGTTATGGGAATGTATAGTCTTATGGTAAAATATTGATTACTCTCGATGCGGATACCGAGGAGTGTTTCCATATTCAGAAGCAATTTAGATATTTCGGATTTTCTTTATTGCCTGTATTGGTTTTTTCTTACATACTAACATTTATAAATACATAATATATACATAATATTTAGCGCAACACCTGGTCATGATTGCGCTCTTAACGCGAGCGAAGAAGCGGAATCCGATATCCAGCCAAGCTGCGGACGTGGGCAGTCGAAGTAATCAGTCTCGTTAGCTGCAGACGTTTCCGGCCTGACATACTTAATCATTATAACTAACAAGGGAACCTCCCGAGGTGTCCGCCTCCGATTTCAATTAAACTTTGTAGGCTGATTAAGCTCGTAAAAATAAGAGATACGTATTGTTTTAACGGCTAAATTTCATTTTTGTGGGGTGAAACCATCCTCCAAATTTGGAGTATCAAAGGGCTATCTCGGTAACTATCGCACATACAAGAATATTTCTTTGGAAAAGTTTCATAATTTTTTATGCCCTACTGATAATTGCAAAAAAATGCCAAATAGAGAAAGAATAATTTTTTTGTTATAAACAAATTATTTTTTTTAATTTATGAAATTTAAAAACATTTTGAAATTGAGCATAAAAAACTATGAAGCTTCTTCCAAAGAAATATTCTTGTATGTGCGATAGTTACCGAGATAGCCCTTTGATGCTCCAACTTTAGAGGGTGTTTACGCGCCCTAAAAATGAAATTTAGCCGGTAAGAAAAAAATACGTATCTCTTATTTTCACGAGCTTAATGGGCCTACAAAGTTTAATTGAAATCGGAGGCGGACACCTCGGGAGGCTCTCTTGTAAGTAGACTCGGAATTCTACCGTGATTGGTATTATTTTAATTGTAAAAACCTCACGAATTGATTACAACAAATTTCATAAAAAAATAACAAGGAATCAGAAAGTTTCAGTTTTGGCTCATTCAGATAGATTGTAATCTGATCCGCATGAGGCATGCTTGCTCGACGACCGAGGGTCGAGGATCAGGCATCTCACTTGCGGATGAGTCTCCTTTGCGCACATTCCACTTTGGACACGGGCCGTTTTTGGAACTTACACACGTGGAAACAGCGCACAGTAGAAACTGGCCACAGTATGTAGAGTTCACAGTGGACCTTTACCACACGAAAAGTGGAAGGCGGCTGCAGAGTACTGCCTACACACCTTAACTCTGATTATGCATAATTTGAACTGAAGTTTTTTTTAGGCATATCCGTGGTATTAACTATTACCAATTGGCCATTACTTGTAAATTATACGTTTGCGCCCCCTACCCCTCATCTGGCACTGATCTGACCTGTGACTGTAAAGAATAATGAGACTTATCACGTTTTACAGTTGCGCCCTCCTCCCCTCATCTGGCACTGACGTGACCTGTGACTGTAAAGCAAAATGGGACTTATTACGTTTTATAGTCACAAGTCAATCATGCTAATTCATGTATGATGTGTGCAGTTTCCACTGCCATGTGTCCTGATTTCACTGTGTCCAACTTCCAACGTGGGCAAATTCCGCTGTGTCCGAAAATCCACATGTGCGCAAAGTGGACACCCCCTCACTTCGCTCTTACGGTTTGCCTGCATGTGTCTCTCTCTACGTTCGGCGCACTGTGAGCTACCCTCGGAGCACAAGAAAACGTAGCACCATTGCCTCGAAGCTCGCGTTAGGAGCGCGGCTCCAGTCCCGATGCCCGCGCGGTTAACGCGGCAGTACTGTAGTTGTTAAAGTGAGTTGGAAGCTCCTACTCTATTAAGAGACACCGGTAGCGTCTCGCGTCTTGTATATGTTACGGTAAATTTGATTAACCTGGAAATTATGCATATTTACCGGTTATTATGCATACTTACCGCTCAGTTCGGTAAACGTGATAAATTCTTCAATATTTATCAAATTTACCGGCAATTTTATATAATTCCCAACTCATAATGGTAAATGTAAAAAATTCTTGAGTATTTATCAAATTGTTGTAGCAGGTTTGTCTATTGTCCCAGGTCAGGACAGTGCCAGATGAGGGGAACGGGGCGCAACTGTCGGTCAGACTCGGTCGCGCCTATGGTGGCATGATGAGACTTATCACGTTTTACAGTTACGCCCCCTTTCCCTCGTCTGGCACTGACCTGACTTGTGACTGTAAAGCACAATGAAACTTATTATCGTTTACAGTTGCGCCCCCTTCCCTTCATCTGGCACTGACCTGAGCTGTGCCAAATAGACAAACCTGTGACAAAAGTTTGATAAATACTCAATAATTTATCATATTTACCAGTATGAGTTGGAAATTATATAAAATCGCCGGTAAATTTGATCAATTTTGAAGAGTTTAACACATTTACCGAACTGAGCGATAAGTATGCATAATTACCGGTTTATCAGATATACCGTAACATAATATTGTATAGCCGAGCGCAGCTCAAGGCGTCGACGCTATTAAGTAACTTACGAGAATGAACTAGCTAGTGGGCCCTATCCGGATGGTAAATGACGATATTCTTGAAACTCGCATTATCTAGGGAAAGAATGACTGTTCCATTAAAATTTTTGATTTTTTCTGCGTCGGTTGATGATAAACAACAAGACAATCCGTGCAGCCGTTGCTGAGATATAGATTTTATGCTCGAATTTTCCTGCCGAAGAAGATCCTTTTTTTCGTCCGAGTCTTCGCTTCTCGCTGCGCGCGCGGCGCGCCACCTCGCGGCCTGGACGACGCACCTGACAAATCTCAACTACCCTACGGCCCTACAGAGGTCTCTGGGGCCGTCAAATGTGTGGCGGTCGCCGAGCTCCGTGCCACAAGCAGCAGCTCTTCCAACTGTGATTACCAATGCGAGCGCCGTTCTATATTCTCGTGCCCTTCTGGCAGTTTCTATGAGAAGGCCTTTCTGCCCCCCTTCTTGTCTCGGCGTTCCAACAAGCAACATATTTTACCGGTCTCCGAAATTCTCTTTTGTGATATCGCGCCGTGCACACGTAGAGCCGTACACTGTCGTGCGCGTATATTTTCCGTTTCAGTAATATCGTACTCAGTTTTCGTACCTGCTTAAAGTTTCTTGTTGTGTTCTAAGTCAAGTGTTCAGTTGAGTGACGCGTTCCTGGTTCCTCTACCTAGACTCTGTTTTCGCGCAACTTCGCCTTGTGCGTCCTCGAATAAGAAACCCCTGCGTCGCGTCGGTAACGTCCGTATCTGTCAGACTAACTCTCTGGATACACCACAAATGCTTCCGAATATAGGAAAATCACGTACTCTTCACGGGCCCAAAATCAAGAGATGCGGTAGCGTCGACGCTGCTAGTATACCTTCCAGCATCTAGTTTTAGTTGTGACTACTTTATTATTTCTCGTGCGCAGTTAATATGTAATGTAATATGCAATTAATTTGATCTAATGAACAATTTAATCATAAATTTCGCTTTGAATCCGATGACGAATTCGTATGATTCTTTGGATACGCCCTTGTAATTTTCAAGAATACTGTTTATACTACAAATTAAGTTGCAAGATTTGGATTTGTGCTTTGCGTTGTATTATTTCCTCTGCTTATACAGGGTGAGTCAGTGATGGGTGCAATAAATCAAATCACGTATTCTGGGGGTCAATAGAAGCCTATAAGTTCGGGAACAATAAGTTCAAAACTCAACCCTTTACGAGATACAGGGGGTTGAAGTTTCAAGTTTTAAAAAATCATATCTTCCGACAGGATAATGCTAGCGTCACGGGTCTTTTCGCAGGATGTGTAGGAGGGCCGGAGCTATGTGGAAAAAAATAGAAACCATGTAAAAATTATTATTAAATCGCATTATTATTAATTTTCTTGCAGTTTCTCGATGAAGCAGCAGCTTCTTCAGGTACGAAAAAAATCACAGTCATTCTGTGATGCACCCAAGAAAATATCGCGTTATAAAAAATTTACAATTTTAATAAATGTGGCCAGGATAAATTACTGAAAGTTTTTTGCTAGCGATTCTCAATCCCACGCTCGGTGTTCTTAAGGACGAATTATCTTAATTGAGTCGACGATCTATATTCTACGTGCAGAGGTTAGGGAATCCGCAACATTCTCTCCCCCCCCCCCCCCCCCCCCCCCCAACAGCCATCAGGATGATGTCTCCGTCACCGATGTCTTCGGGGTGAGTTGCTCCGAGACGACTGGCAGGATGGCAAGTTTTCAGATGGGCCTGGTGGGAGTTGTCGTCGCTGTTCTCAGAGTTACTACTCTCATGAGGTTGTCCTTCCCAGGGTGTAGCGTGATAACTCAAGCTAGTAGTCATCTGCAGCCTGGGAGTTGAATTCTTGTGATGGCACTTGGCGATGGCCTGTTGCCGCTGCAAGTATTGCGATGACCAGAGTGTCCAAAATTGTTGCGTGCATTGCTGGATGAGTTGCCATCGAAACAGTCCACTTCTTGAGAGGTCCAAAAATGTTGGTGCGGGAATCGCTGTCAAATGTCTTCCTATCAGGAAGTGACTTGGAGTTAAAGCTGAGATGTGCTCTGGATCGTCGCTGAGTGGTTCCAATAGGCGTGAGTTGAGTATCGTCTCGATTTGGGCAAGAAGTGTTGTAACTTCTTCAAATGTGAGTAGAGTCTCACCCACTGTTCTTCGGAGATGGAATTTGATAGATTTGACCGTTACTTCCCATTTTCCACCCATGTGTGGTGCAGCAGGCGGATTAAACTGCTAGCTGATTTGATCTTTTGCGAGTTCTGCTGCGATATGCTAATGCGCCTTGGTAACGTTGTCAAAAAGTCGTTGTAACTCTGCATCCGTTTCGGCGAAGTTCGTTCTGCAGTCTGAGTACATCTTCGATGGCAATCCGCGTCGAGCTGTATTCGTTGTAGAGTTGCGAGAAATCCTTCTGAGCTGTAGTCTGTGAGTACTTCGAGATGCACTGCCGACGTTGCCATACACACAAACACGCAAATCCATCCTTTGCCAGTTTTCGAGCCGCGTCCTTTCCAATTGTTTAATCTCAGCGGTCCTGCGTAGTCAATGCCAGTATGCTCAAATGCGCTTGCAGGGCTAACCCGACCGAGAGGTAGTTGGCCCATCAGTTGATGGGCACGGATCCCCCTCTGTCGAGCGTACACCCCCCAACGCAATATGTGAGTTTTTACTGGCGCACGTCCTCCGATGATCCGTACACGTTGTCTCAAGTAGGCCATGGTCTGCTGCGTTCCTCCGTGAAAAGTCCTTTCATGTGCGTGATCGATGAGTAGTTCTGACAATTTGGAGTGGCGAGGAAGCACAGCAAGATGTTTGACCGCAGGAGCTAGAGTTGTATTGTCGAGTCGTTCGCCAACCCTTATGATTCCTTGGTGATCCAGGAAGGTGGTGAGTCTGCTGAACGGATGCGAGCTGTGAAGAGCTGAGTTGTTCCGAAGAGCCTTGAGTTTGTTGCTAAAGAAGGTTTCTTGAGTTGCCTTTGAGAAGGACTTTTCCCTCTCTAAGAGTTGAGAAGCGAAATCCATACCCGGCGCGGCCTGGGTCAAGGGCTGCCGGGGCTCATAAGAATAAAATTGACAATTTATTATATAATATGACTAATAACACTGTCCAACAGCAACAAATTTCCGGAACATCTGATAGGTGATCCTTGCAGATTTTTTCCTCCTAAAAACGAATCCGGGATCCGTTTTTGTCCTAGACCCTCAGTTTTTGAGAAAATCAAATTTGAAAATTTAGACCGTTGTCCAACTTTTAACCGAATTTACCACGTATCTGTTAACGTTAAACAATTTTTATTAATGGCATCGGCCCCTGTGAACTTTTACGAATAAGATGGTGTATTTAGGTTATAGGATATCTATTTGCAAAGTTGTTAAAACAACAATTAAAGTCAGCGGGACCCGATTTTTGTGCCAATTTTTCGAACTTTTTTTGATTTTACTCAAAATTTGAGGGTCTAGGACAAGATCGAACTAGCATACCCGATAGAGCAGACTTTTTTCTATGGAAAACCATCTTTACAAAATCGCGAATGTCATCTGTTGTTGCAGAAGAAAATAAAATATTCGTGTATGTCATGCTGGGATTGAGAATCTCTAGCGAAAAACTTTCAATAATTTATCCTGGCCACATTTATTAAAATTGTAAACTTTTTATAACGCGATATTTTCTTGGGTGCATCACAGAATGACTGTGATTTTTATCGTACCTGAAAATGTTGCCGCTTCATCAAGAAACTGCAAGAAAATCAATAGTAACGCGACTTAATAATAATTTTTACATGGTTCCTATTTTTTTCACATAGCTCCGGCCCTCCCACACATTCTAAAAAAAGACCCGTAACGCTAGCATTATCCCGTCGGAAGATATGATTTTTTAAAGCTTGAAATTTCAACCCCCTGTATCTCGGAAAGGGTTGAGATTTCAACTTATTGTTCCCGGACTTTTAGGCTTCTATTGACCCCCAGAATACGTGATTTGATTTATTGCAGCCATCACTGACTCACCCTGTATATACATTTTCTATAAACTGTTCTATTTCCCCTCGTGCCTCCTATTCCACTAAGACACGCTCCACAACAATAATGTTCTATCTTGTACTGATAATAATGCACAGTATCACTGTGCTATATGTACTTGGCGCGTTTTTGCACGTTACATCAGTTATAAAAAGCGAATTTTTGTACAGTATAGTTAGAACCAGTCTGAGCGTCGAACCTACGACCACGAAATCCTCAACAGTATATCTACGTTTGAATATATTATTTTTTGTTAAACCACACACTCCTCGTGATCCACTTATTGTTAGTTCGACACGCACGTGTGAATTCCTGACAAAGTTCCGCCAGCAATCAACATCCTTCGGACGAGTCAAAACATTGGTCCTTCGAGCCGGATCCGCGACTGTAGTGAGTGTGCATCTTCCGCAAGGAACTGAGGATTTCGGGCTGGATACTCATTGTGCAGTATCAGACATCCAGTTACCACACACTGCATTGAGGATTAACGAGGCAAATCATAGTCGGCAATACGATTGTTCTCATCTTGGCGGGAGGCTCCAGTGTGGGAATCATCCTAGCCAGCGGGAGCGACTTCAGCATCCAGGGAGGTTTTAGGGCAGTCACATCGAGAGGACCCCAGCACCTGGACAAGATAGTAGGACCAACCTCCTTTGGATTCGCATCGACGACTGTGTCAACGAGGAGCATCGACAACGTTCCTGACAGTTGCAGGAACTTCTCATTCTTCACTCCCACCTGTAAGTCCATGCTTACATGTTCCACTTGCATGGGTAGATAGTTCGACAGTTAGATATGGATAGTCAATCCAAAGCGTCTGTTCTACAGCGTGCGCAGATTAAGGCCGCGCTCACCGGTTTTGAGACGATCTTCGATACCAAGGATCCAACAACGGACGTAAGCTCACTAGAAAAACGGTTCATGGTTGCAGAGGGTTTATACGACAAATTCGATAAGATTCAGAGCGAATGAGAATTACGATTAACGGAGACGGGGTATGAGGCGGCCCAGCTGACCGAACGCGAAACATTCGAATCCACATTCTTCGATTTAATGTCCGCGGTCGAAAACGACATGGCTGCCCGTCGTTAGTCTATACTAAAATTCCTGTTCGTCACAAAGAAGTAGTTCAGCTGCGGTGTCTGATGTCCCGGCCGTCCCGAAACTTCCGACTATCACTTTACCGACGTTCGATGGCGATCACGACTAGTGGGTTCGTTTGCAGGATAACTTTGAATCCCTTATTCATACTAATGAGGCTTTGTCGGACATACAACGATTACACTATTTAAACTCTGCGTTGAAGGGCGATGCGGCGCGGGTCGTTAGCCTAAGGGGTGTCACAGCGGAAAACTACCAATACGCGTGGTTAAAACTTAGGAAACGGTACGAGGACTCGAAATCTTTAGTATACCACCATCTAAACTCGTTAATAGAACTGGCCTCTGCGAAACACCAACACCATAGTTCTCTACGGCAATTCGCTCGTACTATCAACAACCATTCGATCGCGCCGACCGCGTTAAGTCACGAGGGGAATGAATGGGAAATTTTAGCTACACTCCTCATATCCGAGAAATTAGATAAAGGAACAGCTAATTAATGGAATCGGCATGTAGTATGCAAATTCGGCATTCCTACCTTGGAGGACTTGTTAGATTTTGTCGAAGAACAGGCAAAATGCCTCGAACAAACGTCCACTGTCTCGCGTGGTAACTTAGGGAAAACAAAACCCAAACGGGTCAAGGCCAAGCAACGGCCAGCTAGACTTCTGTCTTACGTCAGTAGTAAGATTGTCTCATGTCCGCTTTGCACTTTATCACACTCATTAGGGCAATGCGGGAAGCTGAGAGCAATGCCTCATGCAGAAAGGCATAGTACGGTTGAGGGTTTGAGAATCTGCTTTAATTATTTAAATAGAGATTCTGAACAATCCAATAATTCGAACATAGCTGCTCTCGAATCATCATCCTTGCTTCAAGCTTTGCAAGTGGGTATCGCACAAAACTCTGTGTCGTAAGAGCACACCCTGCTCTCCACTGCAGTTGTATATCTAAAGGATAGCAAGGGACGTTGGATCCCAGTCGCATTTCATGACGGAGGAAATGCAAGCTGGGTTAGGATTACCTATAACTACAGTTGATTTGAGCATTGACGGAATCGCTAGGGAGTCAACACCTATCCGATCTCAAGTGTGTGTCCACTTACTCTCGCGTTGCAATAATTTAAGGGAAAACATCTCATGCGTAGTACTAAAACATATCACTCAGGATGTGTCAAACATTTCGATCGGTACATCTTCAATGCATATTCCTCCGACTAATTTCCTCGCAGACCCCCAATTCGCTTGACCGGTTAGAATAGATCTATTGATAGGCGCTAAGTTATTCTGGCAATTACTTTGTGTAGACCAACAAAGGACAGGTATAGGGAGGCTCATCTGGCAAAAGATGCGCCCCGCTTGGGTTCTTGGCAGGGCACTTCAGTTGTCCTCCATTAGTTCGAACAACTCGCGTATCTGCCACATGGTAACAAATAGTGAACTACACGAGAAGTTATCAAATTTTTGGGAACTGGAAGAGATCACGACTGACGAGACAGAGACAGACAAGGACGAAATAGAGATACACTTTAGAAACATGACTGTACGTACTACCGAGGGTGCTACGAGGTTGCAATTCCGTTCCGACCTAACAAGATGCAACTAGGAGATTCGCTTTCTCAAGCAACGAAACGCCTGCATTCGATAGAGAGGAAATTAACACGCGACGTCACACTCAGGGCTCAATACCATGATTTCATGCGAGAGTACGAACTAACTCGTCAGGTTTTTATCTCCCACACCATGCGGTTTAAGCATACTAGTACCACTACCAAACTTCGCGTAGTTTTCGACGGCTCTGCCAAAACATCCTCGGGATTATCTCTAAATGATACGCAATTAGTAGGTCTGACGGTGCAGAGCGATCTTTTCTCCATACTACTTCGATTTCGCACACATAGATTCGTTTTGTCTGCCCACATCAAGCAGATACACCGGAAAATTCATGTTAGAAAGGAAGATCGTAGGTATCACCGTATTGTTTGGCGACCGGACGATGACGGTCGTATTAAAACCTCCGAATTAAATACAGTGACTTACGGCACCGCGTCGGCCCCATATTTAGCTACTAGAGTCCTTCAGCAAATAGCCGACGATTGCTCTCAGGATTGCTCCTCTATTAGTCAACGGATTCGGGAAGATTTTTATGTGGACGACCTCTTCACAGGTAGTGATAGTTTATGTGAGGCCCAACAAGTCCGCATACAATTCGCGCAAATCCTAGCAGAATTGGGTTTCGATTTGAGAAAATGGACTAGTAATGAAGAGCGAGTTATTGCTACCCGTAGGGATGAGGTGACTATGCAGCTGAACAATAAGGGTCCTAAAACCCTTGGGCTGACATGGCGCACCGAAGAAGACGAACTAAGGTACACAATTACGGAAAATAATCACAATAGAGTCACAAAACGCCTAATTCTCTCAGAGATTGCTCAGATTTTCGACCCGCTCTATCCAAATAGAGATTTAATGTTCTAATTCGCGGAGGCAATAGTCCGGTGACTACACCCGACGAGCACATAGGCTGAAATTCAATCAAGTTCCGAATATGTCTCAATACGCTAGTCAATGGGGGATATGGGCAAAGCGATATTGTTCCAGCGCGTACCCAGATCAGGTGCGAAAGACCACGAAAGGATGAGGTTTAGGATAAGCTAAGAGCATAAATTCGGGATATTCACCAGTGCCCGTGGGCATAAGGTGGTCACCCTAGAATAACAGTGCTCGAAATAGGAAATCTCGAGGCTCTAAGAAATCCTAATTACCCAACGGGTCTTTCTCCTACGTTAATTTCAGTGTATTAATTTTTAACAGGCGGCAAGTGAAATACTAAAAGTGATTTGAGATAAAAATAGGATCGCTATATTTTAAGACATATTTACAAATTACCTTCCGTGTGAGAAGCATCTCAAAAAATACCTTTGTGTGTTTTCTCGTCTGTAGGCGCACTGTCTTCAATCGCGGCTACTTAAGCAATCGAATATTCGCGGCTAATGCAAGAATTGGTCGATGGTACAGCGTACGATCTTCCTCGGAGTAACCCCGTACTCCAGTGCTGCCCAGTGACGGGGTCCCTCACGCGCCGTGTTCCCCTTCCACGCACCTCCGAACCTGTCTACGGCACTATGCTACCCCGCTGTTGCTGGCGGTAACTCAGCGCGCGTAAATTGAATTTTATATCCTGCGTATCAGAGCTGGATGATACGACTACATGGAATTCACGGTGCTTTTCCCAATGGTGGTTTTCCTAATATGTTTGAGCACAATTTTAAATAATAGATTGTAGCGGGTGGAGTTTATAAAAAGGTTTGGCGACCGGCCTGAGGGCCGATCTCTCCATTTCCCGGCGTCCAGGCAGTTGGCCCTGTACAACTTCTTTGGGCGTCCGGCTTTCCTAGCCGAACTCTCCACTTTGAGGAAGACCGGTTTTCGTAGCTGATCTCTCTTTTCCGAAAAGGATCGGCACCATTGCCGTTCTCTCCTCTGCACGGACCAGCCGGCGAGCCCGTTTTTACCCAGCTTGATTACGCGAAAACGAGTTCGCTCCTAAACCTTTAAGGGAAACGCGAGCCCAAACAATCGTCGCTGAGTTCGAATCTGCCCGACATTAATTATACTCCGGATACTTCCCACAGCACAAATGACTATGAAATCTCTTGGTCTATAATAGACATCAAGCAGATGATTTCTCGTCGGTCCAAATTGCTCGGATTAGGAAGAAGGTGTAGGATTGGCTAAAGTAAAAGCTCGGAGATATTCCTGGACACACACATTTGGCGCCCAAGTCTCTCTAAGATTTATATTACCTCGGATAGGAATATTCGAGCGGCTATATATCCTATTCAATGTTGTGGGTTCAGCGCACTAGTACTATGTAGATGTTACGCAAAAACCAGGTGGTAATTGAATTCACAGGAGTTGTTGAAGGAAAATAGAAAATAAGATAGCTATATTCTAATATCTTCAATCTTATAATAGGTGTTTAGTGCGCGTATGCTTGTTACAATTTACCTTGTGTTTCCGCGTCTGTTCATGCACTCCACGATTATACATTGACTAACAACGAATTTGAAGACTCCGAAGACGAAGGCGTCTCTATCGATAAAGTATCGATTCTTTTGTTTTTTTGCCTAGCGACACGAGGTAAGCCTCGCGGCTCGCGGGTTACGCTCCTCGCTCGTCCGCGAGTTACCTTACCCCGCCCGTTCTCCGCTACCCGCAATTTATTGATTTTTGGCGGACCATATGTTTTACCTCAACCCCAAACACTATGAAATAGAAACATATTATGTATAGCATAATTGTAAGAATTATTTGAAATTTATCAGCATTTTCTGTTGAAACAAAATGTTTCCGACCACTGCAGTGGTCCCTTTTGCAAAGTTGATCCATGTCACGAGTACAAAATGATGCAACAAAAAAGAATCGTTTTTGACTTTGAATTTCAACGTCAAGGTCAGTTTTCGGGACGATTATTGTATCAATATCCACCAAATCAGCCATACAGAATCACGCTATGGTGTTCCTAACATACAGGGTGATTCAGTGACTTGTTTACCCGTTTCAGCCATGTATTCTAGGCGCCAATCTAACCCAAAAAGTCCTATAACAAAGTGACGAAACCTTAACCCTTTCGCGGATATCAGCATCTGAAAATTGAATATTTAAAAATTCATATCTCCTGACCGGATCATTTGAGATTCATGGGGTTTTTCCAGAGCCTGCGGAAGAACCTGAGGAACCTGGAAAAAAATAGAAATCGTATGAAATTTATTGTTAAAGAACATTATTCTTCATTTTTCATGTTCGAGTATGCAGTTTCTGCATAAATCGCCCCCATTTGCAGGTCAGAAAAAATCAGAGACATTCTGTGATGCACCAAAAAAACATTACGTCATAAAAAGTTTAGAATTTTACTTAATGCCGCCGTGAAAATTCATTGAAAATTGTCTCGCAGTGAAGCGCAACCAGTTTTATGACTGCATGTGTTCTTCACGACAGTCGTAGGTTCGAAGTCCTTGGGCCTGTGTTTAGGTAAGCCAGTAAGACACGGATTATCTCGAGGGCCTGCTACCGAGCCCCGCCGTGAGTCAATAGGCGTTAGGGAGTCAGAGAGAGTGAGTGAGTGAGAGCGAGAGAGAGAGAGAAAAGGGTCAGGTTGACGAACTCTACAGTACTTGGACGAAAGCGAAGGTATACCGGGATTGAGAATCTCTAGCGAAAAACTTTCAATGATTTATCCTGGCCACATTTAGAGAAATTCTAAACTTCTTATGACGTGATATTATTTTTGGTGCATCACAGAATGTCTCTGATTTTTTCAGACCTGCAAATGGCGACAGTTTATGCAGAAACTGCATACTCGAACATAAGAAATGAAGAATAATGTGCCTTAACCATAAATTTCATACGATTTCTATTTTTTCCCCGGTTCCTCTTCAAACGGCGTTTCTCTTACTCAATCGCCGCTTGCAACAAGCAGACATCGAGCAAATCTTATAATATCCTGAACATCTCGAAAAAATTAATATTTTGTTACTTCTTTACATATTGCTTCCTCCTTCAATGCATAGAATCTGCGGTAAAGGGTCCCGAGTGACTGCAACACTCTATAAACCTAAAAAAGGTTCATTTTCTGTCTGATTTTTACTGTAACTTAAATTACTGTATAAGATCTAGAAAATTTCAAATAACCTTGATTAAATCATATTCATTTATTGATTTTTAGTACAGAATGAACTACAAGATTACGTCGTTCTCGTTTTCTTCGATTTTCGCTCAAGCTTCCGGTTTCAAAGTCGTATGGCAGCTTCCTACGTCAGCATCGCGAAAACGCCGTACAATTGGACCTATTTCGGATATGCACAGTTATGCAAGTTTGGTCTATGAAAGGTAAAACGCATGACTGAATTAAATTATGAACATTATCAATGAATTTGATCTAATCGCTTGCTATTCAAACCAACAATTATTGTGTTTTACTTACATAGTATAAGTTATGACTAATTGCAACTAACAAGGGAGGTTGAAACTTATTCCACATGTAGACATCATCAAAATACAGCACTCTTTAGGGGTTGCATATTTACGGATTGAAGATAGGGGTTGAAAACCAGCGCAAAGTTACGTTTTGTTAAATGTCTGGCAAACTAAAAGAGATAGACTCAAAGTATACATTGCAAAAATATAGGCATTTGTCTTTGCTATATTTCGATTTTTCACATATGTTTTAATAATATTAGTTGTACAGAATGGTATTTTTATCGCTCTTGGCAAGATTGTAGGGTAGGTATTTCCCGAAAAGACGGATATAATAGATTTTGCTAATTCGAATTTTAAATAAACAATATCATATTTGAAGTTGAACGTACTATACGCGTTGAATAGAATTATAGTACCGATACGAGCCATATTACTCGTGTAAATTGTGACGACACTCCATTAATAATGAAAAAACATTTTTATTATTCGAACAAATTGTTGGCGGCAATAAAGAGTCCGTAAGTATCACAGGTCCATGCTGACTTCCGGCCGACTGAACAAACTATACATCAAAATTATGCTTAGTATTGGTAGCTGGATACAAATTACCTGAGAAAGAAAGAACAAGGAAGACAGTAGGTCAGTATTGATAAACGTAAGAATAAATAGGGGCAACAAAGACATTAGTATAGGATATTTAGCCGCTCGAATATCCGGAACTCTTGAAAGAGATTCGGCGCCCTACGTGGAACGCGGTCTGGTACCTCAAGCATTTACCTTTAGCCATCGTAAACCTTTTTCCTTTCCGGAGACCTTCTAATCGACCCGGGTATAATCGAATTAACACTAAACCTACCAACAGTTCTTGTATACCTATTCCTAACGCGCTCGGTCAAATTGACTGGTAATTAAACAAGTTATCGATTTTAGTATTCAATGCAGATAATGTAGGTAGGATCAATACAGGTAATTTATTGCTACATGTATATAAAATGAAGAATTTTCATGAAATCTCGTCCAAATTTACCTTTATATAAGTTCAATTATAGACCTAAAAACAAAAATTGCATGTTTCCCACATGAGAAACCAAACTAAATAATTTGTATATCTAAAATTATTCAAAAAAAAAACAAATAAAATTTTACTTTTATATGCAATGTTATGCATACACACTGCGACGACGATTCGCCCGCGCCGCCGGCCGTACCCGCCCACGCGGCCGGAATCGTTCGCAAATGGATGCTTCGTACGCCACTCTAGTTACTCCCCGCGACTCGCCTACATCGGAATTGGGCGCCAGGCCCCCGAAAGGGCCAATATTTATAATTAGAAACACGAGAAAGGACGTTGGAACGAATCGCGGAAGGAAATTAAGCTCCAGTCACCCGGCGCGACTAGCTAAGGTCTCTGCAGATCGGGTCCGTGCTCAGCCCGAGGAAAAATGCAGTCTGGCTGGACCGTCGTAGTACGGTGGAGAGGGCCAAGTATTGTCTATATTCCCCTGAAAATCAAGCGGGCCACGAACGCAAGGAAATCCTGATGAAATTTGCGAATCCCGAGAGAAAGTACGTGATATTGTATTTATTCCACAAGGAAGAAAGCAATTCGGATAGTTAACAAGATGGCCGTCGATGCCGGTCACCGATTTCCGCTCGAGAACCACGCTGAGTTCGAATCGTACTCTTCGGCCAATCACAGGCCCGCTCTCGCGTCCCGTGTTGCCCGCGGCCAATCACCGGTCCGCTCGCCACTATACGCTTCTATCGCGGCCGCACGCTTCTAACAATGACTTGACCCGAAACCGGGGAGATTACACGCTCGTCCAGGCTAGAATTCCGTCGTGGTCATTTACCCGCTGTGGCCTGTACCGGATGAGGCCTCCGAGGCCTCCCCCCCCCCCCCCCCCCCCCCCCCCCCTCGAAGCCGTCGCTCTACGCTTGCGACTTTGTTTCCCCGGTAATTAACCCCCCAGGACTCTAGCTCCCTTCGACCACGACGAAATCCTCCCTAAACACTGTACCGAACCGTCCCGAGACCCCACAGACAACCGCACACACACCGAAGATTCCCAAAGAGGAAAGATGTGCCACTTACCGTCACCGCCCGCCTGCTAACCTGCTTTGTTTCGGCCCTTAGCTCCTCGTCCACTCCACGCGGCCGCAAAACACCGAGGATTAAATTAACACGCGGCCGATTGCTCCACTCCTCTAAACCGATCACCATTCAAATCCTTGCCAGATCCCAAACGTAGAAAATACTGCCGAAACGCTCTAGGGTTCTAGTCACCTCGCACGCCGGAAGTCAAGTGAAGCAGGTTAACACGCGGTCGGCGACGCGGGCTCGTGCCGCCAATTACGCCGCCTAGAATTGGGAGGGTTGGGCTAGGAGAGTCCCCCGGCGGCCGACAGGTGGCGGGTCATGTCCCGAATCGGCATCGATCCGGCGGCCTGGATCCACCAAGGTGTCCCCGTCCTGCTCGCTCCAGTGGCTGCTCTGCTTCCCCCCGTGCTCTCAGCTGATCGTCGGCCATCGTCTGCCGGGATGTCGACCGGATGATCAGTCCGGCCGACATCGCCGGATTTTCCTGAGGCTCATAAGGAGTAAAACAAGGGGGTTAGTTTTTAAAATTTATTAACGGTGCGTGCTTGGCCCTTCGGAACGCGAGTCTCCCCCCCCCCCCCCCCCCCCCCCGCCCGACGCGCGAGGTATTTTCTGGAAACGCGGAGGTTGGCGGTGACGGAGCGAATACCAGAACGCTTCGTCACAATGTATACATAATTTTATTAAAATTAATTAATTAGAAGTGTATATTTATAATCTACAAATGGTATTTAGGAATAACAATAATTTCGATTTCTGTTCAGCGAAGATTTATAATAAACAAATTATAAATATCAACATAGTCGGGAACGAATGTGCACGGTATTTGCCTTATCAATGCTTCACCACTCAGGAACGGCAGGTGGAGCCGCCGCCCGTAGCGGCTAGAGAACCACTGCGCGCGCCGCATGACATGCACAGACGTTTTGTCTTGTGCAACAACGAACCACGTTCAGGATTTTATAAAGGTGATTTTCTATAGAAAAAAGTCTGCTCTATCGCGTAGGCTAGTTCGATTTTGTCCTAGACCCTCAAATTTTGAGTAAAATCGAATAAAAGGTCGAAAAATTGGCACAAAAACTGGGTCCCGCCGGCTTCAATCGTTGTTTAAACAACTTTGCAACTAGATATCCCATAAGTTTAATATACCATTTCATTCGTAAAAGTTCACAGAATCTGATGCCATAAATAAACATCGCTTAACGTTAACAGATGCGTGGTAAATACGGTTCAAATTTGGAAAAAGGTGTAAATTTCCAAATTTAATTTTCTCAAAAACTGATTTTTGGCTGTTGGGCAGTGTAATTGGACACAACTCTTGCGTGAGCACGGGGCCTGAATTCCGAATATTATAAATTGGATGCTTTCGACGGAAGATAATAAGTTTTGGCACGATTATGAATGATTTGATAAAGAGTAAGAGTACACTTGAACGAGAGTAGTCTCGCGGCACCGTTGGTGTCTGGTGCCCAACGTATTCGGAAAACTTGAATTTTGCTAATCTCCCATCGGTTTTACGTTCTGTCCGCGGTGAATTTTCCAGCTAGCCGAGGCAGATGAACGATCAGGGAAAATTCACGTGGCAAGGTATTACCCGGCTACATACAGGGAGTGTCAGTGACTTATACGGAAACTTGTCACACGTATTCTAGGCCCTCATCTAAGCCCAAACGTCCTGGCTCAAATTGGCGAAATCTCAACCTTCCCTAGTTACACGTGTTGGAATTTTTCATTTTCAAAAAATTATGTCTCCTAAACGGATAATCCGAGAGTCACTGGTCATTTTCTAGAACGTGTGTGACGGCCCGAGAAATCTGGAAAAAAATAGAAACGATATGAAAATTATTATTATTAAGTCACATTATTATTGATTTTCTTGGTTTATTATGCATTTTCTGTATGAACCGGCCACATTTTCAGGTATGAAAAATTCAGACATTCTTTGATGCACCAAAAGAAAATATCATGTCATAAAAAGTTTAGAATTTTTCCAAACATGGCCAGCATAAATCATTGAAAGTCTTTCGATAGAGATTCTCAATCCCAGGTTTATGGCGGCACGAGTGGAGAGTTGTAGAGTTCGTTAACCATATCGTTCTGTCTCTCGTTACTCACTAACGCCTATTCAGTCACAGCGGTGTTCGGTAGCAGGCCCTCGAGATAGGCTGGGCCTAACTGACCTACGTAAACAGAGACCCGACGACTTCGAGACTTCTACCGCCGCAGTGACACATGCAGCCATAAACCTGGGATTGAAAATCTCTAACGAAAAACTTTCAATGATTTATCCTGGCCACATTTAGAGAAATTCTAAACTTTTTATAACGTTATATTTTTTTGGTGCATCACAGAATGTCTCTGATTTTTTCGTACCTGAAAATGTTGCCGGTTCATACAGAAACTGCATACTAAAACAAGAAAATCAAAAATAATGTGGCCTAATAACAATTTTCACATCGTTTCTATTTTTTTCCAGATACCCTGGGCCGTCACACACATTGTGGAAAAAGACCAGTGACTCTCGGATTATCCGTTTAGAAGATATGATTTTTTAAAAACGAAAAATTCAAACGCGAGTAACTAAGAAAGGGCTGAGTTTTCGCAAATTTAGCCCAGGACTTTTGGGCTTAGATTAGGGCCTAGAATACGTGTGTGAAGTTTCCGTATGAGTCACTAACTCACCCTATCAAGAGACGCGGTAGCGTCTCGCGCCAAGTATATATAGCCGAGCGGAGCTCAGCGCGTCGACGCTACTAAGTTCAAGAGACGCGGTAGCGTCTCGCGCCAAGTATATATAGCCGAGCGCAGCTCATCGCGTCGACGCTACTAAGTAACTTACGCGAACGAACTAGCTAGCGGGCCCTATCCGGATGATAAATGACAATATACTTGAAACTCGCATTATCTAGGGAAAGAATGACTGTTCCATTCAACTCTTTGATTTTTTCTGCGTCGATTGGTAATAAACAACAAGACAATCCGTGCAGCCGTTGCTGAGATTAAGATTTTATGCTCGACTTATTCTGCCGAAAAAGATCCTTTTTTTCGCCCGTGTCTTCGCTTCTCGCTGGGTCCGCGCGTAGCCATCTCGCGGCCTGGCGGACGCAACCTACAAATACGGAACTAGAACAGGGTTCTCAATGGGCGGTACAAAGGTCTGGGGGCATCAAATGCTTCCCATCAAATCCCGTAATCTTCACGGGCCCAAAATCGAGAGACACTGCTAGTATACCTTCCAGGATCTAGTTTTCGTTGTGCCTGCTTTATTATTTCTCGTGCGCGGTTACTATGTAATATGCAATTAACTTGATCTAATAAACAATTTAACCATAAATTTCGATTTGAATCCGATAAAAATAACGCAGGTAAGTTTTGGCCATGTATACAATCCTTAGGAGTATGATGAAATTCAATTATATTACAACAAGCTGTCAATAAAAATAAAAAACAAACATGAAAAATCTTATCCTTTTCCTACATTTGGCGTTAGGTATGGGACTAGAACAAAGTGCGCAGGGAAGGTGATAAGTATTAAAATGCTAACTTACTTTAATCGAAGGCTGACGGAGCGCTTTCAAAGTTCATGTTTGAAACGAGTGCGCAGGGAAGGTGGTAAGTATTAAAATGCTAACTTACTTTAATCGAAGGCTGACGGAGCGCTTTCAAAGTTCATGTTTGAATCTCATGTTTGATGTTTGAAAGTGTGCGCATTTAATATGTAATACGCAGTTGATTTGATCTCACTTTCATGTTTGAAAGCGCTCCGTCAGCCTTCGATTAAAGTAAGTTAGCATTTTAATACTTACCACCTTCCCTGCGCACTCGCTATGTCATTTGTTGTATGCAAGCGTTCCAGGCTCGCATACAACAAATGACATAACGAGGCATGAAATTCTATATCTTGACGAACAAAACTTGTAAACCGTGCCGTTCCAATCCTGTATGGTGAAAAAGTCCTATGTAAAGAACAGGGTACGTAGCGGTGAGAGTGATGTAAAGAAGAGGGTATGAAGCGGTGAGAGTTATATAAAGAACAGAGTATGCAGCGGTGAGAGTTAGCAAAATGCTGTGGGTGCGAAAACTTACATGCATACGAGGAATGCAGTAGAACAGAATAAATTGTATAGCAAAAGTCCAATCGCTTCGCCTATCCAACACTTGTGAATGCTATTTAATGTAATACGCAACATTTTTCTCAGTGCTTCGCAGACCATTTTCACAAACATCAAGGGAACAAGGTAATCCTGAACTCGGATCAAGTGATACTGGCTTTGTAAAATAGTCTGCTAAGCAATGAGAAAAAGGTTGCGTACTACATTAACTAGCATTCACAAGCGATGGATAGGCGAAGGGATTGCACTTTTGCTATACAATTAATTTTGTTCTACTGCGTTCCTCCTATGCATGTAAGTTTTCGCACCCACAGCATTTTGCTAACTCTCACCGCTACGTACCCTGTTCTTTACATAGGACTTTGTCAACTGTGACGTTGCACTTTGCAACGTCCCAAAAATTAGTAAATTCCCGGCACGGGAGTAGCGACGAGCACACCTCGGGGCCTCACCAGGACATTGAACGCCGACTAATACCCGGTGAATCCTTTTTTTTCCAATGACAACCACCGAGGACGACGTTTGGAGCCCAGAGCCGCCGGGACTGCCACCAGGGGAAAGAGTCTGCAGAGGAGGCCGGATTCCCGCCCGGAGCGCGGTAAATACCGGACGTCCAGCGGGGGAAGAAGTCGCCGCGGCCGGGGCAAGCCCCGTCAAAATTGGGGACGGGATACCTCGCGGTACTCCAACCCCAAAGATTCCCGGGGGGAAAGCTGGTTGGAGGGACCCACCGGCCCCAGGGGGGTTGGTGCTCGGTAGCGCGGGTCGACTACCCTTCCCGACCCTGCTGGACCGGAACGAGAACAACGATAAAGGAACCTGGGAGAACGGCAGCATCCCGCGGAGGCGGCAAGAAGAGGGCCCAATTTTCCACCACCGATCAGGCAGAGCATCCAGGGCAGAAGTCATCAATTATCGACCGTCAAATTATGGCGTGGCGTTTCATGAGGTTTCCGGGGTGGGGGTAGTCGCGATAATTAGCATGCGCAGGAGATCCTCGCGGATCGTGCGGATCCGCGAGGAGTCCTCTTCGATCACCGACCGCCGACGAGTGTACACGTGTCAAAAAGTAAAGTAGTGCGTTTTGAGAAGAAGAGAAGCTACGAGAGAGGACAGCGAACACCCCAGCAGCCGAGACCAGAACAATGGTGAGGTGAACAAATTAGCCCTTTCGCGTTGCGAGATCTGTTGCGGTGATATTAGTAATTTGTGTATTTGGTGATCCATCTTTCTTTCGGCCGCGTTCAAATTAAATTCCACGTCTCGGCTCCCTCTCCGTATCGCTTTGCGAGTATTATAAGAAAATTGTCGTCGCGATAGTCGAGTGTATCTGTTCCGGGAGTTGAAATAGTAGGTTTGACGCGTGTAATTCCGCCTTAGGGCGAGGTCGTTCTTAAATAAATTGTGCCGACTCTCGGAGCCCGAAATTTTTGTGAATTTAATTTATATTTCGCCTTATCCAGTCCTTACGATCCTCTCGAATAACCGACCCCACCCGCTGAGTTCGTTGGTGTCGCGCGTAATTTCGACTTGGGGAAGAATTCGTTTTTCGGTGTGTGTGGTCGAGACTCGGTCGCGTAGACCAACTATATCGCGATTCCAGTAGAGTAAATTAAAAGCGGGAGAAATTCCGTGGCACGCGAGTGCCTGGCGCCCAGAGGAGTATCGACGGTAAAATTTGATCCGCGTTTCCCCAAGTCGAGTCCAAGGAAATTTTTTTGTTCGCGTGAAGTCCCGCTAGCCAGGGCAGTTTCGCGAACTAGGTGCGGACTTCACGTGACACAACATACAGGATTGGAACGCTACGGTTTACAAGTTTTGTTCTTCAAGATATAGAATTTCATGCCTCGTTATGTCATTTGTTGTATGCAAGCGTTCCAGGCTCGCATACAACAAATGACATAACGAGTGCGCAGGGAAGGTGGTAAGTATTAAAATGCTAACTTACTTTAATCGAAGGCTGATGGAGCGCTTTCAAACATGAAAGTGAGATCAAATCAACTGCGTATTACATATTAAATGCGCACACTTTCAAACATCAAACATGAGGTTCAAACATGAACTTTGAAAGCGCTCCGTCAGCCTTCGATTAAAGTAAGTTAGCATTTTAATACTTACCACCTTCCCTGCGCACTCGTTTCAAACATGAACTTTGAAAGCGCTCCGTCAGCCTTCGATTAAAGTAAGTTAGCATTTTAATACTTACCACCTTCCCTGCGCACTTTGTTCTAGTCCCATACCTAACGCCAAATGTAGGAAATGGATAAGATTTTTCATGTTTCTCGTTTATTTTTATTGACAGTATGTTGTAATATAATTGAAGAGGACTCCAAACCTGGGAGTTGAAACGTAAAGTGTGTTTTAATCTCATCATACTCTTAAGCATTGTGTACATGGCCAAAACTTACCTGCGTTATGAATACCTCCAATCCAACAAACTCAAACACTAATTCTTGTAATTATTATAGTTACGGTAAGTACATCAGAAGTGTGAGGTACAGTTTTACCAGTAGGATTTACAATATAAATATGTAATGAATATAATTTACAAGAAACCAAATATCGAACCATGCTATTTTATATGATATACATTAATTTTGTGCAATTTGCAACTCTGATGCAAGTTAATCATTACTTTATATACAAACTTATGTATGATATACTATATGTAACATGTATACATTATATCGTTTAATGTTTAATTTCTTGTAAATGATATTTATTACATGTTTATATTGCAAATCCAACTGGTATAATTTTACCTCACACTTCTGATGTACCTACCGTAAGTATAATTACAAGAATAATAAAGTTGTACAAGTAGGAATTTTAATATAAACATGTAAAAAATACAATTTTCATGAAAGCAAATATGAAACCATATTATTTTATATGATATACATTAATCTTGTGTAATTTGCAACATGTTTAAGCTATTTTAACAAATGAAGTTTTCGTGAATTCTTGTATGCCCTTCCAAAGTATTCCTTGAGTTTTCCTACTTTTCCTACTTTCCCTTATAACATTTTTCTCTCTACCGTACCGTTCTCTTGTTATTCAAGAGGGTAGTCCTTTACAGTTTTTAGGGGTGGGTCTCAAACGATTTTATGGTGCAGATGGGTGGATTCGCCTTGCGATCCTGCATCACAATCACTGTTAAAGGACATAATTGTTTATAAATTATAAAAATAATTATTGGAAAAAATAATTAACGGCACACGAAAGCCCCATTTATACCATGTATTGTGTATTACTTACTCTAACACGAAACTCGTAAATGTTAATATAAGCACAGGAAATAATACAGCGCGGAGTACAACTCCAAATCGTGTAACTTTATTTGTTGTAAACAAACTGTTAACAAATTTCTGACCATTACTAGGGTACATTTGGAGACTGATTTCTGTTGGCGGATTCGTAAGTGTCTCCAAATATACCCTTGTAATAATCGGAAATTTGGTAATAGTCTGTTTACAATAAATGAAGTTGCAAGACTTGGATTTGTACTCCACGTTGTATTATTTCCTGCGCTAATTTTGACGTTACATTTACGAGTTTCGTGTTAGAGTAAATAATACACAATACAAATTTGAATTTTGCAATTAGTAATAGCAGTATTAGCAAATTCATGAAAATTACAAGGGCATATCCAAAGAACCATACGAATTCGTCATCAGATTGAAAGCGAAATTTGTGATTAAATTGTTCATTAGATCAAATTAATTGCATATTACATATTAAATGCGCACGAGAAATTGGAAGTATCAAAAAGCATATGCAAAGTTTGGTAAAATAAAATTTTAGAAGATCACAATTCCATGCGTAAGTCTGAAAGCAAATAGCAAATTCTTTGAATTGTTGCGCATAGAATTGTAATCTTCTAAAATTTCATTTTACCCAACGTTGCATATGCTTCGATACTTTCAATTTCTCGTGCGCATTTAATATGTAATACGCAGTTGATTTGATCTAATGAACAATTTAATCATAAATTTCGCTTTCAATCTGATGACGAATTCGTATGGTTCTTTGGATATGCTCTGGTAATTTTTAAGACATTGTTTTTTACTCTAACGCGACACTTAATATAAGGACAGGAAATGGAAATTGGGTATACATACTAAAAAACAAATAAGCACACATTGTTGATTTTTAAATACACAATTTTATTATAATAAAACTAAATTAAACTAAACTAAACTAAACTAAATTAAATTAAATTAAACTAATTATAAAAACCTAAACTAAACTAAATTAAACTAAATATAAATAGCTTATTTTAATTAAGATTTAATATTACAGTATTGCGGCCTCTGCCGCCCCGTCCGCCACTACCACCCCTGCCTCTGTAGCCCCTACTGGCGCCGTTGAGCCACCCATGGCGGGGCTTCCCGCGCCAAGTATTTTGCGCCTGGCGATGGTACCACGCGGCGCGGGAACGCCCGCGCCCGTTCCACGACGGTCGTGGTGGGCGCTTATCACCCAATTCCGTTTCCGTTTCCACTGCAACAAAGAAATATCATATTATTATATTGAATATACACATAAGGTTTTTATTTTAAAACTAATATTACAATGGAACAAATACTACAAAATTATCGGAAGAATAATCGAAAATGAACTTTACTGGCTAAGTGTTGGAACAAATACACTCAAATCACGAATTATAATTAAAAACAACACAGATAAATTTATACATACTTTGCTTCGGCGGTTCTTCACTCTTGTTTTTATTCTCCAATAGGGAGGATAACGCCTGCTGCAGTTCCTGGATTCGCCCCTGATTCGCTTTCCGCTCCTCCAGGAACTGCTGCTGCTGTAGCTGCTGTTGCTGGTGCCGTAGCTGTTGCTGTTGCAGCAACTGCGCTAGCAGTCCCTGCACGTCAGTCGTTTCCGGTTCTGAAATGAAAAAAAATATTTAAAAGTCATACATGAGTTCATCACTACGCGTAATAGAAAAACATTTTGCCGCCTTTAAATCGTTGCTATCGCACTATTTAATTAATCAGACCTAAATCTCGACACTTATGGTTGTATGCTAGCACTGCTAAAATTTTAGGGCAGATAAGCTTTGACACTGCTATTCCTTATAATGCGAATTAGTCTAGACTGCGGATGTTTATGCACAATAGCCAAAATTTGATATCACTAGTCTATACAAATTATAGATGATTACTGAAAACCCAATTAAAAATGTTTCTTGCAGTGTATAAATTTCAGAAAGGTGGATAACTCATTTTAAAAACAACTCCATACAATTTTTTATCATTAATAAAATTCATATTTGCATAAAGATCCGCAGTCTACGAATTACACTGTACAATAGTCCACTAGATCAAATGTGTAAAATGAACACTTTGGAAAAATGTATAGTTTCTACTTACGAGACATTGCTGCTTCTTGCATTTCTTCGTTACTGCAGACATTAATTTCACTACTTTTTCACGCCATAAAACCACTGCGCTATATGTACTTGGCGCGTTTTTGCACGTTACATGCACGATGTAATGTCATTTTTTGGGATACTGTATACGAGCGATTCCACGCGAAGTGATCACACTCGATTCACACTCGATTCACACTCGGTCTCGGATTTTTTTTAAATTCATCCGTTTGTAGCCCTTATTGAACACTGCAAGATGCACTTTCCCGTTCCTCAATAACATTAATAGTTTTTAAGTTATTCAAGTGCAAAGTTTTGGATCAACTTTTTTTAAAAATTTATAACGGAAAAACTAATAAAAATATCATTATGCGCGAACTGCCGTTTTATTCAGAAATCTTCAAATTTTCAATTAAAAAATACTGCATGTTGGTAAACGTGTTTTAAATAGTAGTTATAAAATATAAATATTTATTAAAAATGTAAATAAGACAGTGAGAGACAGTTTCAATCGCTTTGAAATTAATTACAGGTATGCTTTGAAGTGTTAGGAATATATCCTGTAAATTTCCAATTGGAGCAATGCGGAGGTCCGGAGCAATAAAATTTTATTGTTGGAAAGACTCGGCCAACCGCACGGTGGGACGCACGCGGCGGCGACCGCGCTCGGCACATTCGGACAATACCCGAACTTGCCACGCTCGTAAATTTCCTAAATAAGTGTTTCCATTTATAGTGTTAAAAATTTGCCATAATTTCACCGGCGCGATTCGAGTAACATCATCGGATCCGATATGTACTTGTCAAAGCGTTTAAGGAGGCAATAATACGGGACATCGGTTGTTATTGTCTCCGTGTTCTAACGACGCGATCACCGAAAGTCGAAACTTCGCTGCCGGTTACGGTCATCAAACTGTCGGGAAGGATCGCGAGTTCGGCAACCGCGAGAGAGAGAGATCCGATCCACCGCGAGTGAGAGAGTGATTAGAATCCGCCGCCTGGAGGGGGTAATTCGCGCAGATTAGAAGCGAACGCAGTTAAGCGGAAGAGTCAAAATCTGGCAGGCGTGGTGGATACACCAAATTGTCCAAGCTCCGCCCACTCCGCCGACTCCAAAGCTTTCCAACGCTCCAGCAGACTTCCCTCGGAAACAGCACGCTCACCGCTCACTGCTAGGATCTTAGCATCTAACTTGGGACAGGACATTGCGTGGACCTGCCTAAGGAAGCGGCAACACTCGAGCACGCCTTCACCGCATCAAGCAGATTCGAGGAAGAGGTGACTCCTTCGACGGCTAACGATTGTGCAGTGCAGAATTCGGCAGGGATCTCTGCCGAAGGGAATAAGGTAATCGAAGTCCTACAACGCCGATCACCAGAGTCGTGCAACAATGAGACCAAGAGACGCGCGAGTGGAACGAGGACCAAGGACGCGATCAGCAAGTTGGTGGAATTGTCGTCGACGGTGCGGAGCCCGCATACGTGTCGCGGAGAAATTCACGTTTGCTTCGAGCGTTGACAGGATCGGAGTCGATCCGCGTCACCTGAGAGAGGTCAATACCCGCGCGCAATAATACGGTTCGTATTATTGTGGCTTCAGCTGACTCTCTGCGGATTCGCAAGACACAGCTCTGCCTAAGCGGATTATCAGAGTTTCACGGATTCTCGTGAAACCGATTCATCTACAATTTCCTTTGCTTATTAATTTCCAGCCTACCTGTTCGAGACCAGAGGGACAACGGAGCCAGCTGGACTGCAGGAGTCGGACCGTCTCCCTCAACAACTCAGTCATTTGTACCTTAGAAAATAAATACGAATATTGCAGCTCAAATTCGGTATTGTTCGATAACCTTGCGTACGACCCCTTCCTAATTCCTTCACGTGAACCAAGCGGCTCAGCTTGGTTTCCTTTATAAATATTATTGCCATAACGAAAAAATTCAACATATAGGTGTACACATAATTTTTGTCTTATGCCTTATAGGTTCAATAAAACAATAGTAAGAACTCTTTTCTCTCTCTGTTTTCCGGGCTTGAGACCGGCAGTTGACCACATTAAAAAGATGTTTGTGTACGGTACCACGCCATACGAAAATGTTGCAATCATATAACTAATATCTATGTGGGATCGGAAGGTGGCAGGTCGGTGTGATTTAAAAACGGCACTCAAATCACGCGAACACTGTTTATTCGTACAAATTACATATACACGTCTTAATCCGCACGTCTTAACTCGTCTCGCGTCTTAACTCGTCTCGCGTCGTCTTCGTCTTATGATCGTCTTCGGCTGTCTCGAGGCACGGCTTTCCTCTCGACACGTCTTCTCGTCTTGCGTCCTGCGAACTCTTGAACTCGACTCTGCTTGACTGCTGACCGACCCTTTAAATATATGTCGCGCGTCGCATCACTCACGCACACACACACTCACGCACCGAATCACTCGCACCTTCGCGAAACGTCGCGCCTCCCGCCGATCGTCATTGTTTTTCCGCGACGCTTCGCCCGCTCGAACGTTCGCCCGCCTCGCGCCCCAGAACCTTCCTCGCGCTCCAGAACGTTCTTTCGGGTTCCCTAAAGTTCCTTCGCGTTCTCCAACGTTCTTTCGGCCGAAAATCCGCCACTACATCTAACATACACTGCCGTCCAAAAGTTTCCGGACACAGTATAGAAAAGCAATAGCACCAGTTTTTCTTTGGTAGCGGTTGAACGAATGACCTTCATGCATTGTTTACATCTCTCCTCTTATACGTACACTACTTCGAACTTCACTGACAAGGGGAGGACCAGACTTGTGGGTCACCGATTTTTATGAAATTTGGTGTGGAGCTTCATTTAGTCAAGATATGAACATGTGTGTTGTAAGAAGGCGCAACATTTTGTTGTTGTCGAGATATTCGACCCTGTATACGCCTACCAAATTTCAGTGCAATCGAAAAACTTTAATTTTTTGACCTTGAATATCTCGACAACAACAAAATGTTGCGCCTTCTTACAACACACATGTTCATATCTTGACTAAACGAAACTTCACACCAAATTTCATCAAAATCGGTGACCCACAAGTCTGGTCCTCCCCTTGTGAGTTCACGTTACGTACGAAATGTTGTTGATATTCTAATAGTTGGCCGAATGTGCTTGTCTCGTAAGGTCGACTACGGTCTGTAAAGCTTTTGTAAAGTCAGAATATTTATTACTTGTGTATTCATCACTTTTCTACATCAAAGTGAACTGGAAAGGCACCAAAAAAGGTGAGTATTTTATGGTTTCACCGAGTTTTAGACATATTTCTTTCATCGTAAACAAATGAATATTTTTAATTATTCTGAAAGATAAAATGGGTCGAAAAGTGAGAATAAGTAATGAGAAACGAGCCATTATCAACGCCTTACGTGAGGAAGGCTATACAGTGCGATGCATCGCGAAGAAACTCAAATTATCGAAGTCGGCGGTAGGAGACGCGATTACTCGTTACCAAATGACGGGCTCTAACAATGACAGAAAACGCACGGGCAGACCACGAGTGACCAGTAAAGCTGAGGATCAATTGATAGTCCTTATGTCCAAGCGAAATAGGAAGCTGACCGCACCGGAAATTAGATCGCAGTTCAATAATATGCACTCTAGTGACATATCCGTCACTACTGTAAAGAGGCGCCTCATTAAAGCCGGACTAAATGGCAGAGTTGCCATCAAGAAACCGCTCCTTAGGCGAGGCAACCGACTAAAGAGACTGCAATGGGCTCAAAAACACAAGCATTGGACGATACATCAGTGGAAACAAGTGTTATGGACTTATGAGTCCAAGTTTCAAGTTTTCGGTCAAAAACGTCGTGTGTATGTTCGTCGAAAGCCCGCAGAGAAAATGCACAAGAACTGCATAAGACCAACGGTCAAACATGGAGGGGGTTCTGTGATGGTTTGGGGGTGTTTCAGTCACGATGGCGTTGGTGACCTCTATAGAGTCAACGGAATTTTAGAACAGAAAGGGTACCACTCAATTTTAAGCAAGCACGCAATACCGTCAGGAAAGCGCATTATAGGACGAGGATTTGTAATGCAACAGGACAACGACCCAAAACACACCTCGAAGCTCTGCACTAGGTATCTCCAGCGCACAGAAGCACAGGGAGAGGTAAAAATTATGAACTGGCCACCCCAATCCCCAGATCTTAACCCGATCGAACTCCTCTGGGAAGAGCTAGATAGACGTGTGCGACAGGTTTGTCCAACGTCAGCAGAACATCTTTGGATGTTCCGTCACATCTCCAGGACATCCTCCAGAAAGAATAGGAAACAATACCATCATCGGTACTGGAAAAATTAATTAAAAGAATGCCGAAATTAGTCAAGAAATTACTTGCCGCAAAAGGTGGTTTCTTTGATGAGAAAAAAGTCTGAGTTTTTCTTATATTAGTGAGCGTTTGTAATAATAGTATTTATGTATTTCATTTTGTTTTTTAGTTTTTGTTATAAATAAATGAATTCTAACATTTTCGCTACAATCTGTCGCAGTTTTCATGATATTTCATCATTTTGTACCCTTGTCCGGAAACTTTTGGACGGCAGTGTAAATGAACTGATATACCTTGTTTAATCAGATTTCGGAAACTAATAATAGCTCCGGCTGGGTTTACCTATATTTTATTGTCACTGGACCGGTCAGAATTGCGCCTGGAGCTGGCGGGGGGGGGGGGGGGGCATATCTTCTGTACATCACATACTTTCTACTTGACCCACATCTTTGCATTTTGAATGCTTTTTTGGGTTTAAATGTTCCGCTCATATTGCCTTAAGGTGCTAACTTTAATCTTACATTTGGGTCTTCGGTGCTTGACTGTGATACACTAGTCCCAGATTCTGTCAAACTCAACTGCCAAAGTCCAGTTTCACACCTTTCGAGCACTTGTTCACCACTAGTTGATGCAATTGGTGCACACTGTTCTTGTGGTGCAGTTGCACTTTCTTGCAGCGCAGTTGCACTTCCTTGCAGTGCAGCTGGATTGTCCTCTTCCACATCAGCCGCTGCCCTCCTTCTTTTGTGTCTGTAGAATGCAGTCCGGCAGGATCCACATGTAATGTCATTTATGGACACTTCTTTATGAAAGACTTCTGTTAATGTTTCAACATCTTCCAGCGTTGTGATCTCTTTTTTAATGCCTGGTACTTTTTTCACTAATCTTTCGCAAGAAGCACACACTTGGTGGTTCGTTTTATTAGATGCCATTTCGTAGACGATGGTAAGTCTTGTACTAACAATATTATCAGACAAACACTTTTATACAGACTCCTTCGAAGCGACAGAGTAGAAATCAACACACAAAAACAATGGTGGCATAGAGCAATGGCGTGTCGATGGTGTCGATGATGCGCTACCTAGACGTCGCCAATCGGTGTAACAAACGCCATTAACTACTACCACGCCATCTATTTCGTTTGGCACCGTTGTAATTTGTGTAGTATTGGTATCCTAATACAGGAGTCACCAATTCTGGACAGAAAATAAATGTAATAGATTCGTTCAATATTTGAGGAATTAAACATATAATAATATATTAATTTTTTTAACTATGACGTACTTTTTTGTAATTTTTGAAAAAACTGAGGTGTTTGGGAATGGTCCAAAGAAAGCGAGAAAAAAGTTTGGTAATTGTATATTGTACGGCGCGCAGGCGCCAAACGAACTAGTTGCTAAGAAAGAACGCAGGGCGGCGCTGCAGGAGCGGAACTGCTTGACGAGGGGACCAGCTGCACAGGCTTTGAGCACCAGTCGTGTTGAGCCGATCTCAACCTGGTCGCATTGGTGAGCAGTTAACGGACAAAGACTCATCGGCGCCATTACGGCAAACAGTGTTTCGGAGTTAGTCGGGGTGCTGGGCGGAATAGGCCCCGATTGTACCGGTGCATGTGCGAGAACTAGCCTAGACGCGACGTGTGCGTAATGAGTGGCAATAAAGGATCGTTGGGTATCTCGAGTCGTTCTATTGTACTTCCCCTTTTCCCGCGTTTCGCCATTATGGCAACGACGCCCGTGGCCGAGAGGAGTGGAGTGCTATTACTTGAGGCTGGAAGCCTTTACAATATCGCGTAATGTTCGAGAAATTAAATGTATAATTCTATATTAATTTTTTTTAACTATGAAGTCCCGTTCTGGGAGTTTTGGCAAAAATTGAGGTGTTAGGGAGTGGTCCAAAGAAAGCGAGAAAAAAGTTTGGTAATTGTTCATCGTGTAATATTCGAGAAATTAAATATATTATTCTTCATTGTTTTTTTAAACTATGGCGTACCTTTCTGGGAGTTTTGGCAAAAATTGAGGTGTTAGGGGATGGTCTACAGAAAGCGTGAAAAAAGTTTGGTGATTGTTCCGTGGGTTTAAGATAGTGAAAAAAAAATAATATAACCGAAATCATTGATTTTTGCATTGTTTCTTTAATGCTAAAAATCCAGACGATCTTTTTCTAATTGCCCATCAAAAACCCGACATTTTCGTTTTTTTAAATCCCGTAGCTCATTCCGCTCCCAAGATATGATTTTTTAACACATTTTTAGAAATTCATTTTTTACTCGAATACCGTTTGAGATACAGGGTTAAACATTGGTGACAAATTGTCTTTCTATGACACAAACATCTCCTTAAATTAGCGACTTAAAATGCGCTGGGGCAATTTTTACATGCTTACCCGGCTACGGCCTTTGTCGCTAACGGTCTTTTCGTTCAAAGCGCGGTAGTCTATTACCATGCGCCAGCGTTTATTGCCCTGCGCATCTGGCTTTTTCGGAACTATCCAGAGTGGACTGTTGTACAGCGAGCAAGAGGGTTCTATGATCCCTTCTTTAAGGAGTGCGGTTACCTGGTTATCGATCTCTCTCTGATGGACTGGGAGGTACCTGTATTGACTCGTGTTAATTGGGACGTGGCGTCGTCTGTTGTGTGAATGGAGTGGTCGAAGTTCGGCGCCTTTCCCAGGTTGTCTCCGGGCACGAAGAAGCGATCCGGGAACTGTTACTGTCACTAAATGAAGCACATGTTCATGTTTATCTCTATTCAAGTGTTGGAGATCCAGATGCTTCACTATTTCTTTGACTCTTTCTTCAGGCGACGAGTACTTCCTCGGTGGATGCTTATAGTATTCCTCTTCGGATGAACTGATTATATCGTAGGGGAAGATTTCCTGGTCGTCAAATTCTATTTCGAATTTTTCGTCGCTTGTGTTTGTTGCCGTAACTTGGCAGGAACCGTTGTCGTTCGTCACTGCTGCTTCGCCGATGAATATATCGTTATGCGTTTTGATACGCAGAAGGTGGCCATCGCGAATTGTGGTATTGGCTAAACGTACCGCGATGCGTAGTGTAGTTGGTCCTGGTATTGTATAGCGGTTGCTCAAATCCCCGAATTTCCTGATTTCCTCCTCTTCCTCCTTCTGATTCGGATAATTGATAAATCTTATCGGTCTGGTTGATCTGTCTTTTTTCACCAAGGTTTTATGGTAATTGGAAATCTCTGCCTCTACTTCGAGCAAGAAGGGACTTCTCAATAGTCCAATTGCAGAAGGTAATTTTAAGCCCTTGATTGCGTAAAACAAGACTGGAATCTCATTAATGTGGATACATACGGTTCCTATGGTAAGAATTGGTACTGAAGCTACATCGGTTATCTCTACTTCTTCTTCATAAATCTCTGCTTTCTGCAAATCGAGTGCTTCCAGCATTATCAGGTTTACGGCAGCTCCCCCGTCGATTAGGAATTCACCGAATTTTTCGGCTACTTTCGGGACCTTTGCGTGTATCCTCTGAACTGGTGCTTCTTTCACTAATGCTTTCTTTTTCTCTTCTTCTTTGTCGTTCATCCTCGGCGTGTTTATTCCGTTTGGTTGCTTGACCGCCGGCGAAGCGACCGCGATTGAAGTTTAAATGATTCGAATCATTATGCTTAAGACTACTCGGTCGAGGGCTTGGACTCCTCGATGTGGCTCGAGTAGGGTTGGTTTGTGATTTGCCATCTGGACACTCGCAGATGCATTTGCAGCGGCGCTGGGTCGTCCGGTAGTTATCCGTCCTTTTTTCTGCACTTGGGCGCCTTGGAGATCGCTCGTAGCGCCGGTCAGAGACATATGAACGCTCTGGGGATCTTGACCTACCATAATAGTCTAAGGCAAATGAACACACGGGGCTCCTCATTCGTGTTAGTCGATTCCTCGGTGCGAAATTCTTGAATGCGTTGCCAGTGCGGGGTGAAGGAATTGTCGCTCTTTCGGTGTTCCATAAAACCTCCTCGGGGACGATCTTCTTCATATCTTCTTCTTTCTCCTCTGCAGTCTTCGGCCCTCGACCAATCAGTCCAGCTTCGGCTGGTTTCGAGCATCTCCTCGAAGACTTCTTCCAAACTCTTGAATTGCCGTGGATTCACTCTTCACGTGTACCGCGTTGGTAACTCGTTCGCGAAATGTTTAATTATTTCCTTTTCCGTGTGAGTGAGAACATCTGTGTTACCGCCTCCATATTCCTCATTGATTGCCGAGCGCGTATTGTGCAACAAATGCTGCGCTCTATCTATATACTCGCGCACTGTTTCTTCGTGACGAATGTGGAGACGCTCAATTTCGGCCTGAAACGATAGTAGGCTACGACCCGGCGCGAAACACTTTTTGAAGGATTGCAACATTTCCACTACTGTTTTAAAAGATTTACCGTCAACGGATTCCCTAGCTGGACCATTCAACTTCGCCAATGCTACGTCAAGATACTTGGATTCTAATGATTGTGGAAGGATAGACTTTCCATGTTCCACGCACTGAACAAACTCTTTCAAACTACCTGACTTCCCGCTAAATTCAGGAATGCTTTGAGCGGCTTGTTGGATCGCAGATCGTGTCTTCATCTCGATCATGAGAGCAGTTAAATCACTGTTTCCTAAGGCCATTTTGCCTTTTAAAATGAACACTTGAGTTTACAAATTGAGAAATAACACTGAGAAAGATAGAGAAAGAATACTCAAGGGTTTCAGAAGGAAGCCACTATTCTTGAGTATCCCACCGCTGTCACCAATTTGTTACGAGGGCAGGAGCGAGTAGGAGAGCCCGAGTTCTCACTTAGGATTCGTACAGAGTCTCACGACTCCAAACCTCTCAGGGGATTAGCAAATCCAATAAATAGTCGCCGGGATCGAGGTTGTATGATGCCTATTTAACTCCGAATATGTTCCAGTGCGCTTGGCACTGAAGGACATTGGCAGAAAAATATTCCTCATACAAGTCTTCCCGTCGGTCGAAACTTACTGAACGTAGAATTTTGGATTTGGATAGGAGGATACTAGCTTGATATAGTTCACTGAGCTGCATAGGCAAAGATGGTCACCCAAGACTAATATTGCTGGGAATAAGGACGTCTCGAGCGGCTAAGAAGTCCTAATTTGTGTGGGTTCTTTCCTCTAAAAGATTCTCAGTGTTAGGTTTTTGACAGCCGGCATATGATTCGACACAGTGATCTGAAGATAAAAATATGATCTCTGTATTCAAAGGAACGTAAAAAGATATCGAATAAAATAAGGTGCAAATAGAGTACAATTTATGTTCAGTGTGTGTTCGGTGTTACAATTACATGTGTACCTCATCTGTTTTGTTCGCACAATATTCAATCGCAATGAACTTCTGTACTCGTAAACTAAATCTCTAATAGTCGCACTAATGCGTAAAGGTTGGTTGAAAGTAACTTGTAACCGATCTTGCTCGGAGTAACCCCGTACTCCACTAAGCAAAATGCTAGTTAGAACTGCTTCGAAAGTGCAGAGCACGATCTACTACTCGGTTGGGCAGAGCTTTGCCCGTTGAAAGATGATGAGAAACTAATTCTGATGATCCTAGTTTTTGAGGGTTTATATACTCAAAAACTACTCGACTTTGGATAAAAGGTGGGGCAAAACTCCCTTAGCGTTGCGAGTGGGTTCTAGGATATGACCAAATTTGGTCATGTGTCGGGTGCAGCTTGCGTGGTGCTGCACGTGTACTTTGTGTCAGGGGTAAGTGGGGATGTTTACATGAGTGAGTGTATTGTTCGAAGCTCCTTCCACTCGAAGTCACTCCGTCTTTTTGATATTTCATGGGTAAGGAATTAGGTTGGAATGAAGGTTTAACACAGGAAGAAACACGTTAATTGAGCCGAGATGAAATCCGTTTATTGGCTCTTGTGGGAAAAGCCCGAAGGCATAAAAACCCACGATGATTCACCTTACACTCCGTCACTCGATTTTTTGCACGCACAACTTCGCCGTTCGAGGAGCTAGACCGTATGGTTTGTATGATTTCGTCTCGTGGCGAAAAATATGGCGTTCTAGCCTCGTGGCTGAAGGTGGTGTTATTAGCCTCGTGGCCGAAAGAGGTCTGTCTCGCGCCGCGCCGGACGGCAACGGCCGAACATACGCGCGACGATCGGGGCCCCTCGAACAAACGACTCCCGATCGCGAACGCCCGGCTCTCCACGCGCCCGGCGCGATACGCGTTACATATCGAGAATCGCCGTGGCGTATCGTCCTAAAAACGTTTGCCACCAAACATTCTCCCCCCGTTGGGAGTACTTGCGAGCAATATTATTCTAGTCTTATGTACATGTTGTCGAGTCTCTTATAATTACCGGTTTACAACCTTTAAACTTACGTTCTATGAACACAGAAAAATTAAACTCAAATAGAGAATCTAATAGAAAATAACCAATGATAGTCAATCTAATCGGGTAAGATCCACAATGCCGAAGAAGAAACCAGAAGAAGAACAAACAAAAAGAAACGAAACATGCATTGCTGCTTTAGTCCTTAACAGCTGCTTTAAGGAATATTTAAAGAGTGGTAGGGAGGGGGCAAATCGACGTCGTGTTCCGTTTGAATAGTCCTTGCGTCGTCTTCACGGTGACCACTCTGACCACACCGTCGCCACCAGGATGTAACTCGACCACTCGTCCCAATCGCCACTGCATACACGGTTGATTCTTGTCGATCAGTGCAACTACAGCGTCTTGCTGTATGTTGACGGTGGGATTGATCCACTTTTGTCGCCTTTGCAACTCGCTCAAATATTCGAGTTGCCATCTCCGCCAAAATTCTGCTCGCATCTTTGTGATTAGTTGCCAAGATATGAGGCGGTTGTCTGAAACACGATCAAAATCATTCTCAGTCAGCATCGTGAGGGGTCTCCCAATGAGAAAATGCGCAGGTGTTAATGCGATTGGATCATTCGGATCTGAGGAGAGAGGACATAATGGACGCGAATTGAGGATCGCCTCGATTTCTACCGTCAAGGTAGTCAATTCCTCGTACGTGAACAAAAGATCGCGCATGACCCGTTTGAGATGATGCTTGCACGATTTCACGGCCGCCTCCCATAGGCCGCCGAAATGAGGCGAAAGAGGCGGGTTAAAATGCCATTCGATTCTTTTGCTCGACGTAAATTCATAGAGTCGCGAGTGGAATTCTTCGGATTCTCTTAATGCAAAAAGCTCGCGAAATTGACTATTTGCCCCGACAAAATTCATTCCGTTGTCCGAATACACATGGCCTGGAATGCCTCGACGACTTGTGAATCGCCGTAAAGTCGCCAAGAACGCGTCCGTGGATAGATCACTCGCGATTTCGATGTGGATCGCCTTCGTTGACATGCAGATGAAAACGCAACCGTAGACCTTCACGGTTCCGCGATTCCGATGTTTTTTCTCCTTGATTAATATAGGACCGAAATAGTCGACTCCCGTGTGATAAAACGCCGGTGCGTTGTCCACTCTTGACTTAGGCAAATCGGCCATTTTATACGTTGCCGCTACGGGCCGAAAACGTATACATCTCACGCAATGCCGAACGATCTTTCGCACCTGGTTTCTGCCGTCGAGTATCCAAAATCGCTGTCGGATGTGATATAAGGTCGATTGAATCCCGGTATGATAATATCTTTCGTGCGTCTGTCGGATTATTAGATCGGTTACGTGATGCCGCGAAGGTAGAAGCATTGGAGTTCTCTGGTTCGACGGTATGTCGGCTTTGTGTATTCGGCCACCAACGCGGAGTATGCCCATTTCGTCGATTAATGGATTTGGAGATCCTAATTTCGCGCACTTGACCTTCCCCTTGCTCGAGAGACGATTGATCTCGTCTTGGAAGTGTGTTCGTTGTATCGAACGGACAACACGTTGTTCGGCGTCGTCGATCTCTTCGATGGTCAGCGCGCCCTTGACGGTCTTCGCATGCCGAAAACGTAGGCAATAAGCGACGACTCGGATCAATCTCGTATACGACGAAAATCGCGCGAAAATCTCGTCCGTTGGCAATTGCGTGACCATGCAAAACTGTTTTTTAATTCCGGGTAAATCGTCTTGCGACATCTCGACATTTTGAGGCCATGCTGACTCGAGGTGAGCTAACCACGAAGGACCTCTAAACCACGAGTCATTTTTTAGAAATTCATGAGGCAGCTGACCTCTTGACAACGCATCGGCAGGGTTTTGTTCGGATCGTACGTGTCGCCGCTCCGCGTCTTTGCTCGTCTCCTGTATTTCCGTGACGCGACTCGCTTCGAAAACCTTCAACACGCTCGGATGTTTTTTCAGCCACTGGAGAACTATCGTCGAATCAGACCAAAAAACTGTCTTGTTTACGCGAAAAACTAATATTTTATGTACGTCGTGGTATAATCGCGCGAGTGTTAAAGCGCCGCAAAGTTCGAGTCTCGGAATCGTCTGTTCCTTTAGCGGAGCTACCCGTCCCTTGGAACAAAATAATTGCACGCGAATTTTGCCCCGTCCATTACACGAGCGCACGTACAGGCAAGCCCCGTAGCCGGTTTTGCTCGCGTCGCAAAATCCATGTAGCTGGATGTCGACTGACTCATTTATTGACACGAATCGATTAATTCTAAGATTGTCGATTAGAAAGAGTTGTTCCGCGAACGATGGCCACGCGGTATGTAACGCACTAGTCACGGATTCATCCCAAGTAGTTTTGGCCTTCCAACATTTTTGCATGATCACCTTCGATATAAGAATTACCGGACCGAGCAGACCGAGGGGATCGAAAATTTTCGCAATTTCCGATAAGATATACCGTTTAGTGGTTCTTTCGACGGGCTCGATGCGTTTGACAGTGTACAACAGGTCGTCTTGTTGCGCGTTCCATGAAATGCCGAGGGTCTTATGCACCGGATTTTCGTCCGTAAGAAAGTCAATATTCGTAGTTTTTTCGGTTAATCTGTTCAGGGCTTCAGGGTGATTTGACGCCCATTGGCGTATCTCGAATCCGCCGCGTTTCAATATTTCGATTACTTCGTCTTGAATTTGCACGATTTTCTCCAACGTGTCCGCGCCCGATAACAAATCATCAACGTATAAATCGCGCATCAAGACTTCAGCTCCGATCGGATAATCCGCGCTCTCGTCACTCGCCAGTCTCTGAACGGTTCGAATAGCGAGAAACGGGGCCGACGATACGCCGAACGTAACCGTGTTTAATTCGAAAACGCGTATTTTCTCATCCTGCAGCCAAAATATTCGCTGATATCGGCGATCGTCGGAATGAATCGAAATTTGTCGGTACATTTTCGTTATATCCGCGGTAATCACGTATTTATGACTTCGGAAACGCAGAAGATGCTCAAAAAGTTTTAACTGTATGGGCCGACCATCAACCTGTCGTTGAGTGAGACTCCCTTGCTTGTTCTAGCCGACGCGTCGAAGACTACACGTGTTTTCGTCGTCGCGCTCGTCGATTTTATAACCGCGTGATGCGGAAGATAATATCCGGATTGTGATTCGTCGGTTACTAATGACATGTGGCCCAGGTTAATGTACTCGTTCATAACGCGGTGATATTCTTCTTTAAGACTCGTATTCGCGTTTAGTCTCCTTTGCAGGGCCATGAATCGTCTCAAGGCCGTCGCTCGCGAATCTCCGAGATCCCGATCCGTACTGCGAAACGGAAGCCGAACGGTGTATCGTCCAGAAAGTTCGCGGCCCACGTTTCTATTAAAATGCACCTCGCAATCGGTGTTTTCCGATAGCTCGACTTGACTCGCATTTGCATCTTCAATCAACCAAAATTTTGCTATTTGTTCCTTTAATTCGGTTAACTGACACGATACTCGATTTCCGATTTTTTCACTCGTTTTCCCGCCGGCGACGGCCCAACCAAGCTGTGTTTTTTGTAGGAAAAGATCGTAACCGTCACGAGATAAATCACACTGCCCGATCGATAATAACGATAAAGTCACGCCTGAGCCGAAAAGAACGTCAATCCTTTGTGGCAGATGGAACTGTGGATCGGCCAGTTTCACGTTTCTCGGTATCTTAATCAATTCGCGAGGAAAAATTTCGTCCGGTATGTGGTCGGCGATCTTCGGAATAATCAAAAAAGAGAGCGTCTTATTAAAATTACTATGGATCGAATAAAATGTACACTCGACTGTGCCCTTGGAAATCGTACTCGTATCGTTAATCATTCCGACACTGAATGACCGCTCGCGTACCGTTAAGCCTAATTTTTCAACCAGCTCTTCCGTGATGAAATGTGCTGTTGCACACGTGTCTAGTAACGCGCGACATTTTACGAATTGACCGTTCCGATCCTTGATGCGTATTTTGGCACTTAACATAAGTTGAGATTGCAGGGCTCGCGACGTAAAACCGTATGCAATCGCGTCTAGTCGCGTCGATCCTACCTTTTCCGCCGAATCCGTGGCGCTGCTCGTCTTTGTTGCATCCTGACTGGCGCTGGCCTTAGGAGAGGTGCCGTGTAGAAGGGTGTGGTGAAAATTTGGACACATTTTACAATGCGACCAAGTACATTTCCCGCCATGCGCGCGCAAACAATTTTTACACAGGATTATCTTTTTTACAAAGTTCCACCGCTGTGGCACCCCCATTTTTTGAAATTCGTGACACTGGTGTATCGAATGGGCTTTCTTTTTACAGACTACGCAACTCAAAGACGTGCCGGTCACGAACGTTCGCGCGCCGTGTTCCCCCCTTCGCATCTTTGATCCGTTTTGTTCCCTTCCGTCGAACGATCGTTTATTGTTACCCTCCGGTTTAGAATGCGGCGTGCCTTGTTCAAACGTGGAAAGTCGAAAAGCTGTTTCCGAAATAAACTTATGGGCCATTCCACGTGAAAACGATCACTTTTGGCAGCAGGTCCTCTGATTTTGTTTAAATTGTAGTATGCTGTAGTTTTTGCAAAATAATGGTAAGTTTAATTCATCATTTCGCTGAAACAAAAAACGTTAGAAGAATACGGGATGTTGAAAATCGCGAAAAAGTGCATTTTTGCCAAAACTTGGCCCCATAAATGAATTAATATCCCCGAAACTATGGCACTTATCGCGAAGTTTTTTTTTCAAACTATACGAGAAAGAACCGCCCTTTCTGAATATATTTTTGTTTTTGTTATGGCAACCATTTTTCTACCTGAAAATTGTTAATTAATTTTTATTTTACAAAAACGGCGACGTGCTCACGCTTTTAAAAATCTGAAAAAAAAATATGTTGTTAGTTGGACTTTTCTCGATCTCTATAGTAAATTTCGTTTTGTTCTTTTCATAATTGTGGTCAGGGTGGAGCTCCAAAGGGAGTCAGGTACGGTTCCAAGCGCCACGCACTAGAGAATAGACCCTCGGATCGGGTCCATACTACACCTACACTGTTGATTTGAATGAATAAGTGGATTCTGGGTGCGTTTTTACGATTGCTGTTTATCCTATTATTATCTAGTGTTACCAAATAATTTATAGTACAATAATTGTTTAATATTCAAGCGATCGAATAAAGAAGTTCCGCGGATTAAAACGGGTCAACTAGCGTGCACGAAGAAATGCTCGTAGCCGCAATAGACAATCCGTCAGATTAATCGCGCGTCGTTAAATTCTCTTATTCTATTGTCGGTAATCGGTTCGGTTAAGTCGCGATGCAAAAAGGTTCAAACCTTTGTAGCCGCGATAGTAGAAAAACCGAAGGCAAACTCGCGAAAAAACAGCCAAACACGAGGCACAAACTCGCGCGCGATCGGTAACGTTCCGAACGTTCGCGAAGGGTCAACGTTTGGCCTCGGGCGATGAACGCGGTAACCCCGGATAGAAGATTCGGGAAGAAGAAGATAAAGGATTCGCGAGGAAAGTCATTGCCCGAGACGAAGAGGAGTGGGGATATTTCCCCCAAAATTCCGCGGTTTCGGAGGTGCAAGGGCTCCGAAAACCGGTCACTTGATTACTGGCTCTTGAAGTAGCAAGACGTCTAGAAGCAAATCGAAGAAGACTAAGAAGATTCATTTTCGAGGACTTGCAGAAAAGAAGACCGATTGTTCCACCGTCGTCGTGCGGAACAGGGCCTACTGCCACATCCGCAACGCGAAAGATCACGCAGCCTTCCCCGTAGGCATAAGCCTCACTTTTGGCAGGAGCCGAAAATCACGGACCATCGAGCAAGTGTTAACTATAAACGCTCGACCCGTGCGCGAGCTGAATCCGACGTACGAAACCGTGCGTGCTTTCATTAGAAAGAAAATACACGCGGCGATGTGTCTCGACTCGCCGAAAACGGGGAATGGAGTCTCCAAGCTGAAGTCACGGGTACACAGCCACGCTGCAACGGCGGAAGAAGAGAATACCGGACGCTCCTGTTTATTCTGCAAGGGACCACACCGAATCACGGAATGCAACGACTTTAAGCGATTGGACCAGAAGCAGCGTTTTGAGGCTGTGAAAATCAGAGCCGGCTGCATTCGCTGTCTGCAATCCGGACACAGTTTTTACGAGTGTGACAACCCGAAGGAGTGTAATAAGTGCAAAAAGAAGCATCACCCGCTGCTGCACTTCCCGGAACCGACCACCGCCAAGAAGCAAGGACCTGCGAAGCAAAACACTCGGCAACGACCCAGATCTAGGCAGACGGAGTCGAAGAAGGAAGACGACAAGAACGTCACTTCCAAGGGTGCCGACGTGCACGCGCATTGCAGCACCGGAAAAAGCAGTGGGAACGAGGAGGTAACCCTCGCCCCTGCAATGGTGCGGGTCCACGCGAAGGATGGAGGAGCTCGCGAAATACGAGCTCTCATCGACATGGGATCCCAGAAGTCGTTCCTGTCCGAGAATCTCGCACAGGAATTGAGGCTGGAGAAGAAGAGGGCCCCGGCTCTTATTAGCGGCTTGGGAGGCACGCCTCAACCCATCAAGCACCGGGTGCAGGTGGGTCTCAGTGCAGCAGGGGATGCAACCCCGCTGTATCAAGCGACTACGTACGTGATTCCGAGAATCACCACGTATCGCACGCCAGCCCGAACTCCTTGCGCAATGCAGCAGTTCCGGGATTTGGTACTGGCAGATCCGGACCCAACAAGCCCCACACGCATCGATATACTGATCGGTGCAGATTTGATGGCCAGCACGCTTCGAGACGGGACTCGAATCCTTGGAGAAGACCAACCGGTGGCGATGAACACGGTGTTCGGATGGGTGATTTTCGGCAAGACAGGTGCAGCCGGAAATCCGAGGGAACAGTTGCACACGATGCACTGCACTGCGCTGGAGTCCCTAGATCACGCGATAAGGCGGTTCTGGGAGACAGAAGAAGTACCCTCAAAGAAAACCCTCACGCCGGACGAACAAGCATGTGAAGATTACTTCGCCAAGACCGTGACCCGAAAGGAGGATGGAAGATTTGTTGTGCGGATCCCGTTTCAACATCCTCGACCGGCAGAAGCACTGGGAAGCTCCTGGAAGAGCGCGCTAGCTGCCTTGGCAAGGATGTGGAAAAAACTACGGGACAATGACGAACTCATGCAGCAATACACCGAGTTTCTCGGGGAGTATGAGTCTCTCGGACATATGAAGCGGCTCCAGGAATTCGACGAGAAACGAGTTTTCATCCCACACCGAGCCGTACTGAGAGCCGACAGCACAACAACAAAACTACGTGTCGTGTTTAACGCAACGAACAGGACAACGAGCGGAGAATCCCTGAACAGCATCCAGTACGTTGGACCAAGGTTGCAGAAGGATATAACCTCCCTCCTAATGAATTGGAGATTGCACAGGTACGTACTGGTTGCCGATATCGAAAAGATGTTTAGGCAAATTCTTATCGCACCGGAGGATCGGCAATTCCAAAATATCGTCTGGCGGAATCCTGACTCCGAGCGTTTGTTGACGTATGAGCTGCAAACCGTGACGTATGGAACCGCGAGTGCCCCTTACCTCGCGATGCGTACGCTGCTGGAGCTCGCGGAGAGAGACGGAGGAAAATTCCCCGCGGGAGCCGACGTATTAAAAAATAGCGTGTATGTGGATGACGTTTTTTTGAGAGCAGACACGAAAGACACGCTTGCCGATATTCGCAGCCAGGTATGCAGCATGTTAGCAGGAGGAGGATTCCACTTGCGGAAATGGGCCGGAAATGACCCGGAACTGCTGCGGGACGTTCCACAAGGAGAACACGCATTAGCTGTGGATTTAACGCTCTTTGACGAATCGGAACTGAAAGTACTTGGACTGCGATGGTTACCAGCGAGCGACCAGTTTCATTTTAATTTGCAGCGATATCAACCGTTGAGTGTAACACCAACGAAAAGAATTCTGTTTTCAGAAATCGCGAAATTGTTCGACCCTCTCGGCTGGTTATCGCCGATTGTGATTCGTGCCAAGATCCTACTGCAGACTCTCTGGTTGGAAAAAATTGGCTGGGACGAACCCGTTTCAACGAATACACAGCAGACCTGGAACACATTCTGCGAGGATTGGACAAAACTGGAGGCTCTAAGGATACCAAGATGGCTGAGTTACGAGAACAGGATAACATCAGCCGAACTCCATGGATTTTGCGATGCCTCAATAGCAGCGTATAGTGCAGCAGCTTATCTACGCATACAAACCAGCACCGGCGAAGTTACTTCGACTCTAATTATGGCAAAAACGCGTGTGGCTCCTTTGAAAACACTGAGCGTGCCAGTATTAGAATTAAACGGTGCTGTGTTATTGTCTGAGCTATTATCACACATACAGGAATCCTTAACTGATGTGATCGAGAGAACTGTGTGCTGGTCGGATTCAACCATCACCCTCGCATGGCTCAGGAGACATCCGTCAACGTGGAAGAAGGTAATCGCAAACCGAGTATCGAAAATTCAAACATCGTTGCCGAAAGCGGAATGGAGACACGTGCCTACACGCCACAATCCAGCGGACCTCAACTCCCGTGGTGTGGAAGCTGAGAATCTACTCAGCTCCACGATGTGGATGCATGGACCAAGCTGGTTAATCCAATCCGAAGAGAATTGGCCGGCAACACCTGCAGATCTATCGACGGAACAAGGAAAACGAGAGGTAAACACGCACACAGTTATCCAAACAGAAAACTGGGAGTTTTTGTTGCGATACTCTACGTGGAGCCGACTATTACGCGTCACCGCGTATTGTCTGCGATTCCTGAGGATCCTACGCGGCGGAAAAACTGCAACAGCAGACCGATGGCTGGACCCCGAAGATCTGCAGGAAGCTACAGAGAAAATTGCCATCCACCTGCAACGAGTGCATTTCGGTAAGGAAGTCGAGTGTTTGAAGAAACAACAGCCTCTACCCGCAAAGTCCAAACTCCGTGCGCTCGACGTGTTTGTTGACAAACGCGGCGTGCTACGGGTCGGGGGGCGGCTGCGACATTCGAAACTTCCAGAAGATACAAAATTTCCGATTGTTTTGCCGAAGCATTATGTGAGTGATTTGATAATTCGACAGTGTCACAGAAATACATTGCACGGTGGAATCCAGCTGACGATGCATACAGTGAGACAACGGTTTTGGATCATCGGATGCAGAAGTGCCACGCGAAGAATGACTCATCAGTGTGTGAAGTGCACCCGATGGAGAGCAGAAACCGGAAGTCAGAAGATGCAAGATCTGATACCTGACCGATGCACACCGGCAAGACCATTCACGGTGACCGGAGTGGACTACGCTGGACCATATCGGGTACGAGATTCGGCTGGAAGAGGTAAGTCTGCACACAAAGCTTATATTGCCGCATTTGTGTGTACAGCGACGAGAGCAGTGCATATCGAGTTAGTGCATGACTACTCGACAGCTGCTTTCCTCGCTGCACTCTCTCGGTTTGTCGCTCGTCGAGGACTTCCGAGCTGCATACGCAGCGACAACGGAACCAACTTCGTAGGAGCGGATCGAGAACTCATGCAGGAATTCCGGAAGAGTTGCAATTCACCGGAAGTGCGTGAAAAGTGCAGCGAGTTAGGGATACGCTGGAGGTTTAATCCCCCCAGCGCCCCTCATTTTGGTGGTTTACAGGAAGCAACAGTGAAGTCAGTGAAACATCATCTGAAAAGAATCATGGGAGAATTTACGCCAACAACGGAAGAGATGAACACCATCCTGTGTCGGATAGAAGCGAGTTTGAATTCGCGGCCGATTGCACCGTTGAGCGAGAACCCAGAAGAATTTGATGCACTGACCCCTGGACACTTCCTCATCGGTGGACCATTAAATGCATCACCGATCACACCTGTAGCGGAGGAGCCGGTATCGAGATTAACCAGATGGCAAATGGTACAGAAGATACACGAACAATTTTGGAGGAAATGGACACGAGATTATTTGGTTCACCAGCAAAATCGGTACAAGTGGCAAACCACCAAAACATCGCTGAAGAAAGGGGACATTGTTGTGGTACAGAACCCTCTTCTCCCCCCGAACCATTGGGAACTAGGAAGAGTCGAGAACGTTCTACCAGGCAAGGATGGACTTGTGCGTGTGGTAGAGGTCAGGACCGCGAAAACAACTTACACACGTCCGATTACACGTATGTGTAAGTTGACGGACGTCGACCTACCACCAAAAGACGATACCCCTCAACCGCCTGGAAAATAGGAGTGTGGGACCTGGTGAGCATCGCGGGAGAGGCACCAACCAAGGATGGTCACCTCTAACAAGGAACCTCGCATGCGAACTACCAAAATATTAGGAGGAAAAACGAGGTGACTTACTCCCTTCCTAATAGGTAAGTAAAACCAAGTAAGGAGAGGACAAATTTGAAGCACCTTCCCCCGAGCTCCACGACGACCAGGCAGTCAGTTTCAACGGAATCGTCACCTACAAAGCATCGACTCAGATTAAAATCGAACGACATGGCTGACGAACGACTGACGCAGGAATTTGACGCGATCATGCGTTTAGCGGAGAACGCAAGCCGGATGGCTGATCAGCCGACAAGCGAGCAGCCACCCGCGGTACCGGAACAATTCCGCGATACTCAACCGTCGCCAGGGACATCGGTTGCACCATCGGTGAACAGCGAGGCGACCACGGTAGTGCGACCCCAAGTCGAGACGCAACAGGAACAGGGTCCGCAAACGGTACAGCAAGTGCCGAGTAATCGAATCACCGGACCTCCACTCAGTATCAACCTGGGGTGGTTCCAGCTCGAAATACCGGCACACGTACCTACAGTGGTACGCAGATACCGAGCCGGAACGCCCGGAGGACGTTACTACGTCCGATGGGATCGGCAAGGGAGGCTAACCTCGCTACTTTGGCGACCGGTACCAGTTCCGCAACCAGCAGCGATCACACCCCCGCAATCCCACGAGCGCTCGGAAAGACGGACCAACCAACGATCCGCCTCGACAACGTCTCAGGCAACGACACCCCAGGCCCCCAGTGGAAGCAGGCGGACGAACTGAGACGAAAATTCTACGCAGACCTGCACCGACGCGGATTAATTAACCACGACGCAGTGCTGCAATTAATAGACGAAACGGAGGGTGGGAGACAACGAGTACGAGCTTCAATGCGGGAGGTACGACGAGATGCGAGGAGGGAACGTCGCAGATCGCCCTACGAGCGTAGAGGCCGGAGGAGCTACCCGGCGCGACACTCTCCACCACGTCGGTAAGTCAAGACTTCCAAATTGCATTGTAATGTCGAGATTTCGCGAGTTTGCCGAAAAATTTCCGTTCTCTATTGGGTTGCGGCGCTGCCGCAAGGGGGGCGGTGTGTTTAATATTCAAGCGATCGAATAAAGAAGTTCCGCGGATTAAGACGGGTCAACTAGCGTGCACGAAGAAATGCTCGTAGCCGCAATAGAAAATCCGTCAGATTAATCGCGCGTCGTTAAATTCTCTTATTCTATTGTCGGTAATCGGTTCGGTTAAGTCGCGATGCAAAAAGGTTCAAACCTTTGTAGCCGCGATAGTAGAAAAACCGAAGGCAAACTCGCGAAAAACAGCCAAACACGAGGCACAAACTCGCGCGCGATCGGTAACGTTCCGAACGTTCGCGAAGGGTCAACGTTTGGCCTCGGGCGATGAACGCGGTAACCCCGGATAGAAGATTCGGGAAGAAGAAGATAAAGGATTCGCGAGGAAAGTCATTGCCCGAGACGAAGAGGAGTGGGGATATTTCCCCGAAAATTCCGCGGTTTCGGAGGTGCAAGGGCTCCGAAAACCGGTCACTTGATTTCTGGCTCTTGAAGTAGCAAGACGTCTAGAAGCAAATCGAAGAAGACTAAGAAGATTCATTTTCGAGGACCTGCAGAAAAGAAGACCGATTGTTCCACCGTCGTCGTGCGGAACAGGGCCTACTGCCACATCCGCAACGCGAAAGATCACGCAGCCTTCCGCGTAGGCATAAGCCTCACTTTTGGCAGGAGCCGAAAATCACGGACCATCGAGCAAGTGTTAACTATAAACGCTCGACCTGTGCGCGAGCTGAAGCTTTTACCCGCAAGAAACGACCAGCCGAAAATCGCGGGCCACCGAACGCATGCTGGTTCAGCAGTTCGACCCGTGCGCGAGCAGGAGGAATCCACGGCGTTTCTAACAGGAGAAGTTTCCCTGCAAAGGCTACACCTTTGCAGTCCAGGCCAGAAGCGACGGAGATACTTCAGGGACAGATCGGATCAGACCACAGCCTCGGGAGGAGATACCGAGAGTGCGTACAAAGGTACTCCACCAACGAAAATACAGTCCACAAGTGCAGCAGCCGGGTAAGAGTTTTCGATCTATTAGAAAACAGCTGATTCCGTGGTCGGAGCAACGACCTGAGGTAGCTGGTAGTTCGAAACGCATCGCCGAAAGTTGTTGACACCAGCGGATTAACGCTTGTTTACATCGCGGCGCACCGGCTTCGATTCGGAAACCGAATTATAATTACGGCCGAATCGAAGAAACTACTGCAACTGCTACGAAGCGCACTGCACGGATCTATGCAGAAGAGAATAATCTCGGATCTGCAAAAATTCGGTGCATAAGGAACCAATAATTTACCAGCTAAAGAAGAAAGAAGATAACGTGAATATTACCAGTGCGGATACGTGATAGACAAGTGCGAGCGAGAGTGTTTACGTCCCGTCGTCGAGCGAACTCGGCGCGCGACAAACTCTACTTATAAAAACCGCTCCACTTTTTGTTCCAGATACCGAGACCGCCGATAATCCGTGGCGAGCCGAATTTCTTTGGGAGCAGCCGCCGTCTCTATTTACATCTTCTTCTTCCTACTTATTCTTATATACTAGGTGTTGGATCTACTTGAATTATCAAATAATTAATTAATTTCGGGGAATTCCCTGTTGAGAGTTTTATTCACCCACAAATCCGCCAATACCATACAACCGGCCGTTTCCCGCAGAGGCTCGAGTCCTGCGGCGATTAATGTTTATAAAGCAATAATTTATGTTTTTTTTCCGTCTTTTAAACAAACTGTGATCTGGTCATTGATCAGATCACAGTTTCGTTACGAATTATTATTATTATAATTATTAAATTGGTTATGAATTATTGAACTATAAATTATTTGGTAACATTAGATAATAATGCGATAAACAGCAATCCTAGAATTCACTGATGTGTTGTGTTGTTCTCGAGTGTTTATAATAATTTATAACAAATATAATAATCATAATAATAATAATTTGTAACCAAACTGTGATCTGGTCGTTGATCAGATCACAGTTTGTTTAAAAGACGGAAAAAAAACATAAATTATTGTACTATAAATTATTTGGTAACACTAGATAATAATAGGATAAACAGCAATCGTAAAAACGCACCCAGAATCCACTTATTCATTAAAATCAACAATGTAGGTGTAGTATGGATCCGATCCGAGGGTCTATTCTCTAGTGCGTGGCGCTTGGAACCGTACCTGACTCCCTTTGGAGCTCCACCCTGACCACAATTATGAAAAGAACAAAACGAAATTTACTATAGAGATCGAGAAAAGTCCAACTAACAACATATTTTTTTTTCAGATTTTTAAAAGCGTGAGCACGTCGCCGTTTTTGTAAAATAAAAATTAATTAACAATTTTCAGGTAGAAAAATGGTTGCCATAACAAAAACAAAAATATATTCAGAAAGGGCGGTTCTTTCTCGTATAGTTTAAAAAAAAAACTTCGCGATAAGTGCCATAGTTTCGGGGATATTAATTCATTTATGGGGCCAAGTTTTGGCAAAAATGCACTTTTTCGCGATTTTCAACATCCCGTATTCTTCTAACGTTTTTTGTTTCAGCGAAATGATGAATTAGACTTACCATTATTTTGCAAAAACTACAGCATACTACAATTTAAACAAAATCAGAGGACCTGCTGCCAAAAGTGATCGTTTTCACGTGGAATGGCCCTTATATATTTGATCGAGCGCTGGCGAGACGTCTAAGCTGAGAGTTTCCTCCCATTTGGATCGAATATCCTTCGGCAACGCGCGTTCCATTATTCGCACTAGCAAAGATTCGTCCGGTTTCACGTTCATTGACGCAAGCATATTTATATGTTGGCGCATATCGTCGACGAGTCGCGCTAGCCCCTTGTGTGTAGCTTTCGTTTGTGCCGGCAGTTCAAGAATCGCGTCGAGATGCTTCATTGTTAAAATGCGTTTTTTGTCGTATGAGTCTAGAAGTAACTTCCAAGCTGTGCCGTAATTTTCCTCGCTTACGGTGTAAATGGAAAATTTGTTCAACGCGTTTCCCTCGAGGCAATTTCTTAAATAAATGAATTTTTCCAGATTTGAAACGTCATCGCGCGAGTCAATCATCGTGAGGAAAGCGTTTTTAAATGATAACCATGTTCCAAGGTCACCGTTGAATTTCGGTAGGTCAGCGACGGGCAATTTAAGACGGCGCGTGTTTTCAACGCGTAGGGAGCTTGCGGCTAAACTACTGTTCGACGGCGTCGTTACTGGCGAAGAGAGCGCTTCGATTTTCGTCGCGATCGCGTAAAACCGATTTTGCAGCCCGTCAAGCCCTTCCAGGTGTTCACTATCGGGTTCCACGAGTAGCGCGAGCTCGTCGTGCAACTCCTCGTACGCTTCAAATTGTTCTTTGAGACGGTCTAAACGCATTTTCATATTCGCGAATTCTAAATTTCCGTCCTCCGCGATTTTCTCGAGCTTCGTCACTTGCGCCTTCAACGTCGCACGCTTTTGGCCTATATGTTTTACGCGGGAACTCATTTTAAATAGGTTTAGATTCGGCACAGACTTCGCGAAACGGGTCGAAAGAACACACATCCGATTAAAATAATGAAATAAAACTGAACACTTGATCACTATGTCGTTCTCACTGCTTCGATGCTAACGAGTGTCTTTTTACGGGTCTGTCGCGAACGGCAGTTCGCGTACTGTTAAAACAAAAATCGTCGCTGTAACGGTTGGTTTTCGTACCGCGCGACGTGTCGCAACGTGTTGGCAATGACGCGGCTACGCGGCCCTGCGACTGCGTGTGTATGCGCGTATCACACCATGCGAACAAAGCAACGCCGAATCAAAAAGATATGTCTTGACCGCGCGCGTCAATTGTTATGATGAAACCATGAAAATTCGATACGATAAAATGATATGATCTAAATTATGAATTTGTTGGGTACTTATCTTGTGTATGCAGCCTGCGAACCCGATGTGGCGAACCTGGAGGCGACGAGCGGTTCGTTGCAGAGAGTCAGACTTTCTTGATGGAACACACTAAATCGTAACCCGCATCCCACTTCTGACACCAAATTGTATTGTTCGAAGCTGCTTCCACTCGAAGTCACTCCGTCTTTTTGATATTTCATGGGTAAGGAATTAGGTTGAAATGAAGGTTTAACACAGGAAGAAACACGTCAATTGAGCCGAGATGAAATCCGTTTATTGGCTCTTGTGGGAAAAGCCCGAAGACATAAAAACCCACGATGATTCACCTTACACTCCGTCACTCGATTTTTTGCACGCACAACTTCGCCGTTCGAGGAGCTAGACCGTGTGGTTTGTATGATTTCGTCTCGTGGCGAAAAATATGGCGTTCTAGCCTCGTGGCTGAAGGTGGTGTTATTAGCCTCGTGGCCGAAAGAGATCTGTCTCGCGCCGCGCCGGACGGCAACGGCCGAACATACGCGCGACGATCGGGGCCCCTCGAACAAACGACTCCCGATCGCGATCGCCCGGCTCTCCACGCGCCCGGCGCGATACGCGTTACATATCGAGAATCGCCGTGGCGTATCGTCCTAAAAACGTTTGCCACTAAACAGTGAGGTCTCGTAGCGCAACGATGATTCGAAACTATGATCTCAAAGGAACGTTCGATGATTCTTGAATTTGAAGAAAAATTGCGTGCGTAAAATACGGATGTAACAGTGGTACGGTTTCTTGAAGCCGGAAAGCCAGCCGCGGGTGATTTTAAATTCGCCCGGGCCTACAATTGTTGCCTGCAGTTCAGCAGCTTTTTGAAGTAACATTGCGTCACTAAGGCGGTCGCCCAATCCTCGCCTTTCCGCGAACCACCCATGAAGCTGCTGCTCCAATTCGGGGAACATTCCTCCCTTCGTACTTCGAGATTTCGTCCGACATGGATCTTCAGTAATAAAATTCGCGATGTCGGTGGCGGTTCTTTTAATTCTGCGCACAGTAGAAGCGGAAATTCGGTATCGCGCACCAGTCACGTTAATCGGAATCCCCGACTCTGAATCACGCAGCACGTAAATGCGTTGTTGCATAGTGAGCGCTGGTTTTCGTAGAATGCTCGTTGTTTTCACTCTCACGAAACACTCTACTGATATACAGTGCGATCCTCTCGCCACCGGACTATGTTATCCACATCCACTGTCTAGCCCAGACATTCTGGCGCGTCAAATTCTGGCTCACGCACAAGCTAGGGGCTATGTGTGGGTCAGAAGGGTCTGTCCTATCTGCGAGCAGGCCGTTTGTGTTGGTGAGGCAGGTTTCAGTGCTGGCAAGACGGCCGCAAGGCCCAGTGCTTTTTTTTCTGTTACGCGGGGGAAATGCATTACGCATCCCCCTGGCCTGATTCCGCGGCTACACCCCGGGGCCAGAGGGGTATGTGGGACTCTCCACGCCGGTGGAGCCGGCGTGGCATACCCACTAAAACCCCCGCGGGTGTCCCCACCCGGCAAACGTAGACTACCTGTTACCCCGCGAACAGGGAAATCCCGGAATCGTAAAGTCAACTACCGAAGCAAACGAAAAATAATTTGAAGGACTGTTCTTGATGATATGATGAATTTCTACTGAATTAAATGCTTACCACGTTTTCACAGAAGATGCTGAAAATGTTCTCCGCCTGCATCCAGGCACTTCTGCAAGCGCCGCTCCAAATTCTCGAACCCTGCCACTAATGTCTCTTCTGATATGGCTTCGATTTCTGTTTTAATGCGGGCCTTCAGCTCTTCCACGGTATCTAGGTTGGTACGATACACGCTGTTTTTAAGATAACCCCACAAGAAGAAGTCCGCTGGTCTGAGATCAGGTGATCGGGGTGGCCATAAATCTTTCGAGATCACTCTGTCGTCAAATTAGCTTTGAATTTCTTGCAAGCTCGTTCGCGATGTATGGCACGGTGCGCCGTCTTGTTGGTAATAACCCTCTGTCAATTCGTCATCCATTAGGACTTCGACAAATTTGCGGTATATTTCTTCGATATAAACTGCTGCGGTTACGGTATTGCCGAAGAATATCGGTTCGATTATTCGTCGTTGCGATATCGCGCACCATACGCCAACCTTTTCGGGGTGCCACGGCGCTTGAATGACCGCGTGGGGGTTTTCTGCCGCCCAGATCCGCGTGTTTTGCGAATTCAAATATCCACTTAAGTGAAACCACGCTTCGTCGGTGAAAAACACTTTATCCCTGACTTGCGGTTCCCGGCGCAGTAATTATTGGTACCAATGGCAGAAATGGATCCGCTTTTCAAAATCTGTCGGCAACAGTTCTTGCACCAGCAAAATCCTGTAAGGATGTAATTGCGCCTTCTTCGCCGCACGCTGGCAGGATGAGTACGGCTCATCAATCCGTTGCGATAATTTTCGTAATGAAGTTGACGGCATCCGTAAAAGTTCATCGCGCACTTGTTCAACTGTCTCTTCAGACATTTTCCGTCCTCCGCGGTGCACATTTTGCATGCTGCCTGTTCTCTCAAATTTCGCTATCAAATCGAAAATTGTGGACCGCGCTGGTGCCACAACACCGAACTTTTCAACAAACAGTCTTTGGCAGTCCGCGATTGGCACTTCACCATAATACAATTTTATCAGAAACACTTTTTGCTCGGAAGTGAACATGATTCTAATGCGTCTAATGCGTCTCAAAGGCTCAGTACAACTCGCAGAAAGTTCTGAACACAACTGACTAGAAATTTCATTCCAAATCCACCGCTGGTTTATTATTCATTTCGAAGAGAATCGCAGGTAAAAAGTAAAGTCAACTAGGAGCAGGTTTATTGGGGTTTGCCTATTTATTGACTGCATGCATACATGCTACAATGCGGCACCAGCGCGGCTTACCATTTTCGATTAATTTTCGATTTAATAGCGAAATTTGAGAGAACAGGCAGCGTGCAAAAATTTGTCGAGGTTCGGATGGATTGAAAGAGGGCTATTATCAGCAAGACGGCATATTAAAACAAAAATTGAAGCGATATCAGAAGAGGCACTGGTAGCAATGTTCGATAATTTGGGGCGACGCTTGCAGACGTGTTTGAATGCAGAACATTTTCAGCATTTCCTGTAAAAATTTTCTGTAAGAAGGCATTTCCTTGAAAAGCATTTAAGTCAGTAGGAATTAGAACAACATCAATAACAGTCCTTCAAATTATTCATTTCGATTGCTTAGGTAGTTAACTTTATGGTTCCGGGATTTTCCTGTTCGCGGGGTACCAGGTCATGCGGTCGTCTTTCTAGCGCTGCGACTTGCCTCACCAACACAAGCGGCCCGCTCACAGATAGGACAGACCCTTCTGACCCACACATTAGACCCTAGCTTGTGCGTGAGGTGAAATTTGACGCGCCAGAAAGTCTGGGCTAGACAGTGCATACATAACATAGTCCGGTGGCGAGAGGATCGCACTGTATTTCATTTCGGACTGCCGCGACACTCCAGTCCAAATGCAGTGCGATAGGAACTCGCGAGTAAAACATTTATCTAATATGCGAAGGGCGGTGTTCCATCCACTCTCGCTCTGTTTCCCGGTATTTCTTCCCAGCCATCTAACGCACTGCGCTACAAATTCTCCATCTTTCGCCCGTTCATTTAATAGAATTAACTCATCCAAATTTTCTACTCGCTGAAATAATTCAGCAAAAGTAGAAATATTAATTCGGGGGATTTCTGTAGCCGACGACGAGCCAAGCAAATCTATCAGACCCTTCAGAAGCTAATCAAGCAGACCCTTCTGACCCACACATAGATCCTAGCTTGTGCGTGAGCCGACATTTGACGCGCCAGAAAGTCTGGACTAGACAGTGGATGCATAACATAGTCCAGTGGCGAGAGGATCCCACTGTATATAAAATGTATAAAAAAGATGGATGTCACTGTGTTGTGATGGAGGCGCAGTTAAGTGCAATAATCAATAATATAACTCTGAACAATATTCCAACCTAACGAAGCATGTGAATGTTACATTAACAGTAGCAAAATAACCGCGGTGCATATCGCATACACTTGTGGTGCTAGAAAAGGACAGACTGTGTGAAAGAAAAAGAGCACATTAGGACGAGAATACTGAGCATTTCATATCTCCACCGAGGAAATTAATTTCTACATTTTTTACGATGTATTTCAACCAATTATGTCATGTGAGGTATCATTTTCATCGGGAGAATCTCGGGAGTGCAAATATGTAATTTTTATTAACAAAAAGTTAGAAATAAAAGATTTTTAATGATAGTCCCGCAGATAACTCACTCGGCACTTCTCCAGTTTCAATTACAAAGGGCACCACGAAGCGTTTCGGGTTTCACGCTTTACTGGGCGCAAGGCCGAACTCAATTTGTGGAGGGGATATTTCGTGTTCAACAATCTAACAATTTTCATGAGCATCTATCGAAGCATTACTGTACAACCAAATTACTTGAGATAGAAAACGAGCGGTCAAGGAGGCGAAAAGCGAGAGCCTAGCGGATGAATGCGTTGCTGGTGAATGATCGGGGTACAATGAGCAGCAGCGTAGTTGAAGGTGTATGGAGATAAGCGGTGAACAAGTAGCGCTACTACAGCTGGTAGGAGCGGGGAGCCGTGAGCCGGGACCCAAACAAACAGAGTGCGGAATTTTTCGGAAGACAAGGGTAGTCTGGAAATATAGTCGAATTCCGGCGCGCGGATTCTGGGAACGGGATATAACGGGTGAGCTAAATAGGAATTAACTAAGAAAGTGACGAAAACTAAACCAAGAAAATGGACTAGTGCCGTTGGCAAACCCGGGCCATCAGAGAGGATAAACTAAGCGGAAGGGAAAGGGATAGATGCAGGATAGGTTGGGAATAGAAACCTCAAGGTCACCGTCGTCGGTGCCCACGCGCCCTCCTCCAGATAGCACGGCTGCCCGCCAGCGTAGAGGCAGGCCGGTGATACCGGCGCGGTAAAAGTCGGGAGGCTTGGACCGAAAGAACCGAGACAGTGTTGTCAGACTTGGCCCTGAGTCGCGCATGCGCACTGTGCGAACGGGCACTGAGACATGAGATTGCCGCAAAAAGCTGGTACCTTCAGTCGCCCTAAAGAAAAATCAAATTATATATACCCTTAAAATCACTAATTCCTTCCAAATGCGGCAATATTAATTCTACTGATAATGTATAATGCAGGGATGGGTGATAAAATAATGGTACAAAGAAAACACTCGTTATAAATGGAAAAAGGAAACAAGAAATAATTTATTTGGCAGGAAAATATCACGAATACCAAGATTCCTTGCAAAGGTAAAGGAAACCTGCCAAAACCTTACCAGTATTCATTTCACAAAATGAGAAATAAGAATATAATGTAATAAATAAATAACTATATAAATAAAAATTTACTGGACTAATGAAGACTGGAAAAATCAAAGGAACTGAAACATAAGCATCAATAAACAATATTGGCATTAAACATAAAGAATGAATTACTGGGCCCATGGTAATTTCCAGCCCACCCAAATTGTAATCGTTGAACCTAAAACATAAACTTTGTTAATAAAACAGAAACATAAATTTTGTAAAATTAAATCAAATAATATAAGTAAAAATGTAACAGTGCACATTATTGGCTAGCCAAGTAAATACCGGCCAACAAGCGCGAATGTTGGAGAAGCCAGGAGCGCGCATAGGGACGTAAACCGTGAGGGAAAACGAGAAACCGGCGGATAGGGAACCGTGAAGAGGACGACCGAGAAAAGATGGGCCTTCGGTTCGGCTTGGAGCCCCGAAAACGACTTACGAGCAGAGCAAGGCCAAGGGCAACCCGCCGGGCGGGGTTCTCGCAAGAGGGAGGGGGGGGGGGGGGCGTCACAGTGAAAAAGGAGATATTGGGTTGGTCAATTTTGCAGGAAGCCGAAATCATTCTATGCCCGATAAAGAGTCTTGGCCGCTTGCATGCGGTGCGCCGTGCTTCCTCTGCTTATAGTTGGCGCGGGACGTGGTCTCGTCTCTTGATTCTTGTATAGATTACTACTCAAAGAGGTGGGTGTGTGATCACAGGATTTGTATCGAAACCCACGACTGCGTAGTGACTTGAATGGACCGAATTCCTTAAAATATTTTTCTGGATTTGTAAATGAAAAGGCACTTCTTCTTTAGCAATTCCAAAAGGATGACAAGCCGGATGAACCAAATATAAAATTGGATTCAAGAACGTATATTCAAGCCCCGACGGTGTGCGAGCACGGAGTACAAGAATCCTCTTGTGAATTACGCTCCAACGAGTGTACAGGTTGACTGACTGCACTGCTTGCTCGCCGAAATGTACCTAGAAACTGTAAGCTTGAAGACGCAACTGATTTAACAGTCGGCCTCGGTACTTCTTCCAGCACAAGGCTGTGTACAAGATCTGTTTACGACAGAACCGTTCATGGATTTTCAGGTGCTCGTCCTCTGAAAATGCTAATGAGAATTGTGCCTGTTTGAATGTTTAGAGCTCGCTTTCTTGGAAGTGTGTCTTTCTCGATGGGTCGAATTTGAACAACATTACATCTCAGTATCATCGGCGAGAGCTCATGCCCGCCGCACAGCCGATCAGTCAGCAGACGGTGCTTCGCGCAAATGTTCTTACTTGCACAGTATCCCCTCTCTCCTTCGCCCCCCCCCCCCCCCTAACTTCTTGGCGGTATCCCTGCGGTATTTACGTAGGAGGGCTGCTGTTATTTCAGCGTTTTTTACCTACAAATAAAACTTTGATTTTGTTACCGGACGGTAACCAGTTTCATAATGCTTGCGAGGTTTTGTCTCCAAAGCCAGTTGTTGTATTTAATGCCCTCGCTTCATTTCTCAAACATTTGAGAAACAACAATGATGCTTCATTACTTACAGTTAGCGACTTTTATTTCCTGAAGGATAACTTTTAGGAATTTATACTTTTACGTATACTTTGACAGCTTCCGAATACTCATCGTTTTTAATAACAATTTTCTAGCAACGGCTTTGACGGCGAATCTTGCTTACTTGAAAACATTTGTGAAGCATTCAAGTATGTGAGGCAACGCGGTGGCATAATCGTAAAGATAATGAAAATACTGTCACGGTAAGGCTTGCATACCACACAGATTTGGGGTTTATTGTCTGTTCATTAAACACTTGTGTTTTTAGGTCATACAATAAGAACAACATTACATCTGACGTAAATATGTACTGCAGCAGTTACATAAAAAACTGCCCTTTAAAATTAACGGCATTCCACGTTATAGATGGAGATACAATTTGAAGGGAGACGCTGAAACGAAACGTTAACGAACGTGGTGAAATGGTTTGAATCAGATGTCTATCTTATTTTGTATCATTTCACATATTGAAACTTATATCTTTATCAGTTCCTTACAATAAATTTTGAAACCTGTTGTACTCAAACATCCTTTCACTGTAGCCTTGCCCCAGTTGAATACTGTGAAATTAATGGAGTGGTGAGTGAGATTAGTCAACCCCTTTTGGCCCCGCTATTACTATGCTTGTTTTATTTTGATCTACTCTCTTCGACAGTTTCTCCTGAACTGCCTATCGGCTCATGTAAGCCAGTGCTGCGCGCTTCTCTCTCAACGTATAATTAGGTTACTAAATCTAGGACAGGTGTCGCAGTCTGCCCGTTGTACATGGTCTATAGAAATTTACCTTACATACTAACAAATACCTAGCCAATTAACGTTTTTATTATGTTTTTTAAACGTTAATCGCCGCAGGACTCGAGCCTCTGCGGGAAACGGCCGGTAGAATGGGATTGGCGGATTGGTAGGTTAATAAAACTCTCAACAGGGAATTCCCCGAAAATCAAATTAATTATTTAAGATTCAAATAATTCCAACACCTTGTATATAAGAGTAAGAGTATAGATAGGAAGATGTAAATAGTAACGGCGGCTGCTCCAATGAAATACGGCTTGCCGCGAATTATCGGCGGTCTCAGTACCTGGAACAAAAAGTGGAGCGGTTTTTATAAGTAGAGTTTGTTGCGCGCCGATTTCGCTCGACAACGGGACGTAAACACTCTCGCTCGCACTCGTCTATCACGTATCCGCACTTGTTAATATTCACGTTATCTTCTTTCTTCCTTTGTGGTTGAATTACTGACTCCTTATGCACCGAATTTATGCAGCTCCGAGATGATTCTCTTCTGCTTCGAGCTGTGCGGTGCGTTCGGTAGTAGCTGCAGTGGTTTCTTAGATTCGGCCGAAATTATAATTTCGATTTCCGAATAGAATCCAGTTCGCCGCGATGTCAACAAGCGTTAATCCGTTGGTGACAACAATGCTCGGCGATGAGTTTCGAGCTCCCAGCTGCCTCAGGTCGTTGCTCCAACCGCGGAGTCAGCTGTTCGCTAATAGATCGAAACTCTTACCTGATTACTGCAATTGTGGACTGTATGCTCTTTTGGCGGAGTACTCTTGCACGCAATCTCCGTATCTCCTCCCGAGGCTGTGGTCCGATCCGATCAATTCCTAAATAATCTCCGTCGCTTCTGGCTTGGACTGCGAAAGTGTGACTTTTGCAGTGAAGCTTCACCGGTTGGAAACGCCGTAGATTGCTCTTGCTCGCGCACGGTTCGAACTGCTGCAACAGCACTGCGTTCGGTGGCCCGCGATGTTCGGCTGGTCGTTTCTCGTCGGTGCAAAACTTCAGTTCGCGCACGGGTCGAACGTTTATAGTTTAAACTAGCTCGTTGGTCCGTGATATTCGGCTCTTGCCAAACGTGAGGCTTATGCCTACGTGGAAGGCTGCGTATCTCTTCCGCGTTGCGAATTCGGCTTACTGCACTTTTCCGCACGACGACGTTGGAGCGATCGGTCTTCTTTGTACAATTCCTCGATTTAGTCAACTAGTCTTCTGTGATTTTAGCGAACGTCTTCAAGCTGTCCAAAATCAAGTATCTTGATTCCAAATCTTTGGATAAATTTTTTTCGTGAGAATCTCTAGCGAAAAATATTTAATAATTTACCCTGGCCACATTTATTAAAATTTTAAACTTTTTATAACGCGATATTTTCTCGGGTGCATTACAGAATGACTGTGATTTTTTTCGTACCTGAAAATGTTGCCGCTTCATCGAGAAACTGCAAGAAAATTAATAATAAGGCGACTTAATAATCATTTTTACATGGTTTCTATTTTTTCCCACATAGCTCCGGCCCTCCCACATATTCTAGAAAAAGACTCGTAACGCTAGCATTATCCCGTCGGAAGATATGATTTCTTAAAACTTGAAATTTCAACCCCCTGTATCTCGGAAAGGGTTGAGATTTCAACTTATTGTTCCCGGACTTTTAGGCTTCTATTAACCCCCAGAATACGTGATTTGATTTATTGCACCCATCACTGACTCACCCTGTATGTAGATTGTATATTGATCATTAAATCTAGCATTGATTTCTTGACGATAGATGGATCCGAGGACGATGATCCTTCGAGAATCCATCTATCCCAAGTGTGAATATATAAAGGAAGCACCGAGCTTAAAAATAAAAGAAACGGAGACCACTGTTGCGCAGGGTTTTCAAGCGTGGGAAGTAGGGAGCTTGCACGTAATAAATGATTCTTGCATGTAATTATATCGAACAATATAGTTTTAATGTGTAGCAACAAAAGAATAAATTTCCTTCATACAGATAAATTGACAAATTGAGGCGCCTCCAGCAAGAACAAAATTTATATCACCACGTGTTGCATGGCTTCGACGCTCCGGCCTAGTGGGCTCACATTTGAGCTTTAATTTTACGTACCTCGATTTGTCCTGACTTATTCCTTATATAACAGTTTTACTGCAACAACGAATATTCGCTTGACTGGTATGACTTCGATTGACTTGGATTTAGTTGACTGAACTAGACTAATTCAACTCAGCTCGACTCTGACTTCTTACTTCGCAAATTATTCGTGTTCCTTGCCTGACTGCTGACCACATTCTGAGGACTATTGCATGCTCGCTCAGTCGTAGGTGCGCATCGGCGGCTTACTTACGTTCTAATTCCTTACCTTAAATTGTCCTACTTATCTTTCGCTGATAATATAATTACTCCTCAACAACCACTCTCTCCATGCCCAAACCGCTTCTCCTCCGACTTCTGAACTTCTTGGTGTTTGCCATACTTCTTTAGTTTTCGCAATCCAAAAATTACAAATTCCATGTCACTTAATTCTAAGGTCTTTGCCTACAGTTAAATTTACATTGATGAGCTTTTCTAGTCTAAATTACAATATTAATTTCAAGTTAAGTTATACATATACATACAAATTTTAAAGTTACAATTAATAAATTCCAATTTCCTTCTACATTTTCTTCTTTACTACACCAATGCCAGGTCTTCCGTTGGCTTGTCCCCTTGGGCCCCACTCCTAGGGTGAATTATATCCAAACGGCGAAAAACAATAGTGTTAAACTTTACCCTGTACCGCGCGAATAGAGTCAAAATTGAGCGATTCCCGTTCGTGAGCACTTTCCAGCCAGACCTAGTGCTTTACAAATACGACTAGCCTCTTCTTAAGATCTACTTCATCGGTTTCGGTTCTAGGTTACTTGTCTCAAAGTTGAAGTTCCGCATCGCTAGAAATTCTTCGCCCTGATCCTCGGCTGTTTGGCAGCTGCCCTAGTGTAGCTCACGGCCATCTCCTCCCGATCCTCTGGCAACTCCAGGTCTTCCCTCCCTCTGGGTTGCATGCAGTCCTTCTAAACGAGCAAACCCAATTCAGCATCGTAAGATAGGCCTAGTTAATCAACGTAAATTCTAATTCCATAACAATATTTGAATAGTATAGAGTTATATGGTCCTGGCTGCGGTGCGTGAATCGAAGTTACCGGAATGTTGACATTTGTATTCCGGAGTTCAATAGCGCAAGAAACGTAATCATTTCTTACCGCGTTGAGATCTAGCTGCCGAATTACGGGGAATTTAGAATTAATATAAGAAATTGGTAGTACTTACCTGCTCAGGATGTTGTACCTAGCATCAGGTCGCGTGGTCTAGCGCCGCGAACTCATTCCGTTCGGAAACAGCACCGAAAACGCACTTCAATTATGAAGCCGACTTCCTTGCCTCTTCGCGACGCGACACAAACCGCTAGTAAGCCAGCTGGCCCGGTGAAGCCAAAGAAACGCACCCGTCGATCCGGCCTGAGGGTGCAGATCAAACGGTTGAATCGCAAGAATTACACTCCAGGAGAATATATGGAGGGACTTGTAAGGGACTATGATGTCAACGACGCCATCCCGCTAGTTTCCCCAGACCCGATGGATAGGGATCAGATCCTGCTCGAGTTTTTAAGAAAAATTGAACTCTCAACGATTGGATATTCATTAGGGTACATCAGAGAATGTCTGTGATTTTTTCAGGTATCATATGGTATACAACTTCCGATTGAAACTGCATGTTTAAACAAGTAAAATGAAAAATAATGCGACTTAATAATAATTTTTACATCGTTTCTATTTTTTTCAGATTGCTCTGCCCCCCCCCCCCCCCCCCCCCCCCCCCCACACACGCATTTTAGGAAAAGACCCGCGACTCTAGCATTATTCCGTCGGAAGATATGATTTTTTAAACCTTGAAATTTCAACCCCTTGTAACTCCGAAAGGATTGAGATTTTGCCATTTTGTATCATGACTTTTAGGCTTAGATTAGCGCCCAGAATACGTACCTGAAAGGACGGTACAACTCCCTGACTCGCCTTATTTATTTATATCCGCAATTTCCCCCTCCACTCACTCTCAGTTAGAGAGAGAGAAAAATCCCTTTTCCCACCGTTACGTCTGCTTAGACAGCAGTTTAATGTAACATATACATTCATTCGTTGTACTTTTTAACGTCACCGTTCCGGAGAATTTCCACTACGGGACGGCCCTCTGGGCGTGGGATTGGGATACTGCCCAATCAGCGTGGCACCCGCCGAAGCAGGTAGCCTCCCAGTTGGACAACAGGACTCCTGGCCTGTTGACGGACAACTGGTGGAGCCGGGTGACTATCCCCACCCTACCGACCTGCAGGCCGGTACCTGAGTTGTTGGTACGCAACTCCCACGCCGGGACCCACTTAAGGGTCCCTCCTCACAGCATTTTGGGTAAAACCACTACCCCCGCGAGTCCAACAACCAGATGGCCGGAGGACTTGGAAAGGACGAGGAAAGGATCAACATCCGGCCCCCGCGGTACCTGTATTATGGTCACTGGTTTGACCACTCGTGGACAGCCACTACCAGTTTGGGCAGCCAAGGTCCCCCCAGCACTGGTGAGCTAGCGCTTCGGGCCACGTGGGGACACTACACCCCAAAGGACGTCTCCGGGATCGGCCGAGGCCTTCACCCGAACGTCCTCCCCTGCGGGAATGTAACATATACATTAAAAATATTCTACATATAAATTTACACACATGATTCTTCTGGCCCAGTTTCTGAGTCTTCTGAGGGTTCCTCAGATCTCGACCGCCGCCGGCCAGGTCGCTCTTAAAATCCATAATAATTGTGAGTACATAATAAAACTTTTATTGATATTCCTACCGATTACATTGTAAAATGACCCATCGCAATTATTTATAAATAATAAAAGTCATGTTTTGTACAAAAATTAAACGTCTAGTTATTAGGATTATTCCATTGTTGGATCCTGCACGTTCAGGTCGTACGTTGACTTTCGCGAGCCGTTGAGTAGGCCTCATTTGTTTTTCCGTCATTTGTTGTCGCTCATTATTGACAGGTAGAGTTTACTCTTCAGTAGAAGTGTGACTGAGGATCTCAGTAATTTGAAATTTTATTACAAAAAATGTCTTGCGCGCGAGGAAAGTATTTCGGTGTTCAAGAGAAGCGAATTTTTTTAATCATCCTCGACAAGTATAAGCATATAGTGGAAAATAAAAGCTGTTCCGCAGCTTCCCTTCAGGAAAGGCACGAAGTGTGGAACAGAATTACCGAAGAATATAATTTATCTGGGGCGATTGTCATTAACGTAAGTTTTTTATTAATACATATAAGTTTATTTTGAAAGTGGTGTAAGTGGTTTTTGTCAACAGCGAACGACCTCTCAATTGAAGAAGCTATGGTCCAATATAAGACAAACGCAAAGAGAGGCATGAGGTCCTGCGAACCGGAGGAGGGTCAGCGCCTGATCCGGTCGTGCCAAATCGAATATCGACGGCTCCAGTGGAATACTGTTGAAAGTTGGATGTGGACACCCTGGATGGTAAGTTGGGTTGTGTAACATTCTTTTTTTAGAGTAGAAATACATTCCTATATCGTAGAAATTATATAAAAAGTTCATTCGAAATCCTACTTTATTTTTTTTATTTTCAGATAGAGTCGCTATTTGGCACGGTTCACGGCGACCCGGATGGAGCAGCCAGGGGATAGCGGTAGAGGAGAGTGCCGAAAAACCGACGGCAGATCCTGAACAGACATAAAACAATGGTACGTATTATTTTTACTCTAAAAAATTACAGTAAAAAATTGTTTATAACAAAATGTAAACAGCAAAAGAAATGCGCGTCAACGGCGATTGAATGTTCCTCCTGAATGCAAAGAAAAATTCTAGTTCTTACGATTTTTCGCTCCGATGTCTTTTGCCGTTTACAGAATTATTATACAAAACTTTATAATGTCCGCAGGCGTTCTTACCATTATTATTTGTCCTTGCAGCAACCACTTCAGGAGCAGCAGGTTCGACGGAGGCCCCTACCGCGCAAAGAAAAAGAAAAGGCGCCTGTACGATGTCCAATCATTATCAGCAGATCGTGTTAAATACCAGATCGAATTTGAAGCAGCACTGGGGAATTTGCAAATTGATATTTCGCAAATCCAAAAAGACAAATGTGATGCGGAGCGCCGGGAAGCAGTTGCCAAAGCAACATTAGCAGAAACAGAGTTGGACCATCAAACACTAATTCACACTGTGAAATTAGATTTATTAGAAACTTAAAGGGAAACTAATAATTTAGAGCACCGCGAGGCTGTTGCAAAAGCAAAATCAGCGGAATTACAACTGAAGGAGGCAGAGGAGAAAATATAAAAACATAATTTTTTAAACATATTGTTGCGTTCGTAGTGATTTATTAATAGGAACAAGAACCAAGCACAAGTAGACTAAGGTCAGACACAACCGGTCTCTTCAATGTCTCCAGCTAGACTCCGTTATCACCGTTGCTAACAACAGCGAGACGTCGTCCTGACGGCCAAGCACCCTGAACTCGCTCACGCTCGAAGGCAAGATCCGACCCGCAGGCAACATCGGACTCGTAAGCAGGGACGGACGTAACAATATAAATATATTTTCATTGAAATAACCTGTCAATTACAGCCTCGCGAACAGCAAATCCGCTGGCATGCTGACTCTGATACTGTGGTGGACCTAGTGGAACAGCTTCTTCTTCCCCCTGTAGTTCCTCTTCCTCCAGAACGTCGTTGTAAATCAGTGCCAGGTTGTGTAACACTGCACATGCAACAACAATAGTTGTTGTTGTGAGCAGTTTCGTGCCTAACCCTCGCTGGAGGCAGGGAAATCTTAGCTTCTATATCCCAAAGGCCCTTTCAACAACTATGCGTATCCTCACGTGAATAGCATTATATCTGCAATACAAAACACAGTTTTAGAATCATCCCTAACGTTTCATTCTTTATATGCATTACAACTTCACTTGATGAAAACAGAGATAAATAAACGCTATACTACGCTACAATAATTACGCCATATGCTCCTCGGATGCGGGATTTCTGATTGGGGTCAGCAAAAATGGGAGTGCGGGATAGCCAGCATCACTCACAAGCATCCCGTCAAGCTCATGCTGCATGTACCGCATGTAGAGTCTGGAGCTCCTAAAAATGCGGCTGTCATGCATACTCCCGGCATACTCTGGTACAATATCCAAAAATTCGGTGCGAGGTCCAATGACTGCCTGTAATTAAACAAAAATGATAATAAGATGCAGTGAGAGAATAATGAACCGAAGACTGTTTAAAATACTACCATACCTGTATGAGACGGATATTTCTCTCTCTAATAGTCGAGAAGCGAAATCCATACCCGGCGCGGCCTGGGTCAAGGGCTGCCAGGGCTCATAAAGTTAATTTGACAAGAATATGATATAACTTATTGATTGGGCGCCAGCCGACTTACTCAAATCGGCAAAGAAAGAAGATTACGTTATCCCAGGGTAGTGGGAGGATTGGATGACCCGTTAGGAAGCAAAATAAAACAGTCAGATCTCAGGCAAATTATAGATTTACTGACTTACGTGTCAATTGGTGCTTCTGATTCTTCGAGAGGTTGAACGCCTTACAGACTTGACGAACAACTACGATTACAAATGGCCTTATTTGACAAAATTCGCACGTGACCGTACTTATAATATATCCGCGCACTAGACAATTATCTGATCTCGCTAGTAATTTGAGAACGTTGTGTTCTCTTCGGTGGTCGGGGTCAGAGAGCGAGCGTTCGATCTGTGATCGAACGTCTCCGGTGATAGCCCTCTACAGGTGTCGCGGTAATTATGACTTCGGCGCTGAGGGTCTTCCTTAGTCGTACTCGTCGAATTCCTTGTCAATCGTGAGAGGACTCTTCTATTTGTCGAGGGAAATTCAAATCTCGCGTCACACGTACGTTCAAAGAAAAATATCCTTTCCTGTTTCGGAAGGTTTCACCAAACGATTGCCTCAAGTCCCCATTAAACGAACGTGGGTGCAATCGATTGCTCCATCTATGCCGGGTAATCCAATAGCAGGCTGACCACGTCCAAGCTCCTTAAATAGCCTTCGATTTTGAAGTCGGGCCTCTGCTCCTTCCGGCATTTTGATAATGTCTCTCATAAGGCTTGCAAACACCATGCTCACTCTGTGGACGATCCTTGAAATCGTTGGCTGATTGATCCTAGCCAAATCTGCCAGTACAACCTGAAATGCAAGTTTTGACATGAGTAATAGAAACATTTATGTTGTATTGTAATGGCATAAAAGTGCAAGCATGGATGGGGCTGTAATGAGACTGTGTGTATGTATGGATGTATGTGTGTAAGATGTCAGATGGCAAGAGGTGGTGCGAATGGTCAAGCGGGAAGACAGTAGATTTGAGAATGAGCAGCAAAAGAGTATGAACATACATGGCAGTCTGAAGAAAGAACTAAGAAAGTGTTAATAAAAAATCCTGTAAAAAACTGGAAAGTTACAAGCAGTGTTTCCTCACAATAGAAATTATAATCAACATGATAAAAAAAAACAAACAGCTACTGGTATTGCCTGGAAGCTTGCTGTAGCATAAAATCGCAGACAAATCAACACTTGCCAAAGCAGAGAAATTGGCAGTCCTCGCTTGTCGGGCGTCTCTAGCACATGTGCAACTCTTGGCATCAATCCATGGAGGACGGACTCCTTGGAAAAGTGGAATCGTGCCCTAAACTCATGGTCATGGAACTTCTCCAGTGGATTTTCTGTATCCCTCACATATCGTCTTGGCACATGTGGAACGTCATCTTCCTCATCCACTTGTAACACAGGAACTTCCAGCACATTGACTTGAATTCCCTGCAAACGGAACGCCATTGTCCACTAATAAAACTTTGATAACAAAAAAGAAAGATGCAGTTGAAATGAATGACAAAAATTAGGCAGCAAGAAATTACGCAGAAGGAAATTAGGCAGAAAGCAATTAAGCAGAAAGAAAATACGCAGCAAGAAATTACGTCGAAAGAAATTAAGCAGAAACAAATTACGCAGAAAGAAATTATGAAGACAGAAATTAAGCACAAAGAAATTATGTAGAAAAAAATTAAGCAAAAAGATTTTAGGCAGAAAGAAATTAGGCAGAAAAAAATTTGGCAGAGAGAAAGTAGGCAAAAAGAAATTAGACAGAGAGAAATTAGGCAGAAAATTCTAAAACTGAAACGAATGGTTGAAAGCGGCTGCAAATTGAACACTGGACACTGGACACAGGACACCACACACTCGATGGTTAACACTGAAAACTAGACGTTAAACACTTGACTCGAAACTTTTTCGGCTAAACTGACACAACTTTTATGCGCAGCCGACATTTTTACATTTCGGCCAATAGGATTCAATAAGATTTGATTAAGTCCACGTTTAACTTGACTTGATAAGAGCCGTCTTATTCCTACCCCCTCTCCAGGAATAAGCTGCCCTATTCCGATCTCATTCACTTGTGTAATAGCAACAGCTTAATGAAGGCGGAGCTTAATACACAGTCTACATTGACGTCATATTAGACGACTCTGAATGCAGCGGCGTGCCTGAGACTACCTTAAGGCGGCCTTCACGAATAAGGTCCGTTTCTGAATATGGGCCTAAGTAAGTGTTTCTTCGCTATTTTCTATCTACTTTATTACTTTCTCCAAGTGTCCGCGTAACCCCCTGGGGTACTTCTCTGAAGCCTTCTACAATACTGAGTACTTTGCTGAGTACTTTAACAAATTTACATATCCACCATCCTCTGCTTTAGGCACGTCCTGGCAATTAACCGCATGCTAGCTCGGCTCTAAATAATCTTCTAAACACAGTGCCTATTCAGGAATCCTAACATGTAGTGTACATTTCCTCTTACGAGCTTCGAAATCTGAATTTGTGGTTTCCGCGCGATTGCTTTGTATTTCGCGACGCCGATTTGACGCGGCTTTAATATCGCGCACCTAACGTTACGTTCACGGCGTGACGTAACAGTACATATTGTGCACCGTATCCGCATTTGATGTGTGCAACTTTCACTATACACTATTTCGACAGTGGGAAGTTTCCATTGTGGGTAGTTTCCAGTGTGCGCAATGTCCAGCGTGCGCTGTTTCCACGTGCGCAAGTTCCAAAAACGGCCCGTGTCCAAAGTGAAACGTATCGGCGGAGCCGCTATCGACGGCGTGCCAGTGCAGCACTTCATCCACACCACCGGGCCGCCAGTAGCGGAGCGCCCTCGCAGGCTTTATGATGAACGGCTGCAGAGAGTCAAACGCATCTTTAGGGAGTTGCAGGACCAAGGAATCGTGCGCACCTCGAGCAGCCAGTGGGCCAGCCCTCTTCACCGGGTGCAAAAAAAGGATGGCGGCTTCAGGGCCACTGACGACTACCGTCGCCTTAACGGCGACACGATGCCAGACCGATACGCCATCACAGTCATCGAGGATTTGCTGCAAGAGTGCCAAGGAGGAGCGGTCTCTTCCACACTCGATCTGGAGAAGGCCTTCCACCAGTTCCCGACAGGTCCGGAGCAGGCGAGCAAGATGGCCGCCACCACGCCTTTCGACCTCCTCAAGTACCTCTCGCTGCCGGTAGGACTTCGCAACGTCACGCAGATGTTCCAGCGATTCATGGGGCCGTATGCACCGTCCGTAGTGCGTAAGGCTCTAGACATTATAAGGACGATTTAGGTGCTGCGAGTGTGTGCGTGTCAGGTACAGGACTTCGGGTATTATCGGAATAATGATCGACGTATAAGCCAATAGAGTTACACCTATACGCAGGCTTGCCAACTGCTAAATCTGAGTTTCGCGCGTAAACACTGTTGCACGGAACGTTTTAGTTCTGGGGGGGGGGGGGGGGGGGGGAAGAATAGTGTCGGAATTTCCAGTGTAGCCTAAACGCCGACTTACGCATGTTTTGGAACGTCCCGCGTCAGCCGTGCAGCGTCCAGTGCAGTCCAGTTTCCAATTTTCAGCAATTTTCAAGCAGCTTACGTCCAACGATCTAACCTCTAATATTTGTATACAGATCACCCAAGCAAGGGATGGAGAGTTATGTTGTATGATAATTTGCTGCAAAATTAACTGTTAAATAAAAATGAATTTTTGTTTCTTTTATAGTCTTTTTAACATGGAAAATCTTGAGTATCACGTGCCGTATTTGGAAATCGAGGATGATGTGGACTCTTCAGAAGAACAGGCAGAAGACGTTGCAGTGGTACACAGAAGGTATCTGAGAGACGCTCAGAATCCCCTGGAGAGATTCAACGACCAGGAGTTTAGGAAACGATTTAGATTCAGCAAGGCGTCGATCCTTCAAGGATTGTTGCCAAGAGTCGTAGAGCACGTGGAGAAACCAACCAAACGGGGATTACCTACTTCACCGTTATGGCAGGTCCTGATTTGTCTACGATTCTATGCAGCAGCAAGTTTTCAGGTAATGATAATAGCCACTTTTATAATCAGTTCATTAACCATTCATAGACAGTTTATTAACATTAAGTGTTCATTACACTGATTACTTTCATACATCATACAGGGTATATCGCGCGCCGCGCAAGATCAGAGGCATGCCGCAGAATAAACGCCGCCTCGAAATTCTATTCACAAATAGACTAACGCGTATGTGTCAGTCTACCCGTCGGCTACCGCTCGCTGCGAAGGCCGCTTGTGTCGGTGACTGGTGTCGTGAGCGGGTCCTTCCTGTAATAGGGCCCCGAAAGCCACGTAGCTCTCCCGCGAATTAACCGCGCAATAAGTAACCCGATAGGGATGAGTCATAGGCTGCGCGATCGCGAACATTACCAAATATGGGCATAACCTTGAGCGCCCCTTGATGCACCGTCAACAATTTAGAAATAGAAGCTTCGAGAATAAGGCCCCAGCGACCAAAAACGTAGACTAAGCAGAAATATTGTATAAAAGACGGCCCGCGGCGAAGCAGGAGGGAGATTCCTGAAAACGCGAGTAGTAGATACCGTAACGCCGCTGGCCGCCTGTTTGACCGCCGATCTCAGTATCGCGGAGCACCTTGTATCCATCGTTGTAGACGACCAGGTAATCTTCAATAAAAGCAACGAAGTGATAACGTTCCCGGAGTGGATTCCTATCCTTAAGTGGCATACGATCCCCTACCTTTAAACGTGCACGGCTACAATCGGGAGCGCCGAGACTCTCCCAGTCACGTACACAACATAATTTGGTGGCAGCGGTGGGATCCGTCACCTCCGGAACGCAACAAACAAAGAAAACGACGGCCAGAAGGCAACCGAAAAGAAGAAACCAACAACCAAAGAAGCAAACACGCAAGAAGAAGAAGCAGATAATTAAACGAACAAAGCATACAAGAAGAAGCCAACAATCAAATAACTAAAACTCACAAGAAGAAGAAACACGTAACTGAACGAGCGAAGCATACAAAGGAAACCGTCAGCCAGAAATTAAGAAACGAGAATCAGGAAAGCCGAGACAACGCACGAGAATCAACAAAGCAGAGACAACGCACGAGAATCAACAAAGCAGAGACAACGCACCAGAATCAACAAAGCAGAGACAACGCACGAGAATCAGCAAAGCGGAGACAACGTACGAGAACCAAACAGCCAACGCACAGCTGAGCCGAAGGACGACGATAACCGTGCAGCCGCAACCCGATCGTCGAGTGACCTCAGCCAAGGCCGTCGCCGACGAACACCTGCCACAGAACCCCAGCGTAACGTAAGTCGAAACCATGCGCCGACTCGTTATCTAAGCCGATAACAGTAGATGTCCGACAGCCGTTTATACATCCGAACATACGCGAGCCGAAATCGGATATTTAATTCACTTAGAAATAGGCCGATACAGAGCTACCCGGCGGCACGTGTCGAACCAGGTGTCACCGACACCGCAGTAACTGCGCTAAGAGAGATTAGGAACAGCGTTAGGCGCGTACTCGAATACCCGGAATCTCCCGAGGACCCATCCAACAATCTTACCTTCGACCGCGAGTTCTCATTCGGAGAATTTGACAACAGCCTTTTTCCCCCGCGACACGATAGAGCTAATTCTAATAGGTCAAGTCTGTCATTTGAAAGCGCTATCTTCCAACCCCGCACCATGCCAGACCAGGGAGAACAAAACAAAACGACCCCCACTGGAAACCAAAATCCAGTTACCCAGGCCGAAATTTCTGCCGAAATTCACCGACTCCGCGCCGAATTAGACACACTGCTCAACATCAACCATGGTCAGAACCTACCAGGGCCCTCCGCCAGCCCTCGCGTTCTTTCCAACTTACCAATCAAGGACGCGTTGAAATACATCCCTAAATTCGACGGCAGTTCACCGGAAGCTCTCAAAGAATTCCTCAGCGCATGCAATTATGCATTTCTAAAAATACACCCACGCGATGAGGCCGAATTACTAGAAGCGGTTCAACATATCAAACTTTCAAAAAAGGCACTGCTGGAATTCGAACACCGTGACATACACACGTACGCGCATCTCAAGGAAGAATTGGAAGCAAGCTGTCTCGGGCGCAAATCCGCCGCGTTCCTACAAATTGAATTTAACGACCTACGACAAAAACCTGGAGAAACTGTGAGAGATTACGCAACTCGCACCGAGCAAATAATGACAGATTTGATGGAGGCCTTAGAGCAGCCCCATCACAACGCGACAGCGATTCGTACGATTCACGAAATTTGTAAACACCAAGCGCTAATCAATTTCCCTCGCGGATTACACGAGCCGTTATGCGCGATAATTCGCGCACGGAATTACGGATCGTTCCAAGAAGCAGTATCTGGCGCAATAGAAGAGGACAAGTTAAACGGACCAAACCCCTCACACTCGCGTCACCTCACCTCCACCCGTCACGATTACCACCCTCGACGAACGGAGCGTCCGACCCCCGCGCAACGCAACTTTTACCCTAATCGGACCATTATTTGCACCACTTGCGGAAACGCAGGACATAATTGGCGCGAATGCCGCTCTGGTCGATATAATGGACCACGCGAATTTCCCCGGCCCGAAGCTCGCTCGAATTATCCGGTACAATGTGCCAAATGCGGAAAAAATGGACATTACGGACGCGATTGCCGCTCCAGCCGATACGCGAGCCAATTCGACTTCGCCCCACGTCAATCGCAAACGACTGCACACCTGGTCGAAGCCTACTGCGACTACTGTCGTAGACCTGGCCATTCCTACGGAGAATGCCGACGCCGAATTCAACAGCCACGAACTTACGCGCCAAGGACATATACCACGCACTCAAGGCCGGACCCAGCTCCGCGCCCCGCCAACAGAAGCGAAACCGAATCATCGGGAAACGGAGACGAGACGCGACCCCGCGAGAGTGTTGCGTCGTTCAGGTAAACCTCTCGCTAGATAAAACGGATGCTTTACTGTTGACGAACGTGCCCTTAGAAGAAACCTACGACGGAACCGCGCCAATGCTAGTAGATACAGGAGCTTCAATAAGTCTAATAAAAATCCGCCACCTGCGCGATGAAGTACCCATGTGGAGAAAGGAAATAGAAATACTAGGAGCAACAGGAAACTCAATAAAAACCCTCGGAGAAATACAGGGACATATTAGAATAGGCTCCGAAATAATTACGCAACCCCTATACGTAGTAGCAAATGATCAAGAGACGCGGTAGCGTCTCGCGCCAAGTATATATAGCACGTCATCATCATCATAATAGCGAGATGCTACCAAGTATCCTTTTCCAGAGCGAACTCGTTTTCGGGTAATGTTCGGTCGGTAACTCTCAAATTTCCTGTAACTGGCGTTATGCGTGGCATCAGCCGCGATACCGTTGGAATCCTTGATTTTTTCTCAATCGAATGAGACCAGAACGACGTCGATCCGTGCAGCCGTTGCGGAGATCTCAATTTTTCGTACGAATTATTTTGCCAAAATATGAGGTTTTACGATTTTTCTTCAGGCGACGCTTTCCCGCGCGCCGTCTGGCGGAAATTTTTGTAAACCCACGATTTTTGCGGTCATAATCAAGAGACGCGGTAGCGTCTCGCGCCAAGTATACATAGCCGAGCGCAGCTCATCGCGTCGACGCTACTAAGTAACTTACGCGAACGAACTAGCTAGCGGGCCCTATCCGGATGGTCTTCACGGGCCCAAAATCGAGAGACGCCGCTAGTATACCTTCCAGGATCTAGTTTTCGTTGTGCCTGCTTTATTATTTCTTGTGCGCGGTTAATATGTAATATGCAATTAACTTGATCTAATAAATAATTTAACCATAAATTTCGCTTTGAATCCGATAAAAATAACGCAGGTAAGTTTTGGCCATGTACACAATCCTTAGGAGTATGATGAAATTCAATTATATTACAACATGCTGTCAATGAAAATAAAAAACAAACATGAAACATCTTATCCTTTTCCTACATTTGGCGTTAGGTATGGGACTAGAACAAAGTGCGCAGGGAAGGTGGTAAGTATTAAAATGCTAATTTACTTTAATGGAAGGCTGATGGAGCGCTTTCAAACATGAACTTGTGAGTTCAAGCGAGCCTGGAACGCTTGCGTACAACAAATGACATAACGAGGCATGAAATTCTATATCTTGAAGAACAAAACTTGTGAACCGTGCCGTTCCAATCCTGTATGGTGAAAAAGTCCTATGTAAAGAACAGGGTACGTAGCGGTGAGAGTTATGTAAAGAACAGGGTATGAAGCGGTGAGAGTTATGTAAAGAACAGGGTATGCAGCGGTGAGAGTTAGCAAAATTGTATGGGTGCGAAAACTTACATGCATACGAGGAATGCTGTAAAACAGAATAAATTGTATAGCAAAAGTCCAATCGCTTCGCCTATCCAACACTTGTGAATGCTATTTAATGTAGTATGCAACATTTTTCTCAGTGCTTCGCAGACCATTTTCACAAACATCAAGGGAACAAGGTAATCCTGAACTCGGATCAAGTGATACTGGCTTTGTAAAATAGTCTGCTAAGCAATGAGAAAAAGGTTGCGTACTACATTAACTAGCATTCACAAGCGTTGGATAGGCGAAGGGATTGCACTTTTGCTATACAATTAATTGTGTTCTACTGCGTTCCTCCTATGCATGTAAGTTTTCGCACCCACAGCATTTTGCTAACTCTCACCGCTACATACCCTGTTCTTTACATAACTCTCACCGCTTCATACCCTGTTCTTTACATAACTCTCACCGCTATGTACCCTGTTCTTTACATAGGACTTTGTCAACATACAGGATTGGAACGCCACGGTTTACAAGTTTTGTTCTTCAAGATATAGAATTTCATGCCTCGTTATGTCATTTGTTGTATGCAAGCGTTCCAGGCTCGCTTAAGCTCACAAGTTCATGTTTGAAAGCGCTCCGTCAGCCTTCGATTAAAGTAAGTTAGCATTAATACTTATCACCTTCCCTGCGCACTTTGTTCTAGTTCCATACCTAACGCCAAATGTAGGAAATGGATAAGATTTTTCATGTTTGTCGTTTATTTTTATTGACAGTATGTTGTAATATAATTGAAGAGGACTCCAAACCTGGGAGTTGAAACGTAAAGTGTGTTTTAATCTCATCATACTCTTAAGGATTGTGTGCATGGCCAAAACTTACCTGCGTTATGAATACCTCCAATCCAACAAACTCAAATACTAATTCTTGTAATTATTATAGTTACGGTAAGTACATCAGAAGTGTGAGGTACAGTTCTACCAGTAGGTTTTACAATATAAATATGTAATGAATATAATTTACAAGAAACCAAATATCGAACCATGCTATTTTATATGATATACATTAATTTTGTGCAATTTGCAACTCTGATGCATGTTAATCATTACTTTATATACAAACTTATGTACGATATACTATATGTAACATGTATACATTATATCGTTTAATGTTTAATTTCTTGTAAATGATATTTATTACATGTTTATATTGCAAATCCAACTGGTAAAATTTTACCTCACACTTCTGATGTACCTACCGTAAGTATAATTACAAGAATAATAAAGTCGCACAAGTAGGAATTTTAATATAAACATGTAAAAAATACAATTTTCATGAAAGCAAATATGAAACCATATTATTTTATATGATATATATTAATCTTGTGTAATTTGCAACATGTTTAAGCTGTTTTAACAAATGAAATTTTCGTGAATTCTTGTATGCCTTTCCAAAGTATTCCTTGAGTTTTCCTACTTTTCCTACTTTTCCTTATAACATTTTTCTCTCTACCGTACCGTTCTCTTGTTATTCAAGAGGGTAGTCCTTTACACTTTTTAGGGGTGGGTCTCAAACGATTTTATAGTGCAGATGGGTGGATTCGCCTTGCGATCCTGCATCACAATCATTGTTACAGGACATAATTGTTTATAAATTATAAAAATAATTATTGGAAAAAATAATTAACGGCAGACGAAAGCCCCATTTATACCATGTATTGTGTATTACTTACTCTAACACGAAACTCGTAAATGTTAATATAAGCATAGGAAATAATACAACGCGGAGTACAACTCCAAATCGTGCAAGTTTATTTGTTGTAAACAAACTGTTAACAAATTTCTGACCATTACTAGGGTACATTTGGAGACTGATTTCTGTTGGCGGATTCGTAAGTGTCTCCAAATATACCCTTGTAATAATCGGAAATTTGTTAATAGTCTGTTTACAATAAATGAAGTTGCAAGACTTGGATTTGTACTCCACGTTGTATTATTTCCTGCGCTAATTTTGACGTTACATTTACGAGTTTCGTGTTAGAGTAAATAATACACAATACAAATTTGAATTTTGCAATTTGTAATAGCAGTATTAGCAAATTCATGAAAATTACAAGGGCATATCCAAAGAACCATACGAATTCGTCATCAGATTGAAAGCGAAATTTGTGATTAAATTGTTCATTAGACCGAATTGTGATCTTCTAAAATTTTATTTTACCCAACTTTGCATATGCTTTTTTGATACTTCCAGTTTCTCGTGCGCATTTAATATGTAATATGCAATTAATTTGATCTAATGAACATTTTAATCCGAAATTTCGCTTTCAATCCGATGACGAATTCGTATGGTTCTTTGGATATGCTCTGGTAATTTTTAAGATATTGTTTTTTACTCTAACACGACACTTAATATAAGGACAGGAAATGGAAATTGGGTATACATACTAAAAAACAAATAAGCACACATTGTATGCAATGTGTCGCATAAAACCGGTAAAAGTGAAAGCTGAAGTTTAACAACAGAAATATTTTAGAATAATAAATGTACAAAAAGGATTGAAATCCCAAAAAATGACATTACATCGTGCATGTAACGTGCAAAAACGCGCCAAGTACATATAGCGCAGTGGTTTTATGGCGTGAAAAAGTAGTGAAATTAATGTCTGCCAAGTATGTGGGCCAAGGAAATTTGGAATCATATAATATTTTCCATTACTGAAATTACGAAAACAAATTTAAAAAAAATGTAAAGTACGTTTCATTGGGACCTCAACAGAATCTCCAGCACCGGCATACTTGGGGCGCCACGGCACATAACCCTTTACGTCAGAGAATACTACGTGTATACGTGCACTACCTTTACTGTATTTGTAAACACTCGTATCCTGCAGATTACGTAAAGTAGCGAATAGTTTTTAAATCTTAAAATAGGCGCCCCAAGTATGCCGGTGCTGGAGATTCTGTTGAGGTCCCAATGAAACGTACTTTACATTTTTTTTAAATTTGTTTTCGTAATTTCAGTAATGGAAAATATTATATGATTCCAAATTTCCTTGGCCCACATACTTGGCAGACATTAATTTCACTACTTTTTCACGCCATAAAACCACTGCGCTATATGTACTTGGCGCGTTTTTGCACGTTACATGCACGATGTAATGTCATTTTTTGGGATTTCCCTATCAAATACGAAGGAATATTGGGAATTGATTTTATTCGTGGACATGGCGCCAAACTAGACTGCGCTAGAGATGAGTTAGGTTTTGGAACAACCATTTGGAAAACCTATTACGCGAACGCGATGATTCACTTACCGCCACGTTCCGAAACCATAGTAGAAATAACAACACGTAGTACGCACGACGGGATCACGACAGCTGACGAAATCCAACCCGGCGTCTTTATCGGGAGCTGCTGGACAAGGCCGCGCCACGGCCGATGCATCGTCAGCATTCTTAACACCAGCGATAACAGCATAGATTTCCGTCCTCCGGCGATTGAACTCGAAGCAGTACACTCGGAGACAAAAATACAGCCGATACACAAACTCACTCGCGCGGAAATGGCAAAACGCGATAGCCGAATTGAACGAGTACTACAACAACTACGCGATAAACATTTAAATAAAGAAGAACGGGATTCCCTAATAAATATTTGTAGCACTTATGCCGACGTGTTTCACTTGGAAGGCGAACCTCCGACATATACAACCGCCGTATCACACGAAATCCACACAACCGCCAATACCGCGCCTATTAACTCAAGACCATACAGACTACCAGAAAAATACAAACAGGAAATAAACAAACAAGTTCAACAAATGTTAACCGATGAAATTGTACGACCAAGCAATAGCCAATGGAATGCGCCACTTTTGGTAGTGCCAAAGAAAGCCGACGCAAATGGAAACAAAAAGTTACGAATCGTAGTAGACTTCCGGAAGTTAATCGACGTAACAATAGGAGACTCGTTTCCCTTACCTAATATCACCGACATCCTGGACCAACTAGGAAAAGCCAAATATTTTACAACGTTAGATCTCGCTTCAGGATATCACCAAGTAGCTATGGCCGAAGACGCTCGTGAAAAAACCGCGTTTTCTACACCATATGGACACTATGAATTTAACCGAATGCCTTTCGGACTAAAGAATGCACCTGCAACCTTCCAACGACTAATGAACACTATCTTATCAGGACTACAAGGTATCAAATGTTTCGTATATCTCGACGACATAGTAATACACGGAGGAAGCCTAGACGAACACAATGCACGACTACGCGATGTTCTCGCAATTTTACGCAAGCACAACCTAAAACTACAACCGAACAAATGTGAATTTTTACGAAAAGAAGTAAATTACCTAGGACACGTAATTACCAAAGATGGAATCCTGCCGGACCCGGATAAAATCCGCGCCGTGACAGATTTTCCCGCGCCGCATAACGTAAAAGGAATCCAATCGTTTCTCGGATTAGCCGGATATTACCGCCGATTCATTAAGGACTTCTCAAAAATTGCGAAACCCCTAACTAAGCTAACGGTAAAGGATACCAAATTTGATTGGACCGACGAACAGGACCACGCGTTTCGGACACTAAAAACTGCCCTCACGACGGCACCTCTGTTAATCTATCCCGACTTCGAGAAGGAATTCCTACTAACCACAGACGCCTCCGATTTTGCGATAGGAGCAATATTGTCACAAGGCGAAATAGGCAAGGACCGGCCGATAGCTTACGCGAGCCGCGTACTAAATAAAGCTGAGAGAAACTACAGCACGACGGAAAAGGAATTACTCGCAATTGTATGGGCAGCGAAACAATATAGACCGTACCTATATGGGAACAAATTCAAAATAATAACGGATCATAAGCCCCTAGTGTGGCTATTCAACGTAAAGGACCCAGGATCACGATTAATGCGATGGCGTCTCAAGCTAGAAGAATATGAATACGAGATAGTACACAAAGCAGGAAAAATGAATACAAACGCCGATGCACTTAGCAGAACCATATACACGGTGACACAACAGTCAACCGAGCTCAAGGAATACAGTGAAGAGGAAAAAGCAGCAATATTACGCGAATACCACGACAACCCCATGGGAGGACACCAAGGAATAGAAAGAACAATAGGACGAATCAGACAACGCCATAACTGGGCCGGAATTACGCAATATGTAAAAAATTATATAGCCAAGTGCGAACTATGCCAGAAAAATAAATTGCATCGTGCAGAAAAAGCACCATTGGTGATAACGGACACACCAAGTACCGCATTCGAGAAATGCGCATTAGATATAGTAGGACCCTTAACTGAGACCGAACATGGCAACAAATACCTGCTGACTCGATTCAGTAAGGCGATACCTCTGCCTAATCAAGAAGCTCATACAGTAGCCGAAGCGTTCGCTACTAAAATAATATGCGAATATGGAACTCCCGAGACAATTTTAACAGACCAAGGGACTAATTTCCTCAGTAATATATTCAAAAACGTGTGCAAATTACTAAAGATTGACAAAATCCAGACTACCGCGTATCATCCCCAAACAAATGGCGCACTCGAAAGATCCCATCGAACACTAGCGGAATACTTACGACATTATACAAACCCCCAACAAACTGATTGGGACAGATGGATACCGTACGCAATGTTTGTTTACAACACGACCCCGCACACAGCCACCGGACTCACCCCATTCGAATTAATGTACGGACGACAGGCAAATCTGCCCACAGCACTAACTATACCACCAAAAACTCTCTACACTTACGAAGATTATGCACAGGAATTACGTGAACGAATTAGAGCATCTCACCAAGTAGCGAAACAGAGCAGCCACGAAGCGAAGCTCCGCGCGAAAGCGGAATACGATACTCACGCCAAGGAGACCCGATATCACAAGGGCGATAAGATATTACTACACGACCCAACAGTTCGAAGAGGTCGTAGCAAGAAATTAGAATCACCATGGATAGGACCATACGAAATTATCGAAGAACACCCACCTGTGAATTACACCATCAAAATGGGCCGACGAACCCTGAAAGTACATGCGAATCGACTCAAACACTTTATCGAATAAGGGAACAGGCAACTACTACGAACACAAATAGACCAGATGCCCCGACAACCAAAATTCGCCCTGTGCTCCTCGTTCTGACGAGTATGAGCCGCCAACTAACTCGCCAACCTCTGTGGCACCGGAACAGACACCCTCGATAAGAACAGTTCGACGAAATGCACCTATGATAATGATAAGCTAATGAGAAAGCCCACTAAACAAAACCCCGAGACAAAACGTCAAGGTGCACCAGCTCGCTCAGCCTCACTAAGAATCAAACCACAGGCCGAGACGGACCCTTACACAAAGAAAAAACAAAAAACGGTAATTCTCACCCAATTATTTAGCCACGTACCCTTACTAATCACCGATCGCGATATCCCCCCCCCCCCCCCCCGCGCTACAGAAATGGCAGCAAACCGAACGAAAATAGAGCGGAGGAACGCCCAGGTCGCTACGGTCCTCCAAGCAGTGCAACGCCTACGGTGCACCCGGGTACTGGCCCACCAGAATCAGCGAGGCAAGATGTACTGCGGCCTCTGCGCGCGTGAAGAGGTAACCGTAAGGGGGCATCTCCATGGGGTCCTGACCGGCGACCAGCCCCTGCAGCGCTGCGACAGGTGCGACATCCCCCTCGCCAAAAGCGAACAGCCCGCGATACAATGCGAATCATGCCGCTTAACCGCGGTTCGATTCTGCTGGACCATTCTCTTGGGCAAGAAGCGCCCCGTGGGGAACAAAGAAGACACCCTACACCAAGAAATCCTAAACTAAACGAAAAATACATACACAAACACTATTATATACATAACTATTATACATAACTACTATTATATACATATTATATACATATTACATACGCTACATTATCATTTAACCCTTAACTCATATAACTACCTTGGTAATCCTGTTCTACCCTACACGCGTCGATCATACAAAAAAAAAAAAAAAAAAAATATATATAATAAATCTATATTAAGGAAGAGAAAGAAAAGAGAAATAAGAAAAAGAATAAGAGCGAATAAACTACCGGACCAAGCTGCTTGCACCGCGAACCGCGAATAGTACCCAGTAGCCGATAAGATAGCGACGGCCCGCGAGCCGAGTAGCCGATTAGCACGCGCCGGGAACCCGACCAAATACCGAGAACCAGATAGGCAGTTCGCGACGTGAAGCTAGGAAGCTTCCTTCTCAAAAAGGGGGAGGGGTGTAATAGGGCCCCGAAAGCCACGTAGCTCTCCCGCGAATTAACCGCGCAATAAGTAACCCGATAGGGATGAGTCATAGGCTGCGCGATCGCGAACATTACCAAATATGGGCATAACCTTGAGCGCCCCTTGATGCACCGTCAACAATTTAGAAATAGAAGCTTCGAGAATAAGGCCCCAGCGACCAAAAACGTAGACTAAGCAGAAATATTGTATAAAAGACGGCCCGCGGCGAAGCAAGAGGGAGATTCCTGAAAACGCGAGTAGTAGATACCGTAACGCCGCTGGCCGCCTGTTTGACCGCCGATCTCAGTATCGCGGAGCACCTTGTATCCATCGTTGTAGACGACCAGGTAATCTTCAATAAAAGCTGTTTCCACCGGATTCTCAATTAATGACAACTGCAGTTATAAAGGTGCAAGGGGATCGAGGAAGTTCGTGCAGGGTACGAGCCTTACTAGACTCTTGTTCAACTGTTAATTTAATCACTGAAGAATTTGCTGATAAATTAAACTTATCAAAACTTTCTTGTTCAATAAATATTGGAGCCGTTAGCGGAACAAGCACTGTTTCGAATCATTTTGTTTCGGCCACGTTCCAGTCAAACTACAAGGATGTTAGTCGTGGAGTATATTTCTTGATAGTTAAGAAAATTGTTGAATGCGTGCCTAACAACACCCTTCCTTGTGAACTGTTTAACATTCCCAAGAACATAAAACTTGCTGATTCCGAATTTCATGTTCCTAAATCCGTCGATGTTTTGTTAGCTTCGGGGACTACACTGGCGCTGTTTTGTGTCGGTCAAATCAAGCTGAACCATGAAGAGTCTCAAATTGTTCTTCAGAAAACCACTCTAGGTTGGGTAGTGGCAGGCGGCTCAAACGCTCTGGCCTTGTCTCGGCCATTTTCAATTTAGAATGTGGAATTAAAACTAGTTCTACACAAAAAACCCTCGGGATCATGTGGGATTCCGAACGGGATATCGTCACGTTCACCGTCAAGTCGATCGATGCTCAGGCTACATCCACAAAAAGGAAACTAGTGTCTGAAATAGCGAGAGTGTATGATCCTCTGGGTCTATTTGGGCCCGTAATTCTCGGTGCTAAAATTCTGATCCAAGACTGTTGGAAGGCAAAAATTACATGGGATGAGTCTCTTCCCCAAGACATCCACACCAAGTGGGAATCCTTGGCGAACCAACTTCCCTGTTTGCGAGGAACTTCAATTGATCGATATCTCTCGAGTCCACATGCTTGCTCAGTTGAAATTCACGGGTTTTGTGATGCCAGCAAGGTGGGATACGGCGCATGCCTTTTCATGAGATCAACTGATTCAAAGGGCGTCGTTACGGTCAAACTTGCCTGCAGTAAATCAAGGGTTGCTCCGTTGAGCGGTCTTACTACCCCTCGTTTAGAGCTGTGTGCGGCGAGCATGTTAAAAAGGTTGTTCATCGAATCAAAATCTCAATTTGAATTTCCGATAAGTCGAGTCGTTTTCTGGTCTGATTCGGCTATTGTACTTTGCTGGTTGAAGAAGGCCCCTCATTTACTAAGAACTTTTGAAGCTAATAGAGTAACTGAGATCCAAGCCTTAGGAAATGAGGTTGAGTGGAGACATATTCGTTCCGAAGACAATCCCGCTGACTCTCTATCGAGGGGACAACTGCCATCAGAGTTTCGGAAAAATTCTCTTTGGACCTCTGGGCCTCCATGGTTAGGTCTCTTGGAAGGGGAATGGCCATCGTTGGTTGAATCTCCTCTGTCCGAAATCCCTTGTCTGAGAAACAGTGTTTGTTTGGTCGTCACTCCGTCATCAAGTGATATGTGTTCTCGGTTTTCCACATTTCAACGGCTGGTTAGAGTTATCGCGTACATTCATCGTTGGAAAGGTGCAATATCCAAAGGGAAATGTCGGCAATCAATTGCTGAAATCACTGATAGCGAAAGGTGGATTGAGGCAATTATGAAATTAATTCCTCCCTTACGTTGCACAGAGGTCTTCCAAGCAGAGCGTCAGCTCCTTATCATGATCCAGCAGGAATGTTTTTCCAAGGAGATTAAACTTTTGAAGAAGGCTTTGGAGTCGAAACCAGGCACGGTTGGAGGACCAGGTAGGAAGGGTACGAAATTTGACGAGATCAATCCGTTCCTCGACGAACACGAGTTGTTTAGATTAGGGGGTCGCTTGCAGAGGGCAGAACTGCTGTACAGTCAAAAACATCCTATTCTACTTCCAAGCAACCATCATGTGTCTGATCTCATTATTCGTGATCTGCATGAGAGGAGTCTTCATGCAGGTATTCAATCAACCTTGTAGACTCTTCGAAATCGGTTTTGGATTCTCAATGGGAAAGGCCAGATTCGTAGCATCATTCGTCGATGCATTGAATGTATCCGTCACAGACCACAGTCAATGCATACAAAAATGGCTGACTTGGACGAATCTCGTGTGACCGAAGCACCTCCATTCGGTCATACGGGTTTAGATTTCTTCGGTCCCATTCTCATCAAGGAGAAAAGGAATCGGAATAGGGTTTTCATCAAAACTTATGGCTGTGTTTTCATACATATGGCGTCTAAAGCTGTGCATATTGAACTCGCCACCGATTTGTCTAGTGAAGGCTTCTTAGCAGCATTCCGTCGATTTATTGGTCGAAGAGGTGTTCCTTGGCACATGTACTCCGACAATGGTACCAATCTTGTTGGAGCCAATAAAGAGCTTTTCGAAATTTATAAATGATTTGGCACACCGGAATACAAGAAGGATATAGCAGATTACGCCTTGTCTAAACGGATTAAATGGCATTTTAACCCACCTCTTTCCTCCCATTTTGGCGGTTTATGGGAGGCAGCAGTGAAGGGTTTCAAACATCATCTTAAACGTGTCTTGAAAGATCAGAAGCTCACGTATGAGCAGCTTAATACCTTACTGATTGAGATTGAGTTGAGAGTTGGGTTGGCGTTGAGTTGTTGGGCATTAGTCGGCGTTCTTTTGTCCTTAAGAGGCCCCGAGATGTGCTCGCTTCTTCTTTCTAGCCAGGAATTGACTATTTTTGTGACGTTGCAAAATGCAATTACTAAAATAAATATTACTGATATTTATTTATTATTTATTAATTAATAATATTTATATTCCAACTTTTATATAGGTATTATCATGCTAGTGGAGTTATTAGAATCGCTGTAACATCATCAGGATGGGATATCATGCCAATCAAGATTCGTAAATTCGATTTTGTAGTCAATCACGTACGCGTGATTCCAAGACCGAGATACACGCGACGAGATACCTATTTCAACAGTAACAAATGGTATGTAACATAACTCACCAGCCAGGCATTTCTTTCCCAAGTTTGAGGTAACAGAGTCTGGCGTCTCCACCAGCAGACTCTGCGTGATCATTGCGATCTCCGGATCGATATCCGCCGGAGTACAGGGAGGACCTCCGCCTGCCGTTCCAACGTAAGCGCCTCCCGTTGCACACGCTTTATGTTAGACCACAATTTGCGCAATTGTTGAGCCGTTCGCTAAACACAGAAAATAAATTATGGATTATTATTGTATTCTTATTCAATATTCTTATTATTAAAAAATTTCCTGTATTATTAAGAGTTTGAAACATTATTTATATTAACACAAAACTTACATTGCCGCCGATCCCCGCAGACAAATTATACTCTTTGGTGATGCGTTCCCATACTTCGTTCCTCTCACGCATTGTCGTCCCTCCACACTGTTTGTTCTCGAGACTATTCTTGTACCGATCAAGAATATTTAAAAATTTTCGACTCTCGGTGTTCAAAAAATACTTGGATCGGGCACACGACATCCTCGCTCGATCAGTCACAGAATTCTACTGACTAACAATGGCTAGCGAATGCTGCAACTTTGGAACTTTGTTTATATTAGGCAAGATCAAAAGCGATAAGGGTGAAAAGCTCTGGAACAAAGCGTCCTTCCCATGGGCCGAGGGACTCATCATACGATAGGTTATTTGAAAATTCAGGATTAGGCAATTGAAAAATAGAAGGGAATAATTAGGCGTTTCATTTTGTCATAATATTTTATTTATTACCCGAAATAATTTAGATAGTGGATACAGAGGTTTCTACACAGTGAATAATATAAAAGGTAAACATTCGCAATATATTATGCATTATTCGCAATATATTCGCATTATATAATGTGTATTATACATTATATAATTTATTCTATGGTATACAGCACGTTTTATCTGCTACTTAATGGTACGTTTGAAAAAATTCACGTTTCTGGGTAAACAATGCGACAATTCCGAAGCTTAAGGGGTGTTGCGTTACCGAGCAGGAATTCCGAAGAGGAGTCCTGAAAAGGACTAGAATTCTGCGGTGGATTCGCAGCCCGTGGAGCGCTACGCACTCTGCTCGCGAACACGATTCGATTGTGCGTTGTATTTGAATAAAACAAAACTGATTTATCAGGAAATGTACACAACTTAGTCGGTTTATTGGAAAAAACCTTCTGAGTACAAGAGAGCTCGGAGTTTGATAGCAGTTCGACAAGCGAATACAAAAGCCAACGTCGTCGTCTTCTATGCGGCATCGTTGGGGTAGGGACGCAGCAAGGCCCCAGGTTGGCTGAGACCTTCGGGCGTCTTCGGATGTGGGTGGTCCCGGCTTCGAGGCGTTGGCGCGCAAAGTCTCACGGGAGGGCTGCTTGGAGAGGGGAAGCGCTAAGGCCCAAGCCAGCCCACGCGGTCAGCAGACACTTGAGGAGACTTGGATTCGAACCTAATATATGACTATGCCTTATTGTTAGATTTGTCCAGTCTCGAGTGGTGGTTTATTTAGCCTTGAAGGGACTAAGTGCCTGTTCGTTATTTTCAACTACTTTATTACTTTTATCTGAAGTGTGCGCGTAACCCCCTGGGGTGCTTTCCGAAGCCTTTACAAGGCTGAATACTTTTAACAACTTTACAAATCCTAGGTCCTCAATTTTAGGCACGTCCTGGCAATTAACCACATGTTAGCTGGACTCTAAGTAACTCGAGACTACAAAGCCTATTCATGAAACTCTACATGGGTGTACAACGCTTCGGTTCATATTATATTACGCGCGCTTTCTAGTTTGACGAAGTTAACCTGCATTCACATCTATCAATAAAGTCGCGGGATATGATATGTGTTTAAACAAGCGTTACGTTCACGACGCGACGTAACAGGGGGTACGCTAGGTCCTAGTGACTTTTGTTGCGTTATGGAGTGGGAGATTTCAGAGTTCATGGGTATGAGTCCTTGCCCGTGGAGCACTAAACTACTCTGCTCGCGAAGGGTTGGAGTACGCCGAAAGAGAACACGAGTTCTTCGGTAAAACACGATATATTCAGAAGATGAATGTTCGCGTAGTGCTGCCGTACATCGATCAGGTCTGTTCGAGTTAAGAAATATCTCTGATATTTCTCTGAACAAGAATGCAGTATGAGTTACTCCGAATTAACGCGAAGGAGTTACTACCGAATTAACGCGAAGGAGTTACAGTTACAGTGTAATATATATCCATCCTATGACAAAATAATTGAAGCGAAGAAAAGGTGCTATCCAGACTCCATTCGAGTAACTGAATCGGTTGCTGAAGTACCTCCGCAATCGTTCTTGATCATACTGTAATTCGGTTACTGGAACTTCAGAAATCACTGGTTTCAACAATCCCCGAAAAATATAAGGACAAATTGAAATTGATATCGACGTGCGGTTGCGATGGAACAGGAGGACAGTCACAATATAAACAAAAAGCGGAAGAAGAGGAATTTCAGGACACACACATTTTTTCACGTCATTTGTGCCGTTACAATTATTTTACTTATCGAACAAAGTGGGAAAGGTTATAATTTGGCAAAACTTGCGTGCATCGTCAACACGATTTTGTAGACCTATTAACATACAATTTAAAAGGGAAACAGTCATCCTTATACAAGAGGAAGTGAGGCCGATACGAAATCAAGAAGAATCGTTGAAGACTACCATTATGGTTAATGACGAGAGCATCCAGGTCCATCATAAGCTGCAATTAACCATGATAGACGGCAAAGTATGAAATGCACCAACATCAACTGCATCTGCACAATCATGTTATGTATGTGGTGCAAAGCCAAAAGAAATGAATGACATAGATGTGGTCACAAAAATTGAAAATCCCGGAACATATGAATTCGGATTATCCACGTTGCACGCTTGGATTCGTTTTATAGAGTGGCTGCTTCACGTAGGTTACATACTGGATATAAAGCAATGGCAGATACGCGGGGAAGTGAATAAAAAGATGACGAATACTAGGAAACTTTTAATCCAAAAGAATTTGAAGAAAAAATTGGACATACTTGTCGACGAACCAAGGCAAGGTGGAAGTGGTACGTCGAATGACGGCAATACTGCTCGGAGATTCTTCCAAAATCCGGAGATAGTGGCAGAAATTACGGGCGTGAACGAAGACCTCCTAAAAAAATGTGCCATCATTTTAACAACCTTATCATGTGGACTGAATATAGATCCAGAAATAATTTCAAGAATATTCCAAGGCAACGTATGAGTTGCATTTATAACTTTATCCGTGGTAGTATATGCCGGCTTCAGTCCACAAGATATTAGTACACGGACCATCCATCATCGCTTGGGCCCTGTTACCAATTGGACAGATGTCGGAAGAAGCGCAGGAAGCGCGAAATAAACGTACTAGAGAATATAGGCAATATCATGCTCGATCCAGTTCCAGACAAAAAACTTTAGAAGATGTTATTCTGCGATTACTAGCAACGTCAGATCCTCTAACTTCGATTCGGAGGCAAGCAATGGTTCCGGATAATGAACATAGGAAGAACCTTCCTACAGAAGTATTGAGCCTTTTGAAAGCACCGGAGATTGAGACCGTAGAAAGTGACAGTGACAATGATTAATATTGTAGTAAGAAAATATTTGGATAGACTTGAACTTGTTGAAATTAATAAATGAAATCATGTATTATTACGATTTATCCCCACGTTAACTCAGAATTTCCCACATTAAATCCAAATTAAACATTAAATCCGATAAAATAATGCGAAATTATAAATCAGCGACCTCGAATACCCCTTTCTTAGATAGATAGATAGATAACTTTATTGCTCCCCTCAAGGCTGCAATCTCCCCTCTCCACTTATCCTAATTCTTAACTCTACTCTTAACCTATCGTTAAACCTAATCTTAACACCCTACCGCAGGCACGCCGCCGCTGCCCCTCGCCTCACCCTATAATTACTCGCGCCACCCGCTCACCACTGTCCCTCCCTCTCTCCCTCACACACCTCACACTCCTCCACTCTCTCATCCCTCCATCCATCCATCCATCCATCCATTCCTGGACCTCCGTTTCCGCCGCTCTCTTTCCACTCACCACACTCTCTCATTCCAATCTCTCACCTCCCCCCTCCACTGTTTTAGCTTCCTCAGCTACTCCTCCCCGTCACCCTTCTCCCCTAGCACCTCACCGACCGCCTCTTGCCACCCTTTCTCTTCTCCCCAACCCGTAAAATGGGTACCCATACGAGGTACGGGAGTAGAGAACACACATGCTCCCACGTCTCCTCTTCCAGCTCACACATCCTACAAATCCTTTTGTCCTCCTCCGTCCAATGCATCCCCCCCCCCCCTCATCGCACTCCCCAACCGCGCCCTCGCCACTCTCTGCCACCTATTCTCCCCCCACCCCTTCATCAAGTACCCCGGAACCCCCTCCCCTCTAACCCTTCTATACCAGCCATTCTACCGCGACACCACAATCTTCTGCCACCTCTCCTTCCCCTGCTCTTCCATCTCCCACTCCACCAATTCTTCCCCTTTAAACTCTCTCCCTTCCTCCCACCGTCACTCCATTTCCTCCAGCCCCCACCCTTTCTCCTCGAAAAACCGTTTCCTTTTCCCCCTCCCAGGCCCCCAGCGCCTTCCCATTCTTGGCCATTCCCTTAATTTCCTCCCAGCATTTCCCCGCCAGCTCCCCTCCGCTACCCTCCTCCAGCCATGCTCTCATCCCCGTCTTCCCTCTCAACTTCACCCTCTCCACTTCCTCCCGCACCATATAACCCGTCGTGTGCCTCTTAACCCCCAGAACCCACCTCAGAAACCGTTCCTGCAGCCTCTCAACCCCCTCCCTCTCCCCCCATCCCCAAATCTCCAGTCCGTAACTTACCACCGGCCAAACCAACGTATCAAACAGCCATAACCTTCTCCTCCAGTCCTTCCCAAACCTCCTTTTCCCGATACCCCACACACTTCCCATAACCGCCGCCCCCTTCCTGATCCTATCCCTCACATGCTCGCCCTGCCTCCCATTCCTTGCCACCACATACCCCAAGTACCTGTACGACTTGACCTCCTCTATTTTCCTTCCTCTCCACGTCCAATGCACCTTCTTCCACGACCCTTCACCCTGCCTGCATCTCATCACCTTCGTCTTCTCCGTGTGCACCTCCAGCCCCTTCCTATGCAAATACCTCTCAAGTGTCTTTATCAACCCCCTTATCTCATCTTCGTCCTCCGCCACCAACGCCAGGTCATCCGCATACGCCAGCACGTGTACCTTCACCCCTCCCAGTTTAACCCCTCCCCGCCGCCCCTTCCTCAACTCCTCCTCTATGTCCGCCATCAACAATACAAACAACATCGGACTAATTGGGCACCCTTGCCTCACCCCCCTTCCCGTCCAGAACCTTTCTCCTTCCCTGTCCCCCACCCTCACCTTCCCTACCGTTTCCAATACCCCTTACTTGTATACCATAACTTCAAAAACTTAATTTTTTATACATTAAACATTATAAATTTTAGCCGCCATTTTGAATTTTTTTTAAATAATGCCACATTTGAAATCAGCGAGCTCGAATACCCCTTTCCTGAAGTTTTGGGTAAAATTAAACCAAAATTTGATTTTTGGCCAGCTTTTCCGGTCCGCTGGACCACTGTGCACCGGTGCAAACGGTAATGGTGTACTCGGGGTTGTTGAAGGTTTGCGTGGAGATATTTAGGATGTTGTCTACGTAAGTGTCCATTCCTGGTTTGAGTAATTCCTATCCGATCAAAGCCTGCAATTTTATTTCGCTTCGGGAGATGCATAAAATAGGAGCTGCAACGACAGAGGGGACAAACGCGTGCGAGTTTACTGCGCTTCCTTTGTGAACAAACGAGCGGCTGATGGGAAGGTTCTAGAGCGTGGGCATTCGGCCTACAGCTTTGGAGCAGAGCGCCTCGCCTTTCCACGTGTATCGCCTGACCTCTCGCGTAAAAAGCAGTTTACTCGAATTTTGGCAATCCTTCTTGAGATTGTAACTAACTAATACGCGTGTTCAAGTCTCTTCCTTTCCAAAAAACGGGAGGCGTTCCCTACTCGTGGATTTGATTAATCTGGACTTGCGGGTGAGAATCTTGGAGCTCAACGGAAGCAAAAAGTGGCAATTCAACTCGCTGCGTTATCACTGTGACGGCCCCCTGCGGTCTCGGCACGCCCAAGTGCACGCGTGCTTTGGGCCCCAACAAACCCTCCAGCGAGTTCTAACTAGCCAGCATCGCCACAACCCCCGAGTCGCCGAGCCTGTCCGCATCCACCAATTCCAGCTCCTGATCATCCAACCTTCCAATTCCTGCCTAAGGTCACCGATCCTGGTAAGTCCCTGTTTAAATCTTATCCACGATATTGACCGCTCCCATTCAATTTCGCATTCAGACGCTCCGCGTGTAACAGATGTCTTGCCAGTCTACTGATTTTAAGCTGTTGTCCTTTGGAATACTGATGCTCCTGTGTTTCAGGGTGTCTACAGGGTGTTTTAACGCTCTTACGGATGTGGCGATGTTATTGAGGGAGACAGGATCGATTGGACTCTTGACGGGGAATAAATGGAAAAGGTAGAGGTTGCCAATCTTGAAAGCTATTGCGTCTCCTATTTCGGGATGGTTATCTATTATCTGTAGGATGGGTAGTTTGTTTTCATTGGATAGGTCTTGTGAGGTTATTGAGTTTATTTCGCAGTCTATGTTAAAAGAGTGAACAAGGTTGTCTCGTCGGAGGTAGAGTCTGTCTTTGGAGTATAATATGGTTGGAGTAAGGGGTACGGGGCGGTGGTGAGATATCAGTATTGATACTGTCATGTCTGTGGTCGTTGTTTGGTTGTTCTCAGATCCCAGGTCGTTCGCCGTAAGTGGGGGAAGCGTTGGCTCCACTCCGTTAGCCGACCGGTCGAGTTGAGCAAGGGTATCCTGAGCGATGGCCCACCCACGTACGGCGGTCTGCTCAGATCCTCGATCTGCGGTTTCGGAAGCGGGGGTCAACAGCCTGCTGAGCCCCGTTAGCCGACCGGTCGCAGGACGCGAGGGTGTCTGGTTTCCTGTCCCCATCACCAGATTGCCCGTGGAACCTGGTGATTTTGTCCCTTCCTCTGACTGCATGGCCCCCAGGATATGTACCGGAAGCGAGGGGAGCCCCTGCTCCATCTCGTTAGCCGACCAGTCGCATAGCTCGAGAGAAACCACACAGTCCCTATCACTGTCTTCGTCAGCTGTCCAATATTCCTCGTCATCGAATGAAGGATCGTCCGGTTCGTCAGGAGCGGTTGAGGATTCTTTTCCGAAGGTGAGGAATGTCGAGGTAATCAGTCCGTTGACGTCAGGAAGGGTCTTGCCAGGTTCTCCGAGTGGTGGATCGCCCGAGCAGGAGCCTGGAGGTTGGGTAGATGAGGCGGAATCAGGAGGATTGCGGGATAGGGCGTCCGCGTTGGCATTGGCCCTGACTGGTTTGTATACAATGTCGTAATCGTACTCGTTCAGGCGGATCCTCCACCTGACGAGTCTGGAAGTGGGGTCTTTCACATTGTGGAGCCAAACTAGGGGTCAGTGATTGGTAATGAGCGTGAACTTATGGCCATACAGGTACGGCCGGAAATGGTTAACAGCAAAAACTATGGCAAGGAGTTCCTTTTCTATCGTGGAATGTCGTGACTCGGGATCGGAAAGGGTTCTTGACGCGAAAGCTATTGGGATATCTTTACCTATGGAGCCTTGGCTTAGGACGGCGCTTACGGCGTAATTGGAAGCATCGGTGGTGACCAGGAAAGGACTTTTAAAATCAGGGAATTGGAGAGTGGTTCAGAGCAGATGATATCACGTAGGGTTTCAAATGCTATTTGTACAAATGCTATGGTAGAGATTTATACTAAATTATCGCGATGCACTAGGTACAATTAAAGCGAAGATCATAGAGGGGTGAGTCGCGGAGAAATGAAAGCACTAGGTTGAGATGAGCACAGAGATGATTCGAGTTTATTCACTAGAGTGCTCACGTGGGTCGTAAAGCCACGTGGCGAAACGCAAATACAGAGTTGTACAGTACCTTTGTTGAGCGGTGGGTCGTAAATCCACGCACTCGCGTTGTCCGAGGAGTTGCACTTCACAACTAAACTACAATGAGTTGCACACAAGTCGTACTTTATCAATAATTCGCACAGAAAACGAAGCACCGAAACGTTGATCGCAAGCGTTGGATCAATAATGGCCGCTTAGCGGCACGATGTTCTACGAGTCGACGAGAAACGCTCTGCGCATGCGTGGCGACGCTTGGTACATCGATCAGCATCGACCGCTGATCGATGCTGCCACGTTCGATGTTCTTACGTACTACGGATTATGGCCGAGTCGACAATCTAACTTATTCGCAGAGATTAGAGAATCCGCAACAGTTGTTCCAATTAAAAGCGGTATCCTTTTCCAAGAGCACGGTCAGCGGATTAGCTACTTTATCCATGTTCGGGATAAATCTGCGGTAGTATTCGACAAGGCCTAGAAATTGTTTAATCTGTCTTTTGTTCGTCGGTGTCGGAAAGTGCTTCACGGAGGCAATCTTTTGCGGATCAGGCTTTACGCCTTCATCAGAGATGACGTGTCCTAAATAGGCGATTTCCCTACAAAGAAAGGCACTTGTCGGGTTGAAGAGTTAATCCTGCGGTTTTTAATCTGGCTAAAAGCGTCCTTAATTTCCGAGTGTGTTTTGGTACTGAATTGGCGTATATAACTATATCGTCCATGTATACGAAAATCTCTATTCCTTGCAATCCTGAAAGGACAACATCCATTAACCGTTGGAATGTTGCTGGTGCGTTCTTAAGACCGAAGGGCATCCGATTAAACTCGTAATGTCCGTGTGGGGTCGAAAAAGCAGTCTTGGGTCTAGAAGATGGGTCCACCGGTACCTGATGAAAGCCGGAAGCTAGATCTAAAGTACTGAAATATTTGGCCCCTCCGAGTAGGTCTAAAATTTCTGTAATGTTCGGCAGTGTGTACGCGCCTATTGTTTTTTCGTTTAAATTCCTATCATCGATGGCCATTCGACATCGTGGATTACCTGACGAATCTGCCTTTTTAGGGACCACCCATACGGACCAATTGTACGGAGAAGTGGACGGCTGGATTATTTCGTCCGCCAGCAGAGAGTCTACTTGATTCCAAATTTCGGATTTGTGGACGAGCGGAAATCTATACTGTTTGGTATGAATCGGTGTTTCGTCTATTGTGGTGATGCTATGTTTCGCCAGTGTAGAGGAGCCCAGTTTGTCGAAAGGAAGATGAAACTGATACGGGAATTCGTTAACTATTTCGAGAATGCTAGCCCTTTCAATGTCGTTTAAATTTTCGAGTCTTAAGGATTTTAAAATCCCAAAAAATGACATTACATCGTGCATGTAACGTGCAAAAACGCGCCAAGTACATATAGCGCAGTGGTTTTATGGCGTGAAAAAGTAGTGAAATTAATGTCTGCCAAGTATGTGGGCCAAGGAAATTTGGAATCATATAATATTTTCCATTACTGAAATTACGAAAACAAATTTAAAAAAAATGTAAAGTACGTTTCATTGGGACCTCAACAGAATCTCCAGCACCGGCATACTTGGGGCGCCTATTTTAAGATTTAAAAACTATTCGCTACTTTACGTAATCTGCAGGATACGAGTGTTTACAAATACAGTAAAGGTAGTGCACGTATACACGTAGTATTCTCTGACGTAAAGGGTTATGTGCCGTGGCGCCCCAAGTATGCCGGTGCTGGAGATTCTGTTGAGGTCCCAATGAAACGTACTTTACATTTTTTTTAAATTTGTTTTCGTAATTTCAGTAATGGAAAATATTATATGATTCCAAATTTCCTTGGCCCACATACTTGGCAGACATTAATTTCACTACTTTTTCACGCCATAAAACCACTGCGCTATATGTACTTGGCGCGTTTTTGCACGTTACATGCACGATGTAATGTCATTTTTTGGGATTTCAATCCTTTTTGTACATTTATTATTCTAAAATATTTCTGTTGTTAAACTTCAGCTTTCACTTTTACCGGTTTTATGCGACACATTGCATACAATGTGTGCTTATTTGTTTTTTAGTATGTATACCCAATTTCCATTTCCTGTCCTTATATTAAGTGTCGTGTTAGAGTAAAAAACAATATCTTAAAAATTACCAGAGCATATCCAAAGAACCATACGAATTCGTCATCGGATTGAAAGCGAAATTTCGGATTAAAATGTTCATTAGATCAAATTAATTGCATATTACATATTAAATGCGCACGAGAAACTGGAAGTATCAAAAAAGCATATGCAAAGTTGGGTAAAATAAAATTTTAGAAGATCACAATTCGGTCTAATGAACAATTTAATCACAAATTTCGCTTTCAATCTGATGACGAATTCGTATGGTTCTTTGGATATGCCCTTGTAATTTTCATGAATTTGCTAATACTGCTATTACAAATTGCAAAATTCAAATTTGTATTGTGTATTATTTACTCTAACACGAAACTCGTAAATGTAACGTCAAAATTAGCGCAGGAAATAATACAACGTGGAGTACAAATCCAAGTCTTGCAACTTCATTTATTGTAAACAGACTATTAACAAATTTCCGATTATTACAAGGGTATATTTGGAGACACTTACGAATCCGCCAACAGAAATCAGTCTCCAAATGTACCCTAGTAATGGTCAGAAATTTGTTAACAGTTTGTTTACAACAAATAAACTTGCACGATTTGGAGTTGTACTCCGCGTTGTATTATTTCCTATGCTTATATTAACATTTACGAGTTTCGTGTTAGAGTAAGTAATACACAATACATGGTATAAATGGGGCTTTCGTCTGCCGTTAATTATTTTTTCCAATAATTATTTTTATAATTTATAAACAATTATGTCCTGTAACAATGATTGTGATGCAGGATCGCAAGGCGAATCCACCCATCTGCACTATAAAATCGTTTGAGACCCACCCCTAAAAAGTGTAAAGGACTACCCTCTTGAATAACAAGAGAACGGTACGGTAGAGAGAAAAATGTTATAAGGAAAAGTAGGAAAAGTAGGAAAACTCAAGGAATACTTTGGAAAGGCATAGAAGAATTCACGAAAATTTCATTTGTTAAAACAGCTTAAACATGTTGCAAATTACACAAGATTAATATATATCATATAAAATAATATGGTTTCATATTTGCTTTCATGAAAATTGTATTTTTTACATGTTTATATTAAAATTCCTACTTGTGCGACTTTATTATTCTTGTAATTATACTTACGGTAGGTACATCAGAAGTGTGAGGTAAAATTTTACCAGTTGGATTTGCAATATAAACATGTAATAAATATCATTTACAAGAAATTAAACACTAAACGATATAATGTATACATGTTACATATAGTATATCGTACATAAGTTTGTATATAAAGTAATGATTAACATGCATCAGAGTTGCAAATTGCACAAAATTAATGTATATCATATAAAATAGCATGGTTCGATATTTGGTTTCTTGTAAATTATATTCATTACATATTTATATTGTAAAACCTACTGGTAGAACTGTACCTCACACTTCTGATGTACTTACCGTAACTATAATAATTACAAGAATTAGTATTTGAGTTTGTTGGATTGGAGGTATTCATAACGCAGGTAAGTTTTGGCCATGCACACAATCCTTAAGAGTATGATGAGATTAAAACACACTTTACGTTTCAACTCCCAGGTTTGGAGTGCTCTTCAATTATATTACAACATACTGTCAATAAAAATAAACGACAAACATGAAAAATCTTATCCATTTCCTACATTTGGCGTTAGGTATGGAACTAGAACAAAGTGCGCAGGGAAGGTGATAAGTATTAATGCTAACTTACTTTAATCGCAGGCTGACGGAGCGCTTTCAAACATGAACTTGTGAGTTTAAGCGAGCCTGGAACGCTTGCATACAACAAATGACATAACGAGGCATGAAATTCTATATCTTGAAGAACAAAACTTGTAAACCGTGGCGTTCCAATCCTGTATGTTGACAAAGTCCTATGTAAAGAACAGGGTACATAGCGGTGAGAGTTATGTAAAGAACAGGGTATGAAGCGGTGAGAGTTATGTAAAGAACAGGGTATGTAGCGGTGAGAGTTAGCAAAATGCTGTGGGTGCGAAAACTTACATGCATAGGAGGAACGCAGTAGAACACAATTAATTGTATAGCAAAAGTGCAATCCCTTCGCCTATCCAACGCTTGTGAATGCTAGTTAATGTAGTACGCAACCTTTTTCTCATTGCTTAGCAGACTATTTTACAAAGCCAGTATCACTTGATCCGAGTTCAGGATTACCTTGTTCCCTTGATGTTTGTGAAAATGGTCTGCGAAGCACTGAGAAAAATGTTGCATACTACATTAAATAGCATTCACAAGTGTTGGATAGGCGAAGCGATTGGACTTTTGCTATACAATTTATTCTGTTTTACAGCATTCCTCGTATGCATGTAAATTTTCGCACCCATACAATTTTGCTAACTCTCACCGCTGCATACCCTGTTCTTTAGATAACTCTCACCGCTTCATACCCTGTTCTTTACATAACTCTCACCGCTACGTACCCTGTTCTTTACATAGGACTTTTTCACCATACAGGATTGGAACGGCACGGTTCACAAGTTTTGTTCTTCAAGATATAGAATTTCATGCCTCGTTATGTCATTTGTTGTACGCAAGCGTTCCAGGCTCGCTTGAACTCACAAGTTCATGTTTGAAAGCGCTCCATCAGCCTTCCATTAAAGTAAATTAGCATTTTAATACTTACCACCTTCCCTGCGCACTTTGTTCTAGTCCCATACCTAACGCCAAATGTAGGAAAAGGATAAGATGTTTCATGTTTGTTTTTCATTTTCATTGACAGCATGTTGTAATATAATTGAATTTCATCATACTCCTAAGGATTGTGTACATGGCCAAAACTTACCTGCGTTATTTTAATCGGATTCAAAGCGAAATTTATGGTTAAATTATTTATTAGATCAAGTTAATTGCATATTACATATTAACCGCGCACAAGAAATAATAAAGCAGGCACAACGAAAACTAGATCCTGGAAGGTATACTAGCGGCGTCTCTCGATTTTGGGCCCGTGAAGACCATCCGGATAGGGCCCGCTAGCTAGTTCGTTCGCGTAAGTTACTTAGTAGCGTCGACGCGATGAGCTGCGCTCGGCTATGTATACTTGGCGCGAGACGCTACCGCGTCTCTTGATTAAGACCGCAAAAATCGTGGGTTTACAAAAATTTCCGCCAGACGGCGCGCGGGAAAGCGTCGCCTGAAGAAAAATCGTAAAACCTCATATTTTGGCAAAATAATTCGTACGAAAAATTGAGATCTCCGCAACGGCTGCACGGATCGACGTCGTTCTGGTCTCATTCGATTGAGAAAAAATCAAGGATTCCAACGGTATCGCGGCTGATGCCACGCATAACGCCAGTTACAGGAAATTTGAGAGTTACCGACCGAACATTACCCGAAAACGAGTTCGCTCTGGAAAAGGATACTTGGTAGCATCTCGCTATTATGATGATGATGACGTGCTATATATACTTGGCGCGAGACGCTACCGCGTCTCTTGATTTCTACTAATCTGAGCGCATCTGCGTTGGATTGTCCCGCGTTGGGCGAACCGGTTCGAGCGGATCTGGGAGCGGGCGGTAAAATCTCGGACGGTTCTAACTTAATGGGAGGAATTTGTAGGCTCACGAGTTCCGTCGTGGTGTTTTTCGCGAAAATTTTTACGAAGCCGTTTTCTTGCGTCGCGAAGGCTTCGCCTGCGTAGATTCTGGGGGGCGTGTGAAATCTCCTGACATAACCGGACCGGGTTTGCGAGTTCACTGTTGCAATAGCGATCAACGTTTTACTGCGCGCGGGCAGATCGCCGCGACGACGCGCCGTCCAGCGAGAATTCCTCGTTGCCGATTTGCATTACGTGGCTAGACCTTTTTAATTTAAGAATGGCTTCGAAATTTTCCAAAAATGTAACGCCTAACAACCCTGCTTCCCTTGTCGGAGACGTTTCGGGAATGAGTTGGAATTGAATCGGTATTCCGCGGATGGACATTTCCGACGATATGAGCAATTCCGGGTACTATTCCTGATAATTCAAATTTAACGTTCGCGTTCACTGGGACTCCGGGGACTACTCGGCTTGTCTTAATTATATTGAGTTGTGCACCAGTATCTATTATAAATTTTTGTACGTTGTTAGTCAGTAGAGGGTTATTTAGGCAGATGACAGGCAGTTTCCCTACGTTAACCAGGTTTATTTTTGCTGACTGCCGCGCGCGATCAACGGTTCCGTCCGCGTGGCGGCTGGTCGCGGGCCCCGTTCCTCGTTTAAAGACTCGCTGCTACCACCGGATTGTTCCAAACTTTGGCCTTTCTGTTTTTTTTTGCGTAACAAATATTTTCGGTGTGCCCATATTTTTTGCAAAAGTTGCATTGCTGGTTGGCTCGACAATTCTTGGGAAAGTGACCGGGTTTCTGGCATTACGCGCATTTCAATGTCGTCCTTTGGCTTATGGCTGTGAAAGTTTTTGCCGTCTGAGGTGAAGGCTCCCTTTTCTTGTTCAAGTGTTGGTCTGAAACCGTTTCGAGTTTTTCCAGAATATCGGTGAGCTTGTGTAGCTACCGAAGGTTTTCCCTTTTAGCTGTAATTCGTAACGACTCTATGCCTAGCCCAGTTTGGACCCCCTTGTCGGCAGCTGACTCGGCCCATTTTAGCGCAGATACAATTTCCTCACCGCAGCGAGATTCCTTAATTTTCTCGCAGCATTCCCCTAATAATTCCTCTACGCGTACGCCGAAATCGGCGACAGTCTCGCTCGGTTTCTGTCGCACGTGTATCAGTTCGTCCAGCGCATCATCAAGGTCAAAATCTCGCGTAAACACCTCCTTAAGGAGACTTCTGAATTCATCGAGTGAAGTGGCCGTCGGGCGATTGGCAAGTTTGCGTTCGGCGTGCCCTTGAACCTTGTCGAGTATCATTACGAACAGGTGGTCGCGGTCCGCGGGTTTAACACGAGGGTAGTATGATTGGCATCCTTCGATAAATTTATTGAGGCTACAAGTCTTCCCGTCGAATATAGGTATGTATTTGTCCGCGATATTAGTTGATATGTAACTGCGGTATTCGGGCTGTGAAGAATCGATTCGCGGCTCGGGGTATGAATGGTCTTCGTCGTCGGTAGAACTACGCGATACTTGGGTAGTCGGCGAGTTTCGAGTGGAGGAGTTTAAACAGATCGGCATCAAGGCGTTTCTATCTCGCGATGTAGTAGGTGTCAAGGCCCCTATGTCTTCGATCTCGAACCGAGACGATACGCGGGACGCACTATCGCGACTAAGCCTACGGCGTTTAACATATCTGCCGGGTCCTGACATTTTGTCCTAACTTAGCAAAGCAGCACGACGCAAATAATAATAATGTTTTACAAAACTTTCAGGTAGTTTAGCTGCTGCGTGGATTGGTCAGCTGTGGTCCGCTTTGGTCCTGGGATGCAAGTCTGGCGATGTTGGCGATGATCCGTAGCTGCTGGGCTGTTCGTGACCTTCAGGGGGTGAATGCGCGGCCACTGAAGTCACTCGTCTCAGACATTCGTCCTTGTCCTCAGGCAAACCGCGCAGAAAACCCGAATAAGAGAGTCCAAAAGGCTGCAGGCGACTAGTCTACGAGTAAACGAGATTTGCAGAATATCCCACTGCTGTCACCAGAATTTTCCTTGTTGCGTTATGGAGTGGGAGATTTCAGAGTTCGTGGGTATGAGTCCTTGTCCGTGGAGCAGTAAACTACTCTACTCGCGAAGGGTTGGAGTACGCCGAAAGAGAACACGAGTTCTTCGGTAAAACAGGATATATTCAGAAGATGAATGTTCGCATAGTGCTGCTGTACACCGATCAGGTCTGTTCGAGTTAAGAAATATCTCTGACTTAAAGTTAAAACGCAAGGCTAGCTCTGCCGGTCCGTCCATGGGAGTGGTTCCCGCTCCGCGTTCCTGGTCAAGGGTAGAGGCCCAATCCCTGACCTTGAGTCCAGAGTAGGGAGCCAATCCGGAAGTCCGGGCGTCGTGGTGGGTGGAGGTCCCTTCGATGCGGTGGTCCTACCTGAGAAGGGACGCTAGCGCGCGATCGTCTCGCTTAGTTTAGGGGGGAATACCTGGGAAAATCCCGGGTAGGCACCGCGTGGTCAGCAGAGCCATAGGCAAGAGGCTCTCGGTAATTGAAAAATTCCAGCTATTGTTTCTGGTTTCCGCGCTCTCCACAAAGTTTTGCACGTGTTGGCTATTCGTTCTATTGGGATCGGAATGTCGTCAAGTCTTTACCAATTGTTTGTGTCATTGCCCATGGTCCTGCAGCCCGTAATTTAACATTTTAATGTTGGCGTTTCTCGACTTCTATTTTATTCCGGCCTATTGTATTTGGTTTTCCATCAGAATTCGCTCTCACGTTTGATTCCTCATCGATGTATTCCTTACTCGAAGATGAATCGAAGTATCGTATGTAAGTCAGCTAAATTCAAGTTGGATGAGAGGTATCGGTACGCAACACTTTCGATGCGGCACGTCGATAAAATCATCACGGTTTTGATCGCTGAATGAACGCGAGGTGGAGCCACTAGAAATGTCCGACTTGATTATGCTGTTACGTCACGCCGTGATCGCAACGCCTTCTATGTCGATAACACAAGCCCGCGATAGATGCACCGCGAATTAGATTATAGCCGCGAAATATAAACCGCGTAGACTGATTTGAATAGCAACGGTACACCAAGAAATAGAATTCAATAGCTTTTGTGTTTTGGAAATCACTTAGAGTCAAACTAGCATATGGCTAACTGCCAGGACGTGCCTAACAATAGGGGCTGTAGGGTACTAGAAATTGTTTTATCATTTTCAAGCGTAAAAGGTTCCGAGAACGCGTACCCAAGGGGTTAAGCAGGCATCTGGCAATAGGCAGTAAAATAGAAATAGAAAAGCAACGAAGAGACACTCTGTCTCTTCGTTATTAGACAGGCCACTTCGTCTTAAAAATAGGAAAGTCAAACAATAGAGCCTAAATTGTAAAACACTCTTGAGCTTCGAAGCCTTCGCCCAGTCTGCTGACTACATGGGCCCGCTTGGGTCTTCCCGCGGCCCCTCTCCACGCGGACCGACCTAGCCTCGAGCGAGCGAAGCTCCGAGGCACGCCAAGCGCCCTGACCAAAATCATCGCCCCCGGAGCAGCCAACCGACGCCCAGTCGGGCCCCCATTGGGCCCCTACCCCAACGACCCCACGAGGAGGAGGTCCAGGCAGAGTGGGAGGCATTGGGCCTAGAAAACTTATCGCGGCAGGGATAAATTGACTTCATCTTGTAGACTTGCTCGAGCAACTTCTTCCAAACTTGTAACATTTTGTTCAGAGAGAATATAAGAACGTCTAATTTTCATCACTTAATCAGTGTTAGATACTTATTTGATCCACCCGCGATCGTCGAGCAGAGTGCTCAGCGCTCCAAGGGCACCCTTACCCACCGGTTCTTTTCAGGACCAACTTCAACACGCTCGGAAATCGCAACAATGCACGATGATGATGTCCCATTGGCGCGAGTTTGAACCCCGCTTGAAGCGGATGCTTTTTTCTTTGTTTGTTAACAGCACATCACACGCGTGCCAAAGTCAAACATCGTCGCCGCCACAAGCCGATTCTCGCACAGACCAACACATAAGCCCCAGCCTGTATGTGAGTCGGCTAGGGGCGGCATCGACGTTTCACTGCCGCACGCCTATGATATGCTATTGCAAACATGTACATACATAGAATTTTTCATCAAGATTTTTTACTATGGAATTTTTTTGTAGGCAAATACTTATGTATGTATTCTAAAGCGTGAGCGTTTCCCAAGGGCAGTGAAATACTGAAATTGGATTCCGTTGCGTATATTCGTAATCGAAGATGCAACAATGTATGTGCATTCTAAAGCGCTTAAGGACAGTAGCTTACGATGAGGCCTTCCGAAAAGCGCTCACGCAACTCGGCGGGGATAGCTACGTATACAGGGTGGAAAGCAACAGGTGTAAAAAATTTTAGGGGGTGATTCTATGCGTCAATAGAAGTCCAAAAGTCCTGTACCAAAAAGTTGAAATCTCAACCCTTTCGGAGATATCAGCATCTAAAATTTGAAAAATTCATCAAGCATAGTCAGCTGAGTCGGCGGCGGATCGGTATCTTAACTTGTATTGGTGCGTATACACATACGTGTATCTCTTACCCACCGCCTTACGCAGCGGTACGTGGCTCGAAGTAGTTGCGCTTTTGTTCGTGCGTAAGGCAGTGGGTAAGACTATACACGTATGTGTTGTGACGTAACGCTTTTTCGGGCGCTCCGTCTGACCGGCCCCCAGCGGAGAGTAGTCGCCACACACGCCAGGAACCAAGTGGAGTCCGTTTTGCTCTGGGTTGACAGCCGAAGCTCGCGCTGCCGATTACGCCGCCTAGCCTAATTATTTGCTAATTAGGATCTTCCTCAGCAGCTCCCAGATGGTGTGTCCTGTCCTGATCGGCTTGCGTCCCCTCCGTCTCCTCGTGCGGCTCTGCAATTTGGCGCCCACCGTGGGGCCCGAGGGAGGCGTGCGGAAACCTGGATTTATCGAACGACTAACGGTGAAAAGGGAATCGAGGCAGTAATAGAAAGTTCGAGAAACAGTAGATTTCGACCGTTAGCGTCGGATTCGGATCGGTAATCACGCCGTTCGCGAACCGCTCGGGAATAATAGGCATTCGAACCCGCGTAAGGAAAAAGTGTCAACAGCAATCGCGTGAGCTAGGCCGCGTGTTTACGTTGCGTAAGCGGGATAGTTCGGAGGTGCGGAATGGCGGAACGCGAGGCGGAGGAAGATGAATCCCAACATTCGACGATCACGCCGGACTGGGTGGAATCGGTGCTCACGTCCCAGGGTTTGGCCCGGGGGGGGGGGGGGGGCGGTTCGGAGACAAATGTCGGAGGTTGATGCTATTGCTGGCCGAACTAGCGGTGGCCGATGATGAAGCGGCCGCGGCCAGTGGCGTCGAGAGGACGGAAGCCGGTGGGAGTGTAAGCGCACCGGAAGCGGGCCGGTATAGTAACGTAGCCCCTACGGTAACGGCCGGGCTCGGGGCCGATCGAACCGTGGATTTAATTACCCCGCCGACTGCAATGGCAAACGAGCAAGATCCAACGACCCCCGGGGGAACCTTCGAAACTGTCATCGACGTACCAGCGGCAGGCGATCCGGGGATGGTCCCGCGGGCACCGGTGTTAAACTCGGCCGTTAGGAATTTAGCCCGCGAATTAGATAGAGAGCTACACGCGCCGCGCGGGGAGGTGCGACGGCCACTCCGTCCGTGGGGGCCGGCAGGCCCGCAGCGATACTCGACCCCGAACCCCCCGAGTGCCGTGGCCCCGGGAGGCCTCGATCCGCAGGCATTGGTTCGTAGATGGGGACTGACCTTTAACGCAACCCCCGAGGAGGACGGACGGGAATTCCTGGATAAACTGGACCTATACCGCGCGTCGGCGAGAACAACCGATCGGGAAATCATGGACTGTCTGTTTATCATATTCGGGCCGGATGTCACACCTTGGTTTACGCCCGCGGGACCTCAGTGGGACACGTGGGAGAGTTTCCGCCGTGAATTTCTGGAGCTGTACGGCCGGTTAGAATGCGTCGAGACCGACATCGAGATTCGCGGCCGACCTCAAGGCCCTTTACGCGCGCATACCCGAAGGAGTCGTACCTTCGTCTCTCCTATCTAATTCGAGTCCGTAAAGACCCTGTCCGACCTGAACGCCGCGGTTCGGAGGAGGGAAAAAGAGCACGCTGCCATCGAGACCGCGACGACCCTAGCTCGCGTAGAACCCGCCGCGGCAGCCGTAGATAGGTCGCGCTCCCCGCCGGGAACATCGGGGGGGGGGGGGGGGGGGGGACGAGCGAGGCAACGGCCGCGAAAACCTCGAGAGCGAAGCGGGAGCAGGGAGGCCTGGCGAACGGTAGAGTGCTACCGGTGCAGAGAGAAGGGCCACTACCAGCGCGGCTGCCCACGTCCCCCAGGGTGGAGACTCACCCCGAAGGCAGAGTCCACCGACGAGAAGGGAGAGCAGCCGGGAAACTAGGCCCGCCGGTGTCGCAGGAGGCGGCGGAGGTCGGCAACCAGGCAGAGATTACCGCCTCCAAAACAGGAACCACCGACAGCGGTCACGGAACACCACCCGCACCGGACCCGTCCCGGGCCACCCTTTCTCTTCGTGGATCTCATGATCGGCCGCGCGTTGATAGACTCAGGGGCGTACGGGAATTTTATTAGCCGTCGGTGGCACGACGAGAGGGGTACGGAAGCGCCGCCAACCAGTAGAACCGAACCACGTTATTATAGGATGGCCAATGGCCAGATTGACGTGTCGAGCGAGATGGCCGTATGCGACGTGTGGCTCCGGGGCAGGAAACGGACCGTGACATGCCGAATAATGCCGGTCGGGGTAGCGGAGATGATATTAGGCGTCGAGGGAATGGCCGCTTTTCAGATAGTCTTGGATTACGGGAGGGGCCAGACAGAGTCTTTGCGTTGAACGTCACGTTCCTGGCTATGAGCCCGTAACGAGACGGCCCCCATGGGCGCGGGATTGGGATACGCCCAATCAGCGCGTCCCCACCGAGGCAGGGACTACCAGTACACCGTCAAGATGCAGGTCCTGACGGCAAGATACTGGTGGATCCGGGTGACTATCCACACCCTACCGGCTATGCAGGCCGGCACCCGAGCTGTTGGTACGCAGCTCACCCGCCGGGACCCACAAGGGTACCTACCCAAGCATGCTGGGTGTCAACCACTGCCCCCGCGAATCCAACACCAGACGGTCGGGGACTGGGAAGGTGTCCCAGTCGGGCGCCCGGCCCCCGCGGTACCAGTCAGGGTCATTGGTCGGACCTTCGTGGCCGAGGCCACTACCAGTTGGGGAGCCCGCACTCCCCGGCACTGGTCAGCCAGCGCTTCGGGTACGTGGGTACGCTATGTCCCAAAGGACGTCTCCGGGATCGGCCGATTTACCCGGACGTCCCCCCTGCGTCCTCAAGGCACCCATTCTGTTCTCGATCATTCATACCTTCTCACCCTTCTCCTCTCAAACACACATCTCGCATACTCACACACCCTCTCATACCTTTCCTTACTCTCCAGCACTCGACTCTCATCCACACTCCCGTTCTCATCCACACTCACACCCCATTCATTCAGGTTTCTCAAATCCTCATACAGGTCACACCACACGAAAACATGCAACCAATCCTCACGCTCAGCACCACACTCGCACTCCGCAGTTTCACTCAGCCCCCTTTCATACAGAAACGCATTCAAACTGTCATGCCCGGTTAGCAGCATGGACATACTCACACCTGGCGAAAACGCACCAGCTAAACCCGCAAATCTTACATCTTTAATCCACTGATACGTCACACGTCCCTTCTCCGACTCATTCCATCGCTGCTGCCACACTCCATGCATTCGCTCACTCAGCAGTTATTTACACTCATCCACGCTTTTCATTCGCACATCATCCTCGTTCAATACATCCATACCAGTGAACTCAGTCCCGTTCTTAATCTTAAAAATTACAGCTCTCTTAATACACTCCAAATCCCGCGGAAGCACTCCCATAATCACTGGCATAACCTCCGTGGAAACAGTCCTGCAAACATTCGTACAGGCATACATACACACTCGCTGACAAGCATTCAACCTTCTTCTAGCATACTCATATTTCATCGACTCATACCAAACACTCGCACCATATAAACACACAGCCATAAATAGACCCTTATACATGGTCATTATCGCACGTCTCTTCAAGCCCCAATCACGCCACAACACACGCCTCATCTGTCCAACCACACTCACCATCTTCGCTCTCAGCCGCTCAAAATGCACCCTAAAAGACATCCTCTCGCTCATCCACACACCAAGATACTTCACACGCTGCACATACCGAATCACTCGCCCATTCGCTACCACCCGCGGGCTCCTCCCTGCAGACAAGCTCCCTTTCAATAACATACTCACAGTTTTACTGTCCGACACTTGCACGCCCACACTCGTTCCCCACTCACATACCATTTCCATCCATCTTCTGGCCTTACGCTCCAACTCACACCGATTCCGTCCAGACACAAGTAGCACCAAGTCATCGGCATACGCCACATGCACACACCCACTCGCATTCAATTTCCGCAGGAGCGCATCCATCATCAGCTTCCAGACAAACGAACCACAAATGGACCCCTGCGGACAACCACGCTCTACTGTCTTCGTCACGCACTCACACTCACCAACAACACACACACTACGATCACGAAAATAAGATTTACACAACTCAATCTCTTCGCATCCCAGACTCTTCAGCCTCGCAATCACACGCTGCCACTCCAAACAATCAAACGCTCCCTTAAAGTTTACAAACACACCCAACACGTACTTCTCCTCACACTCACGCACACTACGCTTCAGAGATTCCCATGCATGCTCAACAGACTTACCCCGGGTAAAACCATACTGCGTCTCACACATGCTCTCACCAATTCTCTCCTCCATCCGTGCTACCATCATCTTCTCCAGAACCTTCCCGAACACAGACAACAAGCTAATCGGCCTATACGACCCGGGGTCAGTCCGCAGCCTGTCCGCAGACTTCAACAATACAACCAACCTTGCAACTTTCCACTCATTCGGGAAGCACCCCGTCCTCAAGCACACATTATACATACTAATCATCCATCCCGGTATCGCACACCAAACCATTCGCACCATCTCAGCAGTCACACCATCCATTCCCGGCGCCTTCCTCAATCTCAAACCCCTCACCGCTGCATCCACCTCATCCCATTAAAACTCTTTCACGCCACTCGCCAAATCCATACTATTCCTCACGGACCCATACACATTCACTTCCGTAGCGGGGAAAAATTTTCGCAACAGCAGATCCACACTTTCTCGCCATGTACTCGTCCATTCATCCCCATCCTTAAGCACACTCCATTTTTCTCGCCCTTTCTTACCTCGACACACTCTATACACCTCGCCCCAGGGGTTCTGATTCCCCTCCGTTCTCACAAACTCGCGCCAGCTTTCCTCTTTCACACGACATATCTCGCGCTTGTACTCCCTCATCTGCTCCCTATACCGCCGCAGCCGCTCTGCTACATCATGCCCATCTCTACACCTCGCCCTCTGCCATTCCCTCCGTCTCCTCCCTACATCCCTCTTCATTTCACCCAACCGCTCCGTCCACCAAGCTAACTTTCTCACACGCTGCCTTACACACCTCTTCAACCACTTATCGTCCACACTCACTAGCCATTCGCTCAGACGCTCAGTCATCCCATCCGCCGTGACATCATCACCTGCAACATATGCATCCCCACTAGCCTTTTCAGTCAAATCTCTCATACACCCATCCCTGTCAACATTCCGCATATACCACCGCTTCGCTCTCTCATGCACCCTACTATTCGCTTCACCACCATCACCCACGCCTGGACCATTCACTCGTATTAACAACACATTGTGGTCGCTAATACCCCAATCAGGCTTCACCTCCCATTCATACCGATACCTATCATTCATGTCATTCGCCCAGGTCACGTCTATATCACTCACCCCTCGCTCACTACTATACGTATAGAATTCAGACGGCTCATTCAAAACACATACCTTCCGCTCCAGAATCCATTCCTCCATCTCTCTTCCACGCACTTCCGATTCCCTACCCACACCATCCATACCCTTACTATACCACAGGGGCGACACGGCATTCGCATCCATTCCACACAACACTCTCCTCCCATTCGCCATTCGCAGCACACCCTCCATGTACCGCAGGTGAGGAGTCAGATCAGCCCCAAACCGGCAATACACAGAGGCCACAAACATTTCTCCAAATACACCCTTGAGCCAGACACACACTCCATACTCATTCACATACTCACTCATCAGCATCACTTCCATACCCCCAGCGTTCACAATCACAGCAACCCTAGTATCATCACTGTCAAATGCATATACATCCATGCTCAAGGGGATTCCCATCACGCATCCATCCCTCACATACGGTTCCTGTACCAATGCCACACTCGCACCACATTCAGACATCCGCTTAGCTAAATCACACAAAACTGCGAACGACCTTCGACAATTGCACTGTATCACTCTTAATTCAGTCATCGCCAATTTTTAATATCTCTCGCTCAATCGCTCCAACATACTCCGGTCAGCTATCCGGCAATATCGAGTGGTCGCTCGCATTTCCTCTCAACTTACAGTTTCTACACGCATGCTCCTTCTTACAGTCCTTCACTAAGTGTCCACTTTCACAACACTTCATACATAATCGCTCACTCGAACTACACTCACGCGCCATACGCCCATAACCATAACACTTATGGCATCGCATCACATTCGTAAATTCTCTCACTCTGAACGCCTTCCATTCAACATACACACGACTCTCATTCAGCAACATTCGCTTCACCACACCAGACACCTCAATAATCACATTCCCCACTAGTGCATCCTTACTCGACCTACTCACCACTCTCACTCTCTCACTAAATTCACTCTCACTCACACGGCTCTTCAGGTTCTTCTCATACATACCACGCAAGAACTGTTCATTCGGCATATCCACTGGCACATCGTACACGATCAACTTAGGGCCTATCTTCCTTGGCAACTCAACCTTCAGGCCCACCTCACCAAACTTTCCACATTCTTGCAACCGTTTAACTTCACTCTCACTCGGAGTCTCAATTGCCAGTCCACCGCTCCTTGTTTTGCGGACCGCTCGCACTCGCACATCCACAAATTTGCTCACATCCCTCATCACTCGCTCCTTCACCTGCTCACTCGTCAATTTCTCATTCGCATCAGCCGCTTTCACTACTACAGCGTAGTTCCGCATACTTGGCACCCCCCGCTGGGCACTTCCGCTCACTTGCGCACCCTCACTCACTCTTCCACTCCCAGCCACACTCTCATAACTCAGGCTCGCATTCTTCGCAAGCACGCGTCGGGACACATCCTTCTCACATTGTCCCAACCTTCCAGCCAGCCTATCATTCCTCGCAATCATATTCATCACTTGACTCTCATACTCAATCACACTACTCAGGATAAACTCAGCCGCGCTTTTCGTTACTTTATTCGTATGATTCAAAACAAACTTCCTCAATTTATCTCCAATCTGTCTTAATTTCAAAATTTCCTCGTTCGCATCAAAGCACTCAATATCACCTGCCATTCTCCTTTTTCGCTTCACTTTCACACTCCCAGCAGTCGCACTCACACCACTAACCGCACTCACTCCATTGCTCACTGAATCACACCTGTTACGCTCATATTCAAAATCCAAGTTCTCTCTTTCACTTACGCTTACTTGGGGAGCTGAGGAACTCCCCGCCGAATCCTCCACATCTACCTCCATCCCCCCCGAAACCCCTTTGTCAAGATTATCCATTCGAATCCCACGAGTCGGGACGAACTAACAGTCGACCCCCCGGGTGACGCCCTTTCCGGGGGGAAGGCTCTTATACTCAGGGTGTCACCAGGTGCCCTGAGGTTGGTCGCTAGGGACTGGTCTCCCCACCAGCCACGCATCCCATCGGCGCGCACCATACCTTGGGATTAAGGGCGTTTTTATAGAGGTCGCCATCCTCGCGGCCCAGGCAATTAAGCCAAGGCCCCCGGTCCCTCCGACGACAACGTACCGTCACCGCGCTTAGTAACGGTCGCTGAAGCCACCGGAGGGATTACGGTATTAGGAAGACGGCAGCGCCCACCGTCCCCCAGCTCAGGCACCCTGGGTACGCCAAACCCGTACTGCGCCGACCCATGCCGGCGCAGCCCCTGGGGGATACGGGAGGGGCCAGTGGTACTTCTCCGACCGCAGGAAGGAACGATTCGCGATGTTGCAGGAAGAAGCGGCGTTGGCCGCGTGCGACGGATTGAGGGCCGCGACCGACGCGCAACGCGAGCAGCTAGAGCGACTGTTAGAACAGCTGACAGGAGACAATGCCGCGACCACCGGAAAAACCGATTTAATCGAGCACGTAATCGATGTAAACGGCCATCCCCCGATCAAACTAAGATATTACGCGGCATCCCCGAAGGTATAAGAAGCCATTAACCAGGAAGTCGATAGATTATTGCGCGAGGGAATAATAGAGTCATCCGACAGCCCGTGGTCCAGCCCGATCGTCATGGTGAAAAAGGCCAACGGAAAATATCGTTTTTGTCTGGACTTTCGGTAGGTGAATGGGGTCTCAAAGAAAGACGCGTATCCCTTGCCACTCATGACGAGCATTCTGGACAAATTAAGGGCAGCCCGATATATTTTGACAGTAGATCTGAGCCAGGCGTACTTTCAGATTCCTCTCGCCGAGGCGAGTAAAGATATCACGGCGTTTACAGTTCCCGGCCGTGGGCTGTTTCAGTTTAAGCGAATGCCATACGGGTTGACGGGAGCTCCGGCCAAATTTCAAAAATTACTGGATCGGATCATAGGGGCGGAAATGGAACCCTTCGCGTTCGCATATTTGGATGATATTATCGTTGCAACAGCTACTTTCGAAGAACACCTTCTGTGGCTCGAACGCGTCTTACGGAAAATCAGGGCCGCGGGATTCACCGTCAACCCGGAAAAATGCGCATTCTGTGGGACAGAAGTCAAATATCTCGGATTTTTAGTGCGCGAGGAAGGGGTACGCGTCGACCCAGAGAAAACCAGGCCGATAAAAGAGTATCCGGTACCTCAAACGTTAAAACAATTGCGTAGATTCCTCGGAATGACCTCATGGTACCGCCGTTTCATCCCCGCCTACGCGACGTTGGCTGAACCGTTGACGGAGCTATTGCGAAAGGATAGGAAATGGGCTTGGGAGGAGCCACAGCAGGCCGCATTTGAAAGTTTAAGGGAACTAGTAGCGACGGCGCCAACCCTAACCTACCCAGACTTCGAGTTGCCGTTCGCGCTACAAACCGACGCTAGTGCAGTAGGGATCGGAGCGGTATTGACACAGGAACCGGAGGGAGTCGAAAGGGTGGTCGCGTTCGCGATTCGTTCGTTGTCCGTCGCGGAGCGGAAGTACAGCACAACGGAGCAAGAGTGTTTAGGCCGGGACCACCGCGATTGGGACGTGTACCTCCCCAATTCCGATTCGCGTACAATACCGCTCACCACTCAGTATTGCAGACGTCACCGGCGAAGTTAAACTTCGGCCGGGATCCAATTCCAACCAGATGCGCGCGAGCAGAGGCAGGGGAGACGCGAGCGCCCGATTGGCGAATGGCCCCCGGTAGACAGGGACAGCTGGTCGCGCGTATGGACCGAGTACAGGAGATCCGGCCGTGGGTGAAGGAGAATTTAGAGGCCGCATACCAGAACCAGGCGCACTATTACAATCAAGGCAGGCGCGATCGACAGTTCGAAGTCGGGGATAAGGTGTTGAAAAAGCAGCATGTGCTCTCGTCAGCGGGTCAGAATGTGGAAGCAAAGTTGGCCACGAAGTATCACGGGCCGTTCGAAATAGTAGAAAAGATATCGCCGGTAGTGTATAGGCTGGCCGACGCGAACGGCCCGTGATACTTTGTGGCCAACTTTGCCGCCACATTCTGACCCGCTGACGAGAGCACATGCTGCTTTTTCAACACCTTATCCCCGACTTCGAACTGTCGATCGCGCCTGCCTTGATTGTAATAGTGCGCCTGGTTCTGGTACGCGGCCTCTAAATTCTCAGTCACCAACCACTTGGTGGTACCCAAACTCGATCGATTCCCAAGTAGGGATCGGAGCGGTATTGACACAGGAACCGGAAGGAGTCGAAAGTGTGGTCGCGTTCGCGAGTTGTTCGTCGTGCGTCGCGGAGCGGAAGTACAGTACAACGGAGCAAGAGTGTTTGGCCGTGATATGGGCCATCAAGTTGTTTCGGCCATATCTGGAGGGCTACCACTTCACCGTCGTAACCGACCACAGCAGCCTGCGTTGGCTAAGAGACCTCAAGAATCGTCGTCGCAAATTGGGCCCCGTAGGGCCTCCCCAAAGGGGGGGAAGGATGTGACGTAACGCTTTTTCGAGCGCTCCGTCTGACCGGCCCCCAGCGGAGAGTAGTCGCCACACACGCCGGGAAGGGGGGAAGAACCAAGTATGTTTTTGGCGAGTTTGATAGGTAAGATCGCGGATCATACAAACTCGGACCTAACCTTGGTTATTAATTCTAGCTCTAATATTCTAACGCTCTTCCCCCCTTCCCGGCGTGTGTGGCGACTACTCTCCGCTGGGGGCCGGTCAGACGGAGCGCTCGAAAAAGCGTTACGTCACAGTGTATAGGCTGACTTGTGGTCAACCGCAAAACACACATTCACCTGTGGTCGTTTTTCGGCACCCGCGGATTTGTTCCCGTTTTGTGCGTACCGCGTCGCGCGTTCTTTGAGGAAGCAGGCCGATTCCTCGTGCCCCCTCTTCGTGCAATATTCGCACTTAGGCACCTTCTTCGCCGAATCAGGTTTCGGGTCTCCCTTGCGCTTTTTGGGACAGGTTGCTATTAAATGCCCACTCTCGTTACAACTAAAACACCGCTTCCTCGATGTTTCGCCTCTCACTTCCCTCAGGCGATCCCGCTGCCGATGGCCGACGGCCCGTTTCTTCTCCGGAACCACCTTCTGGTACTCGGCAATGCCTGCTAGGAGATCGGCGGTGGTCTCGTATTTTGCGTTGAGCATTGCCTGGCGCACGATCAGGTGCGATATTCCCCCGCGATAATTTCGATTTGTTCCGCCGTGGTGAACGACACTCGCGTCTGTTTTAGGTACTCCAGTTTCTTTCGAGCGTACTCCGCGTATGTCGGCACTCCCTCACTCACGTACTGCAGAGCGCGCAGGAGTCTATCCGCCAGTCTTTTCTCCGCGACAAACACTCCGCACAAATCCTCGCGAAACTTCTCCCACGTCACTGGCGAGCCCGTCCAACCCTTATACCATTTTTTCGCGGCGCCGGTTAATGCGTGCGTCGCGAGATTGAGTCTCTTGTCCGCCGCAACACTCTTGGTCAGTTCTTCGGCACGATCACACCACATGCACGCATCTGCACCCACGTCGGTACCACTGAACTCCGGTAAAGCGCTCACTAAGCATGCCGATGATACCGCGGACGACGCTGTCACGGCAACCGTTTTGCTCAACCCTTCGAGCACACGTTTCAAAATTTCCTCGATGGCGGAATCGGTTATCGGCTCGATGTCGGTCATTTCAAAAGACGAAATTCGTATCCCACTTCTGATGCTATAGTTTAAGAAAGATCAGTCAGTCAGCTACAAGTCAAATCACGTCACTCTGTCGTAAAGGTTCTGGGGTAAGTGCCAGGGGGTTGTACGTAGTCCTCTTACCGGAAGGAACAAAGACCTCCCCCACTCCGTGGCCAGATCCTTGAGGAACCGAGTTCCTAAAATCGGCAACACAGCGTCGGGCTGCTTGCCTTAGTCTAAGCAATCACTCTACGCATCCTTGAAACCTCCGAAGGCTACACGTTGTCGGACCGCTAGCCGTCATCGGCCCCAAAGCTGCAGTTTCTCACACGCATACCTCCATTTACTCAAGGGGCTGCGATGATCCCTCGCCCCGCCATATATCTGTCACCACACACCAGCCAGGCCGAACAACCATCGCTAGCTTTCTCTTATAAACACACCGGCCCGTATTCAGAGTCGTGGCTAAGTCAAAAACTTAGTCGAAAAATCTGACTTTAGCGCCACCCGTATTCACAATCGGGATTTTAAGTCGACTTTAACGGCTCCGGATTAGTTTTGACATTACAAAGACGACTTTTTTCACGCCGAATTCATAGTCGAACTAAGTAGGAACGAAGCGGTGTTATTCTTGGAGAGAGGGTAGGTTAAAGTAAATTTTCTCAAGTCAGCCAGGTGGTTGACTTCCGAAATGCCTAACGGATCCTATTGTTCGAAAATCTGAAAATGTTATATCGCCCAGGAGCGACCGGTGTCGAGTGTTCACCATCGTGTTCAGTGCAGTTCAGTGCAGTTCAGTGCAGTTCAGTGCAGTTCAGTGCAGTTCAGTGTAGTTCAGTGCAGTTTAGTGTAGTTCAGTGCAGTTGAGTCCTGTTTTCAGCGTCCAGCAGCAAGCGTTCAGTGTTTCGCAGTGTGTCAAGTGCATTTCAAGCCGGTTTTACGCTATTTCGTGTTATTTTGCGAGTGTCTACCGCCCAGCGTTCAGGAGTTATCCGCAATTTATTATTAACACTGTTTAATATCCGTTTGATACGCGCTAGTGTTGAGAAGTGAAGTGTTAAAAAACCGACTCGCCCGACTGAGTTGCGTGTTCGGTCACTTCAGTCAATTCCAACAAATTCGTCCGCGAGAGAACCGCAAGGTGAAGCATAGGTAAGTTCTATAAGAATTATACTGAACGCCACCTAGTACGACTCGTCTTCGCTTTCCTTTGGAAAGCATCGAAGACGAGCCGTCACTTGTATGCAAACAGTCGAGCTGAGCATTAGTCTGCCTAAACGAGCGAGAATCCTCGTAGCGACACTGCCAGCTGACAATACTTGGTTTCCAAGTATTGACATACAATCTCTCTAGCAGGAATACCTTCGTGGTTGCTGCTCGAATCAATCAGACTTCTAGCCAGACGAAACAGTCGAATTCCTAATTATTGCGGTCTCGCGATAATCGGATCAACGATTGTTTCGCAGCCACGAGCGTGACGGATTACCGTCTCGCGCGTCACGAACGCAGGCTCCACCGGGTCACTGCAAAGGTTTACATCTTGCAGTAATCGAGATCGCTGATCACCGAGATAAACTCTTTTCTCTCGCTCAGATCAAGAATTCCCCAAGAGCTTACAACTCTCGGCGAATATAAGTATCTCGACTCGGGAGTTAGACAAATAGACTCAAGTATTTTCTGATGCTAAGTCATTTAAATTAGCATCGGAAACTACTCTTCAATACAGTCCATTATATCGAACAGCTTTGGAAGACAGCGATTGCGAGTGCTTCGTGCTCGCTATCGTTCCGCTCGAACATAATATTGACACTTATCTATTGTGCTCTTTGTTTCAGCTTCCAGAGTTAACTGTGAAGGGAATATAGTTGATTGAATTGTATAAGAACTCGCGGAGAGTAAGAGGGGAGCGAGCGGGGCGCTGGTGTTGGCGAGTGAAAGGTGAAGGAGCGCGTGCGCGAAAGCAGTCGCTGCGAGCAAGGATGGAACATGGTCGTGTGCAATCTCGAAGGAGAGAAAAGAACAATGGACATTGTATTTTTTAGCCATAGTTAATATATATTATTGTGTGTGAATAATAATTAGAGTGGACTTATTGGTGATCTCCCATCCATACCCTACAAATGGTAGCAGAGCGTGGTTGAGAAGAAATAGTTGACGGAAAACGTGGTCGAAAGCAAGCAGAGACACGTGCACAGAAACAATGGAAGACAAAGGAACATGGAGTGTTCTGGGAGTGGAACCCCTTACAGATTCGAACTATTTCATGTGGAGTGAAAAAATAGAGGGCATCCTGCGTAGCAGAAAATTATGGAAGAGGATAATGAACGAGAAACCTCCGCGAAAACCAGATGTAGGAGAAGAAAAATACGAAGAAAAGATGAAAACGTGGGATGAATGGGACGACACAAATTATAGCGCAAGAACGATAATATTAAACACAATGAGCGAAGCACAGTTGATGAGATATTGCACTGAGAGGAATGCTGGAAAGTTATGGAATCTGATTAAACAAAATATGGCTGCACAAAACGACCAACTAAAGACGAGGTATCTAACAGAAATGACGAGTCTGCACATGAACAGAGAAGAAGATGTCGACGATTACGTCAACAGAGCCGAAGGCTTGAGGAACAAATGCAGGCGGCTAGGAAAGACTATCGAAGATTTCGAGCTCAAGATGTATATCTTAAAGGGACTCAGAGCTGACTTTGAACCGAGTGTGAGAGTTCTTGAATCTCAGACGACAATTTCAATTAATGATATGAGATACGCCCTGAAACAAGAAGAGTTGCGGAAAGGTAGAAGGAAAGAAGATCGCAGCAGTAGAGCGACAGAAGAAGTAAGAAAAGTGAGAGACAACAATAAAAATGATAGAAGGTGCTTCAAGTGCGGAAAAATAGGGCACATTGCTGAACAATGTTATACGAAACAACGGTGCTACAACTGTAACGGCATCAATCACGTTGCGGCTGAGTGTAGGAGACCTAGAACCCACGTGCAACAAAGAGGACGTGGCCAGCGCGGGAACTACCAGGGAAGCAGTTCGGCGCGTGGCAGAGGCAACTACAAACGTGAGGCGTTAATGTGCGTGAGAGAAAAAATGAACAGTGTGAGAGAAAGAGAAGAAGGACATGAGACAATGAGTATGTACAAAGACAATTTAGATTATAATACTCGCGGGGATACACACTGTGAATGGTTATTAGACTCAGGGTCCACGAGTCACATGGTGAACAAAAAATGCGTTTTTGATAAATGTGAGAGTGACGAGAGGGAAATAATGATAGCAGATAAGAAAGGTCGCAAAATAAACTCAGAAGCCATAGGAGAAGTGGTATTTGAGGAAGAGCGTGAAGAAAATAGGATAAGACTAACTAATGTACTGTGTGTTCCAGACTTAAATTCTAATTTGTTATCTGTTGCGAAATTCACAGATAAGGGATATATTGTTCGCTTTCATAGAGACGGAGCTGTTGTGTACAAATATGGAGAAAAACCAACACTATATGCGGTTCGCAGAGACAATGAATACTATGTTTTAGGCAAGAACGTTCTAGGCGAAAAAATAAGAAATGTTGAGGAAGGAGAGCTTTGGCACAGAAGATTAGGACACGCCAGCAAAAGGACAATTGAAGAAATGAAGAAGGAGGATCTTGTAAGAGGAATGGACAAAGTACGCTATGAAGATACTCCATGTAGTTCCTGTCTGGAAGGCAAAGACTGCAGAAAGCCACACCAAAGGATAATTCATAGAAAGGCAGAAAATAAGATGGACAGGTGGCACGCAGACCTAATAGGACCAGTATCGCCATCATCTCAAGGAGGTAAAAAGTATATATTGACTGTCATTGATGATTTTACGAGATACTTGTTTATACGATTATTGGATGCAAAAAGTGACACGTTCAGGGAGTTGAGGAGATTAATTTGTGAAAAAGAAAATGAAACAGGGATGAAGTTGAAAAGCATTCGCACAGACAATGGTGGAGAATTTGTGGTGAATGAATTTGAAAATTGGTTGGCTGAGAGGGGAACAAGATACGAGTTCAGCCCACCTTGGACACCGCAGTCTAATGGATTGGTGGAAAGAGCCAATAGAACTCTTATAGAGACAACAAGGTCACTGATGTGCGATTCAGAATTACCTATGAATTATTGGGGCGAAGCTGCTTGCACCGCAGCACACATCAGAAACAGGGTCAAATCATCGACGCATACAAAAACACCGTATGAAATGTGGAAAGAGAGGAAGCCATATATAGGATATATGAAGAGATTTGGGTGCCTGGCGTACTTGTTAAAGAAAGGATATAAAATAGAGAAATTTGCAGCAAAAACTGAGAAAGGTATCTTCTTAGGTTATGAAAGGAATAATACATACCGAATATTCATTCCAGAAACAGGAAAAGTCAAATGTGATAATGATGTCAAGTTCGATGAAACAAGAAACGGAATAGAATTATTATGGAAAAATGATAAAGGCAAGAGACGAGATATAGAAACACAAAATAAAAACACAACCATTTATTTTGGATTGGGTGATATGAACGACATGGAAGACGAAGAAAAGAGCGGAAAGAAAGTAACATTGTATACAGACAACGAGAATGGTAGGAATGAATCCGTATCAGATGAGACATGCAATCTGGACTCGTCCATAGACGAGGATTGGTATGAGGCAGGAAACGATGGAATAGAAGATTCAACAGATCGAAATGAAGAGACACGAGAGACAATACAAGAAGACGAAAATCAACGAAGCACAAGAGGAAGGCCGAAAGGGTCAACAGCTGAGTACATGAAAACAAAAGAGATGATGGAGAAAGAAGAAAGAAGAAGAAAAGAGGGAGAAGAGAATTTGAGAAGATCAGAACGATTAAAAAATAAAAACTTATCGATGAAAACGAGAGAGATGCAAGCACCTCGAAACGTACAAGAAGCGAGAATGTCACAAGATTGGGAGAAATGGCAAAAGGCAATGAATGAGGAAATGGCACACATGAAAAAGCACGGAGTATGGGAGATGGTAGAGAAACCTACGACGGGTAAGATAATTAATAGTAAGTGGATTTTTACAATTAAGGGAGAACAAAAAGCAACGAAAAAAGATACAAAGCACGCCTCGTGGCAATGGGAAATGGACAACGTCCAGGATTTGACTTTAACGAGACGTATGCCCCTGTAACTCGTACTGAAACAATAAGGTTATTTTTTAGTATAGCAGCGGAAAAACGAAGACAATTAAAGATGTATGACGTCAAAACTGCATTCCTGCACGGAACATTGAAGGAGGATGTGTTTATGAGAACCCCGGAAGGTTATACGAATCCAATGGGCCTAGTATGCAAGTTAAGAAAGAGTATCTATGGATTAAAGCAGGCAGGAAAGCGCTGGTATGATTATATAACAGAACAATTTAGAAAGTGTGGATTACGACAGTCTGCGGAAGATCCATGCGTTTTTTATTTCAAACAAGGTGAAATGTTTATGTATTGCGCTGTTCACGTAGATGATATTATCGTTATATCCAGTAGCGATGAGGTCGAAAAAGATTATATGCGTCGTTTGAGTGAAGATGTGGATATTAAGGATATGGGCACAGCAGAAGGGTATCTGGGATTACAGATTGAGCAAAAAGACGGGGAAATTTGGGTGCATCAAAAAGACTATATTAATAAGCTATTAGAGCTGTATGGAATGGAGGACTGCAATGCAGTATCTAGCCCGAGTGATATTAATGTAAAGTTTGAGAACTTCGAGGAATCTAGAAAATGTGATCAATATGAGTACCAAGAGTTAATGGGTAAACTGATGTTTTTAAGCGTAAACACAAGGCCAGATGTAGCGTACACTTTAAGTTGTTTATCTCAATTTAATGGGGATCCAAGGGAAATACATATGAATGGTTTAAAAAGAGTAATGAGATATTTAAAAGGAACTATAGAGTATAAGTTGCATTTCGGGAAGAAAGGAATGAATGGAAGAATAGATTGTGAAACAGATGCATCATGGGATGCAACAAAAGACGCAAAGTCATATACAGGGTTAATAGTTTTAAGAAATGGAGACTTAATTGAGTGGAAGAGTAAAAAGCAATGCACTGTAGCATTATCTTCTACAGAAAGTGAGCTTGAGGCGATGACTGAGGGAATCAAGGAAGTAGTGTGGATTAAAAACTTAATTACAGAAATAACTGGTGAGAAAGACATGGTTGCTGAAATCAAAAGTGACAGCTTAAATGCTGTAAAGATTGCTAATGGAGGTGGATTCAAATCGCGAACAAAATTGTTAAACAGGAAGAGTTGTTTTATAAAAGAGAGTGTTGCGAATTATAACATTAAGATATCACATGTTCCAAGTGAGAAAATGCGAGCTGATTGTTTAACCAAAGGGTTGAGTGGACCAAAGTTGTACAGTAATATTAAGAGTATCTTAGAGACTGGGAAACAGTTAAATCAAGGGGGTGTATGTGTGAAGGGAATATAGTTGATTGAATTGTATCAGAACTCGCGGAGAGTAAGAGGGGAGCGAGCGGGGCGCTGGTGTTGGCGAGTGAAAGGTGAAGGAGCGCGTGCGCGAAAGCAGTCGCTGCGAGCAAGGATGGAACATGGTCGTGTGCAATCTCGAAGGAGAGAAAAGAACAATGGACATTGTATTTTTTAGCCATGGTTAATATATATTATTGTGTGTGAATAATAATTAGAGTGGACTTATTGGTGATCTCCCATCCATACCCTACATTAACGCTTCGCCGAAGTCAGCCGCATCGCCTGCCTCGTCGAAGTCGATACAATCTAAATAATACTTGTACTTATTAAAATAAATTGCATGCCAACCAGAATTTGCTGTGTGTACAAATAAAAATTATTCTCCCTCATCTCCGCTTCCTCACACGAACCCTCGATAGCGAAAGTTGCACTCCGCGCGCGATCGCCGGAGTCAAGCAACTCTAAAACAAACACAGAACGAAGTAAGTAGTGGAAAGTGTTGTTTTGCATAGCAATTTGCTCCAAATTCTATTTTTACATGGGATTTCTTTTTGACTGTTCAGAATTTTATTCGTGAGAAATGGCGTGTGCTGATTTGGAAGATATTCAGGACATCGAAGACGTCGAGACCATCGTGGAAGCTGAAGAGGAGCTCCCCTTACCAAGAAGGTATTTGAGGAATGCTGAGAATCCAATGGAGAGGTTCAACAACAGTGAATTCCGCCGACGATTTCGATTTCGGAAGGAGTCTGTTCTCCACGCATTACTGGCAAGGGTACAATACATTTTGGACAAACCAACTAATAGAGGCCTACCTATTTCACCGTTGTGGCAGGTTTTAATCTGCTTACGGTTTTATGCAACTGCAAGCTTCCAGGTAATACTAGTAGCCATTGTTTATTAACATTATATTTAATTTACAGTAAAATATTAACTTCAATATGATGCAAGTATTTCTATGACTTATATAATGATTCTTGTATTTCAGATTGTACTTGCAGACCTAGGTGGTATTAGTCAGCCATCCGTATCACGCATCATTGACAGGGTAAGTTTGTTGTTTGCTCGCCTATTAGGCGAAATAATTAAAATGCCTGTGGGTGCAGAAGCTCGTGCCCAAAATAGACGATTGTTCAATCGTCTGGGACATGGTAACCGTCCGTGGAATTGGAATTGGATTGCCAGGAATAGATGGTGCTATTGACTGCACTCACATGCGTCTAACAGGCAATTGTGGAAATATTTTGGACGAAACGTACCGCAATAGAAAAGGCTACTTTTCTCTCAACTTACAGGTATGGTATTGTTACGCCCGGGAACTCAGACAACGATTAAACAAGAAATAAGAACTCTGTATTAAATAAGACTGCTCGTCAACACAACACGTCTTCTCTCAAAGACAGTTCCGGAGGTTCTCTTTGACGGTTGTCAATCAACAAACAACCACCCAACGCTGTCGCTATCCCAACTCGATCATCACGGCGATTCCTTCAGCGGGACATTCAGACCGCAGAAAGCGCGCTACGCCAGGGTCGTAACAGTATTATTTAAATAGTTTTGGGTTGATTCTACTTCCTGTGCATATAATCATTTTTGTTCATTTACAGGCAGTTGTCGGTCCCCAGACAGAATTTTTAGATATTGTGCCAGAGTGGGCTGGCAGTACACACGCCAGTCGCATATTTCGCACCTCACGGCTGTACGTGCGCTACATGGAGAGCGAGTTGGATGGGATGCTTGTGGGAGACGCAGGGTATCCAGCCCTTCCATTTCTGTTAACCCCAGTAAGGAATCCTGCAACCGAGGAGCATATAACGTATGTATTTTTGCCTTGTCCTAATTAACTGAAGTGTAATTCTATTTCTAATTTTAATTTGATTTCAGATATAATGCCATCCATAGCCGGACAAGGGTGGTGGTGGAGCGTACGTTTGGAATTTGGAAGAGGAGATTTCCATGCCTGCAGCGAGGACTAGGAGTCAAACTCATAACCACCACAACTATTTTCGTCGCCTGTTCGGTTCTACACAATTTGTCGCTGCTCTACAATGATGTGCTCCAAGAAGAAGACTTCAAAGAAATGCATGAAGAGGTGGAAATGGATGCGGGACAGCGTGAAGGTGAACAGGCAAATGGGTTTGCTGTTCGGGAAGGTGTAATTGCAAGGTTATTCCAATAAAAAAAAGTTTCATTTTGTATAATAAAAATCTATTTATTCTACATCCTCCTGTGCGAAACGATAACTCGCTAGCCGCGCTTCTGCTAGTTCCGCCGTTCCCAACGCTTCCCGCTGCTTGTACCCCAGGATTTTCTTCTCCATCTCCGCCAGAATGTTGTCGTTGTCCATTTTGCGTCGGATGCGTTCCGCGACTAAGCCGAATACGCTCTGTGCATCTTGCGTGGTACTTCGCCTCTTCCTCCTCGGCTCCAGTGGTTCGCAAATATCCTCTGCAAGGATTCAATTGTTAAACTAATTAGTTATCGACGGTTATTAGGTTCGTATAATAAAAAAGCAAACAGATATATTAAAAACATTACATACCATCGATCGTGTTACTCTGCTGGTCGAGAAACTCGCACGCAGCGCTTGTGCTCGGCTGAGCGGACCCAAAGCTGCAAGTTTCTTCAACGTGGACTATTTTTTCTGGAAACAAGAAGACACTGCGTATAATTTCAAGAAACTTTTTGTATAATGGTAAAACGAATGGCTAAAAAAATCTTGTATCACGGTACTCACCATTCAGGCACTCCGTTGACATATTAGAGGTAAAAACCACCGGAGGATTCGATAACAATTTCGGTGTAATTGCCGCGACCTCGGGATCCACCTCTGCTGGAGTCTGGGCTGGTCCTCCTCCAGTCCCCATGACACCCAGCCTCTCTGCTGATAACGCCTGTCTCTGGGTGTGCTTAATATTAGCCCAAAATTTCTTTAACTGCTGAGATGTCCGCTGAAAATAGAAAATACATTCAGTTATTGTTGTACATTGTTCTTTTAATCATAAATACAAGAATCAAATTTTAGAAGATTGCCCGTGGCCCTCAAAAAATCCTTTATTACAGTAAGAAACTTACATTTTCTTCAACCGTGCTAGACAAATTGTATTCCTCGGCTATCAAGGTCTATGCCTCATTCTTTTCGCGCAAACTTGTGCCACTCTTCTGACCTTCAATTATATGCTTGTATCGGGCCAGGATAGATAATAGTAACGTTTTTTCCTGGGTAGAAAAATGCTTAGCTCTGACAGACGACATAACTGCTGTATTCCAAAATGCGGCTGAGTATGCTGGGCGTAGGCTTTAATACTTCGTAAAACAAATGACAATCGACAACAGCGGAGGACAGAAAGACAAGAGGGCATCGACAACGATTCTTAACTTTCCATTCTTGATTTCCCCCGCTAAAACTATTGTTGCTGTATGTATGATTTTACACAACTTATAATTAATGTACAATGATGTGTCTCCAGAAGAACAATTGCAGGAGGTAGGGGAAGAAGGTAGAAGTGGAAAGCTTTTTGAATAAAAATAAAAACGTTGCATTTTTCAACCAATATCAGTTTTATTATTTACAGTTTTAAGTTATATTTTCCGATCTTCATTTTTGACAAAACTCAGGTCCTAACATTTTACAATCTAACAAACCTACTACTTTACAATGACTTCACACCCTAACAATTCCGAAGCATTCATCATATACTTGAATTCGAGTCTAAAGCGGGAATGATACAGAACTCGTCCGTTGTAACCTGCAATCGTATTGGGTAATCCGTCGGGCATTATTCCGACAGTACCCGAAGTCATTTACATAATACGCATACACTCGCAGCAGATTTATCGACCTTCTAAAGTCGATTTCATTGTAAAGTCGACTTTAGGACGCGATTATGAACACGGGGCAGAACTGAGCCAGAAATCCTGACCTGGCATAGTCAAAATTAAAGTCCGACTAAGAACACGACTCTGAATACGGGCCACCGTACGCTAGCAAGCCAGTTGGATGTAAACGTGACATAAACGTGACATCCAACCACCCCAATAGCCAAGCGTGACATTGTCACGGCGCTGAGGTCACACTAATGTCCCGCCGGAGGCCTAGACGTGACAATCTCACATCGTTTGGGTAAAACTGATCTCGCCGGTGGGATTTTATGCTCCAAGTCGAAAACATCAGAGGAAATGTTGCGACAGCCATCGATGGTCAGTAAACTATAAATGAGTAGTACATATGCGAATGTCTAAAAAGTGGTGTAAAAGTGTAAATTACAATGTGGGATTCTGTTGTGAATATTTTTTAATCTGAATAAATGTCGTGTTACCAATATCGCGAATATATTTTGTGTGTTGCACCAAAATGTGTTTAAGCGCAAGGTTCGAGCGAGGAAATGAGTGTACACACATGAAAGGATCAAAGGTGAGCGGATGACGTTCGACACTTTGGGGCTAGATGAGGTTAGAGGTTACTTGGATGTTTCTTTACAGGTATTAAAATGGGAGCCAAATGTTGCAGTCCAGGATGTATACGAATCAGGAATACTCACTTTTTACCTAAGGTATGCAATAATTTGTTTTCTGCTTACACCCTTCTGATACTGCAATCACATTAATACTAATTAGTTCTACTTCTTTTTCCGTTACATGTTTTTGGTTCCTCGACTCATCAGAAGCGGCAGAAGATAAGTATTGCACAGTTCTGTCGCATTTAACATTCTATCCCCGTGGTTTTGCAATTATATTAATACTAATTTGTTTTATTCGTTCTTTTTTCATATTCGACATTCTTCAACCGATGGCGAGGGAAAGAAGACAAGGAACAAAGATGAGCAGCGAATCGTAGATTTATTCTGTCAAGAACCATCAAACATTTATCGTAAGTATGTGGAACTTCATCTTCCCCATTGTATTGTGAAATTAATTATGAGACTGATTCTAATTCACGTTGTTTAATTTTTTCATTTAAAGGTTCACGGACTCATGGCAATGGAAGAAGAATGTGGATCGAGGCAGTGTGATAAGTGTAATTTTAGTGTTATAAGTGTATACATATATATATATTAGATGTAATTTATAAAAAATAAAGAATAGAAATTAAAATAAATGTTCCTGTCATTACTGGCTGGGGGGTTGGGAGGAGGAAATATATTGAATATTTGAATTTACCGCCAAGAATACGGGCAACCGGAAGGTACAGTCCATGTCACGTTGTCCGGATCGATCTGGAGCCGGAAATAGTGATATATGGAGGCCTGACGTCAGCGGGATGCGAAATCCGGCGGTAGATGTAGCTATGTTGCGCGAATCGGCGCGGTGAGATGTACGCGAATGGTGATTTCTTCAGCCTAGTTCACTCGCGAAGGAGACTGAGTGGAAAAATAAGGAGTTCACGAAGCTAGCCGGTAAAATAAGATTATATTCGAATATAAAAGTACAAGTTTTGCTCAATGAATAAAAGTTTTCCTATTCGGAGTCCGAAATCGAAGTGTTTAAGAAAAACTCTGGGCTCAGCGCTCTGGGCCTCTAGTCTCCCACTCCAGTTGTCCTTGAGCATGGGGGTGATCCTCCTCCACGCGTCCAGCCTCAGGTGGAGAGCCAATGGGGTGGCCGCTGGTCTGATGTTTCCAGGTTGGTGTAGTAGCGCGCGCATCTCCGCAAGCTCGCCCGCCTAAACTACCCTAACGTTGGGGAGGGGTACGCGAAGGCCCAAGCAGGCCCATGTGGTCAGCAGCCCTCCGGTAAAAGTAATCGGCTATTTTATGACTTTTAGGGTATTGTTTGATTTTCTATGTTTTCCCAGAAAGGTAGAGAAGGTAATCTATTTAATTAAACTTTAGGTTATTGCCTTTTACCGTAATGCTGCTTGGACCCTATGGTATGCTATTTCTTTGGCCTTTTACAATTTCGGGGTACGCGATTGTCCTAAACTTTCTCTAAGTCACGTACAAGCAATTTACGAAAAGTTAATCCGGTCCTATTCTTCGTTGTTAACAAAAGCTTGTTTTCAAGAGTTCTATTTCGCGATACCTACGCGTATTTCCCGAATTGTACCTATTGTATTTGATTTCCGCGCGTTATTAAACTGGTCCTATTCCGCGGCTCGCGAACGCGACGCGTGAAGTTATCAGTGAGTATGCATATAGAATAAAAATCGAGTTACGCGTCTAGAAGTTACATAATCCGTGCGCGAGCGTTGCGATTCCGCAACACCTTCCCCCTTATCAAAAAGATGTTTACACGGTAAACAGCTTTTACAGAATTAATAATTAACCAAGTGTGTGGCTCGACATAATAACTGCATATATGTACGTGTAAGGTGTGTGTTGTTTGTGTTCACAAAGGTAAGTGTAGTATTTAGTTCGCTCAAAGTATGGTTATGCATCGTGGTTATCGCTATTGTTTTCATCGGCGGTGATTCTAATGTGAGCTAATTTTAGTTTGTTCGCGTGCACGATCTTGAATTTCTGCGGCGAGATCTCTATTTCTGCGGTTCGGTCGTCGAAAATCCTATTTATCCGGAACGGTCCTATCCAAGTTTTATCGAATTTGACTGTCTTTGGCTCTTTCAGAAGGTAACTAAGTCGTCTACTAAGAAGGTTTTAGGGTTTGCGGTTTTTTCGTACTGAATTTTGCTCCTTTCTTTCGCAGCTATGAGGTTTTCTGCAGCAGCAGCTTGACTCGATCGAATACGCGTGAAAAGTTCATCGAAGTGGTCTACAAAGGTGCGAGGTGGTTCCTGTGTTGCAAAACCGGATGGGATGTTGGCTTTGGTGCCGAAAATGAGTTCATGTGGGGTAAAACCGGTGGCTTCATGGACAGAAGTGTCGGAGGTTTTCTACAAGGACTCTATGCGCTCTTCCTAATGATCCTAATAACTGAGGGTGGAAAGCTGTCGAGGTAATTTTCTGATCTTTAAAAGGAATCTTGCGGTCTTCAAATTTGGCTTGTGAAATTGAATCCTTGGTTAATATGTATGGTGGCAATGTGTCGGTCTGTATGTCGTAAAATTTTAAAGTCGGATTATGCTTTCTGAATTGACTGCTGCGCTTGTTACTACTACTGCGGAAGTTGTCTCCAGTGTCCTAATTGATGATCCGGTGTCCAAAACGTTGCTCTCGTACAAAAGGTCCAGTGCGTCCAATACTCTATCGCTGGGGGTGTCAGAAACCAAACAGAGACAAGGGGTTGCCATGCTCATGATGTGTTTATCCGTTCTGACACCCAAAGAGTTTTTAGTTGAAATGGTGGTCGTTGTCGTGTTGGCCTTGAAGGTTCCGGGAGTGTCATCCGCAGAGTCTAAGCGAGCTTTTCTGGAGGTGAATTTATTTCCTCATCCGGGAGGCATCTATCGCTATTGGTCCTAATCCTTGATATTGACGTTGTGCAGGATAAGAATGTTGTCGCAATTAGTTTCTTTCAAATCTCCAGAAATTCTGTCCTTTGTAGTCTCATTACCCGCGGCGGCAACCAGAACCGATAAGTTGTCGTCGTTGCAACTATCTTTTGTGGCTGCCTTGGATAACGTCTGTCTAAATGTGTCTGAATTTACAGGTTCTTCCGGCGTGGGAGTAGAATCGATGGGATTTTGGGATAAGACATCTGCGTTTGAATTTATCCTACCAGGTTTGTAAATTATTTCATATTCATATCCGTTAAGCCTGTTTCTGTATTTTGAGATACGTGATGTGGGGTCCTTTACATTTGTGTAGCCATACATGAGGTCGGTGGTTGGTGACGAGGGTGAATTTATGTTCTAAAGTATTCTACTGAGAAAAGTATTGCGAGCAGTGCCTTTTCAACTGTGGGGTAATTTGTTGCAGCGCTGTAGAGGGTCCTAGAAGCATGTTGTATCGGGAGGTCTTTTCCTATCTCGCTTGGACTAAGGATTTCTCGTGTCGCGAAGTGGGAAGTATCGGTCTTTATCCGTTCGCGACACGTGGATATGCGATTTGAATTTATGCGGTGAGTGCGATTTCCGTCCCCCTTTTCGTTCTAATACCTCCGCACGGTTAATTAGCTGTTCGAGATCACGAGGGTGTTCCTTGGCCAGACTGTAGCTTAATTGTTCGTTATTTAAACCCCACGTGAATCCTTCTACCGCGGCTTCATTTAGGAGATCGTTTAAAGTGTCGAATCGTTCCGGCTCGGATTTGTGTTTCGCGATTTCTAACCCGCGCGCTAAGCTTTCGCCGACCCTACACCCGAATGCTTGCACGTCTTCGTCGGATTTTTGCCGGATCCTGTTTAAATCTGTTATAATCGCGGATATGTCGAAGGCCTTTAAGAACGTTGATTTGAGGAGGTCGGTGAGGTCCGCGATGGTCTCCGGTTCGCGCCTGCAGTTTACGACTCGTGCTGCGCGTCCGTCTAATTTACTAAGGATCAAAGCCAGCAAACCTTTCCTACCTAACGGGTTGACTAAATCGTTTGCTTTCCTACACTGTCTAATAAAGGGTATCAGAGCGTCCGCGTTTCCGTCGTAGCGAGGCACCATGTCGATCGCGAGTTTCGTGGACAAATACATGTCCTTATCAGACGCAGCCGGTGGTAACTGGTCCTGAGTGGTCGAACGCGAATTATGAGAGGTTCCCGGAAATGAATTCACTGAGCTAATACTTGGAGGCGCGGAGTTATTAATGGGAGCGATTGTGGTAAGGGGTTGAGCCAAGGGTGTAACAGCCAAATCTTCCGCGGTAACGTTGGTGCTAATATCGGCATTCGAGACGCGAGAGTTTTTACGAGACCGGGTGTTCCTAACTGACGCCATTATGAATATCTAATTATGCGCGAGAAAACGAACCGTGCTTGTACGTGAATAAATGTAAAAATCTTATCTTTCGCAGGCGGCTACGGCGTCCTCGAGGATGCGATGTGGGCTGACGGTCGGCTGGCGGCGATGACTTCTCGGCGATGATGGCAGCAAGGCGAAGAGGCAGCAACAGGCACAGCAACGGCAGCAACAATACAGCAACAACGGCAAAACACGGCAGGAACAACAGCAACCCACGGCAGGAACAACAGTACGGCGGCACAACGTGGATCGGCAGTGCAGTGTGAATTGAGAGGAATTAATAGACAACACGGCCGTCTCAATCACCCTTCTCTGGCATTCGCCCAAGTCCTTAGGAAAACCGTGAAAACCCAAGGAAGAGAGGTTGCACGTCTTGCCAAACAGAAGATCCACTTTTTGAAAAAATGTCTTTCGCGAACACTCACGCACTAACTCGCGATTTTTAAAAACAATCCCACCGCTGTCACCAGTTTTATGTTGCGCGAATCGGCGCGGTGAGATGTACGCGAATGGTGATTTCTTCAGCCTAGTTCACTCGCGAAGGAGACTGAGTGGAAAAATAAGGAGTTCACGAAGCTAGCTGGTAAAATAAGATTATATTCGAATATAAAAGTACAAGTTTTGCTCAATGAATAAAAGTTTTCCTATTCGGAGTCCGAAATCGAAGTGTTTAAGAAAAACTCTGGGCTCAGCGCTCTGGGCCTCTAGTCTCCCACTCCAGTTGTCCTTGAGCGTGGGGGTGATCCTCCTCCACGCGTCCAGCCTCAGGTGGAGAGCCAATGGGGTGGCCGCTGGTCTGATGTTTCCAGGTTGGTGTAGTAGCGCGCGCATCTCCGCAAGCTCGCCCGCCTAAACTACCCTAACGTTGGGGAGGGGTACGCGAAGGCCCAAGCAGGCCCATGTGGTCAGCAGCCCTCCGGTAAAAGTAATCGGCTATTTTATGACTTTTAGGGTATTGTTTGATTTTCTATGTTTTCCCAGAAAGGTAGAGAAGGTAATCTATTTAATTAAACTTTAGGTTATTGCCTTTTACCGTAATGCTGCTTGGACCCTATGGTATGCTATTTCTTTGGCCTTTTACAATTTCGGGGTACGCGATTGTCCTAAACTTTCTCTAAGTCACGTACAAGCAATTTACGAAAAGTTAATCCGGTCCTATTCTTCGTTGTTAACAAAAGCTTGTTTTCAAGAGTTCTATTTCGCGATACCTACGCGTATTTCCCGAATTGTACCTATTGTATTTGATTTCCGCGCGTTATTAAACTGGTCCTATTCCGCGGCTCGCGAACGCGACGCGTGAAGTTATCAGTGAGTATGCATATAGAATAAAAATCGAGTTACGCGTCTAGAAGTTACATAATCCGTGCGCGAGCGTTGCGATTCCGCAACAGCTAACTGTTAGCTGGAAGCGTGACATTGTTGGATGTCACGTTTATGTCACGTTTACATCCAACTGGCTATTGGGGCATGTCACGTTTCCAGCTAATAGTTAGCTACATCTACCGCCGGAGTTAGCATCCCGCTGACGTCAGGCCTCCATCCCCAATAGCCAGTTGGATGTAAACGTGACATAAACGCGACATCCAACAATGTCACGCTTCCAGCTAACAGTTAGCTACATCTGCCGCCGGATTTCGCATCCCGCTAACGTCAGGCCTCCATATATCACTATTTCCGGCTCCAGATCGATCCGGACAACGTGACATGGACTGTACCTTCCGGTTGCCCGTATTCTTGGCGGCAAATTCAAATATTCAATATATCCCCCCACCCCCCGCCGAGTAATGAAAGGAACATTTATTTTAATTTTTATTCTTTATTTTTTATAAATTACATCTAATATATATATACACTTAATATATGTATACACTTATAACACTAAAATTACACTTATCACACTGCCTCGGTCCACATTCTTCTTCCATCGCCACAAGTCGGTGAACCTTTAAATGAAAAAATTAAACAACGTAAATTAGAATCAGTCTCATAATTAATTTCACAAAATAATGGGAAAGATGAAGTTCCACATACTTACGATAAATGTTTGATGGTTTTTGACAGAATAAATCCACGATTCGCTGCTCATCTTTGTTTCTTGTCTTCTTTCCCTCGCCATCGGTTGAAGAATCTCGAATATGAAAAAAGAACGAATAAAACAAATTAGTATTAATATAATTGCAAAACCACGGGGATAGAACGTTAACTATGAAAGAAATGTGCAATACTTTCTTGTGCCGCTTCTGATGAGTCAAGGAACCAAGAACAGTAACACATGTAACAGAAAGAGAAATAGAACCAATTAGTATTAATATGTTTGCAGTATCACAAAAGGTGTAATGAGAAAACAAATTATTGCATACCATAGGTAAAAAGTGAGTATTCCTGATTCGTAGACATCCTTGACTGCAACATTTGGGTCCCACTGTAATACCTGCAAAGAAACATCCGTGTAAATATATTTGTCACTTTTAAAAGTAAGAATTCTTGCCTGGACATTACGGGAAAAACTCAATCGGGGTGTATGACGGTGCACCCGTAATGCGCGCGTACAATAACCCTCTAACCCCAAAGTGTCAAATCATTCGCTCACCATTGATCCTTTCATTTATATTGTTACGACCCTGGCGTCGCGCGCTTTCTGCAGTCTGAAGGAATCGCCGTGATGTTCAAGTTGGAATAGCGACAGCGTTGGTTGGTTGTTTATTGATTAACAACCGTCAAGGAGAACCTCTGGAACTGTCATTGAGAGAAGACGTGTTGTGTTGTCGAGCAGTCTTATTTAATAAATTGTCCTAATTCCTTGTTCAATCGTTGTCTGAGTTTTCCCGGGCGTAACATTTGGTGTCAGAAGTGGGATGATTAACTAAAGGAAATATCGGAAAGATGAGCACGGGAACACGATCTCAGGCGGCGAAATCTTCGGGTCAAGCTGGAGGGGACCAGGCTCAAGTCCAGGCTTCGACTTCGGAGGAGTCATTGCGAGCGGAAAATGAGGAATTGCGACGAAGGCTGCTTCTTCTGGAAACACAGCTAAGTGGTTCCAATAACGTTTCGGTAGAGACTATAAGTGCGTTGCCGGTAGAGACTGAGAGTTTAGGGTACAAAATTAGACCGGATACATATGACGGGACTTCTTCGTTCCGGGATTATTTGGAGCAATTCTCCCTCATCGCTGGTGCTTTAGGTTGGAATTCGGCGACGAAAGCGGTCGCATTAGCCGGAGCTTTGCGGGGAAAGGCTCGTTCAGTTCTTCAGGGAATGACGGGGTTGAACTACGAGGAGTTGAAAAAGAAATTAGAATTGCGCTTCGAATCGTTCCACACTTTTCAGGATTATTATTCTCTTCTTGTGGCCAAGCGCCAGGAAAAGGACGAAACCCTTACAGAACTAGGGGCTGAGATCGAAAAACTGACGAGATTATCTTATCCAAATGAGTCTGCGGAAACCAGGGAGAAAATAGCAGCAGCTCAATTTGTAAACGCATTGGCGAATTGGCGAACGCGCGAAACGTTGCAGATAGAAGGGGCTTCTACTTTGGGGGCAGTTATAAGTAGAGCTCAAGTTATTGAGACGATAAGGAAGCGAGAGTTTGGAAATTCAGGTCAGAAGTCTCGTTACGAGGAAGGTCAAGATCGGGTTAAGAAATTTAAATCTGGTCCAAATTTTGCTCCGCAAAAACGGCCCTGGGTCCCTCGTAGTGAACAGGACAGGGGTGCCGCGAAGCAATGCTGGGAGTGTGGGTCGAAAGAACATCTCCGTTATAACTGTCCGGCTGCGAAGAAAAACTAAGAATGGTTGGGCTAAACCGGGATAGTTCAACCGAGTCCAAGGAATTTCCCGGGTTTAAACGAGTAAATCGCGTAGTTACTTCGGGTGGAAAGTTCAATTTCGTAGGGCAGGTTAATGGGAAAAAATGTAGTTTTAGAATTGATACGGGTTCGGATGTCTCTGTGTTAAATTCAAGTTTTGCGATTCCTTTATTACCCCTTTCTGAGGGAGTCGAGGATTTACGGTACCCGACCGGTGAGAAAGTTAATGTCAGTCATAAGGTAGTCGCAAATGTAAGCTTAGGAAAGTTTGAGCTTCCGGTTTCGATGTTCGTTGCCATGATACATGACGATTGTATATTAGGGGCTGATTTCCTTGAAAAGGTGGGGGTGAGAGAGATGTGTGATTCTTTGTTTTGTTCTCGCATAGAGGTTCAGTCTGGAATTGTTCAGAAATTAATGGACAAAAGTTCCGTCAAGCTAAACGATTCTCAAAAGGAAGTAGCCACGAGTTTTCTTCAGGAGTTTAGTGATGTTTTTACGGACGAAGTAGTCGCCGGAAGCTGTGATTTGGTGTATCATCGGATTGATATTGGGAAAGCTAGCCCGATTAAACAGACTCCTCGGAGAATTCCTTTCCATTTGCGCCCGGAAGTGGAGAAGATCATCGAAGAAATGAAGGAACAAGGAGTTATTAGGGAGTCGAAAAGTCCTTGGCTGTCTCCTGCGGTGATGGTTCCGAAGAAAGATGGAACGATTAGGTTTTGCGTGGATTATAGGAAGCTGAATGATTTGACTGTAAAGGACTCGTATCCTCTTCCTAGAATTGATGAGGTTTTAGACAGTTTGTCAGGGAATAGTTGGTTTACAACGCTGGATCTTAAGAGTGGGTATTGGCAGTTAAGAATTCATCCGGATGATGCAGAGAAGACGGCTTTCTCCGTGGGTAGTGGACTCTGGGAGTTCACGGTTATGCCGTTCGGTTTGTGTAATGCTCCGGCAACTTTTGAGCGGTTGATGGAAAAGGTGCTCGCTGGATTATTGAAAAAGTGTTGTTTAGTTTATTTGGATGATGTTATTATTTTTGGAAAGACATTTGAGGAAATGATGACGAACTTGCGTTTGGTATTTTTGCGTTTCAGAGCTGCCAAGTTGAAAATTAATCCGAAGAAGTGTAGCTTCTTTAATCAGGAAATTAAATATTTGGGTCATGTAGTTTCGGCTTCAGGGATTGCTGCTGATCCAGGGAAGTTAGAGGTTGTTACCAAGTGGCCAGTGCCCGAGAATAAAAAGCAGTTGCGAAGTTTCTTGGGATTTTGCTCGTATTATAGAAGATTCGTTAAGGGTTTTTCTTCTATTGCGAAACCGTTATATCAGTTGACGGAGGGGCAGGCGAAATTTGACTTTTCTCTTCCTTGTCGGAAAGCCTTTGAAAAGCTGAAGCAAATGATGGTTTCTACTCCGATTTTGGTGTTTCCTCGGGAGAGTGGTGAATTCATTCTGGACACAGATGCTTCGAACCATGGAATTGGAGCTGTGCTGTCCCAAATTCAGGAAGGAGAGGAGAGGGTTTTGGGTTATTATAGTAGGGTTTTGTCTAAATCCGAAAGAAATTATTGTGTGACGCGTAGGGAGCTTTTGGCTATTGTGGATGCTACGAAACATTTTCATCATTACCTTTATGGAAGAAGGTTTAAAATAAGAACGGATCATGCGTCTCTTCGTTGGTTGCTTTCCTTTAAGGATCTGGAAGGGCAATTAGCGCGCTGGATGGAGAGACTACAACATTATGATTTTTCTGTCGAACATCGGAAGGGAGTTTCTCATCAGAATGCGGATGGATTGTCCCGACGACCTTGCGAAGAGGAATTATGCAATTATTGTAGGAAGGTGGAAATTAAGCACAAGGAATCTTTAGGGCGAATAGTGCTTCAGGAGGGACGTGATTGGAGAGCTTTGCAGTTGAAAGATCCAGTAGTTTCCATTTTCTTGCTTGCAAAGGAAAATGGTCAGAACCCCATTTGGGCAGAGATTGCCTCTGAAGATGTTGCGGCCAGAATTTATCTAGCCTATTGGGATCTTTTGGAGGTTGAGAATGGTATTCTCTTCAAAAAGTGGAAATCCCCGAATTCCGGAAGGGTCATCAAGCAAATTGTGGTGCCACGGGAACGAATGGAGGAAATTTTGATGGAAGCTCTCGATTCTTCTTCTGGAGGACATTTCGGTGTAAACAAGACCTTGGCTAAAATCAGGAAGAATTTCTATTGGGCGACTTACAAGAAGGATGTGGAACATTGGTGCAAATCTTGTGAAGTTTGTGTTGCTCGGAAAGGACCTTCAGGGAAAGGGAAGTCTCCTTTTCAGATGTTCAATTCTGGTTTTCCTTTTGAGAGGTTGCAGTTGGATATTTTGGGGCCTCTTCCTCTAACGTTGAGTGGGAATCGTTATTTATTAGTTATTGTTGACTGTTTTACTAAGTGGGTAGAAGCTTTTCCTATGAAGAATATTCGTGCGAAAGCGATCGCTTCAGTTTTGGTAGAACAAGTGATTTCACGACATGGGGTTCCGCATGAAATTCATACGGATCAGGGAAGGAATTTTGATTCAAAACTATTTCGGGAATTGACATTTCTCTTGGGAATTCATAAAACCCGAACTACAGCACTTCACCCCCAGTCTGATGGACAAGTAGAGAGACAACATCGAAGTATTCTAGATTATCTTTCTAAATTTATTTCGAGGGATCAGAAAGATTGGGACAGGTGGATCCATATGTTTCTTTTGGCGTATCGTTCTTCTCGTCATGAATCTACCGGTGTGACACCGGCAGAACTTTATTTGGGCCGAGAGTTAAGGCTTCCTTTGGATTTGATCTATGGTTGCCCGGAAAAACGGGAGGAAGGAATTAATTCGGATTATGTTTGGAAATTAAGGACTAAAATGTCTAAGTTGCATCATTTTGTTCGGCATCGTTTGGAGATGAAGAGTTCTCGAGTAAAGGTTCGTTATGATAGGAGAGCAAGGGCAATTAATTTTGGAAAGGGGGATCGTGTTTGGTTGTACAATCCTCGTCGTTTTGTAGGGAAATCTCCTAAGTTACAGAAGGATTGGGAAGGACCTTTTGTGGTAGTTGGAAAACTGAGTGATGTGGTTTTCTCTATTAAAGGGAAGGAGGGGAGGAAGGTGCGCGTGGTGCACGCGGATCGCCTTGCACCGTATACGAGACGGTGACGGTTTTGTGAAAGATGAGTGGGTAATGTGTCTGTAATTTTCAGGAGTTAGGTAGTAGTGTGGGTTTGGTCGAGAAGCGATCTTCTACCCTGGCCTTCAACCTGAGGTAGTCGTGTTCTCCTCCCCGTAGCGGATGTTCCTTGTGGACATTCCGTGGATGGTGTGTGAGAGGGTGCGCCCTCAGGGACGAGAGGTTAAGACGGGGGAAGCTGGGGTGAACACCTTAGCCGGTGTTGGAGCTCCGGCGAGAAGTGAAGATTCCGATGGAATGGGTGTGATTTCTTTTTGTTTATTTTGAAGTTTGTGACACGTATCCTTGAGGGGGAGAGTCATTTGGTTGGTGACCGAGTAGGTTTAAGTGTTCACGGAGTTGTGAAATATGTTTTACTGTTTGCTGTTCCGTTTTTCTGAGGTGAAAGACGCTGAGGAGGTCGCTGGACACGGTGGATTCTGGGATCACGGTTACATGGTTGGAGTCACGAATAACATCTTTTAAAGAAGACTGCCTTCCTCGCGGTTTTTGACCGTGGTTTTCCCGCGAGGCGTAGGGTGAATATCAAGGCAGGGGCTGAGGTGTTTCTTTGGAAACGAAAGGGTCCACGGAAGTTATCCCCCCCTCTTGCCTGAACGTTGGGAGAAGAGTTAGACTGAGGCGTCGGGTCGTGGCGTTTGGTGACACTGGGTGTGTCGAAGAGAAGCTTGAAGACACTGGGTGTGTCGAAGAGAAGCTTGAAGACACTGGGTGTGTCTTGACGGTTGGATGACGATGCATCAGGCTCGGTAACCGAAGCAGCAGCCTAGGGTAGAGCAGGACACTGATGGGATCATCCTGGAGCCGTAGTACGGGAGTTAGAGGAGTATTGTCGGGACGACAATCTTTGAAGAAGGGGAGCAATGTTACGACCCTGGCGTCGCGCGCTTTCTGCAGTCTGAAGGAATCGCCGTGATGTTCAAGTTGGAATAGCGACAGCGTTGGTTGGTTGTTTATTGATTAACAACCGTCAAGGAGAACCTCTGGAACTGTCATTGAGAGAAGACGTGTTGTGTTGTCGAGCAGTCTTATTTAATAAATTGTCCTAATTCCTTGTTCAATCGTTGTCTGAGTTTTCCCGGGCGTAACAATATATATACACTCATTTCCTCACTCGATCCGTGCGCTTACACACATTTTGGTAAAACATACACAATATATTCGCAGTATTGGGAACACAACATTTATTCAGGCATTTATTTACACATAACATTTATATTCAATACGCACAACACCAATGCGCACAATGCGCACAACGCACAATTCCAAATTGTACTTTACACTTTTACACCACTTTTTAGACATTCGCATATGTACTACTCATTTATAGTTTACTGACCATCGATGGCTGTCGCAACATTTCCTCAGATGTTTTCGACTTGGAGCATAAAATCCCACCGGCGAGATCAGTTTTACCTAACGACGTGAGATTGTCACGTCTAGAACCCCGGCGGGACATTAGTGTGACCTCAGCACCGTGACAATGTCACGCTTGGCTATTGGGGATATCACGCTCCTCCAGCTCAAAGTGATGTGGACAGCGTGACATGGACTGTACCTTCCGGTTGCCCGTATTCTTGGCGCCAAATTCAAATATTCAATATACCCCCCCCCCCCCCCCCCGTGGGGGAGTAAAGAAAGGGACATTTATTTTAATTTCTATTCTTTATTTTTTATAAATTACATCTAATACATATACAGGGTGAGTCAGTGATGGGTGCAATAAGTCAAATCACGTATTCTGGGGGTCAATAGAAGCCTAAAAGTCCGGGAACAATAAGTTGAAATCTCAACCCTTTCCGAGATACAGGGGGTTGAAATTGCAAGTTTTAAAAAATCATATCTTCCGACGGGATAATGCTAGCGTTACGGGTCTATTTCTAGAATGTGTGAGAGGGCCGGAGCTATGTCAAAAAAAAAAGAAACGATGTAAAAATTATTATTAAGTCGCATTATTATTAATTTTCTTGCAGTTTCTCGATGAAGCGGCAACATTTTCAGGTACCAAAAAAATCACAGTCATTCTGTGATGCACCCAAGAAAATATCGCGTTATAAAAAGTTTAAAATTATAATAAATGTGGCCAGAATAAATTATTAAATGTTTTTCGCTAGAGATTCTCAATCCCGGATTTATGGCTGCATGTGTCACTGCGGCGGTAGAAGGCTCGAAGTCGGCGGGTCTCTGTTTCTCGAGGTCAGTTAGGCCCAGCTTATCTCGGGGGCCTGCTACCGAACACCGCAGTGCGAGAGAGAGGGAGTGAGAGTGAGAGAGAGAAGAAAGGGTCAGGTCGATGAACTCTACAATATTAATTAAACCTGCAAAGGACACACAATTGTGTAAGAAATCGAGAAATAATGTACCAAGGTAATCAAGCATTGTAAACATGCTGGAAAAAATTTTTTCCCGAAAAACACTTTTTTCATTTCTTTCTCAGTAATTGATGTCTTTGAAAAGAAATATTACGCATTATTGCTGAGAAAAATTTTAAAGCTGAAAAATTGAATAAAAATCGAAAAATTGCCTGTTACGATGATTTTGGACGAAAACGATAAATTTAATTCTTCGGTGCACTATGAAAAAAAAATCGCCGACCTCTGTAACTTTGAGGGTTTTTTGGGGACACTTTCAGGTTGAAAAATTACCGACAATATCCTTCGTATACGGGTTATATCCAAAATTATACCAAATTCGCTAATTTTCAACTTCTTTTCAATCAACATTATCACTTCAAAAAATATTTTTTTATCAACAGCCACTAATTGCATGTCATAAAGGACGTTCTGCAGTTTTCAAAACCCTGCTTTAATTTTCTGTACGATCATTAGTTCTCGAGTAATTCATTGTCACAGTCGAAATGGACTTTTTTGCTTTGATCGGCGATAACTCAACAACGCATTACCGACACATAGCGATATTTATAGTCAAATTGAAGGTAATTAAATGACCTAGAATACCATTACAATGAAGTTGCGAAAAAAAGTTTGTTGCATTCCGTGCACCGGTTCAAAGTCGAGCAAAAATTGTCAAAATTTGTTTGTCGTTGATTTTTCAATTATTACTTAAGAACCGCTAACGCTAAAAACATTCCCATCCCAGTGCCAAAAAGTAGAATCTTCAAGCTTTCAATTGCTTTCTTTAGAACCTTGATACGATCTTTTTTCACTGAAATACAGCCTTTCAAAAATCAGCGAAAAATTTGGACATTTTTCTTGTTCCTTTAATTTTTGTAAGTAGTTTAGTTAAACAATTTAAAGTACCCTACGGCCTCTATTGTTAGGCACGTCCTGGCAGTTAGCCACATGCTAGTTCGGCTTCAAGTAATTTCAAACACAATACCTATTCAAAATCCTAACGCTTGGTGTACATTGTTTTCTAACGGCTTTGAAAATCCACGTTTATAATTTCCGCGCGATCGCTTTTGATTCCGCGGCGTTCATATGGTTCGCGGGCTATGATCGCGGCTTAAACTCGCGAGTCTAGGGCCGCGCTCACAGCGTGACGTAACAATATGATTGCAGTTTAAGAAGGGTGCAACCAGAAAATTATTGCATACCTTAGGTAAGAAGTGAGTATTCCTGATTCGTATACATCCTCGACTGCAACATTTGGGCCCCGACTTGTACAAGTTCGATATGAATTTCATCGTAGTAAGCATTCTCTCGAAGCGCCATCTGCTACGCGCCAAGGCAACTAAATTTGCTCTACATTATCCGTAGTACGCCAAAAATCCTTGTTCAGTTACTCCTGGCAGAACTGAACAGGATTTTTTCTCTCATAAAGCGTATTTCGGACTGAGGCAGGGCTCATTTGAAAGAGGAAGGTTCAATGGAGGAAGCTCTACTCGCGATTTAGTTCACGATACACATACAGTGCGATCCTCTCGCCACCGGTCTCCATTGTCTAGCCCAGACTTACTGGCACGTAAAATTTCAGCTCACGCACAAGCTAGGGCCTATGTGTGGGTCAGAAGGCTCTGTGCTATCTGCGAGCAGGCCGTTTGTGTTGGTGAGGCCCTAGCTTGTGCGTGAGCTGAAATTTGACGCGCCAGAATGTCTAGGATGCATAACATAGTCCGGTAGCGAGAGGATCGCACTGTACAATGCCGTAAAAAAGCTTAGTGTCAAGCAGATTCAAGGTTACATTTTGTCGATTTCTGCCCTACTTTGTCACATTTTTTCATATAATGTAAATCGAATGTGTTGAAACCGCGAGTAGAGCTTCCTTCATTGAACCTTCCTCTTTCCAATGAGCCTTGCCCCAGTCTGAAATACGCTTTATGGGAGAAAAAATCCTGTTCAATTCAAAAACCTATTTTCGCATGATTCTGTCGGTAAATCTAGGAATTTTGATCGCACCTCAATCCGATCTCAAATAATAATGAAATATGGAACTTCCAAAACGACATTTTTGTGGTTATTTTCGACCACGTGCTTCTTTCTAAGTGTTACCATCCGCCGTTTTTAGTTCCGCGAGTATTTCTTAGATGGGGGCTTCTTGAAAACGGTTGTGGGGATTAGGCAGCCTTTATCCCGAGAGTCGGTATAACAGGCACGACTGTTATCTGACTCGGAGTGCTCGCGAAGTAAGGATAATGGCGGATCCACAACAAGACGCGCACATGGTCGAAGGAGGTTAAGAATGACTCCAGGATTCACAGTTCAATGATGAAACTTTTATATATTGCCTCTTTAACAGTTGTAACAAAGATAGAAACAATTCTACCGATCGACGGATACATGAGATCACAGGCGCAGTTGACGACAAAGATGCGCTTGATACAAAGGAACTGTTTACGTAGCGAGGGTGACTAGACGCGTGTCGGACGAAGGTGACTAACTGACGCTAACTGACGCTAACTTACGCTTCAGCTAGGTTCGCGCGCATCCGTTGCGCACGGGAAAAAACCACTGAGATCTGCTACCCGAAGGTTGGCGAGGACGGCGCGGTGCTGCCGCCTGTGGCGCGGAGTCACGCGACCGCCACACGTGTTGTCGAGTCCGAAGTGGGGATTTTAGGTTTTGTAGGTAAACGAGGTAATTGTTTGAAAACTTTGTCTTTTTAATGAAACTTCCGTTAGATGTACCGATATACATTGGATGGTAACTGAATAACTCCTCGAACGCGCGCTCTGTGTTTCCTTATATAGAGTTATCGGCGACACACCGACGTTGGTCTTTCGTCGGTGTTAGCGTTTCTCGATCGATAAATTCCAATCGTTACCTTATCGTTACCTTATCGTTACCTTACGCTCTCCATTGTTGTCTTATCTACTATAGACGCAGGAAGTAACGGCTACCTTACATCTAGTAATTTTAGTCGGGGGCTCCCAACACACGGTTACCGACGAAAAATATATAGTACTGTAAGCCCGCGCAGGCGCGCAGCCGAATAGTACGCAAAAGAGAACGGGTGGCGGCGGTGGCAGCACGCCACGAGGCATCGAAGCCGTTGGCGCGACGAGAACCGCGTTTTTCCCTTGTCGGCAGCTGCAGAGCGTGCAGGCTGCGGAATCACCCGGAGAGAGAGCGGAGTTTAGCCTACGAGAGACGGTTTCGGAGTGGTCGGGAGTTAGAGAGTTTGTCGGGTGGTTGTTGTAATTGGGATTGGAGTGTGTAAGGTGGTTGAAATAAAAGACCCTTGTTAACTGTACATTCAGAGTTTATTGGAGTCCTGGAAGTGGCGTGGTTTCGGAGCTTCGCCGCGAAGCACGTGTCGGACATCTTGGTATGCGGGTAGTTCAAAACTCTAACGGTCCTGGGAATTTGAGCTTACAGTACATTGTGGGCCTCTGCGCCAGATCTGCGACGTGACGAGGGTAGAGGGGAGAGGGGGAACCCGCCTTGTGCGGCGAAGACCCGACACCAATTTTTTTACAATATTCTGAATGCTCAGCTCAAGCCAAATTCAACGACCTATGATTAAAGGTATTTTGGGGGTGGTTTACTTCCTGGGGTGGAAAATTTCACCGCTTAATGTCTCGGAAATTATAATGTTTACATAAAAATTTTTTTAACAAAATTTGTATGGTTTGAATGGGACTTTCATCGTGCGTAAACACATTTTTCTATTGCAATGTTTTCTATAAATTTTTATAAACAATCATGATTTTTAACAATGAACATCATTTTTTTCTGGTACCATGATGCGGAATCGCAAAAAAAATCCAACCGTATGCATTATAAGGTAATTTCAGACCCCTTCCTAAAAACTTGTAAAAACTAACCCCTTAATAAAAAAAGAATGGTGCGGTGTAGAAAATAAATTTATCCCATAATGTTGTCCAAAATATGACTTATTTCCGAATGCCACGGTAAAGCTTAAAAATAATTAATTTGTTTAAATTTTATAACGTTATGAATAATTGTTTTCGTAAAATCAACAATAGAAATTAATAGTAGGCTAGGTGAGATGAAGACAAGTCTAGAAAACAGAAATTTGAACATGCGTACACAGACAGACGAAACGGTGAAATGAATTCGGAAACAAGACATTGCTTCTTTAAATAGTTTTCTCAGATACCTGTTCTTTAATGTTACTAAAAATTCGACCAATAGAATCAATGCATTTTCTGCAGTGTTTTAGAAATATTTGGAAAACCCCTGATTACCGAGTAATGGTATGGTATTTGCAAATATTTGTAAAGCACTGAGCAATCACGGTCTTTTGAAGGTCATAAACCCTTTGGGGTCACAAACCGCTAGGCCCTGTTGGACACATCTGTGTCTTCAATTACTCGGCAATTAGGGTATTTCCAAATATTTTTAAACGTTGCAGAAAATGCATTGATTTTTCAGCATTTGCTTTTCATAATTGTGTTTCGTCATTGGTTATAAATTATGGAACTATAAATTATTTGGTAACACTAGATAATAATACGATGAACAGCAATCCTAGAATTCACTGCTGTGTTGTGTTGTTCTCGAGTATTTATAACAATTTATAACCAATTCAATAATTATAATAATAATAATTTATAACCAAACTGTGATCTGATCAACGACCAAATTACAGTTTGTTTAAAAGACGGAAAGAAACATATAAATTATTGTACTATAAATTATTTGGTAACACTAGATGATAATACGATAAACAGCAATCGTAAAAACTCACCCAGAATCCACTTACTCATTAGAATCAACAATATAGGTGTGGTATGGACCCGATGCGAGAGTTTATTCTCTACTGCGCGGCGCTTGGAACCGTGTCTGACTCCCTTTGAAGCTCGACCCTTACCACAATTATAAAAAGAACAAAACGAAATTTACTATAGAGATCGAGAAAAGTCCAACTAACAACATATTTTTTTAGATTTTTAAAAGCGGGAGCACGCCGTTGTTTTTGTAAAATAAAAATTAATTAAGAATTTTCAGGTTGAAAAATGGTCGCTATAACAAAAACAAAAATATATTCAGAAAGGACGGTTCTTTCTCATATAGTTTAAGAAAAAAACTTCGCGATAAGTGCCATAATTTTTGAGATATTAAAGCCCTACGCCTAGCTCTGGGGTATTTCGAGATGGCCGGTCGGTAAAATTATTTCTATTCTTCGACGCAAGGCGGAGCCACTTAAAACTTCTTCCTGATCTTCGCACGACGACGATGTCGCGTTCCCGCAGGTTTGAACCCTGCTCCAAATGAATGCTTTTTCCTTACTTGTTCAATTTTTATTTTGAATTTCGAATCAAATTCTCTCCGCTTTCATTTTTTTCGCTCTCTATGTTTTAGTAATATTCTCTATTACAAGAAAAATATGACCCGTTAGAAATATATTGGTTATGAAAAATCAAAGGAAATCTGAGGTGAGAGGGAATCGTTCTCGCGCCGGGACAGCGAGCCGCATTACACGCGACAGGCCGATACGCGTTTCGGGTGTACCGTGTATCAATTCATACATACAATTTTTGTTGAACTTTCGAACTCATTTATACCATAATTGCGGTACAGTTCAGCATATTTGCGAGTACGAGAACCTTCCTCGAACTTTCCCCTGTCGAATGAGTCCTTTTGTTCCTAAAAGCATGTTCATTTGGGCCGGAAAAATGTATATACGCAAAAATCTCCCCGCGACGAAAAGACGGCAAGTGACGTAGCGAGTCTTCGTCAACGATACAGTGAAGGAGAGACCGCGGGAGGGAGAAGGATAGCCAGATCCAAAGGCAAACATAGCGCTGTCCCTCTCCTTCACATTTCTTGCCTTCTCCAGCTCGCGCAGCGTTCGACTTCCATTGTTGGACGGTGGCTGACGAGTCGGCTCTGGCTATCCTTCTCCCTCCCGCGGTCTCTCCTTCTCTGTCTCGTTTAAGAAGACTCGCTACGTCACTTGCCGTCTTTATATATATACAATTTGTATATATACAATCCTTGTCGAACTTTCGATCTCATTTATACTATAATTGCGGTACAGTTCAGCAAATTTGCGAGTACGAGAACCTTCCTCGAACTTTTCCCTGTCGAATGAGTCCTTTTCTTCCTAAAAGCATGTTCATTTGGGCCGGAAAAATGTATATACGCGAAAATCTCCCCGCGACGAAAAGACGGCAAGTGACGTAGCGAGTCTTCGTAAACGAGACAGAGAAGGAGAGGCCCCGGGAGGGAGAAGGATAGCCAGAGCCTACTCGTCAGCCACCGTCCAACAATGGAAGTCGAACGCTGCGCGAGCTAGAAAAGGAAAGAAATGCGAAGGAGAGGGATAGCGCTTTGTTTGCCTTTGGATCTGGCTATCCTTCTCCCTCCCGCAGTCTCTCCTTCTCTATTACGTTGACGAACACTCGCTCGTATCGTTAGTTTTAATCAAACTTTGAAACACTTTATTTACAGAATGAATGTTGAATCGACTGAAATTATGAGCGCGAGAACCTCCTTTGAGCATTTCCCTACCGAATGAAACCTTCCGCGGTTGAAAATATGGTCGTTGAGAGGAGAAAAATATATATAGCGCAAACCTAATTTTCGACAAAATTCATTTATGAGCTGGATTGTGCTGTGGACTTCGCACAGTCAGAATTCTTATTCAGCACCGTCTGGCCCGCGTCACATTAACTAAATTTCACTGTTTTATCGACAATATGCTAGAATCCCTCATTTCGATACTCCTGACAGGTACGGTTTGCGCCGTATACATTTTTCTCCTCTCAACCAGCATATTTTCAATCGCGGAAGGGCTCGTTCGAAAGGGGAAGGTTCGAGGTAGGTTCTCGCACTCATGGGGTTGTTCATAACACACTCATAATAGCGTAAAAAGTCTCACTTTCAGGGTTACGTTTTGTCGATTTTCGCCCTACTTTATCACATATTATTTACATAATATACTTCGAATTGATTGAAACCATGAGTGCGAGAACCTCCTTTGAACTTTCCCCTGTCGAAAGGACCCTTCCGCAGTTCAAAATATGCTTGTTGAGAGGAGAAAAATGTATACGGCGCAAACCCTATTTTCGCCTCCATTCTGTCGATAAAGTAGAGCTAGGCGTAGGGCCTTAATTCATTTATGGAGTCAAGTTTTAGTAGAAATGCACTTTTTCGCGAATCTCAACATCCTGTAATTTTTTAACGTTTTTGATTTCAGTGAAATGATGAATTAATCCTACCATTATTTTGCAAAAACTATACCATACTACAATCTAAACAAAATGGCAGGACCTGCTGCCAAAAGCGATCGTTTTCACGTGGAATGGCCCATTTGCAAAACTCATTCTTATTGATACACTCTGTATACAGGGTGATTCGTTGAATTTTACCACGGTTTATACGACGTATTCTGGGCACCAATACACGCCTAAAAGTCCAGTAGCAAAATGGCAAAATCTCAACCCCTTCGAAATTACAGGGGGTTGAAATTTCAGGTTTAAAAAAATCTTATCTTTCGACGGAATAATGTCATGCAGAATGGCATGCAGAATGGGTACGGTGTTGGAAGAAAGTTGTTCTAATTTTGTTTGACGTTTCGACTCTTCATCCAGGATCTTCTTCAGAAAATTACTTTATTCAAAATTTCACATCTAAAAACTCCCAATCCACGAAGCTAGTAAATATAGACATAATGTTATGTCCACAATCATTGGCACATAGAATATGCGAACAGTTTTTTCAATAAAACGAAAATTATTCCTCAAATTGACTATTTTTCTATCATTTCTGCCAATTGATGTAAATAATCTCACAGAAAATAGTCTATAATGAAATTTTGTATTTATGGCGCGGTTTGAGCGGTAGCTGGACCACTGTGCGCTGACTTTAATTCGCGCGCCTATCGTTGCGATCACGGCGTGACGTAACAAGGGTATGATCCCACATTCATTCGCACGCATCTAAATAACGTTACGTTCAAGCCATGAAGTAACACTATTTTAGTGCCCCCTGGATATTACCGGCAGCATATCGCTATAATTTCAAATGAATAACGACGAAGGTACGAAAGTTTGTAGTCTGTTCAGTCGACACGTGCGTCAATTAACAGTTTAAACCACAAAGTGAGAGAGGTGCCTTAATAGTGTCGTAACAATGTCAGATCCATGTGACAGTGATGCTGACGAGCAAGAAATTAGTAATATGATTGTTTTAAGTGAAAGTAATAGTTCAGCAGGTCACAATTCTTTTGACCGGGACTTTTCATATTCAGAATCTAGCACTTCAATTATTTCTGATGACATTGGATTCGATAAAAGTGCAATGTTGCATCGTCGCCGTGCTAGTCCAGTAACAATTGATCTAAGCATTTCACCAGAGCGTCCTTATTCACATATCAACGTTCAAAGTTCACAAGTCATTCCCGAAAGTGATGACGAAAACTTCGATACACGAGAATTTTCGCGCAGTACCCTTAATAGTCCTATAACAATTAATGAAAGTAATTCCCCAAAGAGTGGTTTTTCATATACCAATAGTCAAAGTTCACAAGCCATTCCTGAAGGAGATTCTAAAGACCTGGAAAGTTTACATAAATGTTTGACTTCACAAACTGAGGAATACACTCGAGTAGATGATCCGAAGGGACTTAAGGTTCAATTAATGCCTCATCAACAACAAGCATTGTGTTGGCTCATATGGCGGGAACAACAAAAACCAGCTGGCGGTATTCTTGGTAAATATAATTGGTTTTTGAGATCATCATTTTGACTGTTACCATTGTTTTGTTATGATAATTTACACTATTACGTAGTACAAGAATTACTGAAACCACACGTTGAAAATTTTATAACAATATTATTAATCATGAATACATTTTCTATTTTTGAAGGAGATGACATGGGTTTAGGTAAGACCCTGTCAATGATTTCATTAATTTTAACGGACAAAAGGAGTGACAAGGACAGCGATGACGAATGGGAAAATGCAAGAAAAGTATCACGTATGTATACTGTAATAAATGATTTATTCGTATTAATATGTTAATATAAAGCTGAGTGTACCAATGCTATAAAATTATAAGGAGTTTCTGGTGGTACGCTTGTTGTGTGTCCTGCATCTTTACTTGGTCAATGGGAAACCGAAATCAGAATGCGATGCAAACGTGGAATGCTTCGTGTAAACTTGTATCATGGAAGCAGTCGTGAAAAGGTTCCAAGGCAATTAGCAAAATATGATGTGGTTATTACTACATATAACATTTTGTCTAATGAATTTAAATCAATGGCACCAATATACAGAGTATGGTTTATATTTTTAAATTACTAAGTGTTCTTGCACCATTTAATTGTTAAAGAGAATTGTGGTTTCAGATTAATTGGTATAGAATTATCCTCGATGAAGCCCACATAATCAGAAATCACAAAAGTCAAATAGCAATGTCCGTTTGTGGGGTGACAGCATCTAAAAGATGGGCTGTCACTGGTACACCAATCCATAATAAAGAGATTGATTTATATTCCTTTATGAAGTTCCTAAAATGCGCACCATTCGATGATCTGAGACTTTGGAAACGATGGGTCGATAACAAGAATGCTGCTGGTCGACAACGATTAGCAATGGTTATGAATTCATTGATGTTACGCAGAACAAAGGAAGAGCTACAAGGAAATGGCAACTTGATAACATTGCCGACAAAAATGATTGAAGAAATTATTGTTGAATTGGATCCTCAAGAGCAACAGATCTATGAAGAAGTTTTGCTATATTCTAGAACTTTATTTGCACAATTTTTAGCACAAAAAGCAGAAAAAGAAGATATGGTTGACTTAGATAGTGGATTGTACAACAAACCGTATCTTCCACGGAATTTAAGTAAGTAAACGAATGAGGGCTCTGAAGAATGCTACAACTTCAGAATATACAGAGCGATTTATTAAGTACTTTCACTTATAGTATTCTTCATTGCAATTGAAGATCCACAAAAAATCTGCAGAGTCAAGTTGCACAATTAAATAGGACGCGTTGAATTGGCACACTAAAATATTTTTGGAAGAGCACGGTGTTGAGTTTCCAAAGTCACCCTCATTTTTTAAACAGATCGTTATACTTTTATCCCAATTTCATGCATCAAACCAACAAGAGGCAAAACAAAAATGTTTAAATAATATTATTGAACATTACTTATTTGAGAACTTTATTCTTGGCAGTCTAGCTCTATCGATACCATATGAATTTTGTCCAAACAAACTCACTGTAAACCTTATAATTTTAGATATATTTGAGGGGTATATTTGCAAACACTAAGGGATAATCAATCTCTAATGAGTCTATGCTCTGACTTGTTGAACTTCTTTTCGAATCAGGATTGATAATATTGAAAGAGAAGTATAGCGATGTGTTTAAACAAACTTAGATGCCTTTATAAACTTCAAAGTAGCTGTTTGCAAAAATATTCTGGTATGGCCATTAAACGCATTCCTTTGATTCGTCTAACTTTGTTTTGCACACATTGTGTATCTTTAAAAGTAACAAATATATTTTAAGTCTCAGTGCTTAATGAATTGCTCATTCTACTACATACAATATGTATACATATAATACTTGCATAACAATTAAGTAATTGAAATGCATTTCCATACTTTGATGCGTAAGATGTACAATTTTTTCAAGGTGTAAATAGGCATCTGGTCAAAGCACGAAATATATTTCTGTCATCTCAGCATCAAGATGTAAAGACCCACGATATCTTGGTGCTTTTGCTACGTCTCCGGCAAGTTTGCTGTCATCCATCTCTTATTTATGCGATGTTCGATCAGGATACTCTCTCTGAAGCAGATTTCATGGATAAGGAAAATTTAGATTCTGATTTGTTAACAAAGCTACGTAATATAAGCCTTCTCGATACTAATAATCGAGAGGAGTTAATTGGAAACGAAACGGAAACACAATTATTAATGGCGGAAAATCCCGTGTTTGCAACAGACCGCGTAAGTTCCAAGGTTAGTATAATGATGTTTTTATTAATAATTTATTTGCGCTTATACAGGGGTATCATATACAGTTGTATAATAAATGTATAGTGAAATCACCAAAAATTTTCATCCAAAATATTTTTGTTACTTTTATAGGTAGCTAGAACTATTGAAGGTAAAGTTGCATGGTTCATAGATTTGCAAGATGGAGGTATTAGCATATTTTTGCAAAGGAGTGTTTTTGAGTTATTAATCTGACACTATTTTTTAAAAATAAATGTACCTTCATTTTTGCGATATTACAAAATTTGAAGTAAAGATGAGTTTGATGAAGTATGGCAGAATGCTATTGGAGGTAGTTGTTGACTTTCCGGGGGTTGCAAATTCCTGTGCCTGAAATCTTTGAAGTTACTTGTATAGGGTTTACAAAAAAATTTGTAAAGTTAAACTTGTATGGTGTCAAGGGGGGTACCATCTAGCGTTAATTATTTCCTTTAGTTGCATTGATTTTTATTACTCTTTAAACAGCAATGATTCTTTGTACAAAGTTTTTAAATTACTATCTACCATATTTCGACGAGCAGTCAATTGGGCGGTGGCAAAACTACTGCCGTAAATAACAATACCTTTGGAATGTTTGAAAAAAATTTTACGTTCGGAATAGCATGTACATAGGTGTATCCATTTCCAATAGCAATTCTTTTTAATTACAAATTTTTAAATTTTATAACATTTTTTGCATAATGTTCGTACGTTTTTCGGCAAAGGAGTTTTAGATAAATGTGACACAGAGAGTTAGAGATGATTATGTATAATATTTGAAATAACAGCAAATACCGTTGGTAGGTACGTACAAGGTATGGTATAGTACGAATGTGCACGCAATATGCTCAAACCGAATTACGATATTTACAACTCCATAGCCTGGAGTGATTGCTTACTGCACAACTTCGTCATAAGTTCCTCTATTGTATTATAACAAAAAAAATGGGATCAATATTTTGCAAAGTGCCATTACTTACTCGTCTGCTGTAACTTTTCTTGAATACACTTTTCATTTAAATCTTCCAGATTTGTTATTATTTAAGAGGGGAAATGTAGCTTAACAAACCTAATCATATTTTGCAACAATGTTATTATTTAAAAAAAAAAAACAAATTAAAATTATTGCAATTGATAAAAATAATTGAGCGCCTTCGAACCATTTCAACTTTACCTGAAATGGTTATTGATTTCCTATGAAAGTAATAAAAATATTTTTGTGTACTTCATGAATCACCCTGTGTAATATATCTTATGATTAATTCATCATCAATTATTCCATGCAGATGAAAGCAGTGCTGAGTGTAACGGAAAAAATTTTGGCAAAAGGTGACAAATTAGTTATAGTGTCACAGTGGACAAAGATGTTAGATGTCATAGCATCACATTTGTGTGAAATAGAAGGAGCGAGTTTCCAAAAATTTACTGGAAGTGTACCTGTTAAAGATAGAGAAGTACTAAACCGCAGTAGCCGCATACTCCATAATTCTATGTTCAGAACACGGATTATTGTATTTCTTGCATTGCAGGCGATAATGGTTTCATTCAATGCAGTCAATAGTGATCCAAAGATATTGTTACTTTCACTTACTGCTGGTGGGGTTGGTTTGAATCTCATAGGCGGAAATCATTTACTATTAGTCGATATACACTGGAATCCGCAATTGGAATTACAAGCGCAGGATAGAGTATATCGATTTGGGCAGAAGAAGGATGTTTATATTTACAAGTTAGCTTTTATATTTTAAATACATACACATCTCTGTGTTAGCCTTTGACATTAGCATTCATGTCTGATTTTCTATTTACTTTTAGATTTATCTGTAAAGATACTATCGAGGAACGTGTGAAGCACTTACAACAAATGAAACTCGAACTTGCAGATAATGTTTTGAACGGCGCTAGAGAAACCAATGCACAGTTGACGCTTAATGATCTTAAGTCGCTGTTCGCCATGTGAGACAATTTTTAATGAATATTGTATTGGCCAATTTTTTTAAAAAAGGTATGAAATCGTATATTCTAATAATCTTGCAATATACAGGATGAACTGGTGATTCGTGGAACAATTTTAATCACGTATTCTAGTCGTTAATCTAAGCCTAAAAGTCTAGTAGCCCAATGGCGAAATCTCAACCCTTTCGCAGATATCAGCATCTGAAATTTGAACATTTAACAATTCATATCACCCGACTGGATAATACGATAATCATGGACTTTTTCCTGGAACCTGTGGGAAGGCCAGAGCAATTTGTAAAAAAATAGAAGTAGTATGAAAATTATTGTTAAGGCACATTATTATTCAATTTTCGTGGTCGACTGTGCAGTTTCTGTATGAACGCGGGTATGCACGGGTCTGAAAAAAATCAAGAGCATTCTCCGATCCACCATTATAAACATTCAATTAAAAAAGTTTAGATTTCTTATCAAATTTTGGCGTGAAAAACCACTGAAAATTTCGCTGCACTGTAGCTTAACCACTTCAGTTGAGATTTCGCCATTCTGCTACTTGACTTTTCGACTTAGATTGGGGCCTAGGTTAAAATTGTTTCACGAATCACCAGTTGCCTTGGATAATATTTAACAGTATAAAACTTTGTGTAGGAGTTCGATTTGATGTATCTGAAAATACCCGTCCTATATATTGTCCATTAGACGAAATAAATGCAGGAAGAGGAAGTACGTTCTAGCGTCTGAATTTCATACATGCAAAATATTCAGAACAATCAGTATTCCATTAGAGAAACATGTTTTTTAGTTTTCTTTTATAAATGTGATATAAGCTTTACCGTTATGTACGAGGTGATTCAGTAAGCATTACGGTCTAAAGAATGTTTTTTGTTTTTAAAAATGTCAGTAAATTTACATTACAAGAAAAAAATTTTGAAGGAGAAATCACTTTAAAACTCGTAGTTATCGTACGAAGAGGTGTTGGCTTTGCACACGATGTAAATTTGTTGGAACAAGTTATCTAATATCCTATTAGCGAAAATATTCTACGTTGTTACACCGTCTGAATTACTCTATGTATAGGTCGCGTAAATGAAGTGATAACATGAATGGCAGATGTTGTTCGTATGCACAGCCGAGGACATTTCCATTACACATAGTAATTTTTATACACCTAAATTTTTAAAATATGACTATAATTATTAATTATTTTAAAGACTGTTTCTGTAGTTCATAAGGCCAACTTATAATGTACCTCATTATTTTTGTAATAAAAGTGAAAAGTGTTCTGTATAATTGTTTGTGATTTGCAAGAAGCGGTTTGGTAATCGACTCGATTTTCTTCAGTTAAACGGTGGTGGCGAACGTAAAGGTAAAAAAGATGGACTTATTAGTTGATAAGGTCAGTAGAGTGCTCCGCTGAATGTCTTGATAGCAGGACAACAGCGTGAATGGTCGACTATCATTGGCCGAATGAGCCTCACAACTACAAAGGGGCGACCTATGGAGTAGCTGGCTGTTGGCAAGAACCGGCGGCGTACTTTGCACTAGGCTCTAGAGCCTCGCGTGAACAAAAAGGTGTAAGTGTCCCGTAGGGCTCAAATGATCAGCTAGGGTCGATGGCGTGCTTGGGATTAGGCTCAAGAGCCTCGCGTACCTCAATGAGTTGGTGCAGGAAGCAGCGATATTAACAAATCACGGAAACCAACACGACGAAGTCCCCACGAAATAGTGCACCATTGTCCACTATCGTTCACCACCATCGCGAATACCAAATCCTCAGCAGGCGCTCGAAGGATTATCCACGGACTCGCGATTGTCGTCAACACGTCACGCGTATCAGCGATTCCACGCCAAAAGATCACAGTTGGTTCACATTTGGTGTCAGATTTTTTTTTAAACTTTATAGATTTGTAGCCCTCATCGAGCACTGTAAAATGCACTTTTCCGTTCCTCGGTATCATTAATAGTTTTTAAGCTATTTAAGTTTTGGATCAACTTTTTTTAAAAAATTCATAACTCAGAAACTGATAAAGGTACCACTCTACGCGAACCGGCATTTTATTTGGAAATGTTCAAATTTTAATAAAAAAAATACTTCGTGTTGGTACAATGTAAATAAATAGTATTATAATAAAATATATATAAATTTTGAATATTTAAAAAAAATAGTGAAGAGAAGCTCCGATCACCTTGAAATTAATATCCCAGATGCTCTGTAATCTACTGAAGAGAATGTGACAATTTCCAGGTTGGTAACTCTAATATTTCCGGAGCAATAAATTTTGACAACTGGGAAGAACGGGGTGGGCGTGCTAAGATGGCCGCGGCCAACGACAGCCGTACAAGTGATTACACTTTTTTCACAGTTGGTCTCAGAATTTTTTTAAACTTCATAGGGTTGTAGGCATTATCGAGCACTGTAAAATGCACTTTTCAGTTCCTTGGTATTATTAATAGTTTCTACGTTATTTAAGTTCAAATTTTTGGATCAACTTTTTTTAAAAAATTCATAACTCAGAAACTAATGAAGATACCACTCTGTGCGAACCACCATTTTATTCAGAAACCTCCAGATTTTGATAAAAAAAATACCTCATGTTGGCACAATGTCAATAATAGTTATAAAATATAAATAAATGTTTAAAATTTGAATAAAATAGTGAAGGACAGTAGCGATTACTTTAAAATTAATGTCACGGATGCTCTGTGTGTTAATAATAATTTTCATATCGTTTCTATTTTTTTCAGATAGCTCCCGTCCTTCCGCAACTTCTGACAAAAACCCGTGTCTCTAGCATTATCCTATCGCGAGATATGAATTTTAAATGTTAAATTTTTAGGGGCTGATATCCGCGAAAGGGTTGAGATTTCGGCATTTTCATAAAGGACTTTACTACTAAGTTTGGCAAGTAGAATACGCGGTTAAAATTTGTCCACGAATTACTACTCACCCTGTATTCCGTACTAAAGTTATATAAAGGATGGTTCGTTTTGAATCTACATGTATTGAGGTTCTGGGCCTCAACACTACCATCGTGATAAGAGTTTCTGCGAAAATACATGCTAGCTGTAACAAAAAATTCGCCCGGGATGTGCAGTGGAGCTCCAATGAGCATCTGCCGGAGACATCTTTAGGTCCTCCTTGTATGCAGTGCGGAGTCCAAGAAGCACTGTTGGAAGCAGTTCAGGCCAGGGAGTTTGCGAGTGGCACATGAGTGCAGCCTTGCACATGAGTGCGGCCTTTAGGGTGCGATGCCATCGCTCGACGAGTCCATTGGATTGCGGGTGATAAGGTGTGGTCCTGATCCGCTTGACACCCAGCAGTCGAGTAAGGGAGCTGAAGAGAGCCGATTCAAACTGTACCCCTTGGTCTGTGGTGATAGACAGCGGTGTGCCGAACTGACACACCCACTGCGTGCAAAATGCAGATGCCACTGTGTCGGCTGACATGTTGCTCAAGGGAATGGCAAGTACCACAGGTCTCCAATTCTTGGCAGCTCTATGAGGTCCAAGTGAACGTGGTCAAAGCGGTTGCCTGGTACATCGATGTGGCTTGGCGTGAGGCGATTGTGGCGATGCACCTTTGAGCGTTGGCAGGGAATACATTGCCTGGCCCACAGGAGCGCGTCTTTTCTGATGCCTGGCCATACAAACTTCTCCCTTAGCTGCTTCACTGTTGCTCTTCCGCTAGGGTGTGACAGTCCATGGATGATGTTGCAGGCTTCGCGACGGATGCTGGAAGGAATGAACGGCCGTACGATGTTGCTCGTGATGTCGCAGAAGACAGCATGCCCATCGATATCCAGACGATGCAGGTTTAGCGATGTGGTTTGTTGCAGGGTTTCCAGCTCTTCATCATTCTGCTGAGCAGCGGCGATGGTCCTTGCGTCAAGATTGGTAGGCATATTAATGGAGTTGATCCATGAGAGCGCGTTAGCCACCACATTTTCCTCCCCTTTTGTATGGACCACCTCAGTGGTTAACTGGGAGATGTAATCCAGTTGGCGAAGTTGTCGCAGCGATGCTTTGTCAGCGCGTTGAGCAAAAGCGTAAATAAGCGGCTTATGGTCCGTTTGGACGACGAAATTGCGACCCTCGAGGATGTGCTTGAAGAACTTGATTGCAGCGAAGATGGCCAGGAGCTCACAATCGTACGTGCTGTAACGCGTCTCCGCTGGGCTGAGCTTCCGCGAGAAAAAAGCTGTTGGTTGCCAGACGTCATCCTGGAGTTGTCCCAATGCAGCCCCTATAGCTGTATCTGAAGCGTCAGTCTTAAGCGAGAGGGTGGCGGAAGGTGAGAGGAAGGCTGTATGCAAGGCTTCCATGACACCGCGCTTACAAGCCTCCAAAGCCTCTTCTGCAGCTGGTGTCCAAGGAATCCTGGTCTTGTCCCCCTTCTTCGCGTTCTTGAGAAGGTTTGATAGCGGCGCCTAAATCCCGGATGCCCCTGGAATTGATCTGCGATCGTAATTGATCACGCCCAGAAAACGGCGCAGATGACTGATAGGCTTGGGAAAGTCCTTAATTGCTTGGACGCGTTCGGCCGGAGCAGTGTGCCCATCCCGGCTGACCGTGAATCCCAGGTAAGTCGCCTCAGCTTTTCCAAATTGGCACTTCTTCGGGTTAATGGTGAGACGGTTCGCTCGCAAGATTTCAAAGACGGCCGTCAGGTGGCGAAGGTGCTCCTCATGAGGTCTGGAGAAGACTATGAGATCATCTATGAAGCATCCAATGAAGTTCAACCCCCTGAATGGGTTATCCATATGTCGTTGGAATGTTTGTGTGGCATTACGCAATCCAGGAGGCATCCCAAGGAACTCGAACAGTCCAAATGGTGTTGCCACCGCAGTCTTGGGTATGTCCGCTTGGGCCACTGGTATCTGGTGGTAGGCTCTCACCAGGTCAATGGTGCTGAAGACAGTTGTTCTATGAAGGCGCTGCAGGATGTCATCTCCATGGGGGACAGGATACCGGTCTGATATGGGGCGAGAGTTGAGTCTCCTGTAGTCCCTAGTGGTACGCCAACCACCAAGCTTCTTCGGAACCATATGTATCGGGCTGGCCCACTGGCTGCTGGAAGGGCGGATGACACCATGATGAAGCAGCAGGTTGAAATCCTCCTTCCCAAACTTGAGCTTTTCCCTAGTGAGGCGCCGTGGACGTTCAAACACAGGAGGTCCGGTGGTCTCAATGTAGTGGGCAACAGCATTGCCAGCGTCAGTGTTAGGTGCAGTAGCTGGCCTTGCTAGCTCAACGAATTTGTTGAGAAGGTGCATGTAGCATTCTGTCTCGATGCCAGGACAGATTGTCTGGTTGATGGTGGAGATGCCGAGAATGTGAGCCTGCGCCAGCTGACCCTTGGAGATGAGTAATGTAGTTGAGTCAGTAAGGCAGCGTCCCCTGAGGTCTATGAGCAACGCGTGGTGGGCCAGGATGGTGGTGCTAACGGCTGCAATCACGAAGGGCCAGTTAAAAGTTCTTCGCACGTTGAGGTCCAGAGTGAGAATTTTCTGGCCAAAGGTTCTGATGACTGTTCCATTGGCAGCGTAGAACTCAAAGTCGCTAGGCTTGAAACGATAACTGACGGCAGACTTGGGCACCAATGAAATGACAGGCCCTGAGTCAACAAGATACTTCATACTCGTTGCGCGGTCATAGACATAGCGGCGGTATTCCTTGGAAAGGCGTGTGCTCGCATTGGGGCTGTCGGTGGCTGCCTGTATCATCGACAGCGACCTCAGTTGCGTACTGTTGAAGGCACACGGTGTGACGCAGCGGAGGCCTGCAGTGCCAAACCTGTGATGGTAAGAACAAATCCCATCTCCAGATGCTGAGCGTCCCTGCGTGTTTGGTCAGCCCCGGGAACGGCTGCGTCCACGTAGTCCTTCAGCCTCTTGGGTTTGCTGAGCGGTGAGCAGCCCAGCCACGGCCTGCCTGATCTCCGCCATCTCCTTGACGAGATTGGTAAGGACCTCATCAGGCGGGTAGTGCGGTGATCTTGGTCTGGTGCGTGAATTGTCAGTCGCCACGACTGTTGCTGACAGTTAGGGCTCCACGAGGTCGGCCTGCTCCTCAAGTGAGGTACTCTTAACCAACCTGAGACAGCGTTGGATGGAAGGTGGCAGCATGTCGAGCCAGTGAACTCGGATTACTGCCTCAGATGCCCGGGCTCCAGCCAGGGTACGCTTCCGGCGGCGGAGCTGGGAAGGTTTCTGCTCGCCAAGCTCCAGCCGAGAGAGTGCTATGTTGAGTTGACGGTCCTCTGACTCGGTGAATCGGCTGATGAGTGCAGATTTCAGCAGTTGGTACTTGTTCTCAGCTGGCGGGTTCATGAGGAGATCAGCAACTTCCAGCATCGCCTCAGAGTCCAGGGTGCTGATGACGTAGTCGTATTTGGTGGAGTCAGCGGTGATGCGGGCTGTGCGGAGCTGGGTCTCGACCTGGTGGATCCGCATGGCCGGGGTGGCCGTCCAAAACGGTGGAAGCATTGGGGCCTTGGTGGCCAGCACAGACGGAGAAGTGTCGGAGTTGGGCCACGGGCCAACAATTGCGCAACAATCGTAGCGACTTGAATTTGTTTGCTGAGTCCGTAGGCTTTGTTGCATTTCGCAAATTTCGACATGTTAAACATGCCGTCAGTTTTAAGAGTTTGTAGCAGCAGGCGTGCATCGAATTTAAATTTCAAATACAGGAATCGAAAGTAGAGACTTCAGGCTTCAATTTAAAAAAAAAAATCGTAATTTTTTGATTAATTTGGACCAAGTTATAGTCAATCCAATTTGGCTTATTTTTCAGCAGAATTTTTCTATGCTATGTCTGTTTTGAGCAGTGTATGATGGTTCATCGGCTAGACCCAGATTCTATAAAGGCGTCGGAACAGCACCTTGGTTCCGCTAAATCACCGGCTACATTCAAGCAGTTTCAAGAATTTCCTTTAACGCGGATGCTCTCGTCGCAAGCTTTCGAACGGTCGCAATCTGGAAAATCTTCAGCTCATTCGAGGAGTTCAGCTGTCAGATCTCTATCCATTAAAGCCAAGCCTGATACAACTCGGAAAGTACCATCCTGTTTCGCCTGTAATGAAGAACATTATTTATGTCAATGCCCTAAGTATCAAGACAAGACCATCAAACAACGTTCCGAATTCGTTTCATCGCATGGGCTCTGTTTTAATTGTCTCGGACGTCATAGCGTTTCGAACTGTAAATCTACTAGACGATGCATGAAATGTGGAAAGCGACATCACTCTTCACCAAAATCAGTTCAAAGCAGACAAATATTTATCAAAGGATTCGAAACCTACGTTTCCAGAGGAGACTTCACAAAACGGTACAAACATCCTTGCTGCAGTCGACAACACTCTCAAAACTGTTAATCACTCATTTGCCACACCTTGCATTTGTAGCCCAATAACTCTATTAGCCACGGCGCAAGCTCTGATACTTAATCAAGAGAACGAAACATATCCAGTGCATCTATTGCTCGACCAAGGTTCGGAAGTATCTTTAATGACGGAGAAACTAAGTCAGAGTTTTCGATTGCCGAGGAAGGCCTTCCTAATTCGCTTAATAGGAATTGGGGAAAAGTGCGCCAGCAAAACGCGGGGTCTGGTCACCGTCCAATTAAAACCACTGTTCAAATCAAATACCATCGTTTCAGTAACTGCTCATGTTCTGTCTAAAGTAACACAAAATGTACCGTCTACTCATATCTGTACGACTGATTGGCCTCACATTAAAGATTTACGGCTAGCTGATCCGTCTTTTGCACAACCCGCAGCGATTGACATTATTATCGGCGCAGACCTGTATGGGCACATGGTCGACGGAACGATTATCCGGGGACCTCCACATACCCCAATTGCGCAGAAATCAAAATTTGGCTGGATTTTATTTGGTCCCACTAATGCAGAGTCATGCAATAAAAATTTGCGTACATTTCAATGTTCTGCCGAATCCGAGCTGCAGGATCTCGAACGATTCTGGAAACAAGAGGAAATCCAGTCCTCAATGTCAACTGAATTATCCCTTTCCGATCAATCTTGCGAGGAACATTTTAAAAACACACATTCGCGCGATTCTCATGGCCGATATATTGTCCGGTTGCCCTTCAAACTTTCTATCGATCTTCTTAGTCTTTCCGAACGATCAGCATTACAAATGCTCAACCGCGTTCAGCAGAAGTTCCGAAGGGACCCCGTTTATGAGAAAGCTTATTCGGCTTTCATATCTGAATACGAAACATTAGGCCATATGCACTTCGTTCCATGTGCACAAAGTGAACCAGAAAAAACCTTTTACTTGCCGCATCATGGAGTGATCCGAGAATCAAGCACCACCACAAAACTTCGTATTGTTTTTAACGGATCTTGCAAATCTACTAGTGGAATGTCGTTAAATGACATTCTTCATTCAGGCCCAAAATTGCAAACTGACATCATCGACGTTCTCGTCTGGATACGTCATTATCGCTTCATGTACGTTTCGGACAATGAGGAAATGTATCGCCAGATTACAGTCCATCCGGAAGACCGAGTTTTTCAGCGAATCCTATGGATGCTGTCTAGCGAAGACCTCGAGCAACTACGGACTAACGTGCGGGTCAATTGAGATGGTTCGATTGACAAAATAATATAGGTAGACTCACCGGACCTCGGCAGGGAGTTTCCGTGGAATTCGGAGGTGAAGGAAACGTAAAATGATTTGGAGCGGGTAGGATGGATATCCGGGATGGAGACTGGAGCCGGGCGATACGCTGGACGAAGACTCAGGAAGACTCAGTCGTTGATTCTGCAGGAGTCCTGTTCACTGGCGTCTCACGCTGGCGATCGTCGCTAGTTGGAATATACGATTTGCAAATGTGCCAAAGCACCTCAATGACACCGTGCAGAGCACGTCTCGTTACTGACACCGTGGCAGCGCACGTCGGAAGCTCAGAAACTGAAACCGTGGATCTCACGTCGGAAGTCTCCGGAAAAGGCTCCGTCTACAGATCAGACACCGTGGAAGCCACGTCAAGGCACTCGTACACAGAAGACGTCCAAAAGGGTTGAAATCATTAGAGAAGAGTTCAATATGAAGGCACAAGTTTTTAATGGATGAATTATCAGACTGCTCACAACGACGATCTTAACAGGAATGAACGGAATTATCCGCGAGCTGAGCTCGCGGAAAAACGGACGATCGCGTTTGTCGCGATGGCAAGGTGAGGGCAGGTGCGGCGAGGAGGGGAGCGGGGAAAGCTGTGGATATCGCGCGAGGCCCACGTGCGCTAAAAAGGCGAAACCCCGGAAAGACAAAAGCATCGAGCGAAGCCGCGGAGAGAACACACGCAATTTCGTTCTAGAACGTTCTACCGATGATGTATTAGCGATCCATATTTCTAACAGATGCAGAATCAGCAATTAGTTCGGTACGAACTCTCTACTGTCACTTACGGGCTAGCATGCGCTCCTTATTTGGCTTTGAAATGTATGCGGCAATTGATTCAAGGCAAAGGTTTCAAATATCCTCTTGCGACTGAAGTTATGTCAAAAGGACGATATGTTGACGATATCTTTGGAGGTGCTGATACCATAGAGGAAGCGCAAATTGAAGTTCGAGAAGTAGATCAAATTTGCAAGGCGGGCGATTTTCCTCTGAGAAAGTGGACAAGTAACCACCCCGACATAGTTGAATTTATTCCACCAAATCATCGTGCAACTACGTCACTCTCTATCCAAGAACCTGTCGTACACGCATTGGGGCTCTTTTGGAATGTTGTGGATGATGCTTTGAGTTTTTCCCCTCTTAAGCCTTTGAATATTCCAGTCACTAAACGAACAGTGCTGTCAAAAATCGCTCAGCTTTTTGATACGCTTGGGTTCTTATCCCCGCTTACCATTAAAGCTAAAGTATTCATGCAAGAATTATGGGGTATTAAAATCTCATGGGACCAGCAATTACCAGAGGTTCAATTGCGATCTTGGAATCAAATTATGCAAGTTATGGACGGGCTGGAGACAATTAATATTCCCCGCTGGATCGGTATAACGAAAGGAGATACTATCGAACTCCACGGTTTTAGTGACGCTCCTCAGATGGCCATGGCTGCTGTCGTATTTATTCGGACTTCCAAACCTACAGGAGAACTTACAACCGCTCTCATTTGTTCCAAGACCAAAGTTGCTCCTCTAAAACGTCTTTTCGATTCCACGACTTGAATTATCGGCTGCTGTAATGCTTACCAAGTTAATAGTTCGCGTACAGAGCCTGTTAAACCTCCAGAATGTGCGATGCTACCTTTGGACGGACTCGTCCATCGTTCATACGTGGATTAATAATCACCCTTCGAAGTGGAAAGAATTTGTCCATAACCGAGTATGCCTCATTCAGACGTCTCTACCGAACGCAATGTGGAAACACATTCCTGGAAAAAGCAACCCAGCTGATTGTGCTAGTCGAGGTCTAACAGTTGATGGATTAAAAAACCATCGGATTTAGTGGTATGGTCCATCTTGGCTCGTAGAAGACAGCTCGAAATGGCCAGATAAATTCCCGGTAACAAACATTCCTCAATCTTTACTTGAGGAACGTAAACAATCAACGGTAATCACTCTCGTCACTACTTGCCAGACACCCGTTTGGGATTTAGTTTTTCGTTATTCATCATTTAAGAAACTTGTACGGATTACTGCAATTTGTCGAAGAGTCATTCTCCGAAAGAAGAAAACTGCCCAATCATCAATGCACTATGGTCTTGAACCCGAAGAGTTAGCTAAATCTCAACAGTTTTGGATTCGGATTATTCAAGAAAATTATTTTCATGCAGAATTTAAATTAGTTCGAACGGGTACCGGTCTTCCGAAATCTAATCAATTAGCTCGTTTAAGCCCAATTCTACACTCACGTTTATCAGAAATACTTACTCGATTCTCGGTGGAAGAGTTCCAGTACGATCTCACATTTTGAAGTGTGTAAAATGTATACGCCATAGGAGAATACGTGCTCAACAACTCATGGGGCAATTGCCACCGTCACGCGTGAATCCATCCCGGGCATTTTTACATTCAGGCCTAGATTACGCTGGGCCGTTCACCACAAAGTCATGGAAGGGCAGAGGTGCAAAAACCCATAGTTCCTGGGTCGCCCTTTTCGTATGTCTATCGACTTCAGCAATTCACCTCGAACTTGTGAGCGATTATTCTATTGACGCTTTCTTAGCCGCGTACAAGCGATTCACAGCTCGATGAGGCATCTGTGCCACCATCACAAGCGATTGTGGGACTAATTTTAAGGGAGCTGATCGAATTTTGAAGAAGCATTTCCAGGAATTAACTGATCAACTTGGACCAATTGCCCCCGGAATAGTAAATGATGGAACGAAGTGGATCTTCAACCCACCGGCCGCTCCTCATTTTGGAGGAAAATGGGAAGCCGGAGGTAAATCAATGAAATATCATTTAAGATGCGTAGACGAGACGAATAACGAGGTCCTCACTCAAGAAGAAATGACTACCTTATAAGCCAAAATCGAGGAAACACTCAATTCAAGACCATTCTGTGGGCTCTCAAACGATCCTGATGATCTAGATGTGTTAACTCCTGCGCATTTCCTTATAGGACAACCTCTCACGCTTATTCCAGGACCTAAGTAATTGTTAATCCCGATGTCTCATTTGACTAGGTGGCAGCGGATTTCTCAAAAGCTTCAGAGCTATTGGTCAAAATGGCAAAAAGATTACCTGCAACGATTCGAAATTATGCAGAAATGGAACAACCTAAGCCAATCGATAGCGATCGGGAATTTAATTCTTCTCATAGACGAACGCTACCCATCGGGGAAATGGTCGTTAGGGAGAGTGACCCAAGTCGATCCTGGTTCTGACCGGGTTGTCAGAGCAGCTACGATCAAAACCGGTTCAACCTATTTAAAACGCCCCGTCGTCAAACTCTGTCCTCTTCCAATAGAAACTAATCCAGCAAATCATTCGATGTCTTAGACATCGAAGGCGGGCGAAATATTTGGAGTAACCATACACATATCTGCAATTCTGGTCACAGCACTAGGGGGTCAATCAATAGCGGGTAGCGAGGAGCAGGCATGTAGAGGCAACTCGCAACCGAACAAGGTAAACCGCGACGACGCGCTCGCGTTTCCTAGTGTAGGAGGGGTTACTTAGTTTGTCAGGATCTGATGTGATTCTGGATGCGTAAACGTAACATAATATTGCTTTCCGGCACTGGCTAACTCATGTATTTCGTCCCACTAACAATTGCCGACTGACTGTCGTGGAAGCAGTCAGCCCCTTTTATTACGGGAGGATTCATGACCTGCAAATCGGGGGTGCACAAGGACCGCTCCTTCCGACGGCCTCGGTCATAAACATAGGTAGGCCCGCATGTGGCACCTCGAACGGTCGTAGGTCTAACGCAGGGACTACACTAGTAACGCGAACAGAGGAAGTTGTTGATTTTGGTCGCGACGACGCGTGGCCTCGGCGCTAGTTTCCTTCTTGCAGCAGTTTCCATGATGTGAGGTCCTTCTCGCTCCTGAATCCGACTAGCTTGTGACTACACTCCGAGAAACTGCATGTGGCCATCCTGATTTGATGTGCTTCTCCGTTCCTGGATCCTGTGGGCTTCCTACGACGTTCCTGATCTCAGCGCCTCATTCCCATCGAACCTGAATCCTGCTGACCATCTACTCCGTTCCGGTTCCTGCATTCTGGTATCCTCGTTGTTGCTACGACCTGTTCCTGCTGCCGAATCCTCCTGCTCCAGCGATTCCTGCCTCCCTCCTCACATCTTCCAAACAAGGTAAAATCATCTATTTATTTCTCTACTGCTCTATGCTCAACCGTTTAGGCGTGTAAGGAGTCCTTCATATCTCTCGCAGACTCGCATGGTGTCTTGATTCCGTATCCCTTTGACATGCGAGGTGTCTCTCGGGAATTTAATTCTTCTCATAGACGAACGCTACCCATCGGGGAAATGGTCGTTAGGGAGAGTGACCCAAGTCGATCCTGGTCTCTCTCTCTCTCTCTCTCGAGATTGACAGAAGTGTATAGTGCTCCGCAATTTTCATTAACTATTATTACTCAACGACAGTTTCTTAAGCTGAATTTCGGTGCAATCGCGAGTGGAATATCCTCCGATCCGAAGGCGTGATAAATTAAGTGCCTCGTTGTTGTGCTCGACGTGAGTTGGTGGATCTCCCGCAGCCTGCTGAGTGTGAGGTTATTTCTGCACCGCGCGACCTGTCACAACGTGATGACAAAATCTAATTGCATCCTCTGCGGCAAGGACGTCGCCACTCTCGTCGGGAAGTGCAGCGATTGCCAGGCATCTTTCCATCCGGGCTGTTTCCGGGCTAAAATTCATAAAATTCGGGGTCCCGATGGCCAACTCTTAACCTGTCCGGGCCAGCTTGTGACAGCCTCCCGCCCGAAAACCGGCATGAACGCAGCGAAACCGACGAAGACGGCCACCACGTCAAGCGAGAAGCCAGTGTCGCCGGCTGCCAGACATCGCAGCCAATCGGAATCGGCCTCCCACTCCGCACCTGTCGCGTCGCCGGTGAGCACCGAGTTCGCGCTGTCGGGCGCTTCGCGTACTCCCAGCGCCGCGCTCGCTGGCCTGGGGCTAGTGACGTCACTGCCCCCCACTCCAGCCGTAAATCGTCTCGGGGACGCTGATGCCAGCGCGAACGATACCGATGCCGATACTGCAGCCACCAGCTGCTCGCTTCTCTCTCCTTCGCCCGGCACTTCTTCGCTTGCATCGAAGCCCACCCTCCTCCCCGCCCAGCACTGCCCGTCGTCAACTGTGCCGCTAAAGGAACTCAAGGAGCTCTCCACGGCGATTGCTTGCTGCACGGACTCTATCCGTAATTTCCAACTTACGCAAACTGCGTACAACGATCGGCTGGAAAAACATATCTCCGACCTCCGGACTGACCTTCGCACGCAAATCGCCCAGTTGACCGCTGACCTCCTCTCGCTGGACAAGCGGGTTGCTCAGGAGAGCAGCAATACCCAGCAGCGTTTGGACGCCTTCGACGCCAGGATCTCTGCGTGCTCCGCCGAGCACGCCGCCACTCATGACGCCCTCGCAGCCCGTTTGGACCACCTTGAGCTGACGCAACGCTCCTACGCTGAGGCCCTCTCCTCACCACCACCACCACCGCCGTCTGCAACCCTGGAGGCGAAGGTACAGTCGCTTGCTGCCGAAATAACGCGAATGCAATCTAGTCGCCGCGCCTCCGACATCATTATCTCCGGACTCCCGGAGAAGTCGAGTGAAGACTTGCGCGCGATTTTTGTCCGTCTCTCCGCTATCCTCGAGGTTCCTCTCGTACCTGCTGACGTCTCCAGGGTCGCCCGTTTACGTGGCTCTCCTGACGTGGGCCGGCCTCGGCTAGTCCTCGTCTCGTTAGCCACAACCGCGACCAGGAACGCCGTTCTTGCGGCCATGAGGCGTAAGAAGTTTGTTCTCGCCTCGGCCATTGATGCGACGCTGGAGAGTCGGCAGGTACGAGCGAACGAGTTTCTTCCTCGCGAGACTTGGACCCTGCTCAGAGCGGTTCGCTCGGAAGCCAGATCGCGCGGTTACCGTCACGTCTGGCAGCGGAGTGGGACGATTTTTGTTAAGAGAAACGGGGATAGCCCCGTTATCTCCATTACTCAAGCCTCGGACATTTCGGCGAGGCTACCATAGGTAGTCGCGCCGAATGCCTCGCACGTCCTTCCCGCTCCCTCCGTTGCCCTGAGACGGCAGCAATGTCTCCGCCTGTGCCACACCAACGCTGGCTCTCTGCCAGCACACTTCGCGGTTTTCTGCGATTCTCTTGCGGCGGCTTCTCCGCCATATGACATTGTTGCCGTCTCGGAAACGTGGCTGCGGCCGCGCGACGACGACACCACCTGCGCTATAGAGGGATACACCCTGTACCGCGATGACCGCGTGGGGAGACCGGGTGGAGGCGTCGGCCTCTATATCCGGAACCATCTCTCCGCGCGTGTTCTTTCTCTTTCCTCATCTTCTCTTACTCAGTCCGATCCAGCGGTGGAATTCCTCTTTCTCGAATTGAATATAACTTCTTTTTCTCGCGTCGTCGTCGGGGTTATTTACCGCCCCCCTCATGCCCCCCTTACTCCTCTCGAGCCGATTTTCGCGCAATACATCTGCGAGTACGAGCAGAGATTGATCCTGGGAGACTTTAACACAAATTTGAACGTGGACTCGCCGGACTCCAGCTACCTTCGGTCGCTGCTCCGGGAGTTCAACTTAGTGGTGGCCCCTCACGGGGACACCCACTATACCTCGACCTTGTCTACCAGGATTGATCTCTGTCTCGTCGGTGATAAGGACCGTATTCTTTCTGTGGGCCAGCTGGGTAGACCGTTCCTTTCGGGGCACGATCTTATCCAGCTGGTCTACGACTCCAGTGATCCAGGGAGTGAACCGCGTAGAGCCCGCTCCCGGAACATACGTGCCATCGACCCGCCCACCTTGCACGCGTCCCTTGAAGAGCTCACCCTTCGGGTGCTGCACAGCTCCTGGGACGCAGTAGACGGGTTGGTGGCGGTATTTTCGGGTGAGCTTCTTTCTTGTTTGGATGCTCTGGCGCCTTTGCGGGACACTTTCGCAAGGCGCCCCCCCCCCGCTCCCTGGATTACAGTGGAAATCAGGCAAATGATGAGACTGCGTAATTCTCATCGTCGCGATTATTGTAGGACCAGGAGTTCTAATTCTCTTTCCCAGTACAGGATTTTGCGGAACCAGGTGAAGTCTGCGATTGCCACTGCTCGCCTGGCGTACCTGCGTCAGCTCCTTTCCGGCCTCCGCAATCCTGCCGAGTTGTGGCGAGCTCTTCGCTCCCACAATCTCGTTCCGTCTCCTCGTCGTCCTGCGTCTCTCCCTTCTCACATTACGCCTGATTCCCTTAACTCCTTTTTCCTGTCGGTCCTTCCGGCCTCGGCTCCTAACCCGCCTCTTTTCCTTCTTTTCCCTGGCCGTTTTGACGACGGCCAGTACCACTTCCCGCATATCACCCCCCATCTCCTCGAGCGCATCCTTCCCATCAGGCCGTCCATGGTTTTGCCATCGGACGGTCTGCCTCGTCTGTTTTTGTCTCTGTGTTCCCCTACCCTGCTTCCTCTCATTGTCGACGTCCTTAACACCTCTCTGTCTTCCTCTGTTTTCCCTGGTATGTGGAAACGCGCTTGCGTGGTTCCCATACCAAAAATCCAGAACCCTACGGAACCCTCTCATTTTCGTCCAATATCCCTGCTCCCTGAAATGTCCAAACTCCTTGAGAAGGTGGTCCTGCATGACGTCCAAGACTTTCTGCAACGGTCTGGGCGTATGGACCCCTTCCAACATGGGTTCGTCAAGGGTCGCTCGACCCAGACGGCCCTCCTAACTCTCACTGAGGACGTCAGGGGGGCAGCGGATGAGCGCTGCTTTACCATCCTCGTATGTTTTGACTTCTCGAAGGCGTTTGATACGGTCAACCATCGCACACTTATGAATATTCTTCTCGATCTCAACTTCTCTCTTCCCGTGTTGCGATGGTTTTGGTCGTATCTGTCTGACAGAGGTCAAGCCGTGAGGATCGGAGACGAGCTCTCCTCGTGGGAGTCAGTCAACTCCGGGGTTCCGCAGGGCTCCGTACTGGGCCCGTTCTTGTTCATTTTATATTTGCTGGGTATCAACGCCGTGATCCGCCACTGTCGCATCATCAAATATGCGGATGACCTGCAGATTTACCTCCATATTCCTCACCACGAGGTTGAGGAGGGAATCTGCAGAGTCAATGAAGACATCTCCCGCATAGTGGCGTGGTCGAAGGACCACGATCTCGCGTTGAACCCAGCCAAAACTCAATGTATGATCCTAGGTACTTCGCGCGCGCTTAATGGTCTTGATCTCAACTCCCTACCTGCCGTAACCGTGGCGGGTGAATCTATTTCCTGCTCGAACGTGGTTAAGTCTCTCGGTGTCCACCTCCAGAGCAATCTGGGGTGGCACGAGCAAGTCGTCGTGACTTGTAGTAAAGTCTACGGCGTACTCTCGTCTCTGCACAGGAACCGACATACACTTACCCGTTCGCTCAGGGCCAGCCTTGTCAGGAGCCTGATCTTTCCACACTTCGATTACTGTTGTTTGTTGTACGTCGGCATGAACGTTGTCGATGAGGTGAGACTGCAGCGGGCTATGAATGCTTGCGTCCGTTTCATCTTCGGGGTGCGGCGTGATGTTCACATCACTCCGTACTACGAACGTTTGGGATGGCTCAAGGTTCGCCAGCGTCGTCTATACTTCCTCGGCTCCTTCATGTTCGACGTGCACCATGGCAGGGTTCCTGATTCGCTAGCAGCACTGTTTGAGCGAATTTCGGACAGTGGTGCAAGGAGTTCGCCGCGTTCGCGTCCGTTACCTAGATCGTATATTACCCCGCTGCATCGGACTGCTATTAGAGCAAATTCTCTCGCGGTGCAGGGTGCTGCTTTCTGGCACTCTTTGCCCTTGCTCCTCCGCGAAGCGCAATCCGTCGAGTCGTTCAGGACCGGGCTTCGTCGGGCTCTTTTGTCTGGCGAAGTCACGGGCTGAGCGGCTCGGCGGCCGACATGTTTGCATTTTGACACCTGAGGAGCGTCCAGATCTCAGCGGGATCAGCGGGGCACTCGGCCCATTTACAGCACAAGCATGTGCAATCTCTGTGATTTGTGATCTCGTACAGTTAAGGTGTGGATGTCGACGATTTGTTTGGCTGTGTGGGTGTGAGTGTTGATGGATGAGTCTGCCCCGTGTGTATGCCCCATCACGTACTGCGCACTTCATGTATATGTTCTCATCATTGTCAAATCTCCATTCTCATGAGCGTACGGTGTGGGTGAGTGTGTGGCGGGTTATGTGTGATTGAGTGTATTGAGAGCAATGTAGTTTAAGTTATGCGCTGTTTGTATATATATATATTTTTATAGTTTATATTTTATTTTTGTATATTCTATATATGTTATGTAATATATCTTCTGTATCGTGCTTAGCGGGCATTAGCCCCAGCACGGAAATAAATATTCTATTCTATTCTATTCTATTCTCTCTCTCTCAGACTTGTACGTTCTCTACTCATTCTCCTTTCCTAGATTTATGTGGTCACTCTTCTGATCTCTTCCGTATGCTGATATTTTCTTCGCTCCGACCGGGTGTTAATCATGTTAAAATCTTTAATTATTCGATTAAAGCTACACCTTTCAAATTTCGTTTGACATCATACCTCTTTCCATTACAGAAAACTCCCATTTCCCGACCCGCTCTCCAGTCCACAAAACATCCTCCATATCCCAAAAATCTTGCATGTCCACTTCTCCATATGGAACCGCATACTCCATTTCTTGTAGATTAAAAAGACCAAAAACGAAACAGAAAATTGAAAAGTTGGATTTGGAGCAAACCGGTATACAAAACATAACCTTTCGCTACTAACTTCCCTGCACGTGTTGATAGAAGTTCTGACAGATGCTAAACGCTCGACGCCAAGAATCGTCGAAAACTGGAGATTGCACTTCTCCGTACACTACACGCTTGATACTGGACACTAATTACTCGAGATTGGACACTGGTCACCACTAGAGACTGAACACTGGACACCACAAGAGTCCGGACGCTAGACACTCCGACACACGCTAAACGCTTACCGCTAAAGTGGCGAAAAACTGGATATTACACTCCTCTGGACACTACACGCTGAAAACTGACAACTGGACAATGGACACTGCGCACTAAAGAGACTGGACGCCAGACACTCGACGCAGGACGTTCAAAAATTTGCTCAAGCCACCGTTTTGCTCAAACCACTCTCCAGCGAAAACCCCGGCTCAATTTGGACTCGCTCGACTGTGAATACGGCCGCAAATAAGTCGGATTTCGTGAGCAAGAGCCTGAGTCGATGACGTCACAGGCGACTTATTTGACGACTGTGAATACGCGCGGCGCTCAAGTCAATATTTCTGGTTCTAGCTCGGGGCAATTTCGGCTCATTCACGACTGTGAATACGGGCCTTAGAATCAAACTAGCATGTGGCTAACTGCCAGGACGTGTCTAACAATAGAGGCCGTACGGTACTTGAAGTTGATTATTTACTTTAAATCGTAAGAGGCTCCGGAAAAGCGTACCCAGGGACAGTTTGTCTCTTCGCTATTAAATAGGCCACTTTCTTCTAAGATTGGAAAATCAGACAAAAGGGCCCACTCATAAACTACCCTTGAGTTGATGCCTTTGGCTGGGTCTGCTGACCACATGAGCTCGCTTGGGCCTTACCGCGTTCCCTCCCCACGCGGCCCGACCAAGCCTCAAGCGTGCGTCACTCCGAGGCGCGCTACTCACCCAAGCTGAAAACGTCAACCCCGGTGCAGCCAACCAGCGCCCAGCCGGGACCCTGCTCCAACGATGCCACGAGGACCCTGATAGCCGGACCGTGGCAAGCTTGAACAATTTGAGTTAAATTTGTGCTTCATCCATGCTTCCAGTTGCGGTCTATGACAAGTCGACAGTCAACGTTTGTGGGACGAACAATATGTTAATCTAGACCAGATGAGTGAATAATTGGAGTCTGGTTCAATCTGAGCATCATGAAAATTAATTTAATATTTTATAATCTACAAATATTCGATTTAATCAGGATCACGGAACCAGGCCAGGACAGAATGCCTAAAGGTAAATTAATTATGTTATTATCTCTAATAAAAAATATGATATTGTTACGTCCGTCCTTGCTTATGAGTCCGATGTTACCTGCGGGTCGGACCTTTGCCTTTGAGTGTGAGCGAGTTCAGGGTGCTTGGCCGTCAGGACGACGGGCCGCTGTTGTTAGCGACGTTGACGACGGAGTTTAGCGGGAGACATTGAAGAGACCGGTTGTGTCTGTCCTTAGTCTAATTGTGCTTGGTTCTTGTTCGTATTAATAAATCACTACGAACGCAACAATATAAACTGATATCGTATTTTTCTATTTTTTATTTCTCTTAGGGAATACAATAACAACTAAAATCAAAATAATACAAAAGCAATATAACCTAAAAACATAACAAACTAAAAATACATTAAACTAAGAACAATACAAATTAAAAATGCAATAACGTAAATAAGATATATGCATTGCGACGACGATTCTTTTTCGCGGCTGACCGTGTTCATCCGCGATGCCGAATTCGCTCGCAAAGTCCGTTCTTTGTTAACGGGGTTACTCAGTCCGCACCTACACACGATTCGCCGGCTCCTGAAGTGGGCGCCAGGCCCCCGAAAGGACCAAAATTTATAGTAGAAGAGGCCGGTAGATGTTTCGAATCGCGCGGAGAATTATCTTGTACGCAGCCCTTTCCGATTAGCTCGTTGTGGGTCAAGGATTCGTGCAAAGCCCGAACAAGGAGAACCAGAAAGCTCGACCGTCCGATCACGGCGGGATGGGCCGAGCCAACAAAACAAATATCGGTTAATTCTGAGTCCCAAAGAAAGCATTATTATTATTATCGCAAGTGAATTACATCAAACACGGCCAAATTGTCCTGCCGCCTTCACTACTGCTATCGGTCTTCTCTACACGCGGCCACACAATCGCTCGCCACCGCGTTCAAATATCCCAACCGTCGCCGGCCTCTCGCGCGGCCAATCCACAGGATGGCTCGCCACGACGCGCTTCTATCGCGGCCGCACGCTCCTAACACTGACTTGACTCGAAACCGGGGAGATTACACGCTTGTCCAGCCTAGGATCCCGTCGTGGTCATCTACCAGCTCTGGCCTGTACCCGATGAGGCCTCCGAGGGCCGGGGCCTCCCCCCTCGAAGCCGTCGTTTTGGGCTCGCGACTTTGTTTCCCCGGTAAATTACCCCCCAGGACTCTACCACGCTTCGACCACGACGAAATCCTATCGAGCCACTGTTCCAAACCGTCCCGATACCCCACAAACGACCGCACACACACCGAAGACGCGCAAAGAGGAAAGATGTGCCACTTACCGTCACCGCCCGCCTGTTAACCTGCTTCCTTTCGGCCCTTATCACGCGGCCGATGGCTCCACTCCTCTACCGATCTCCACTCAACAACGCCAACGTATAAAAATACTACCGAAACGCTCCATGGTTCTCGTCACCTCGCACGCCGGAAGCCAAGTGCAGCAGGTTAACGCGCGGCCGGCGACGCGGGCTCGTGCCGCTAATTACGCCGCCTAGAATTGGGAGGATTGCGCTAATAGAGTCCCCCGGCGGCCGACAGGTGGTGGGTCCTGTCCCAGATTGGCATCGATCCGCTGCCTGGATCATTCGGGTCCTCGTCCTGTTCTCTGCCTCGTTCCAGCCGCCACTAGTTTCCCTGTCAACGTCGGGATGCCGACCGGGTGATCAGTCCGGCCGACATCACCGAACTTTTCCTGTGGCTCAGAATATAAAGAAACGGGGTTAGTTTGCTAAATTTATCGGTGGTGTGTGCTTGGTCCTTCGGAACGCGAGTTCCCTCCCCGGCCCGACGTGCGAGGTACATCCTGAAAACGCGGAGGTTGGCGGTGACGGAGCGAACTCCGGAACGCTTCGTCACAGCATAATAGGAAAAATAATATGGATAAGAAAAAAACTGTAAAATTGACATGCTGCCTTCGGAATCCTGCGAAAAGAGAAGAGTAATAGTTAATTTTCAACGTAAAATGTCAATCTGTGTGTATGTCTGCAGTTTTAATATTTACATCTTTACTTACATATTACTGGGCATCTTGTTCCCAGAACGCTACTGGTTGCTGCCTTTGAACATTCCTCTCGGTTTGTTTCCGTCGCCGCTCTTGTGCCGTCCTCAATGCCAACTTCATGCAGTTGGCAAACTCTTTGCCAACCGGCCTTGGAAAACTTTTGGAGCAGCATACTGCTTCTGGAAAATAAATGTGGTCAGTATTTAGTAAATAATGGAGACATTAGGATAATGAAGATAGAAGTTAAATTAATGGAAGATAAAATATACCATGTATCGCTGCCACAATGCGTGTGGTCCAGAGCTGCTGTTTTTGGTGTGTGCCAAACCACGTTAGCTGCCCAACAATATCCGCATCTATTGTTTCCCTAAAGCTGAGGTTAACTATTTCTTTTAGGTTTTGTCCGCCGACGCAATTTAAATAAGCAACCTGCAAAAAGGAAATATCCAATGTAAGTTATCAAGTATCAATGTGAGTTATGTCGGTGAGAAAGCAGTGAGCTTTTCTATGGTTTTCAACGGTATTATTGTTGCTTTCTCCACCATACCTTTCCTTTCTTTTACTATTTCTAATATTTTAGAAATATTTTTGTCCATGTTCGAAATATTTTTGTCCATTCTAGCCAAAGTCTCGTTCTGTTTTCTGTGGGAGTACAAGAGGCTTCTCTAAGATATATACGGACATAAGTAAACAAGTTGGAAATGAAGACTTACTGTATTTCTCGTTCCAATGCATCCATTCTCTTGTGCAGTTATTCTATCTCCTGGTCATTTGTTGGCGCCGGCCTCCTGGGGGGTAGACGGAGAACTACCATACACACATGTTAAGGATTCATCGTTGTCCCCAATATATTCGTACAGCCATTCCGAACTGGCCTTTTCCGCTGACGAATCTACCCGGCGTCGTTTATATTGAGGCCGACGAGCCAGTAGGGATTGCGACTGCAAGTATTTTGTACACATTATCCAATTAATGGTGGATCTCTGTGTCCCTGTCCTTTTTTTGTTCTATAGGAAATTTTACTTACCATATCGCCTGTGTCCAGGAATATATGTTTGGCCTCGGCTTTTTCCGGATCAAATGATGTTCCTGGTATTGCACCAACAATATTTTCATAGCGGTCGATCGCGGGCTTGTTCCTCTGCTGGCCTCGTCCTCGTGACAGCAACGATTGTGACTATAAGTTTAAAAATGTACATACATATTAATTTTAATTCCTGCTTCTTCTCCACGTTTTTGAAGTGTATCGAAAATGTTACCTACCATATTGCCCGTGTCTATCTCTTTGAGATTACTATCTGCATTTGGAAAAATGTGTGTGTGTCCCTATACATCGCCAAACCGAGTAATAACTGGTCATCCCCACCAAAGGGTACGGGAAATCCGACGTATTGACTCCCTTGTGTTACCGGCGACGAGGAAGCACCGTTAGACCATAAAATATTATCTGCGCTATGTACCCGAACCGAGAATCATCGCTTCATATTATGAATTTAGTCTAGTTTTCTAAAGAATTCAGGCTCGTGCGGAACCTTGGTGCTCTTATTGCGTCTAATTTTGAAAATGGTATCAAACACGTTAAAGAAATCTGTGGGCCGAAAGTCGGTTTCGCGGTTATCGATTCGGCGACAACAGAGAATTCGTCGGGGAATGTTAGAGAATGTTCGCGGTACCATTCATTTGCCCTCAGCTACTCCTGGTCCTGTTATTGGGGAACACGTGCGCGTTAATCTTTCGCTTATCTCTCGCGTTCCTCCGGCCTCTTCTTCTCTGTATTCTTCGTCTTCTCCGTCTTATTCGTCTTATTCTTATGCTTCAGACGGCTCTAATGAAGCTTTGGTTGAGGTTCCGCTTGTGGAAAAGCTCGCGTCTTGCTTTAATGAAATTAAGATGCCCCATGTCCACGCGAATAAAATTTTAGAAGTTCTTCGCACACATCCGTGCTTTTCGGGTTTACCTAAGGATGTTAGAACCGTCTTGTATACCCCGCGTACTCCTGTCCATATAATTAGCGTGCCGCCAGGCGAATATGTCCACTTTAGAATCGAATTGCAGTTAGGTCCTTACGCAATATTAGAACCACCGGTTTTACGGAGTTACTATTAGATATCAGCACCGATGGATGCGTTTTAGACCGGGCAAATACGATTCATGTTTGGCCGTTCCAATGCAAAATTGCAAATTTGCAATCTAATGCAAGGCCCATTGTGGTCGGTATGTATAAAGATAGGATGAAACCGGCTGTCGCGCGTCAGTTTTTCAATCCCTTTATTTCGGACTTTAAAAGTATTATTTGAAGGGGCTGCATAGACGTTCAAAACGGTAGAATCCCAATTAAACTTACTAGGGACATTAGGGAACTGGTACACTCCGATTATATTCTAATTTTGACCACATGTAGTTTTCGTAAATCTATTCGACACGTATTTTTTTTTTAGCTGCCCAAATTCACTTTTAGGGGTTGAAAAAAAGGGTTGAAATAGGGGGGTTGAAACCTATTTTGTTGAATATCTCGAAAATTAGGAGAGATAGGGGAATGGTGTAAATTGCAAAATTTCGTGGTTTTATAAGACGAATAAAACTGCGTAAATGAATTTTTTCTATACCTTACCGTTATTGTTATATCCTTATTTTTTAACAAATTTGTTATAATTTTCCTGCAAAACGTAAAGTAATTTTAATCGTGATTGGCATTCTTGTTGAGACTGTGATTGCCGACAATGCGGATCTAATGGAATTTTTAAATTCCGTTTTCAATAAACAATAGAGACATGGAAAAATTGACGCTAAATCGCTGTGTGGGGATTCGAGTCAAACTGGTAGCTTGACTCATATTCTTGGTGTAACGTGTAACGTGTATTGGTGTAACGTATACGTGGTGTAACGTGTATTAAGTGCTATGGGGCAATCGGGAAATTTCATAATTATTGTAACAAATGACGAAACACATGGCCATAAAAATTACGAGAAACGCAGGTCATTGTCGTCGGCCGGTCAAGACTCAAGGCAGCGTGCCGTATTCCTAACCCGACCGCTACGCCCGGCGTGGACGATTAGCTTTCTTTGCTCCAAATGGATATTTTATTGAGCAACTGCATGATTGCACCCGTAAACTAATTTAAAAGAAATCTAAAAGGATATCAAGTTACATGCACAAAAAGAAACTCCGGATCGTAAGAATCTACAGATGGATAAATTGCTAATTGTGAGAGACAGATGAAATTAATATACAAATGGGTAAATGATTGAGAAATAGGTGAATGATAATAATATGCAAGGAAAAGAAGGAAACCCTCTCACCGCTATTACACTTGTACCGTCGTGAACTACGTGACAAGCGCAAAGGCGAAATAAGGCTAAAATGGAAAACAGGGTACTACTTATACTGTGGCGAAAACCAAATTTACCCCACTCATTTCTCGACATTCTGGTGGACATTTTCAGGGCCAGTAATAAAATTACGGCGGAAAAAACATTATAAAACCAACGTGGGGCAACGACCATATACTCCACGAAAAAACGTGGAGTATACGGTCGTTGCAGATAAACGCGTACTTCGTGATTTGGCAAAATAGGGAAAAACCGAATTACGAAAAGTAGCGCTTCAATAATTTTTATTGCATTGTTCAATAGGATATCTATTTGGAGCAAAGCAAGCTAATCGTCCACGCCGGGCGCAATGATCGGGTTAGGGATACGGCGCGCTGCCTTGAGTCTCGACCGGCCGACGACAATGACCTGCGTTTCTCGTAATTTTTATGGCCGTTCGTCATTTGTTACAATAATTATGAAATTTCCCGATTGCTCCATAACACTTAATACACGTTACACCAAGAATATGAGTCAAGCTACCACTTTGACTCGAATCCCCACACAACGATTTAGCGTCAATTTTTCGATGTCTCTATTGTTTATTGAAAACGGAATTTAAAAATTCCATTATATCCGCATTGTCGGCAACCACAGTCTCAACAAGTATGCCAATCACGATTAAAATTACTTTACGTTTTCCAGGAAAATTATAACAAATTTGTTAAAAAATAAGGATATAACAATAACGGTAAGGTATAGAAAAAATTCATTTACGCAGTTTTATTCGTCTTATAAAACCACGAAATTTTGCAATTTACACCATTTCCCTATCTCTGCTAACTTTCGGGATATTCAACAAAATAGGTTTCACCCCCCCCCCTCTTCAACCCTTTTTTCAACCCCTAAAAGTGAATTTGGGCAGCTGAAAAAAATACGTGTCGACTAGATTTGCGAAAACTACATGTGGTCAAAATTAGAATAAAATCGGAGTGTACCAGTTCCGTAATGTCCCTTGTTAGGTGTTTCGTAGCAGACGCACCAGCTAGGGCGTTCATTTTAAACTATCGCGGGCATACTTCGGCTCACCCGTGTTTCAAGTGCAATGTTTCCGGTATCCAGGTAGGTGGTCGGTATGTTTTGCCTGGCGTTTCGTCTGGTTTACGTATCGATGACGAGTATATTAGGCGCGTAGATCAGGAACATCATAAACCGGGTAGTAGTATTCTTTCTCATTTGCCAATGGGACCAGTTTCGCAAGTACCCTATGATTACATGCATTTAGTTTGTTTAGGGGTCGTCAGAAAATTGTTATCAGCGTGGAGAGCCGGGAAGTTTGCGCGAACCGCGACATTAAATGCAGTTAAAGTAAGTATTATTACCGCGCGTATAAATATACTTGAAAATTATTGCTCCCCGGATTTCGCGTGCCGGCTTCGGGAAATTCCGCTCTCCGTGTTTTGATTTCTGCCGCTCCTTCAGAGCCGCAATTACAATTCGCCGAAGCCACGTTAGAACAATTCGTCGTTCGGTGTTCCGACCTATATGGCCCAACGTTCAATTCCTACAATGTCCACGGTTTGCTGCATCTGGCCAACGATGTCAGGCAGCTTGGCCCCGTAGATTCTTTTTCCGCGTTTCCATACGAAAACCATGCTGGCGGTACGATAGCCACGAAAATGGAAGGGTTGTTTTAAAGTGCGATAACTTTGGACAGAAAAATCGTAGCGATTTGAATTTTTTTTAATTTTAAAGAGGAAAATTCACGCTTTTTCCGTTTATGGAATTGCTCTGAAAAATTTTTCTCAGTCCGTAATCTTTGTTGAATTCTGCTAATGTCGGCATGAAAAACATGCCCGGACTTTTAAGGGGCTATAGCAGCAGGGGTGCATCGAATTTAAATTCCAAATACAGCAATCGAAAGTGAAGGCTTCAAGTTTTCATTTTTAAAAAATTCGTAATTTTTTGATCATTTTCGGCCGAGTTATCGTCAATTGAATTTGGCCTACTTTTGAGCAGTGTATATTGTCGCTGTAATTACACACACCGAAACAACATAGGATTTGTATTTTGAATTTTTCATTTTATTTCATATACTTCTCGTACATTGTAAAATATTATATTGTTTGTAATATTATTGATTTACATAGATGTTCTGTTACTGATGTCAAAGTGGGTCCTGGATGCTGCAGTCCACGATATACCTAAAAAAAAGAAGAGAAAGAAGATAAGTATTACTGATTTCCATATTACCTCCATTGTTTTTTGAAATTAATTATGACTTGCTGAGTCTAATTATGTGTCAATTTCTTTTTTTTATACTCCTGGATCTTCAACTTATGATGAGGGAAAGAAGATGAAACATTTATGGTAATTTCGCAGAATTATATTCATTATTTTCATATACTAATTGTAAGATTGATTACAAGTTACTGATAATAATTGACATTTGCTGTTTCAGGTTCATGGTTCATCGACTTGTCGCGAGGGAAGACAAATAAGAAGTATGACATCGCTTCTCCTGGTACAAACATAATTTTAAAGGTATTAGGTTAATAAATGTATTAGTAAATGTAATATTGACAAGTAAAAAGAAATGAATTAAATTTTAATGTACTGCTTATTTTTGGGTGGGAGGGAAAATATATTGGGAGTTTAAATTTGGCGCCAAGAATACGAGCGAGCGGTGTGGAGTTGAGGCATGTTAATGCAGTCAAATCCACACTGCAACAAGACGTGGATTCTATGCCAAAGCGTGACGAGTACACGTGGCGCCACGAATGCATCCATTTGACGACAAAGAAGTGGATGGATTTCATGCCTCCCGGAGGCATGAATTGATGCGGATTCCGTGCCTCCTGGCGATCAGGGGGAGGAGGACCAGGCGAAGGGGGAGGACCTGGGCCTTGAGGACGCTTTGCCGCGAGGATCAAACACACTTCGTCTTGTTGATTTGCGCGAGCAACTTCTCTAAAAACTTGTACGAGTTTTGTTCAGGAAGAATATGACAACTCCTAATCTTCCTCACTTAAATCAGTGTCGACATTTATTTGAACCACCCGCGATCGACGAGCAGAGTGCTCAACGCTCCACGGACGACTTTACTCACGGGCCCGTATTCACAGTCGTGGCTGAGCCGAAATTGAGTCGAGCCAGAGCCAGAAATGATGACTTGAGCGCCGCGCGTATTCACAGTCGTCAAATAAGTCGCCTGTGACGTCATCGGCTCAAGCTCTTGCTCACGGAATCCGACTTATTTGCGGCCGTATTCAGAGTCGAGCGAGCCATGATTGAGCCGGATTTTTTGCTGGAGAGGGGGTGGATTCCCGAAGTCAGCCAAAACGGTGGCTTGAGCAAATTTTTGAACGTCCCGCGTCGAATGTCTGACGTCCAGTCTGTAGTGGTTAGTGTCCAGTGTCCAGTTTTCAGCGTTTAACAATCAGCGTGTAGTGTCCAGTGTCCAGTGTCCAGTTTTTAGCCATTTTTAGCCATTTCCAGTGTCCAACGGTCTATCTTCAAATTTTGGGATCAACCAGGAATACAGTAAGTAGTTGAAGGTTATGTTTTGTATACTGATTTGCACCCAATTCAACTTTTAATTTGTATTTCTTTTTTGGTCTTCAGAATTTCAAGTCTTAGAACTTTTACAATTAGAACATGAATTGGACGGGGTGCTGATGGGAGATGCTGAGTTTCCAGCACTTTCATTTTTGGTGACGCCAATCCTGCCTCTGAGGATCATAAAGCGTATGTATTTTTTCTCCATTAATCTCTGTCCTAATTTTGTGAAGACTAATTCTATTTGTAATTCTAATTCTATTTCAGATATAATGCCATCCACATTAGAAGATGGACAGCCGTAGATGGACGTTTGGAATTTGGAGGAGATGCTCCTGCCTCAAGCGAGGAATGGAAATAAAACTGTAATATTGTAATAAAACTGTAATCTTTTAATAAAACTGTTTATTGTCTAAATTGAAGAAGGTTTTTTATTTCCTTCCTGTTCCAATTAAGCTAGTTCTAGATTTAATTCTGCCGATCACGCTTTGACAATGCCGAATCTTAACACACATATTTGAATTCGAGGAGAAAGCGGGAACGATACAGAGCCTCGTCCGTTGTAACCTGTGATTTAATTGGTCGATACGTCTGACACTATCCCGACAGCACCCGAAGTCTTCTACATCACACACACACGCTCGCAGTAAATGGCTCAGCTTCAGAACGCCGTTTGCTCCGTCGATCCAGGCTTGAGCCACGACTGTGAATACGGCGCGGCTCAGCTCAAAAATTCCGGCTCCCAGAGGTCAGGCTTGAGCTCCTGGCTCAGCCACGACTGTGAATACGGGCCACGGTCTTTATCAGGGCCAACTTCAGTCCGCTCGGAAATTACATCAGTCACATGCTATATCGAGTAAATTAATTTAATTGACCTCCCGAAGTGTCACTTTACCATTTTCTATATATAATTTAAGTACTTACCTTCAATTATCCCATGCTTTTCCATGGTTTTGAACATATATTGCAATATGCAAATATAGTAAATACTGCAGACATAATTAATCGAATATTAAAGAGCAAAAACACTGATCAGACCAATTTCATAATTCGCGGCTTATCCTGTGTGCTGTTTCCAATCATGCTAAAACATGTACAGTGCGATCCCCTCGCCACCGGGCTCTCCTATGTATCCTAGACATTCTGGGGCGTCAAATTCTAGCTCACGCATACGCTAGGGCCTATGTAGTAGTGAATGGTCGGCTACCGCCCGCTACGAAGGCTGCTTGTGTGGGTCAGAATGTCTATGAGCGGGCTGTTTGTGTTAGTAAGGCAAATCGCTGTGCAGGAAAGACGGCCGTATCGCCTGGTACCCTGCGTACAGGAAAATCCCGGAACCGTAAAGTTAACATCCTAAGCAATCGAAATGAATAATTAGAAGGGCTGCTCCTGATAATATTCTAATTCCTACTGAATTAAATGCTTTCTTAGGAAATGCTGAAAATGTTCTCCTGCATTCAGCCACTTCTGCAAGCGTCGCTCTAAATAATCGAACATTGCTACCAGTACCTCTTCTAATATCGCTTCAATTCTTACTTTAATATGCCGTCTTGCTGATAATAGCCCTCTGGCAATTCGTCATCCACCAAAACCTCGACAAATTTATGTACGCTGCCTGTTCTCTCAAATTTTACTATTAAATCGAAAATGGTAAGCCGCGCTTCTAAGACACCACACGGCACGTATTGTTGTGTCTTAGAAACAGCAAATCATTCACGGATTTGCGAGAATCAACTACGCCTAAAAGGAATTATTATATCACTAGCGATAAACGCGTGATATTAGAAAAGGTTGGTGTATGGTGCGCGATATCTCAACGAAGAATAATCGGCCCGATATTCTTCCACAATACCGTGACCACTGACATTTACCTCGAGGAGATATTCCGGAAATTTGTCGAGGCTCTGATGGATGACGAATTGATAGAGGGCTACTATCGACAAGACGACGCACCGTGTCATATATCGCGAACTAGTTTGGCAGAAATCGAAAGCTATTTTGACGAAAGAGTGATATCGAAAGACCTGTGGCCGCCCGGATCATCCGATCTCAGTCGAGCGGACTGTTTTTTCTGGGGTTAGTTAAAAAATAATTTCTACCGTACCAACCCAGATACCCTGGAAGAGTTGAAGGCCAATATTAAAACAGTAATTGAACTAATATCGGAAGGGATACTACTAGCAGTGTTTGAAAACTTGGAGCGACGCTTGCAGAAGGAGAACATTTTCAGCATCTTATGTGAAAACGTGGTAAGTATTTAATTCAGTAGGAAATAGAATATCATGAACAACGGTCTTTCAAATTATTCATTTCGTTTGTTTAGGTAGTTGAATTTACGGCAGGGATGGGAAAATGTGACTAATTTTAGGCTTGAATTTTTTTATTCATACAGAAAATGCCGCGAACACTTTTAGTCAAGCCGAAAAATCCGTGAATATTTTTATCCCCCAAGAAATTCTCATCATTGCTTCGTTACTTCGGTAGTGCATACGGTGGTGGTAGGGGTAGTGTACCACCGGCGGTACACGTCAAATCTGATCTTCGGGCCAGATGTAGTACCACCGGTGGTAGTGCACAAGGTCATGGTAGTGGTAGTGTACCACCGGTGGTACACGCGACTCGAAAATCAAATTTGACGTGTACCAAGGGGGTACACTACCACTACCACCACCGTATGCACTACCGAAGTAACGAAGCAATGATGAGAATTTCTTGGGGAATAAAAACATTCACGGATTTTTTGGCTTGACTAAAAGTATTCACGCACTTCTCGGCTTGACTAAAAGTATTCGCTGCATTTTCTCCCTGACTAAAAGTATTCACGGATTTTTCGGCTTGACTAAAAGTATTCCCGGCATTTTCTGCATGAATAAAAAAATTCAAGCCGAAAATTAGTCACATTTGCCCATCCCTGCTTTACGGTTCCGGGATTCTCCTGTACGCGGGGTACCAGGTAATCTCCGTTTGGTGGGTGGAGGACACCCGCGGGAGATCTAGTGGGTATGCCACGCCGGCCACACCGGCGTAAAGAGTCCGACATATCCCTCTGGCCCCGGGGACTAGCCGCGGAATAAGGCCAGGGGGGATGCGTAATGCATTTCCTCCGCGTAACAAAACAAAAAAAAAGAGCACCGGGTTTTACGGCCGTCTTGCTGGCACTGCGACTTCCCTCACCAACACAAATGGCCCGCTTGCAGATAGGACAGCCCGTTCACCGACACGTCTGACCCACACATAGGCCCTAGCTTGTGCGTGAGCTGAAATTTAACACGCCCGAAAGTCTAGGCTACACAATGGAGTCCGGTGGCGGGAGGATCACCCTGTATAATGTGTGTAGTTTCCACGGCTAATGTGTCCTGATTCCACTGTGGGCAATTTCGTCCGTGTCCTGATTCCACAGTGGTCTATATCCAATGTGTCCTGACTCCACTGTCTCCAACTTCTAACGTAGGCAAATTCCGCTGTGTCCGAAAATCCACATTTGCGCAAAGTGGGCACTCCCGGTTGGAGGAATTTGTTGCACTGGAGTTGGTGATTTTGTTACCTTGGGGGTAGTTTACTTAATAGAGAGGGAGTAGATCAGGCGTTGGTGAAGGAGGAGGCTGGTCTTGCTATACCTTATATTTTCCTAATAACATGAGATGGTTCTAGAGATAGTTGCGTTAGTGGTGGGAATTTAGGTTACAAGACCGCTGAGCTGGCTGTTGTTGGTAGTTGGTGGGACTTGTAGTTCAGAATTTCCGCGGCTCGTGTGATGGCATCGTAGATCCTGATGTAGTTTGTAGTAAGGATTTTGTTGATCTCTGCGTTGAGCTGGCAGTTTGGACATTCTCTGCCCATGGTGAGATGGCTATCGTTGCATTGAAAACACCGCGGGTTGTTGGCTCTAGGGCACGGTTCTTCGTTCAGGTGATTTGGGTCTCCCCATGTGCGGCAGAATTTGACGACGTGCCGAGAGCAAAAACTGTTATAGCAGAGCCGAACAGGTTCTGCGTATGGCTCCACCGTCACACTGTAGAGACCGTAGAGTATGATCTTCCCTGGGATTACTTGGCCTTCGAATGTGAGTAATATAGGTTCAGATGGAATCCATGTTTTCTCATTGTTGATAGGGTTGCTTGTTTTGCGGTTCAGCCTCCTAGCATAAATGATTTTAGCAGGGGATTTGGCTTGCGAAATAATATCTTCTAGACTGTAGTCTGTGCGATAACACTTGATAATCCCTTTTTTTCCACCCTATATTTAGGGATATGGACCTCCAAGTCTCCACCTACTTTGCGGAAAGAAGAGACGAAATTGTTGGTGGCATTTGCATTGGTGAAAAGGATTTCAGCTTTGGAGAAGCTTAGAGGAATGAACTCAATAGCTCCAACGTTGGCAGCAGCAATGGTTTTGGCTATGAGGATCTGATTAGCTCTCTTTTGTGATCTTTGTTTAGATTTTGGGAGTCCCACTTTCACGGGGGATGGCCCATAATGATTTGTTGGGTATAGTGTGGTTGCTGATGAGGTGTTGGACGTTGATAGCCCAGGAGTGTTCTCCCGTTGTTGATTGTTGGATGACATGGAATCTGCAACAGAGTGGGGCTTGATGTGGGCCCCTGCCCCTAGAAGTAGAGTGTCCTCGGGTATTTAGTGTGGGGTCGATAACCTCGCATGTAAGGGAATTGGTTGCGAGGGGTGTTAACACAGCACTCGTTGTAAGTTTCCTGCGCTTCCTTAGTCTATTCCGCTTAGAGGCGTGTATGGTACTAAGAGATCACTGTTTTATGTTGTTATGTCACGCCGTGAGCCAAATCCTAGACTCGCGAATTACAGCCGCGACCATAGCCCGCGAATCATATGAACGCCGCGGAATCAAAAGCGATCGCGCGGTACTCTAAACCAGGATTTGCAAAGCCGTTACGAAACAATGTACACCAAGCGTTAGGGTTTTTGAATAGCTGTTGTGTTTGGAATTATTCAGAGTCAGATTAGGATGTGGCTAATTTTGCCAGGCCGTGCCTAACAATAGAGGCAGTAGGGTACCTAAAATTGTTAAGTTACTTGGTATCATAAAAGGCTCCGGAATAGCGTACCCAAAGGATTAAGGGGAACTCGCAATTCGTGACGTCACCGCTTCGGCCCGTCGGTATGACAATGAAATTATACTTTTCTAACACTCATATTACAAGAAATGGATTGAATTCTGCTACAATTATTATTTGTATTAACGCATTGTGGCCTCCCCTTTCGAATCAGCCCAGCCGCAGTTCAATCTGTGCTGAACTAACGAAAAATTTGCGAATTATCGGGAACTCGCGATAATAGCAGGGCGGTGACTTTACCTACCAAAATAGGACCTCAGAAAATTCGCAAATTCTTCGTCATTTCAGCACGGATTGAACTGCGGCTGGGCTCATTGGAAAGGGGAGGCCACAATGCGCGATTAGAAATAATAATTGTAGCAGAATTCAATCCATGTCTTGTAATGTGAGTGTTAAAGAAGTATAATTTCACTGTCATACCGACGGGCCGAAGCGGTAACGTCACGAATTGCGAGTTCCCCCTTAAGCCGACATTTGGTAGACGGCATTAAAACAGAAATAGTAAAGCAGTAATAATAGAACACCAATAGAAAAGCAGCGAACAGACACTCTGTCCACCAAACAGGCCACTTTTTTCTAAGATTGGAAATTCAAACAATAGAGTCCAGTCATAAAATACCCGTGAGTTGATGCCTTCGCCTGGGTCTGCTGATCACATAAGCTCGCTTGGGCCTTTCCGCGTTCCCTCTCCACGCGGACCGACCTGGCGCCGAGCACGCGGAACCTCGGCGCGCGCTACCCTTCCGATCCGAAAACGTCGACCCCGGAACAGCCAACCAGCGTCCAGCCGGGCCCCCATTGTGCCCCTACTCCAACGACGTCACGAGGAGGAGGATTAGGCGGAGTGGGAGGACCTGGGCCTCGAGGACGCTTCGCCGCGAGGATCACACTTACTTCGTCTTGTTGATTTGCTCGAGCAACTTCTTAAACCTTGCGCGAATTTTCTTCGGAAAGAATGTAACACCAGCTAATTTTTACCACTCAAAATCAGTGTTTGATATTTATTTAGACCACCCCGACCGACGAGCAGAGTGCTCACCGCTCCACGGGCAACCTTACCCGCGGTCCTTTTCAAGGCCAAGTTCAGTCAACTCGATCATGGAACAATATCATGCCACGGGAAATGAAGTGTGGGTTCGCCCCGGTTCGCGGCACACTAGAGTCGCTCATCTAGGTTGGGCGATGTCTGCGCCTCTTTTGGGGGAAAAGGCAATGGCGACAATTCCTGCCGAGACTTGTAACGGTGTGCACGCGCTTCTCCCAACCGAACACGTCTTTCACATACAATTTGTTGTACAGTATTATAGTGCGTAAAATATAGTTCAGAGAGTTTATCCAGAACGCGGGTGCAATCAGTGACCCCTCATTTCCCACAGAAGAATCGAACGTAGAGACATCTGTCGATGCCACGGGGAAATTTAGAAGAAGCGAATCTATTCAACAAAAAACTAATTTCAAAAATCGATATATTGCGAACCAACGCACCGATCCGTACCGTTCTGGTCTTAATCGACTCAAAAAATTCAATCTTTCGATTAATGCCATTAGTTTCTTCCATAGATCGTTTTAAAGAGAGATATTAAGGAGGCAAATTTGGGTATAGGGAAAAATGCATGGGGGTTCGTTCTCCGTCGGGTAAATAGTCTTGGCCGGTCGCCCGCGTTCGGTGCGCCGTGCTTCCTCTGCTTATACTTGGCGCGAGACGCGGCCGCGTCTCTTGATTACTGATGTTCTTGTTCACAGGCGAGTGCAAATGTTAGTATACGTTGCAATTTCTTATTAGTGCACACTGAACATTACATTGTCGTTGGCATGGTCTGAGGTATAATAGTGTTGCTTAGTCGACCAGTCAAAATTGATGTAGGGCTCAAAATATTTAGTGTAGATAAATGGCATGGAATTTGGAATTATTTGCAGTTACAAGAAGATTACTGTTATTTTCTTTTATTCCTCTATACATGTACGGTAATAGTTGTACAATTTATATTCAGCTTCTCTCCTGTGTTTCTGGTGATCTAACAATAAGTACATGTATAAGATATGCTTGTTTCTAACTGAAATTACTTTTTCGGATTGAATTATGAATATATAGTAGTTTAAACTAATTCATAACTACTATATTACGCAACAGCACTGGAATTTCAAGAACTAGGAATTCGAATATGTGGCGGGCTATTTAATTGTTTCTTAAAATAATATTTTAAAACTCTTCTCCTATATGTGTATAATTTATGGGATAAACCTCATAAATAGATTAGGTTTCTTAATAAATAATTTGTGTGATTAATATTGTGATTGTGCTGTTATTGTGAATTCACCTATTATAACGGGCTATATTCATATACGGTGATCATACAAATTCTTATTAACGCAAAAAAATGTCTTTCTTCGTAATATAAATATTACTTATCACTTGAATCTTGCTACTCATGTTTGAATGTACATGTCTGTCGATAATTTTTTAGTCTTAGTTGAGTAATATTCGTTTTGTTAGGTCAAAATCTTTCCGCAATCGGAATGCAATTTGTTCATCTGAATGATTCTTATAATACTCCTAATCAGATGTCGCTTAGGAAAAATGTATATTTTATAATCAGTTAAATCCGCAAAACGAACACTATTCAACCTACAGTACTGTCACACAGTTCTTACAATTAGTTCCATAAATATCGGTTCTGCAAGTAGTGTTTGTCAGGTAGTGTTTGCAAGAATGTCAGGGTTTGGTATGTTCAGTACAGCAGAATGCGCTTGTCTACTGCTTTCCGACATATTGGACATTCCGACATCCGGTCTCCACACATCTGACAAGTTCCATGACCACACAGGAAGATCATATTCTTCAGACGGTCCAAACACACGGGGCACATGGTCTGTAAAGAAAACCGTGTAACAACAAAGACACGTAGCTTTCTATATTGCATTAGTCGCATTGTATTGTGTCCGAGTTATAGGGGATATTATTCAGGTTGTGGAGGTTCATTGTAACTAACTTGGCTGATCTTAATCATTCAGAGAACAATGAAAAATGTCTTTTTTGCGGCATTGATAGGTATTTATCTGTTACTAATTGTACCGTGTGCTGTTTTCTCTTATGCGGAGAGACTTTCGTTTTTTCAAGGTGCAAAAAACTTTCATCCTCACCTGCGGGTGGATCACGTACAGTCTTCGACAGTTCTATACCTGCGGTCTATGTTGTAGTACACGAGACACTTTTAGCTTTGCCTTTGCGCTGGTTACTACGACTCTTTGGACTTGCAGAAGGAATACTCACACGCTGTGTGAGTTTCGCGTTTATACAGGGTGAATCGCTCGCCATAGAAGTTCAAAGCCGTACCGCAGACTAAACGTCGCGGCGATAAGCCATTCACGCAGAGGCTAGAGCTAGGACTAGGGCTGTGCCTTAGTGAATTTTTGGGCTGCCGCCCGCTGCGAAGGGTTTTTAAGTGGGTGACTACACGTAAGATCTAGCGTATGTGTGAATGGGCATATCGCCGCGACGTTTAGTCTGCGGTACGGCTTTAAAGTTCCATGGCGAGCGATTCACCCTGCACGTTCGGACATTCGTTTCAATATTACTACCCCCCTTCTTTAACAATTATAATTGTTTGCCTGCTTGAATTGTAACTTGGTCAAAATATTCGTGTTTCAATTCCATAAAGTTAATTCTATAGACGTAATGTGCGATTACTAGGAGAATAACTTTGTATTGCCGGAACAAGCTTGCTAACCAACCAGACTTGATCGCACTATCTGATATGTGGTATATTATGTTCTGTTTTCGAACTGTCACAGATGCCGAACCGACACAAGCCACAAACTACGCAGTCCGCGTTTTAGATCTTATAAGTGTATGCAGCGCCTGTGGCGCGACGCTCGTTATTACTACCTGTTACGACCAGTGTAGATCGCACCGTCTAATAAAAGTATTTAAATGCGGTTACTGACCAGCGGAGCAGTTCTAGTTCGGCCTGGAGTAATACCCATTTCACCTATAACACTGTCCAAAAATTTTTAACTTTTTTTGTGATTCCGCGATATTAACTCCACAGTTCTTATAAATTTTGACTGCCTAAACACGAATCCAAAGTCGGTTTTTTCCCTACACCCTCAGTTTCTGAAAAAATAAATTTCGAAAATTCACATGTTTTTTCAACTTTGGGTCATATTTGCAGTGCAACTATTAACGATAAACAATTTCTAATTTTTGGTGGCGGATTTTATAGTGTAGGCGTGAGAAAAAGATAGAGATATAGTGTGAGAGAGCGCATTATGGGCGTTGCCATGCGAGCGCCGTGGACGCACGTCTTCGCGTGAGTCCGAAGAGATTCGGGAGTCTTTGACAAACCCCGTAAAACAAGCGAAGACTGGTCGTGACCTGCCTGGTCCACGAGACAAAGTCAGTTAGGTTCGAGGAGGCATTTGAGGTGGTTCTGTTCCGTATTATCCTGACTAATAAATTGCGCTCTACTGAACCGGCTCGTTTTCTTTGAGAATAATCTGGGGAACAATGGTGTCGCAACCCTCATACACACCCTACAATATACCTTTTCGAATAGAATGATATGTAGAACTTATGCAGTATCTACTTGCAAATATGTTTAAACAATGATTAAAGCCGACGAGACCCGGTGTTGCTCCCAATTTTTTGACATTCTTTTCGATTTTATGTCGAATTGATGGAACCAGGGCAAAATCCAACCATCTCACGCGATAGAGCAGGCATTGTTCTATGAAAAACCATAATGTGGTGAATGTCACCTGAATGTGCACAACAAAATTAATAACTAGTGCAGGCCATGCGATGTCTACAGCGGTTCTTCGACCTTTAGCGCGCAATGGGGCTGGCTGTCGTTTCCGAGTGGTTGCGCGTGTGATCTCCGTCTAATCCGTTGCTTATAATTTTTGTTAGGGTTTGTCATATTGTCGTGATATCCGAGTTGGCAGCATTGATCCGTCGACCGATTATGTGCGAGTGCGGTGTCTAAGACGGTTATTGTTACACGAGACGTAAGAGCATAACCATCTTGTATGAAGCATCCAAAAATAAGATATTCCGCGAAGCATCCGAAGACGTCTAATTACTATGTCAATCGCCCTTCCGATTTCTCCAATCAGAAATTTGCCTAAAACAATTTGGTTGAGGTAACGAGGACAGAAATTCCAAATCTGTTGACGTGTTAATAGTAAAAAGTGAAATGCAAGCTCGCAAAAAAGCCACATATTTCCTTAGAATCTACAGAGTTGACTTTCGGTAAATTCTAGAATAACTCGCGCTCGAGCGGCGGTCTCCCGTTAGCACGCGAAACTTTAAAGTTTAAAGCTTAGCCTCGGGCAATGAACGCGATGACCTAGGGCAGTGTTGTCCAGAATTCGTTCCGGTGCCAATTTGACGCTAGACCACTGTTACCTCTGGTTACACAGGACTTCAGGAGATCCCGATAAGCAGCCGTAGCAGCAGCAGGAGCGGGAAATAATCAACACTCGACATAGGAATACAAAGGCTTAAGCCAAGGAATCAGATAAAGAATCCGCAACTAGTGGCATCTTCCCGAGGGATAAGTAAAGGGGATATCCCCCCAAAATTTCCGCGGCTTTGGTGGTGCAAATTCTTCGAAGCCGGATCACTTGCAGTCAACTCCTTGAATAGTACGGACGCTTTCAAGATGAGCAACTGGAGCCAGCCCGTCTTCTATGTACAGTGAGTCCCACACACGTATTCGTACACCTCCAGTTGCCAAATTTGTTTAATTATTATTATCATTTCTTGTTAACTTTTGTGAAGGAGAGTGCATGTAGCACAATCAAACTTTCAAATTACTGTAGTTTTTATTGCAAAATATCATTTCGGTACAAAGAAAACAGGAATTGCTACAAACTATAACTAAATCGGCCTCACAAAGGTGTTCGTATCGTGGAGAATTGCTACGTATAAAACCAAAATATTTCCATTGCATGCCCCATCTGGATTCGCGATATTGTTTGACGTACTGCCAAATGTATCAGTACGCATTACTACGTTGCCAGAGTTTGTGCTGTCCAAAATGCATCGAAAAAGCCGTGAAATTCCGATTGTCGAAAAGAATCTGATTTATAAATTGCATACCGAAGGTAAATCTTACCTCCGAATTGCAAATCTAGTGCATAGGAGTAAATCGACGGTGCAGTATACAGCATGTCCCAGTAATTATGTCGAATGGAAATAATTTCGTCAATTTTAAATTACGCGAAAGCGAGCGTATCTACCCTAGCTTATAGCCAGCGATACCCTAGCTTTTCGCCAGGGGGATTCCATTGTGCGAAATCTGGGATTGTATGAATAGCCATTCCTTCTGCACGTATATTGTCATTATTTGTTTTGTATTTGATTTGTCTTAATTTCATTCTTAATTGCACCTTGTAAAAGAATCAGTGACTTTTTCCCCATTCAGGGCTGCGGTTTCTTATGCCGGTGGTCCTTTAGTTTAATGGTCCTGGATTATGATGGAGGATCGCAAGACGAATCCAACCATGTGCATCATAAGGTAATTTTAGAACCATCCCTAAAAAGTGTGCAAGATTAACATCTAGAATAACAAAAGAACAAGCCAGTTCATAAACAAATATTATTCACCAAAATTGATCGCCGCTATCTACACTTTAGAATGCCATTGGAGAAATATTTGCGAACTATAATTACTGAGTAATTGATCGCTTACCACTTCCAGACGTGTGTTTTCACAGGAGCAGCAGCATAGACTAACTATTGTAGGAAACATCAGAAATGAATCGAAAATGTTCAAATATATTGCATTTAAACAAATTTCTTCAATGCTATTTGAAAGTGTAAATCATATCAATCAATTTTGGTGAATAAAATTTTATTATAAGCCCGCTTGTTTTTTTTTTATTCAATGTGATAATTTTAATATCGTTGAATTTGTCTTAGGATCCCCCATCATGATCCAAGAAAAAAAATTGTCGTCGTTAGAAGAAAACATAATTGTTAATAAAAAAATGTATAAATAATTTAAATATAAAAAATTTATTCACGCCAAATGATAGTCGCGTCAATGTTATGCAAACTCATTGTCAGTTAAAGAAATTTTTTTCTACACCTGACTGTTTACGAGATATTCATCAAGTGGGAAATGTTAGAACCCCAGGCAGGTTACTTCCGATCACCTTTTGTAATCAGGTGTTGTATTCGTCTTCGTCTCAGTTCTTTGAATATCGGAAAAAAGTACCTATTTAAAAACACACCCATTTAAAAACATGAAGCAACATTAATAACTAAAAACCACCCCATTGAGCAAACTTCCCCATATCGCCATTCTACGAGCCCCTTTGAATCATGCTACTATGCTCTAACAATAAGCAGATTTCGTGTATCTTCAAAATTGACGAAGTTATTTCAATTCGATATAATTACTGGGACCCTGTATAATAAAAAACATTAAAATAAATGGAAGTGCAGTGAACAAAGAACGCAAAGGACGTCCAAGAAAGTTAACTGCTCAAAAAGAGAGAGCAGTTACTGTGGCAGTAGACACGGGTCGACAGCAGCGCCATGTTGGGGTCGAAATAATGCTTCCGAAAATTACAAGCCAAATCTTTATATGACCACGTATTCAGCTCAGGAAGGGCTCATTTAACAGGTAAAAGTTCAGGGAATGGACGTCTGGTAGGATTAAGTGGAAATCTGTTCATATTCTGAAATATTAATGTCAGAAGTTGGGAAAAGTCGGCGATTTAGAGCTCTGTGTTTCAGGCATATATTTACGTAAATCTAGGAGAGTTCTGATGGAAATTGATAACAGGCGTCCATTGCCGGAACCTTTACCTTTCGAATGAGCCCTTTCCGAACTCAGTATCTTGCCATATAAAGATTTGGCTTGTAATTTTCGTTTAGCAATCGTTACACTACAGAATCTATTGGTTTGTAAGCAAAAGACCCGAAAAAATGACAAGTTTAGTTCAGCTACCTATTCTGAGGTGGCCTCTTGCTAGAAAGGCCACTGTCAGTATTCGATTATGGATCGAAGGGAGCGGGAAAGATTCGCGGGAGGCGAGGAGCATCAAACCCTGCTCTCTTAACTCAAGGGTATCCGACTACCCACAAATCTGCTACGTCTCCGATATCGCTCTCCGTCAAATCGAAACAATTTCCGTCCAATTTCTTGCTTTCGTTCGCCCAAGCAATCGCGCGCGGCTCCTAGTTCGCGACTGCTCATAATCCGCTAAAGAACAGTTCACCATCAATTTGGCAATTTCTAAAATAAAATATTTCATATGCCAGGGTAGTTTTGAGTAACAACAAATTGACAAATTTTGAAAATCGAATTGGTAGTAGTCACACAAATTTTAACCCTTGACGATCGCTAACAATCTCAAAGGCTACTTCTTTAGGAGCGTGTTTATGTGTAAACATGTCACGGCTGCAAGAGGAAGAGATAGAGTCTAGAGCTAACATAAGACCGAGGCGTATGAATGACAATTTGACTCTTGAGGATAGCCTAAACCTCCACGACGGGGTACGGTAGCGATGCGTTTCATAGCGAAGGCTCAATCTTATGGTTTTTTACATAGGGCAAGTTCAAGCAGTAGTTCAAATTCAGAATTTAGAATTGCTCCTCCAGTACCATCAATACTCGTGCGTCCGATTGTCTCGTGTCGGGTCCGCTGTAATTTGAAATCATTTCGGCAAGTATCGAGGGCCGAAATCCCTGTGACTACTACCAATTCAATTTTGAATGTTTTTCAGTTGGAATTTGTTGTCATTAAAAATTACATTGACATACTACTGAGGTATTCCTGATAAAAATGAACATTACAAAATGAATTTCAAGTTTATGCAAATACTAAATAATTGAATTTCATAACAATACTTATACATTGGAAATGAACCATTTTAATTTCGAAATTGTCAAATTCATGGTGAAGTTTTCTTTACCGGGTTACGAAGAGACGCGAGCTAGGGCAGCGCGAGAGCTTAGGCTTAAGCTTAGGCCACAGGAAAGCAAGAATGCCAACCGAAACTGTTTTTGAATATGGTTGATCTCTCGTCAGCGGAAGAAAAACATGCCACAGTCTAAACGTCACGACCCTTAGCCCCTTCATAGTCGTTACTAACACAGTCAATCTGAAGTGCTACAGTTTGGCTGCGTGTATCAATGAACAGTGTACCCGTTTTTATGCGTATTCGCTACGTGCGTGAATGCCTAGACTAGCATATATTCGTCCTTTAAAAAACGAAAGTAGTACCAGTTAGTTTTTTTGGCAATGTCATGCGTTTAACGATAATACCATTTTTAAGGGGGAACGTGGTGAGCCGCATTGACATTTTAGATTTAAAAATAAGATAACGTGATCCCCTAAGGGGGAAGGCTAGTCACGTGACTTTGCCGCGTCGGCTTGTCGGTATAACAGTGAAATTTTCAGCTACCAGCAATGGTAGTACCGATAGACACGCAGCTGTTTTGCGAAACGAGATAGTGCTATTTTGATATTCCATTTGGGGTTTTCTAGAATGGGCAGCTGTTATCGAGGCCTCACTACGCGTATTACATCCCGTTCCAAGTATAGCACACGGGCCCACAAAAGTGACGCACATTTTCGTCGGTAAACCATTCTTATGGGGCGCCACCTCATCAAAATTGGGTGAACTAAAGTTTGCTCCTATTATCATTGGGACCGCCTGGGACCGCTGACATTTTTGCTTTAGCATGCTTGAGAAAGTCAGCACGGATATTTGCAAATTCTTCGTTATTTCAGCACGGACTGAACTGCGGGTGGGCTCATTCGAAAGGAGAGATGAAACTACGTAGTTGTAAATATAGTGTTTCCATCTAAACGCTCTTTTGTAGAAATACTGGCTGATATTCTAACCCGAAAATTTAGCCTGATTACTAACATTCACATTACAACAAATAGATTGAATTCTGCCAAAATTATTATTTACAACTACGCATTGCGGCCTCCTCTTTCGAATAAGTTCATTCTCACCGCAATCCGTGCTCAGATAACGAAATGTTTGCGAATTTCCCGAGATCCAATTTTGCGGGTAAAGTCACCGCCCTGCTATTATTGCGAGTTCCCTTCCTTAAGGAAATAACAAAAAATTGCGCAGTTAGTGTTTTAAAGTTGGCAGCATTCGTCATGGAGAATTACGATAAACAAGTATCTGCAGAAACCTGCAGAAGTATTCTGAGGACGGCGGGTCTTAATGGCGGGGTAACTAGGAAAAAACCGATTATCAATAAGTCAAATAGGATGAAGCGTCTGGAATTCGCCCAAAAATATGTGGACAAAGATACTCCATTTTGAGAACAACTAATCTTTTCAGATGAGAGCAAATTTGACTTGTTGAATTTAGATGGGCGTGCAATGATTTGGAGGAAACCAAATTCCGAACACCGATTGAAAAATTTAAGAGGGGCCGTAAAATATGGCCGGGGATCGGTCGTAGTATGGGGCTGTATGGCCGCCAATGGCGTTGACAATTTTGTGTTCATAAATGGAATTATGATCAAAATTACGTATTTGAAGATCTTACGATAAAACTTGCCGCAGAGTGCAGCTTAATTGCAACTGAAAGAATACTATTTTAAGCAAGATAATGATCTAGAGCATATAGCTTATATTGTTATGCAGTGGCTTCTGTATAACACATCACACATGTTGGCAACACCTGCCCAAAGTTCGGGCATAATCTCAATTAAACATTCATGGCAGAAACGAAACGCAGGTTGAAGAATGTGCAAGTTATGAATAAATAAATGCTAAAACGTAAGCTATTAGAAGTTTGGAACATTATACATAGATGTAAACTGCGTGATGAAATTGGTTCATAGTGTGCCCAAACAACTGCAAAGCACCATAAAACATAAAGGAGGTCCAACAAAATATCAATTCCTAAGATTATAATTATCTTTTACTGTAATTTATAGTACGAATATAGGTACGAATAGCTTTGAGAGGCCGATTTAGTTTTAGTTAGTAAAAATTTCTGTTTTCTTTGTATCGAAATGATATTTTGCAATCAATACTATAGTAACCCGAAAGTTTGATTCGTGAAACACACTCCCCTTCAGAAAAGTTCTGAATGTTGCATCGTTAAAACTAAAAGAATTGATCAAAGTTGGTAACTGAAGGGGCACGAATACATATGGGACTCACTCGAATTGTAAGTGACAACGAGCCTGCAACAGCTGATCGTGCTCAAAAGACTGGTGCAGAAGATCGTTCACTCCAGCATTGTACGTGGTTTCGTGTGTATTTTCTGCTAATCCACTGTCGAAATAAGGCGCAGCCTTCCGCGTGGGCAGTCGTCCCTTCGTGGTCAAGGCGAAAATTGTGGGCCCCTAAGGTAGTGTTTAATCGTAAACGCTCTATCTGTGGGCCTGCCAAAGTTATTTTGAGACGAGAATCGCTGAAAATCGAGTCTCCCCAGGAAGAATTTACAAGCAGGGATGGGCATTATTCATTACTTTTTGGGTCCCAATAAATTCATTGGACAGAGAATCCGTTCCAATAAAGGGCGTAGCCGTCCGTGTAAGCGTGCAATAATTGCTCTCGCGCCTTTTGCATCGACAAATTAAGGGAGTGTTTGCTTCCGTAAGAGATAACTTTTCACCAATTTTTAATCTTTTTAATCAAACGGTATTCGAGTAATAGTGTTCTCTGGAAACGCGTTAAAAAATCATATCTCGGAAACTAATCAAGGGTTTTTAAACAAACGAAAATGTACGGATTTACAAACATTAATTTAAAAAAATTGGTCAAATTTGTTAGCATCGAGGCATCAATTGCGAAAAATCGTTTTTTATGCTTTATCAATTGTTTTAGTATCAAAGCCGCTTTGTGCATCCACGAAATTCTTTCTCAGCATTCTTTAGGTTGTCCCGTAACACCTCAATTTTTCTCAGAATTTTCCAAAAGATATGCCATAGTTAAAAAAGTTAATATTGTAACGAGTCGCGCCGCATAGCAACCGCAATCCCGATTATCGCCGCAGCGGTGGGAAAAAACATAGCAACGGTTAAGTATAAAAAGTCGTGCGAGGACCGATTCCAGGGAGTTTAGCTGGACTCTCGGCGCACGACAGACTTTACTCAGAAAAATCGTTCTTCTTTTTGTTACTGAAACCGAGATGACGATAATCTGCGGCGAGCTGTTACTACGATTACCCAAGGGTAATTGTGCGACCTTGCGAGCCTACGCTTAGCTCAAACCAATCCGTGGCATTACCGGTCTCGGTGAAACTGCTGTTATCTAAGGGTAACGGCGCGATCATTGTGCTGGTCGTGTACTTTCCTATTCCTGAAGAGAGATATTGGGCTTGGTGATACTTCGGTTATCTAAGGGTAACTGAGCGACCGCCACGTCTAATCATCTCGCATCCTGATCAACACCATTTCTTCTTTGGATTCATACAAAGATTGAGAGTAGGAAACGATCTCGGTTTTCGTGCCAAAAACGCGAAAAACGGGCTCGCACGGCTGGCCCGTAACACACTACTCAAGCGAACACTATATATCTACTATAAGTACGTTAAGAGTGAAAATTTCTTAAATTAATACCCGACGAGGGTCATTTCGTAGAATCTCCTCCCTTCGAAGAAGAAAACCGAACATATTTATGTCGAATCAGCGCTTACAAAAAACACTTCGATTATAGAATATGGTTTTTAGTCGAGCACAAATATCCCAAACAGAAACCGTTGTGACTACTTCAAGCTCTACACCGGTGAACTCGCTACAATCGATTAACGTTACTTCGATTCCTCTCTTGAGGTCGACATAGCCCGAGCAAACGAACAACCGAAGTCTTCATTAGAATTCAACCGAATCCGTGCATTTTATCCCTTATCTATTCCAGCTAACATTATACAGTAATTCCGGGTTAAATGCACGGGCCTCGGGACTGAAGCCGCACATTTAGCGCAGGGTTCGAGGCACTGGTGCTACAATTTTTTGTGGCCCGAGGGTAGCTCACAGCGCGCCGAACATAGAGAGAGACAGACGCAAGCCAACAATAAGAGTGAGTGAGATGCCTGATCCTCGACCCTCGGTCGCCGAGCAAGCATGACTCATGCGGATCAGATTGCGTTCTATCTTATTCACCAAAGGTAAAACTTTTTTATTTAAAGTTGTATTTTCGTACCGATTTTTGCAAACAATTTGTGGCGCTCTTCCGATTAAAATGATATCAAACACGATATAATTGAGATGCTATTTACTCCTTTTTTTTAAGCAAATTTCATGAATAGAAGACCGATCGTACTAAATCTAATTTAAAAGTTAAAGAAAAATCTAAAAAACTAAACTAAAAATTTTAACGAAAATTGTAATATAACAACTAAAATGTATCAAAACAAAACAAACTACACACAATAAACTTCAAAAATCACAAAAAAACAGAACAAAACAATGCGAGGGGTGAAAAACTGTTTGAAACTTAAGAGGAGATGGAACGACAAAGAAGTTACAGAAATGTAAGATTTAGGGTAGTTATATTGTAAGCGTTGACACTAAACACGCACGTCATTTCAGAAAAGGAACTCTACCGTACTTAAGATGTTTCGAAGGTCCGTGTGCACATCTGTAAATAAACTTATCTGTGCTAAGACTCGCACACAACGTCCTTTTACCATCCCCGTAATAAATGAGAAAGTTAAAGGAACTAAATTTGATAATTAATGCGTTAATAAGTTGCGTGTGTTAATAACCGCATTACGTGCTGTCACCAAATGTGTATGGCTTCGGCCAAGTTAAATGTGCGATCATCTGTGCACTCTTAACTTGGCCGAAGAAGCGAAATCTGATATCCATCAGAAGTGGCCGACTACCGATTCGCTTGTAAAGATCAGCTGAGCGTGTAACGTCAACGTACCATTTCACCCGTCGCATTGTTTTGTTCTGTGTTAGCTTGCAACTTGCCAGTGGTGTTCAAGAGCCAGAAAAATGCATGGATGGACAAGGTTGTCTTTACGGACTGGTACAATAAGGATTTTAAGACCAGCGTAAAACAATATCAATTGGAACATGGCCTTAGCGGAAAAATCATTCTGCTGCTGGATAATTGTGCGGGTCATAAAAGTATGGAGACTACCAGTGACGAACAATTTCAGATTCGGTATTTGCCGCCAAACACCACGGCTCTCATCCAACCGATGGACCAAGGGATCATCGAAAAAATGAAGAGGCAGTTTCGGCACTGCATGATCCAAAACATTTGCAACCACCCAAATGGGATTAAAGGATATTTTAATCAATACAATATTAAAAACTGCATCCAAATGATTGATGAAGTGTGGAAAGTAATCACACCGGAGAACATCAGCAACAGCTGGAGGAAATTGAATATTATCAGAGCTCCGACTGATGCTTTAGTTGAAGAAACCGAAGAGGTGCTTGCCGAAACTGACAATGAGATGCAACAAATGCAGGATTCCTGGTCAGTGATTTCAGGAACGAGAACAACGCGCGAAACAATCCAGCAGTATTTAATTTGTGACGAGGATGGTGGAACAAGTCAAAGTCTTAATGAAACGCCGGCAAGTCCAAGACATGACCACGATGAGGATCTTGCAGGCACCAGCGATGATCCCTCCGCAAGACTTACACACCCGGGCTTAGTGCCCCTTAACGCTGCGGATCGGAAAGAGGCCGAGGAAATATTTGACTGGTTGGACGAACGCAGCCGACTCGCCCCATCGACGGTGGAATACCAGCTAATAGCAACGAGAAACCTATATCTAGGTAAGTTATTCGCTCAATTATAATGTAATGTTAATTATGTAATGAAATATTTATTATACATATATCTTACAAATCTTAATAATAATAATTATTTCTTTAGGAACCTCTAGAGAGCCGTGAGAGAAACCCGGACTGGCGAGGGAGATGTGATGCCCGGGCAATAATACACATATTGTAATTGAAGCATATACATATTCCGGCATATTAAAACCGATTTTATAATAAATTTGTTATTAATTATAAATAGTTGTTGTTTTATTGTTTATTATTTTTTTATTTCCATCAGCCCATTCCAATATCCTCTCAGTTTATTTGTGTATTTGGTAGATATCCCATTAATTAATGTACTTGCAAAGTAAAAGGAGTAAATAGAGTCCGAATTTTACCGTGTTTGGTGTCATTTTCATTGTAAAAATGTGACGAATCTATTGCAACAAATTTGATAAAAAAATAACAAACAATAAAAAAGTTTTACTTTAACATTACCGGTGACTCATCCGGATTATCGATCCGATGCTCGGCGACCGAAGACCGGCTACTTGAGGCGGCTGGTTCCTAGAACTGGTGGGGATAGTCCGCGTGCATTTACGTAGCGCTAACTCTGCGCATTTAACCCGACATTACTGTACTACGGCGACAAGTCGCGCATATTTCGAAGGCTGCCTATCAACAATACAGAGTCCTCAACCAACTACAACTCGAAGTTATTATTTTCACGACGATCTTAATAACACGACATTTGCTTCTTGCCCCAATCCCGCGCATAAACATCGTCCGTCCCTCCTAATAACAGTGTCTCTGCTTGATGCGAAACATGGCCGCGATTTTTAATTGTGGCGCATCGTATAATTTTATCCAATTTGCTTGCTCTCATTAAGTATGGCTTAAAGCCACTATCAAAAAATTCATTTTGCATTGTCTACTGACGTCTAACTCCAGCCAAGTTTTATTATCTTCACGATCTTTGTATACAGTCTGGGTAATTTTGTTAATTGTATTTTCTACCTATGTAAATCGTCTGTCTATAAAAGGGTTAGGATATCTTTACGTATCTGGAGAAAACATACATAAAGTGGACGTTGATAGCTAAAAATGAGTTTAGTATTTTAGCCTTAATTTGATGAGGTGGAGGAGCGGTATTGCAGTGGATGAATAAATACCTGTTCTTTAATATCTTGTAGTTGCTGTTGCAGCTTTTGGATATCGCTGTGTGACGTATCCCGACTTCCATTATTCATTAGAAGCATCTCACCAGCTACAATATTTTGGGACAAATTTTCCTCATCTGTTTCCGGTTTGACTTCCGATATTAAACCTGTACATACAAAAATAATATAGTAAGGAGAACATTAGATATCCGTATTATGAGTAGTATTTGGCAAGAATTAGATTTCGAGCAATTTAACATATACTCTCTCAAGTAACATTACAAAGTAATTGGGAATCAGAAACATGCTCAAATTATAAGTAGGCGTATACAAGGTCATTCTCGCGCCATCGAACTACAATGCTGTATCCTAGACTAATCGTTGCGTCGCGTCGAATTTCCATTCACACATACACTAGATCTTATGTGTAGTCACCCTTCACAGCTGGCGGTAGCCGAAAAGTTTACACAGACATAGCCCTAGTCCTAACTCTAGCCTGTCCGTGAATGGAAATTTGACGCGACGCGACGTTTAGTCGAGGATACAGCATTGTAGTTCGGTTACGCGAGAATCAGCCTGTATAGGGTGTAAAACAGTATTTCCAATAGTTGCAATCTAAACTCATGGTAACACTAACTTAGGTGGATATGTTAAAGATCTTTTTATGGCTCTGTTACACAATAATAATAATATAGACGTGACGATAAGAATTGGAAGTGTAGGCGCGCGACATAAAACATGCGGCAAGCGTTGCCAAACGGGCACGCCGAACGTAGCGGCGTCTTCCGCGCGACCTAATTACTTCAGGGGTCCTCGGTATCCTCCGGGAAACACATGAAAACTGATTGCGACGCGCAGGTATAGCCTGCGAGCGGAACGTGGTTAGTCGTCCGGCGAAATAAGTTGTGAGCAGTCAAAATAAAGATTTTGCCCGTCGCAGCCGGGTTGATTCATTTCAGACTTTGTTTAACGGAAGATATTCCGTTTTAGTATTCGCTCCCCTCCTACAGAAGTATGCTCAGTTCTATAGTTTTGAGGCAAGTACTATAGGGTCAATCACAGTTCTTGTATCATAAGGCGATATTGCTTTCGCTATTTTGCAACAGTAAACAATGCGTCTCGAGGCGCATACTCTTGCCCTCTTTTTAAGGCACTTCGTTTCTCCATGCGGTGAAGTGCTAACGCCTACAATTTTTTTTTACCAATTCTGTGGACGATAAAAGAAAGTGCGAATCTTCCTGTTTAAAACTAAAAGAAGAAGTGCTCAAAAAACTTTGTCTCAGTCCATAGACGCTGTTGAATTTCGCCAATTTCGACATGTCAAACATGTTCTCAGTTTTAAGGGGTTCTAGCAGCAGGTGCGCATCGTATTTCAATTTTAAATACAGCAATCGGAAGTAGAGCTTCAAGCTTTCATTTAAAAAAATCCTAATTTTTCAATCAAATTCGGCTGTGAGTTATCGCCAATTAGAATTGGCCTATTTTTGAGTAAAACTTTGTATTGGCATAATTCTTTTGAGCAGTGCATCTCGTTAGGGGTGCTTTGAGGAAAAAAGTGTAATAAAACTTTTGTCCTCGAAATTTTACCCCCAACAATCCTGTGAATGTTGGACGTTGTGTATAGGGGGGCTCATCTTTACACATGATTATTTCGCAAAATATTAATGATCCGAAAGAAATGTTCAAACAAGAGTTACTCAGTTCGAAGAGGGACATTCAATGGTGGACAGTATTATTTCTTTGGTAAAGGTGCCTCGGAGATCTGAAAGTCATTGTTGTTTTTTTAAATGAAACCATTAGTTTTCTTACGCCATACACATAGCCCAGCTCCAGACAAATCTATTGACCTATATTGAATTGACTGTGTTTTGTCATTCAAGGCCACATAATTATTTGAAGTTTTGTGCTTAACACATCACAGCCGCCGCTATAGCAATTTCGAAACGCTCGGGCTGCCAGGCAGCGGGGTGGGGGCGAGTGGAAGTGGGAGTGAATGGGTCCCGACCAAGTTTAGTCAGCAGTGACCTCACGGCACTTGTCCTACAGACTTCTTTGAGAAAACATCTTTAACGATCCGCAAAAGCATTCTGTATATTATTTAACCTTTTAGGTACGAGCAGCCACTATAGTGGCCTTCGCGTATGTCATCTCTCTGAACGAGGAGCCACTACAGTGGCTTTCGCGGATGTCATCTTTGAACGCCGCGCTGCTGTAGTGGATTATAAATTACTTCATTTGAATCTACTCGTGCGCAGAACGGCATTGCCCGTCCCACTTTGCAGTGTTGTATCGTTTTTACATCGTTCACGTCATACACTGCCGTCCAGAGAAATAGCCACGCGCAAAATCCTGCCGTATCTAAAAGATTCATAATGTAACACACAGCATTCTTTCGATGCTTAGAATCTGCGATAAAAATGGGTCTCGGATTCACTGCAACACCCTGCATAAGTAAGTGAGTTACGTATCTCATTGTTCAATACATAAATACGATACTGATATTTGTGAAAATTGACAGTAATACAAGGGCCTGTTATAAAGGGAACATGTTAAAATTGCTCTGAAGTTTTATTTCTGTCTTAAAGTTATACTGTTACCTGTAGTGTTGCATCCTTTAATGTAGGTTACGTCACCACCACCACCACAGCAAATTGAGAAGGGTATCATGTGCAAAATTTGTGCTCTGCATTGAACACATTTCTTCATTAAAGCTGCGCAACTTTCACAGGCACACATGTGGCCGCACGGACGGAACAAAACTCCAGCTTTGCGATCGGAACACACCATACATTCTTCGATCTGCAAATACATAATCAAATGTATAAACAATGTATGTGTTTATGGGGGGGGGGGGGGGGGGGGGAGGAGGTTTCTGAAAGTTACGGCACAAATCTTTATGTGAGAATTCTTAGAACTCGGAGCGCGTTTGCTCAGACGAACAGAGTTTAATCTATGACAATCTGGTAGTATTTTAACGGAAATTTGTTAATACTCGGCTCAAATGTCTCACACCGTAGACAAATTTTGCTCAGAAATAGGCCAAATTAGATTAACGATAACTCGGCCAAAATTGATCGAGAAATTTTGAGTTTGCTTTAAAATGAAAAGTTGAAGTGTCGCCTTCCAATTTCAACTGAGGGCATGTTTGACGTGTCAAAATCTTCCCTTTTAAAACAAAAAAAAATCAAGCGGGTACGATTTCTCTTTCGGATTCTTCCGAAAACATCCAAAATGTTCTTCTCTCCTTCATAAATGTGATCCTCCAGAGGTTGTTATCGTGGTTGGCTGGGATAGGAGCCCGAAGTATAATACTTGGAAAGAGAAAATGTACTTAAGTACTTTTCACGATCAAGTACAGTCCTTGAAAATGAAATTGTACTTAAGGGGGAAATGCGTCCGACCACCATTTTGAATTTGGGTGGTCAGTCAAACAGTTGATTTTTCGCGTGCAGGGCCGGTAATACCGACAGCATGTAGCACACTGTATATATAGCACATTGTGGGCCTCTGCGCCAGATCTGTGACGTAACGAGGGTAGAGGGGGAGAGGGGACCCGCCTTGTGCGACGAAGACCCGACAACCGATGCCTGCGGCCAAATTATGTATAGTACTTTTTACTTCTAAATTTCCCACGGCGTTTTACAAAAATTATATCATGTTTGGTATCATTTTAATCGGCAAAAGCTCAGCAGTATGATAGTATAATTTTCATGAACAAAAAATTACAAATAAAAAACTTTGCAACTTGGATTAGTATTAGTCACACCGATATTGACCCTCGATGAGTGCCGGCTACCTGATCCCATACATTGTAAGTATTCTTTCTCTTTCATTCCACCACTGTCTTCTTCTATATAAGCACGAGAAGGGAAATGGGATCAGGTATCCGGCGCTCATCGAGGGTCAATATCGGTGTGACTAATACTAATCCAAGTTGCAAAGTTTTTTATTTGTAATTTTTTGTTTATGAAAATTATACTATCATACTGCTGAGGTTTTGCCGATTAAAATGATACCAAACATGATAAAATTTCTGTAAAAACGCCGGGGGAAATTTAGAAGTAAGAAGTACGTGTATACATAACTAGTTCGCTCGCGTAAATGATACTAGTAGCGTCGACGCCAGGAGCTGCGCTCGGCTATATATATACTTGGCGCGAGACGCTACCGCGTCTCTTGATTTGGTCGCAGGCATCAGTTGCCGGGTTTTCGCCGCACAAGACGGGTCCCCCCTCTCCCCTCTACTTGCGCACGTCATAGATCTGGCGCAGAGGCCCACAATGTGCTATATATACAGTGTGCTACATGCTGTCGGTATTACCGGCCCTGCACGCGAAAAATCAACTGTTTGACCGACCACCCAAATTCAAAATGGTGGTCGGACGCATTTCCCCCTTAAGACGGTAGACACGGGCAGCCAGCAGCGCCATTTGTAGGTCGAAATAGGGCTTACGAGGAACAAGTTTTTCTACTGTAAAAAATGAAGGAATCGAGCTCGAAAATAGCTCATTCAAAAGGTAAAGGTTCAAACTTTTGCGCTCTGTAAGCGGATTTTGGAAATTTGGTTTATATTCGGAAATATTAGTGTCGGAAGTTGGAACAATGTGCGATTTTGAGTGCCATATTTCAACCAGATTCACGTTGATCTGGGACAATTTTTCAAAAATCTGCTTCCAGAGCGCAAAAGTTTGAACTTTTACCTTTCAAATGAGCTATTTGTGAGCTCGATTCCTTCATTCTTTACAATAGAAAAACTTAATCTTCGGACGCTCGGTTCTCGCTAGCAGCATAGCGCGATCCATTTTTTTCGCATACACTCTACGAGAAGCGAGATCGCTTTAGATTTTAAAACGGAATAACGTGTCTACCCCCTTAAGAGGGAAATCCGAGTAAAACAGAGCGCGACATTCCCACACAAAGACAGGCCGAAATAGGGTTTCGGAAGTTACGTGTCATTTTTATTTCGGTACGGATTGAGGCGGGCCTGGGCTCATTCGAAGGAGGAGATTCTAAAGCACGGAAGTAAAGAGCGTTTTTTCCGAAATTCGGAAAAATATCTATATACGCAGGTAGCGTGCCCAGCTACCTGCTGATAGGGAAATCCGCCTACCCTAATAAAACGACTCTTTAGCTACCGTCTTTGTGGCACGTAGGTGGCGACATTCCGCATAAGATGAATATTTGATGTTCAACAAGTTTATCAAGCCACGTGATAGATTTATCAATTAAAAAAGAAAATTTCAGTTTCTCGACGTGTTATACGAGTGTTCTCATAAGAAATCGTGCAAACTGACAAATAATAAACAGTATTATGTATGGCTATAGAATCTTAAATAATGCAGCAATAAATTAGAGAACAATATTACCTTGTATCTCGATAAAACATTTTCCCTGCAAATAAGACACTTTTTCACTCTCGGTGCGCATGTGTTGCAACATGCAACATGACCGCATGGATTGAAAAGTATGTGACGTTTTCCGTCGGAACAGACTAAACATTCATCAATAGCTGCCGATGGTGTAATAGTTTCAATTTCATGCCTGAAAATAAAATAAATATTTACAGACCATATTTTGATTTTGCTACGTCTTATACTTGATATAGGGTAGTCTATTCAAGCTGCACACCCCTACATTATAAAATTAGACAAATTACCCAGCATACATTTTGTTCTATTAGTACGTGCTATATTAAAAACTCTATAATACCCAAGATGATTACCATTTTTTGAGATGTTAGCGATTGATCTAAAGTCTAAAGAGTTTGAGTTGCCTATGTGAACAGTCGAAGATTAGAAATACTAGTCGAATCTTGCACAGTATTTCCGATTGCGTTGTACGTGCAGCCGATGTTGCTGGCAATATTATTTCAATTTAAAAAATATACAGTCCTCACTATACAATCGAATTGAACTAACGTAAGATTTCTCACAATAGGCCATATCTTCTTGGTGTTGAAATTAAGTGAAGAGTACAACAAATGACATTTAATAAATACACATAACCGATAGAGTTATACTTACTGTTCCCGATCTTTGTGGCAAGTGGTCAACGTTCTGCACAAGTTGGGATCTGGGCAAAGATCAAGTGGAGTCTGGCCCTTTTTGTTTTTAAGCTCAAGGTCTGCACCATGTGCCGCTAGGAAGCATGCAATGAAAGAGCTACTTTTCTTATCTTGTCCTTGTGCACCAAGTCCCATTAAGAGACGTCCAACATTTTCAACATCCTGCAGCTGTCGTAATTGTGACAGTGTATGATATCTCAATGCTTCATGCAATGGTGTGTCGCCATCCTTATCTGCCACATTTAAGTTAGCACCTTCACGAACCAGTAGCTGTAGACATAACACAAAGTAACTTTTCAAGGGAGGTAATTAACATGTAAGCCTGAAAAAGGGAATTATTCAAAATTTAAATCCCAGCTAATCTAAATAAAAAATATACATCTAATACAAGTAAAAGCATGTACTATTGTACATTTTGTATAAAACATGGTATATTGTATTGTGGTGACTAACAAGCGACGTATGTTGCTATCTTTATCGCCATCTAGCATCGCCATCACCAAAACTTCTTTACGGACGTACCGTGCTTACCCAATCGGGCATAAAAGGGCCTCTCTAAGGCCCATGAAGACATTCAACGCCCAACCTCCACAGAGACATGCTGATCTCAACCTAAGCATCATCTCAAAATCATCTAAAACTGGTTTTCTCCTTCGCGAGGAGGAGCCAGGATTAAGGATCTAGCTTGTTAGATCCTGTGTGCGTATAGTAAATTTGTTGTAGATTTTTGAAAACGCAAATAAAAACACTAACCAATAATTATAGTAAGAAAAAAACCTCGATCCCTGGTTGTGACACAGTGATGGAATAAGAGAGCGTTTACCAGCGCTTGCTGGGTCCATTAGATGTAAGTTAGGGTAACACGTACGCGTTGGTATCAGCTGGTACCACCCGGAAGCAAAGACCGTTCGCGTCAGCAACGCTGGCTAAGCAGGGCGACGACCTGCCTTCCTCGAATGCGCTGCCCCTCGCCGAAACTTAGGGGCAACGATGCATTAAAGGTGAGGACCGCGATACCTCACCGGCTTTTTGTCCAGGAGACAGCGAGAATGCTGTCCGAATAAGATTCAATTGTTATACCCGCGGAAGCGCTGCTCAAAAGCGCAGCGCTATCAATCAATATACAAAAGTGTACACTTTGTAAGAAGTATTTCAAATAAAGTTACTGCATCACCAGTACCCAAAGTGAGTTCCAACTCTTGAGTGGCGAGATCCCCTACCTTTCAGAACAGTACGCATCGGACTAGTAGTAGCTTGGGCTTTCGTTAGACACGCGCGCAACACAACTGATTGTGAAAGACGGGGGATAGCAGGGATTGGGACCAGGGATTGGGACCCGGGATTTACTAGTCTCAAGAGAATTTACACTAATACCAGCCCGTTGAATGTAAACGCCGGTGAATATTGAATACTTGACGTGGCATTAGTAGATGGACCTGTACTGTGTTCTGCGTACCACGTCTTCGATGGCACACTGACAAGGTAATGTTATAAGTAATAATAATCTTCTAAAGAATCAACTACTAGTTTCAATAGAAGATGTTCCCTGTAATATTAGACAGTGAAGGTGGTTGCAATATAACAGTGCTCCTCCCGCCCTGAATGATTCCTGATCCCTGAGTATCTTTCAATGTGATTTGTCTTAATGGTCGGATGAAGCAAGAAAATGGTGTCTTCATGAGTATTTTCTGCCCACCAAGATCAGCACATCGTACACTTTCCAAGAAAGGCGGCAGTGTCTCGGGCCAAATGTACGGAGAGCGCACAATACGATTCCTTTCCTTTCCTACGACAATTCCTTTGGTTATTCCTTTTCCTTCGACAATTCCTTTGGTTATTCGAGAATATTCTAGAACCATGCGACGCAAACTATATAGAGTCACTTTTCCGTGCCCAAAAACAGGTTTTGAAGTTCTACCACCGTTTCGAGGCAACCACCCCCACATTCCACAGCCTACCCGTACTCAGAAAACCGAGGCTAGATCAGTGTTCCCACGTTGGTCTGGAGACCCTTCTCCCGCGCTATGGAAAACCATAACGTCTTCCCACATTCTTAAGGCTGATTTTTGGTTATATGAACCAGCTCAAAATCGAACTCTACAAGTTACAATTAGTCGTCCACCGCAATACGAAGGGCGAAGCCCTGCGCAAATAGTAGTAGATCGAGATCTGCTCTTTCGAAGCAAAACGAAGATGTATAGAGTACGGGGTTACTCTGAGCAAGATCGCGGATTAGTCACCTTTGAGCATACAGTATTTGATTCCGATTGTTAATGAAAGTAGAATCGCGAAGTGTGTACAGACAAGGTAAATGCCGAGATAGATCGGTGGTACCACCTTTTGGTATCACGAGGAAAAACCAGTGTCTCGAGTGTTTCGCTGATCATCGATTATAGATCGACAACGCATGCGTAAGTAGGGAGCTCGTGTTCCCCACAGTCGGAAAGTTACAGTTTTATTTCGAACGTGCGACCTGTACACACCAACACTACATTGTGTGATTACCGAGTCATTACACAATTAAAATATATCAGTTTTCTATCAACTGCCCTTTTCTTCGCAACAGCAACTCACAACAGTAAACATGAAAGGTATTGTCACAAGCCACTCACACTAAACATATCGTAATATTATATTAGTCCAAGAATATAGAATTCACTGTGTTGTATACTTTAAAAGAGAGTTTTCAACTCATTCGAGGCCATTCTACCACCTGTCCATTCAATACTTTACTGTCATCAACAATTGGGAAAGAATCTACATTATAACTAGTACATCTCTGCCGCTCGAGGTGTACCGTTTTTCCCCGTCATAAACCTTTCTTTCCTTTGGTAAGTTTTGAATTTAGATGAGGTAGGTTGGAGGGAGATTGTGTACCTTAATACTCATTGAAAGCCGTTTGAGGTCATTTTTGGTGCATTGTGGGTGTGATGTCGACGATGGTCCAGTGAGGAGGAGTCTAAGAAGATTGACAGCGAATCAAAATCTGTCTAGCGTCTTGGGTGCGGTGCTTAAGTAAGCTGGGGTTTGTGGCAGGGTAGGGGATGCAGAGTCAGCGGTTTCGTCGTCAGCGTCGTAACGTCCGTTACATGGGAATCTGACACATTCAACCTTTGCAACGATTCTCCAAACTCCTATGCCATTCCTGATAGGTTTAAAGCGAGTTCGTCGTTGTAATCACGCTTGTGGATACGACACGTTAAAATGAAATCCAAACTCCAATCGGGCTCACACGGCAAGCACAGTATAATAGGCCAAATAGCAGTCAAGTTACGACTGAGCATAAATTCAGGGGCTGATTCTATCAATTAAAACAAAACGATAATTTGACACTAATAGCTCTGTTAACAAGACATTGACATATAAAAATCGGGGAAAAATTGATCTTTCATCCTTACTTTTACAGTAATCTCCCTAATGGTAATTTCTTGGCATGCGTAATACAACATGTAACTTTCTTATTCGCAAAGTCCAATGGAGCGTGTAAAAAGCTGCGCTTGAAAATTGCGAAATTTTTCTTCAAATTGATACATAAAGTACAGAACTTATGTTATAAAACCACTAGTTATAAGATACAGTAGCGCAATTGTACATATAGAGTATAGATGTCGACAGCAGTCTAATTACCTCGCACCCAAATCGCCGCGACCTTTTTTTGTTCAATTACGCGTCGTTTTCGGAGCCGACGCCGATCTTCACTCTTCAAGCAGTACTCCGCCGTATCACTCCTGCTCTATCACCGTTCTCAACCATATTCTTTTTTTATTGACCGTATCTTTCTGCGAGTTAACGTCTTAGGCGGTTCCTGGTTCGAACCATGGCCCCGTAGTGGGAAAACTGGCCACGATCCCCTGTTCGGATCCCACCTCTAGTACTCCTAATGCGAGCTACGAAAGTTCCTATCGAGGACGATCTGCTGATTCCCTGTAAGAATCACCTCCGCCACCAACCAAACCTGCCCCCAGTTCGGACCTCAACAACGTTTGCAGAGTTCCTTAATCCTGACCATCTATTCCGCACAACGAAAACCTGTAATCGACCATCATTCCTGCTTCCGTTTCCCGAATCCTTCCAGTCTACACCCAGTAAGTTCAATTCTTTTCCTAATATCTTTTGCGAACCATTCGTTAGCGCGTCTCAAACTTCTTTCCATTCCTTTCTACAACTTGGATACTGTTTATGCAAAAATGTGCCTAGGCCCTTGCCATTTAGCTTCATAACGCTATTAGTGATATACTACCACGGTCTTTGCGTGTAAACAAGTAACATGCTGAACAATGTTTACTAATTAAGGGGCAAGGCTAGATACGTGAATTTTCCGCGTCGGCTTGTCGGTATAACGGTGAAATTTTCAGCTACTAACAATGGTATTATCGATAGACACGCAGTCGTCTTGCAAAACGAGACGGTGTGGCCTACCGTTACGCGAAATATTTTGCCACATCCGCATACCTACAAGTACCATTGTAGGTCGACCATTTATGGGTGGGTCTCCATAAATTAACACTGAATTTTTGGAAAATGGGAGAGTGTTCGAATTTCTGATGTTCATTATTTTCTCGAAAAAATTATGTGCAAAATTTAAAAAAAAATCGGAAATCCTCATGTCTGGTATTTTCCTTGTTGCCATAGTGTCACGCATATGTAGCCCATTACTTATTTCGGATTCGACTGCACAGGTAGCAAATGTAGGCGCAAATATGAATTTAGTGGGCGGCGAGGTCTTTGCCGTACAAGGCGGATTCCCTCAGTGCCCTCTGCTCCCCACCCGTTCCAAGTATAGCACACAGGCCCACGAAAGCGACGCACATTTTCGTCGGTATACCATTCTTATAGGGCGCCACCTCATCAAAATTGGGTGAACTAAAGTTTGCTCCTATTACCATTGGGACCGCCAAAATTTTTGCTTTAGCATGCTTGAGAAAGTCAACACGGATATTTGCAAATTCTTCGTTATTTCAGCACGGATTGAATTGCGGCTGGGCTGATTCGAAAGGGGAGGCCACAATGCGTGATTAAAAATAATAATTGTAGCAGAATTCAATCCATTTCTTGTAATGTGAGTGTTAAAAAAGTATAATTTCGCTGTTTTACCGACTGGCCGAAGCGGTGACGTCAGGAATTGCCAGTTCCCCCTTAATTACATCATAGATTGACTGTTTCAGTGCCTACGGAAGAATATTCGCCGCTGTCCAAACCAGTAGTTGAAACCAGTACAGCATCCGCCTGTCGACGAGCTGCTGTATCTGCAACAGCGAACAGCTGCCACCAACTTATCGGCAAAGATAAAAAAGAAAGTCCACTTCTGACCCAATTTTTAAACATCAGTATCTCGTTAGCCAAGTCGATTTCGCTAAATTATCCGGCATATTTTCGAATTGTTGTAGTTTTAAAAGTCCACTCTCAAAAAGATCGCCATCAGCAGCCGAACAGTTTGGCGATGTCACTACTGGCAGGGGTTTGTTTATCTCGGTCAATCTAGCGGACAGCCATCACCTTACTCTTGACTCTGATACCGCGATAGACTTTGCATTGATTGGTTCACACACGGAGTACTTTACACAGCTCGTATAAACAAATGCTATCGTCGCGTATTGAATGGTGTTCGTTGAATGTACAAGATGATTCTTTAGGCCGTTGACTTGAATGGTATGCCGGAATCCAAACGTCGCAGCAATATGGGCCATTCATGTACTCAGCCAATTTTGCCAAGCGATCACACTTTATTCACACTTAGTCTCACGTCAGATGTTCTGAAACTTAATAAGCTTGTAGCCCTTATCCAGCAATAAAAATTTTCGTCCCTCGGTATCATTTATAGTTTCTAGTTATTTAAGTTCAAAGTTTTGGATCAACTTTTTTATTAATTTGTAGCTGAAAAAGTAATAGGGGTACCATTATGCGCGAACCACCGTTTTATTCAGAGATCTTCAAATTTTAATTTAAAAAATACTCCATGTTGGTACAATGATACTAAATAGTTACGAAGTATGAATATTTTTGGAAATTTTAAGTAAAACAGTGGAAGACATTTTCGATTATTTTGAAATTGATGTCACGGATGCTCTATAGTGTACTGAATAAAATTCCGTAAATTTTTAGATGGTGTAACGAAGATGTCTGCAGCAATAACATTTTATTGTTGAAAAAACGTGGATGAGTGCGCTCCGGTACGGTCGCAGCAATACCGGGCTTGGTACTGTAACTTTGCATTTTTGCGGGACGTTACCCTGTCAGGATCCAAGGAGACGTCCGCACTGTCATTGTAAAACTTTATTAATGCACAGTGGTCGATTTTGAGATTTGCAGAGGGTGTGGGTGCTGCGGCCGATCGAACTGATCACCCGATCGGACTCTGTTACCCACGCCAGGGAGGGAGAAAGAGCACCACTGCAGTCAAGCCGTCAGCACAACACCGGGGCGAGGAGAGCGGAGGAGCAAGGAGACGCCGGCTAGCGGCAGGAGGATCGAACACTGCCGAATCAATATTGGGCCTCTTCCGCCTGGAGCGCCCACGTGCGTGCAGCTTCCTGCCAGGATCGGCATTTTCCGCACTTGGTTCTCGGGCATCTAGCAGTGCGGACGTACTTTCCAGTTGTGTGCGAATTGCGTGTAGTATTCTCGGGCGCGTGATAAGTAGACCGGTGTAACGCGTGTCGCCGCTTATCCGCCATTGTTCAGTCGCTATAGTAGAAGGATCCTAGCAGGTAAGGTAAGTTCTTTTTTCCTTTTCTTTGGGCACGTGGTGTAACGCGAAGAACTTTCTCTCTCTTATGGTTAGGAAATTTATCCGGAATTTAGAGCGTGTATAGACGCGGGTGCTTCCGAGGTGCGAAAGGTTTTGATAGGAGGGCACCGGTCGACGTGCGTCGGGTTGCCGGAACTGTCCGGCCGATTCGGACAGGGTCGATCGAGACGTGGAGCCATTTGGGCAGCGCACGTGGCCCTCTGAAGTAACGCCCTCGGAAACACGCCTTCCGTCGCAGTACGGGAAGGTTTCGGGAGCCATTCTTTTCGACAGCGGATTTTTGAACATCGCCAACGGGCGAGCGTGCGGCGACCATCTTGGGGAATTGCGAAAGTCCGCCCAAGAATCTCATTGCGCGTATTTATTCCATTCGTATTCTCTTGTTAAATTATTTATTGCCGGGTGATATTGCATTATTTATTGGTATTTTATCGAGTTCGGAATTAACGCAACATTGACCGGCCGCAGAGCAATCAGCGTAAGCTTTGTTAATTATTAGTACGGAAATCCGTCGCTGAAGCGATCCGGGGTTGATGGGTCCGACCGCGTGGCGTTTCACGGGCGTGGGTCGCGACGCCATCTTGGGTGTTTCCGCGATTCTTCTCATTCTACCGAGCTCCCGCTTTAGAGTCACGACCGCTATCCCTGTTATATGAGTTCCTTGTTATCAATTTTGCATTTCCCTGGGGGTCTTTTCCACCGTTGAATAAATTGTTATTTGGGACCGCGACTTCCTACCTATTGTTTATTATTTATTGCGCGATCCCGTACGGTCGAACGCGGCTTCCGGTACCTCCGGGCTTCGCCCGGACCTACTCCCTGGGATGAATTGTACGATCCGAGTAGCCGGGAGGGAAGTAAGATCGCTGAGCGAAGGGCGCTGAGGGCACCATCGTGTTTGGGAATTGTTCCTTTATAAATTTCGGTGCGGAGACGTACTTAGCGCCCAATTTCCCCGAACGAGCTCTCAGGACTTGAAAATCGAAGCCATACCACAGCACGTGGTCTGTAGGCAGCCGAAAGTATGGCCGGTGACGAAAGTCACGTCGCAGTACATTCTGATAATACCTGCAATTCCAGGAGTCCTAATCGCCTGACTAAGAAGAGCGATTATTTATAAACCTACAAATTGGGACACTTATTTAGCAGCCATTCCACGTGAAAACGATCACTTTTGGCAGCGTGTTCTCCAATTTTAATGAAATTTAAATATGCTGTAGTCGATGGGAAATAACGATAGGTTTAAGCACATCAGCCATCATTCGGGCCTTTACTCACATCAGCCATAATTCAGGCTCATTTCATTCACACAAGAGTTCAGCATTCGGAACTCCCGACAACATTCTTCCAGACCAGCATCCGGGTCAAGGTGGTGATCGGAATACACCACATCACTCACAATATCATTCGTATCGAAATAGTTACCCAATATTAATTTAGCGGGGATAGTTGTCGTTGCGATGCAACACACGGTTCCTGCCGCAACCGTCCCGGCACACGCTTGCCCGGGTCATTCGAACAATGAAATGTTATTGCTCCGAACATCTTCGTTGTACTATCTTAAAGTTTACGGGATTTTATTTAGTACACTATAGAGCATCCTGGACCATAATTTCAAAGTAATCGGGGATAGGCTTCACTGTTTCATATGAATTTTTGAAAAATATTCATATTTTATAACTAATTAGTGAGATTTTATCAACATCGAGTATTTTTTCAATTCAAATTTGAAGATTTCAAACTTAAACGGTGGTTTACGCATGAAGGCACCTCTATTAGTTTTTGAGTGATGAATTTTCAAAAAAAAGTTGACCTAAAACAATTTAAATAACTTGAAAACTGGGAGTGTCCGCTTTGCGTACATTTCATCTTGCGCACATGTCGATTTTCAGACACCGTCAACACAGTGGACACAGTGGAATCAGAACACATTGGATATAGGCCACAGTGGAATCAGGACGCGGTCGAACTTGCCCACAGTGGAATAAGGACACATGGCAGTGGAAACTGCACACATCAGACATGTATTAGCATGACTGACTTGTGACTATAAAATGTAATAAGTCTCATTCTGCTTTACAGTCACAGGTCAGGCCAGTGCCAGATGAGGGGAAGGGGGCGCCACTCTAAAACGTGATAAGTCTCATTATGCTTTATAGTCACAGGTCAGGTCAGTGCCAGATGAGGGGAAGGGAGCGCAAACATATAATTTACAAATAATGGCCAATTGGCAAAAGTTAATACCACGGATATACTTCCAAAAAAACTTCAGTATGAATTATGCATGATTAGAGTTAACAGGGGTACGCAGTACACTGCAGCCGACTGCCACTTTTCGTGTGGTAAAGGTCCACTGTGAACTCCACATACTGTGCGCAGTTTCCGCATTTGATGTGTGCAACTTCCACTCTACACTATTTCGACTGTGGGCAGTTTCCACTGTGCGCTGTGTCCACGTGCGCTAGTTCCAAAAATGGCCCGTGTCCAAAGTGGAATGTGCGCAAAGGAGACTCATCCCTGTGTTACACCATAGACCCTATTCACCTCTAGCAAGATTTGATGGCTAGGCATTTGAGATCAGCTGTGTCCCATTTACACGTTCTGGGGACTGACGGTTTTGGGTAGTATACTACCATTGCAAAGCCCCATCATTGAAAAATACTGATTGGGAGACAGAGCTCCACTGTAGCGATTTGGAATAATCAATTCTAGCCTTGTAATTTGATAGAAAACCGAATTCGTATGAAAAGATATCATTGAACGATCACTAACGAAAACTCTTGAACTTTTTCAGGCGTACTATTTATTAATAATACTTTTTGACGGAATTTTAGGGTTTTTTTTAGGATTCCCCTGACTTTTTTGGTGCACTATGGAAAAAAGTTGCACCTCTAATATGGTCTCGTTACCAGGGGGGAATCTGTCATTGTTCATAATTCAAATTCTAATATCTTCGAAAGGGTTAACATCTTATTACTTTTCTTCATGTTCCTTCTTCTTCCGATGCGAAGAATCTGTGGTAAAGAGATTCCCCACATTTTTTTGCAACGCCCTGTGTACACCTACAAATTCACTCTTATAACATCTTTTATATCGTGTTCCAACCACGGGTTATAAAAGATTTTTAAACATTCGCTTTCTTCACAATTAGTCGTGAGTTTTTTCACTGACATTTCAAACTTCAATAGTTGCAAGTGGGCAAATCATTATATGTAGAAGAAAGAATCATTAGAGAACATAGTATGCGATGAACGTACACGGACAATCTGCGTATGCTGCCGTTCTACGGCCAAATGAAGGGCCGTTTGTAGGTTGACATTTTGCAAGTCCAGATCGGCTTTTCCAGCGCGTGCCAACTGTTCAGCTACTTCAACGTGATTATTCAGGGCAGCCAAATGCAGAGCTGTGTAGCCGTCATCTTTTTTCTCGTCAACAATCCACGGCCTCGGAAGTTTCGACAGTAATACACGCATTGCGCTGAAATAAGAAAAGAATAATCCGGAATTAGTTTTAATATGTAAGTAGTTAACATGACGGCTAGTAAACAATTAATTTCTTCAAATCCTTAGGGTTCCGCAGTTTGCTTTGACGTTAAGTGATTCAGAAGCACTTAACAGTTGCTGACAATTTGAGGAAAGTCGCAACTTTAATTGTACGGACTATGTTCTTCTATTTCAATAACAACAACCCTAGATGCGAGGCTTTTAAATAGTACAGTATTCGATAAAGATTTAAAAAATCAAGTACCAGGCTTAGATACAGGTTTATTTTAATATCAGATAGCTGTGGATTTGAAACTGTTGTAATTTTATACGTGGAGTGAACAGTAATTTTGATTGGAAAGAACAAAAATGAGATATATTAATACAACCATATATTTGCACACTTGACTGCTTCTTTCTGTGATACGTCTGCTTTGGTCTCGTGCCGCGCAAAATCTGATTCACAAGACGGGTGTTGCAGGTAGAGAGTTACATAGAGTGCGAACATATTCGCACTACGCGTGGTGCTACTGTGCAATCATGCGTTCCGCATGAAACAAAGCCTTCTTAAGATTATAGCATTTATATGCTCAGTTCCCAACAGAAACATACAGCGACAAGCTTAAATGTATATTTAGAGAGTGCGTCAGTAAGAACTCCTTTCGCGAATATTGCCGTCAATTTTGGTTGAATTGGTTGGACTCGCTCTCCTTAAAGGTTTGGGAACGAACCCGTTTAGTTATGCGAACCCGTAACACCCGTAACAAGCCCTTCTGACAAGGGACATTACCGAATCCACATACGTCGATTTTCATTCTGAAAAAATTGAATTATTTCACAATTCTTTACTTGTTTTATTTGCCAGACGTGCTTCGATTTGTGTCAAATACTTTTTGGCTGCTGTGATAACAAAACTGTAAAAGTGGATATGACGCGTTTACTATGAAATTTATTAGTAAACAGTAAACTGGACAATTCCACTTTGTACAAATTCGAACCGATTAGAACAGGGGTGCACAACCCAAACTGGTTGGTGGGCCAAGTAAAAATTTTCTAAACTGAGGTGGGCCGCGCACATCAAATTAAAAGAACAAATTATTCAAAACATTTTATTATCGTACAACGTTCAAAATATTTTATTACCTAACAATTAATGTGACACTTGTTTTTGTATTTTATTTGAGACTCTTTTAATATCAACCGATAATTTAGTCGACGCACATAGTACGTTTAACTTCAAGTTTGATATTGTTTATTTAAAATTCAAATTTCCAAAATCTATTATATCCGTATTTTTGGGAAATACCTAACTTACAATCCTAACTATCCGAAATGTATGAAAAATCGAGATGTAACAAAAACAAATGCCTATATAAAGAGTTCGTTTCGGTAGTTTTGTAGCTTATAAAAAAACACGAGTTCTTGCAATTTATACTTTCAGTCTATCTCTTTTAGTTTGGAAGATATTTAACAAAACGTAATTTTTGCTCTGATTTTCAACCCCTAAATTGCGATTCAGCACGAGAAAAAAAAATATGGGTGCAATATTTTTATGATATTTACATGTGGTATAAGTTTCATTAAGATCTGAGATTTCCACGTTTGGAAACCTCCCTTGTAAGTTTAATTTGGAAAAAAATGATTCGCAGCGATAAGTAGTTCCAAATGCTGCTGTAACGCGCATTGCCAAGGTATTGTAAGATTTTCTGACAATACCAGAGGTCCTAGACTTCCAATAAATTTAGTTGTAAATCAGTTTGATATATGTTCTGTTTTAGAGCTTACTACTTGATTTTTGGGTACCGCTCCCGTGTTGAGAACCTGAGTCCAAATGTCTAAAATAATATAGACAGTAAAAAACTTTAACTGGGCCGCAAAAAGTCTTCAAGTGAGCCGTGGGTTGGGCATGCCTGGATTAGAACCTCTGCGACATCAAGATACAGAATACCGAGACCTTTAAATGTTTTGAACAACAAATTACACTCACTTCGGTTTCACATTCTGCCTTACAAATTGATAGACCAAAATTAATGCCGGCGTATCGTCATCACTCAGCTATTGCGCTCTAGCGCAGTCCCTCAATGGCCGCACTATAAAATGGGGCATTTTTTAAAAAAACTGTTAATGCAGGTCGATCATACGTTAAAATCCGTAAAATTTTCTATACTTTTTTCTGTCTTCCATAGTTTACAAGATATTTAATATTTATTACGTTTCTTCGCCAACTGTGGCGCTGTTCTCATCTGCTATCAGTGCACACGAGCCGATAAATAAATACGCATCTGAAATTACTACGTGGAAATGACCTCTCATAAAAATTTCATCAAAATCGGCATATCTAGATTGTATCATATCATTCACTTTAAGTAAGAATTATAATTCCATTATATAAATGTTGTAAGCTAACAATTTAAACAACTAGTCATACTGTTCGCTACCTGAGGATAGATACCGTTGAGTATGACATTTCTCAAAGAGGTACACTACAACATTGAACAAAAGGAATGCATTTGTCACTTCAGATATTAAAATTCAAATTATTATGAAGCAGTTTGACTTGCTGATACAATATTTGGTTATCTATCATTCTTGCGAATTAAGATCGAAATAATATGCCTATTGTGCCTCTGAAGGTTCTATAGAGCGTTTGCATGTGCCACATCTAGAGCATTCTACTACGAATGATAGGTCATGAAAACGGGGAACCTGAGAATTAGGAGAGGATTGGAGAATTTGAATAAATTATAATCAAAAAATCGCAGTTTCAAGTCTGACCTTACTTCGGACGTGTTCCGATATTGGAATGTTTGAGACGTGGAGACAACTGTTGTCAGTTGATTAGCGACGGGAAAAACGAAGTTATACTGGAGACATTGAGGAGACCGGTCGTGTTTCGGTTTAGGGAAAATCTGATAGTCCTTAGTTGCTGTTCAGTTTCAATAAAGCTTTTACGAACGTAACATATCATTGCCTGTATACAGTTATTTTTTTGAAGCGATGCATTTCAAATTGGTGGCTGTGCAGCGTTTATGTAATTTTCGAATTATGATGAGCAAATAAATTTTTTTCGATTATGTATAACCACAGCTATAGAAGTACCTAGGATTTTTTTATATTGCATAGTTCGTTTGTTATTAACAATTTTCTGTCGACTTCACAGGCAATTTTGTCACTTTTCGCTCTAAAAGTGCGCGATTTGGCCAAAAATCAATTGTGCAATAACTCGCCGAGATGGTTGGCAGTGGGATGGTGGGGATGTGTTGTGATTGAAATGACTGTTACTTGAGACTGATTGTTTGGTGTGCTTGATACTCATTATTGTCAGTGGAGACTAAGATAAATATGAAATGCCGTGCTGCCTCTACCAAAGTCTAGATGCGTATAGTTTCTTTGCTTACAATTTCAAACGATGCGTCACTGGTGCATCCCTACTCTCGCTTCTTAATTTGTTGTTGGAACTAGGAGTGGGAAATTTTAGGAAAATATACAGAATTGGTCATCGAGGTACCTGAGTACCTCGCGTTTTGCTTTGCTGAGTGACTAAATATTGGTGAGCCGTACCTGGTCGCCTGCAAGCAATCAAGCACGTTCGCCTCATAAACCTATTGTTCATTACTCTTACAATGCCGGTCCTCTTCGAAATATTGTGGATTCTAATATTGGTTATGCTGATTACTTTCAACCTAAAGCGGTACGCGACATCAATACAATATCAGAAACATCCTATGTACTTCTATAGCTGTTGTTATACTACTCGGGAAAAAATTTATGTGGACCCTAAAACACGGAGACGATTTATTTTGCAGTTTTTCTGAAAAAACCCGAAAAGCCTATTTTTCGGCCTCTACAAATTTTTATGTAGCTCTAATATAAGACTTAAATAGATTCCTTTCTTTTAAATTTTTACGATAGCATTGAAAAGTATTGCTCATATTACACAACTTTTACTATTAATTTTGCGCGGTTATTTTGCTATTTAAGGGGGTAGCTGTCAGCACTATTTAGGGAGAGATAAAAAATTACCTTGTGATACATATTGTTGAATCACCTTTTCGCGTATCTTGTTGAATTCGTCATAACCTCAGCTTTCGAGAGATCGTAAAAAAATTTGGTACATCTGTTTAAGAAAATTAAGTTGACATTAATAACTAGAAACCACCTCACTTAAAAAACCCCATACCACCATCTTGCGGACCCCTGCGAGCCATGCAACCTTGATCTAAAGAGTTTTCGCGTACATATGTTCAAACTTGACGAACCTATTTCGGATGTGACTTTTACGTTAGAGGGCTCACCCTGTAGAGTATAATTCTAAAGCAACAACTGTGCTCCGGGTACACTGAAAATTCCTCTAATTGTAACTCGAAATCTCCAGGATACCTGAATATTTATACAGGGTGTCCCAACAAGAATGTCGAATGGAAATATCTCCGTTAATTTTGATGATTCGCGAAATCCGCAGAGGGCAAAGTTGCATGGATCGAAGGGGCTTGTTGAATGGCGATATAGGGGTGTTTTTGGAATGGGGTGGTTTTTAGTTATTAATGTTAACTTAATTTTTTTAAATAGGTCGACCTAATTTTTTCGATATTCTGAATGCTAGGGTCAAGACGAATTCGACGACCTATAACAAAAGGCCTTTGGTGATAGTTCATCCCCCGGGGGTTGTAAACTTTCTCTCTTAAATATCTCCTAAACAATTAGATTTAGAGAAAAACTTCTTTAACGAAACTTTCATGGTATTGACGGGACTATCAGTTGGTGTTAACAGATTTTTGAAATTCCAATTGTTTAATAGTTTTTTTATAAACAATAATGATTTTTGACAACGAACATCTATTTTTTTTCTCGGATCATGATGGAGAATCGAAAGACAAATTCAACCATGTGCATCACATGGCAATTTTAGAACCTTAACTAAAAAGTGTTGAAAATTATTATCTTGAATAACAAAAAAACAGGTGGGTTTCTAACAAAATTTTTCCGATCAAAATCGATCGATACTAGTTACACTTTCGAATGGCACTGATAAAATATTCCAGAATACCATGATTACAGAGTAATTGGCTCCTTACCGCCTTCCAGACGTGTATTTTCACGTAACCACTAGCATAGGCTAGTGATATCACGGGTCCGAGTATACTTCGTCCAAGCGGTGTGGGTTGTTTGCAAGTCTGGCCCGCACAGCCAACAATAGGTATACGTTCATTTTGATTAACGACATCACACCCGTGTTCAAGTATCATTATGCGTTTGTAAAATATGTCACCAATATTCAAAATGAAAGCTTGTCGTAATATCATTCTATGTACTGCATGCATCTGCATTCTGTGCAATTCCGAACTATAAATATGTTCAACATTCTCTATAGAAAACTCTTTAATAACCATGTTTAATGTGTGTTGGCTTTTTTAGTTTTCATCGATTTCAATTTCGCGTTGGTCATTTTGTAATTGTTCTCGACTTTGTACAGGCGATAGTAAACGCTAATATCATCTTTTCTAAATGAGCTCATATTATTGAGTCCTACTTTCGCAGTATACAGTTTTGCCCCAGCAAAAACCGTTCTTCTATCGCTATTGTCAATACGTTGGCTACGGCTGACTACACTGGCAGATCAACAATTTAGTTCAAAGTCACAGTTCTTCCAACCATTGTTCAGGATATTCCTCAGGAACGTGATTTTCATTCGCACTGTTGATCGATGAGTTATTTCCAACAAGATGGAAATTTAAAAATCTACCAACAGTGATCGTATTGCATTTTTCAACTTTGAGAAATGAAGTCGCTTGGAGGGATTTTTGTAGAGAATTCTTTATTTAATCTAGGCGCTATTTTTTGCAGGGTAAACAAGTTACGAATACACTTGTAACTATACTTGAATTCCTGCTTCAAAGAGATTATCGATGATCGGGCCGTCTCATACGGAGGTTAATGCTCGATTCTATGCTGCTCTTATTTCCTGAACCTATATCTATTTTTACTGCTTACAATAATAGGTCGGTCCGTGTCTAAAGAATTTTTCAGGCAGCACAATTTTGGCCCTTTTCATCTATCACGGTAATTTATATAAGTTTTCCGAATTTTCGTGTTTTAACAGTAGCTTATTTCATCATGCTTTTCAATTTTCGACTCTACCGGATTTTTATTAGAAAATATCACACTTGCACAAATCATAGGTTGATCTTAATCATTTCATATAACTACTTCCATAAAAAATGCTTTTCTAAAAAATCTGCGTAACGCAAAATCTGAATGCACGTGTGGACGTAAGTTGTGCTGTCAAATTTCGCATTTACGAGGGCAGGGCCATTCTTCTGCTCAGCATCTGAAACAAACTCGTAACATTCCACTTTTCTGCAATAATTCACATTCAGTGTAATTAGTGGACGATGTTGACCGAATCGTGCAAATCAAGGATCTTACGTTACATAGAACACCGAGTATTTGGCCATCAGTTTTTTATTGCTAATGTTCTCTTTAGTGTCATCATTGAGTGAGTTTGTAACGATAGGTCACTCGTTTTTATGGATACAATAATATCGTTATAAAGTATTCACAAGTGGAATCTTAACGAGTTTGAGACGATTTTCATATAGCTTATGTTTGTTGGTGCGAATACGAACATGCGTAAATTATAGATTGAAAGAAAAATTAAAAAATGTCAAAGAAGAACTGATTCTTGCGAAAATATATATGAGAAGGCAGCGGTGTTAATTTTTTCTCTCTGATGAATCGTATCTCTGCTGAGGTTATACGGTGAAAGATCCAAAAATAGGGTCTGTATTAGGTTATAACGGGCGCGTATACGGTCTTACATCGCGCCACGAATCTACCGTCTTCGGCTGCAAGTAATTTTAGACCCGGAGGAAACGTCGCACGCCGCGCCGCGCCGCGTAGTGTCGTCCCGTGTCGTAGCGGAACGATGCAGTACCGTGACGAAAAGAGCCCCGCTGCGCGTCGTGGCCTCTCTAACAATAAGTATTTTTCCGTCATATTGTTATACCCAATCATTAGTATCATTTTCTGATAAATTGTCAAATACATGATTGTCCTTTTCCATTTGAAATATGTAAAACAGCTAATATTGTATAAATAATATACTCGTATTTTTGAGACCCGTCAACCTCTATTTGAACATTTTCCATCAAGTTCCCGCTGGTTCGTACGATGATCCCAGTACCTAACAAGCTGTGATTTTGGTTCAAGTGAAATTAGAAAAATCTTAAAATGTTATATTCATTCCCTAGCTTTAGTGTTTTAAGGAGCCGCCGATTTCAAAAGTGGCTGCCGTTAGAAAATGTATAAAATAGCCACGCTCCATTATTTTACGTAAACGCATTCGTTGCATGATTCTATGGATAAGAAGCATGAGATAAGGTTACAGAAAACTTGAAAACTTTATACTTTAAGGGATACTTAGGTTTTCTTTAGAAAATGACAACCACTCGAAGGTCTCACCATTATATTTTAAACATTCGTCAATAAAGTTCTCAACGTTTTCCATTATATTGTTTACAGTTAGTTGTTCTGTAGTCGCAAATGAACAAGAGTCGTAACAACTTATTTTTTCACATATCCACGGCAAAAACATAATAATATAAAAAAAGGTGGGCCATGTCTAATACGTGTGTTATATTAGCAATTTGTTGTTTCCATAGATGATTTTAGGTAAACTATCAAAAATTGATATTGGAGCAGAGAATACAGTGCATAATTGATTTAATGGCGTCGTTGATTCAGTAGTGAAATTTGTATATACAAATTTCATCCTTCAATAAACCTACGTTGCTTAAAATCACAAATTTCAACTTTCAGTTCAATAATTATGATTTATTAATTTTTTTAGATAATACGTTGATTTCTCAATTGCTAATCCTTTCAAGCTGATTTAGTTAAAGTAAAACTGTTAAATGGTAAAAGGCTATTTAGTGTTGAACTCATGATTATAACCCGTGATTAGTATGATCGGCAGGTCCCATTTAACGTAGTAATTTTCCGCTTACAATCAGTTTGATAATCGCGAAACTTTTCTAACTAACTTTTCCAACACCTACCGTTAACACAATTTGAATTTTTACAAGGTGATGCAATAATTATGACGAATGGGAATATTTTTGTTAATTTTGAAGATACGCGAAATTGGCTTATTGTTAGAGCAAAGTTGTACCGTTCGCAGGGGCTCGTAACGTATGATATGGCGATGCTGGTGATGCTGTTACAATGGGGTGGTTTTTAGTTATTAATGTTAAACTGATTATTTTAAGCGAATTTTAAGGGGTACTATTCGAAAGTGTACATAGTATCGGTCAATTTTTATGAATAAAATTTTTCAATAGCCCGCCTGTTCTTTTGTTATGCAAGATGATAACTTTGCACACTTTTTAGGGAGAGGTATAAAATTACCTTTTGATGCACATCGTCGAATTCGTTTTGCGATTCCGCATCGTGATCTCACAAAAAATAGGCTTTGCCATGAAAAAACAACATTGTCTAAATAAAATATAATTATTTAATTCTTTTTAAATTTGCTACTCGTACATTATGGTCACAATAAAACAGTTTAACTTTAGTTACATAGAACTTTCTAAATCTCATGGTTTTGTTAACATTTAAAGGGAGGCCTCGAATTTTCATTTAATTGCTACAAAATGGCAAAATCAATACATCCGCTTCCATTGTTTAAGTATGAAGTCATTAACTAAAATATTTGGTACAGATGGAAAGACGTTTCACAAAACATGCAAGCAAAATATTGTTAAAAAAATAGTTTTTTCAAAATTTTGAGAAATCTGTAAATTTTTTAAAAAAATTATTAACGCACATCGACTATGCGCTAAAAGACACACAAGTTTTATATAAGATATTTTTCTGTACAGTCGATAGTTTGCAAGATATTCGACATTTGTTACTTTTCATCCCCAACTTTAATTGTTGATTTCACCCTTTCAAAGTCAATGCCAGCAGCTGAAGAAATACGTGTCAAATATTTTTTCGAGAACTACCTGTAACCAAAGTTTCATTAAAATCGGCGTGTACGGATTGGGCAATGTCCCTTGTAAGTAGATTTCGTGTATCCTCAAAATTGACAAAAGCATTCCTATTCGTCATAATTATTGCCTCATCCTGTATATTCTGTTTTCAAAATATATTTTCCACAAATTTTTTTATTATATTTAGCACGGACGCCCGTACTTCTATTTCTTTAACATGATAGTTGAACCTGACAATTCAACCGTTTTTCAATATTCTATATATTTGATAGAGACGTGAACGTATTTTCGGCTTCATGGCCATAGTCACCGCTTCGTTCTACAACCAACTGTAAAATAAATTCTTTTCTTGAGATTTTTAGTTGAGTTACCTCTCTATATAAACCACTGATAGTTATTAAATCTAAAAGATATCACAGAGTACTAGTAAATTGACAGGTATAAACAAGAAAACTCTTGCATCAGATTGTTTACGAAAAATTTTCACACACAAGAAATAAGTGACAGGTTTGTAAAAACCAATTTTGAAAACATATAATGCGTCAATTTGACTCACATCCATCAAAATAGGTATAGCACGTAGTTTAATTAGTATTTATATACATTTCATAATTCTATTAAAAACCAACATGTATTTAAGTCTTTCTACACATGTAGCAATAAAGTCGTGAATGACTAAATCGACTCGTTCCCGCATATAGTGTTAATGGTAAAAAGTTCAAATGAGGATGGTTTTTTTTGTTGAATATGATTTCTACTTTTTACACGTCTCACTGGAGTTTAAATCGAACTTTGTTATTACATGTATACTTAATCAGAAGCATTTCTGAGTCCATGTGATTGAATACCATTGCTTGTATGATTATCTAAATAGGAATCTGTGTGGGGTTCTGTATTTACACAGCACTGATAACGAAAATGTAATCATTCGTGACTTTCAATATAAATATTGCAAGTGAACTAGAAGTTAGAGACAAGAAAATTATATAAATTGAAATTTGCCACAATCTGCTTAGGACTGTACACTTGAAATATCAGAAAAAGCAATTATACATGTGAAGAGTGATCGTTTTGGAAAGCATTTTTCGTGACTACGTAGTTGAAACCGGACATTAGACTGTCAGTTTCGTTTATCATGGATTGTAAATTGGACGAGCGGAGAGTTATGCACTTATTGTTAGAGAAATATTCCATGAAGTTACATTTTTTTTACACATTAAAAATACCACAGTTTTGGAAGTTCTGTGTAATTTGCTCTTGTATTTTTCAGAACATTACTATTTATATATGTTTATTTCTCATAGTTTTCTTCGCATCGGTTACGTTGGTTTATGAGTATACAACACATCCAATTATTTTTATAGTACATAGTACATTGGAGGATACTGACCAAATATGAAGTTTGTAATAAAAGCAACAAACGTTAATTATGACGAAACAAAAGTTCATATAGGAATAACAAAGGTAAACTTCAGTATTACATATATATTAACGACCTCATAAGATAGAGGGCTCGAACATCAAAAATGTCTTACCGTGGAGGGCATCATTTGCCGCATGCTGCAGCATACGCACCCGAGGTAAGTAAGAAAAAGCTATGGAAACGCGACGGGAAAGCGAGGCGAACAACGGACGAAAAGAGATAGAAAAGGTTTAACCCCTGGTTTGGATTGTGCGTACTGTGCTGGTATAGGGTGTTGGCCATCTGGAAGAGGGAAGGAACGACGTTGGAAGAAGAGACAGAGTCACATAGGCCTGGGTAAGTTATCACTCGAGTCTGGGCCAGGAATAGTCGCCATGTGGTGGCAGCCGTGGGACTGACTATTTTCGGGTAAAGACAAATTTGGCGCGAGAGACGCTGTGAGGGAGCGAGCGAGCATCGTGGCAGTCTTAAGTGTAAGCTTACATATGCTGGGGGTGTCGTCTACTGCTTGCAGAGGCCAATGGGATTGGTGAGGCCATTTTTAGAGAGCTCGTTCAAGGAGTCGTATTCAATCCTCCGTTAGCATTCAGTTCGTAGCAGCCATCCGGCTAGGAGGATCCATCGGGTGATCGTCGGGCTGCTAGTTCTTCTTCGTTCCCATCCACGTCTTCTCTTCTTTCTCTTTCCCCGTTCTTCTCTTACTTTTTCAAAGCCACATTTTGCTTAAGTACAAGCGTTGTATGACTCGTTCGATTTTAGTGAATTACTTTGATTCCTTTTACAAGGAATTTTTTGTTTCATTCTTCGCGGTGTGTCGTACGGGTTTCGTTGATTTTTTTACCATTCATTGGTATCGCACATCCGTGTGCATTTAAACTAAGTGGGCACATAAGTCCCCGCATTGTGTGAATTAGTGGATTATCAAGATCGTGTGGGAAATCTACAAAGTTTTTAAGAGTGTACTGCGTCATGGGTAAGACACGGATATTACCAATTGGAAATTAATGAGCACATTGAGAATTAAGATTCAGGATTTCTGGAACCGGCAAATTCTGGACGAATCTCATCGAACCGGGTAACTGTTCCGTGCTTCCTTACTTCCCATAGTGCAAGTGACATATGGAATGTAAAGAAGTATGGAGCTGCACCCAGGTGTGCAACCTCTTTCTCGTCCGCCAAAGGATACGCCACTTTTTTTCAATTGAATCATAGTCCGATATCGATAGAGCAGAATATTGATTCACGTACTTGCATCCAGACGACGTGTGAAAATAAAAATGAAGAAATTGTAGACTTCCCGTCTTAAGAAAGAGGCTTATAGTGTTACCAAAATTATAGCCAAATCGTTTTGTATCAAGGTGTACGAACTATTCGCTTTGGCAGTATTTGCCAAAATGTAAAATTTATTTGAACAAATGTAGGAGCAAAACCGGATACTGGTTGCATTTGAAAGAATTGCATGTGGCTGATCTTCCTGAAGCTGCGAGCAGCTATGAGCCATAAATAGATTCAGCTCAAGTACACTCATTCGTACTACCGCCCAGGCATTTTTCTCTGTCCATATGGTTTCTTCTGCTTCGTATCGCGTTGTAAGCTCCATGTGGTCACCAGTTTCACTAACAAGTCACCGGAACATTGAGAAATGTTTTCATCTTCCTATGTAAGCTGGAATAGACTCAATAGGCTCAAATCGCAAATGTTACGAAAACGGCGCATTTTTATGGTAAGTGATTCAATTATTATTAAGATTCTAATAACGTTCTGCTACTTCAATCAGTACTTATGTATTTATTACTCTTCAATGTTACACAATCAATTTGAAATCTATGCATATATATGTATGAAAGCTGTTATCCATTGATTTAATCCTTTAAATTTTCTCCCTTGCACAGCCAAAGAAGGAGTAGCGGACGAGGAAACTTTGGAGAGGAACGTGAAGATACGAGAGACAGAGTCACTGAAAGAAGAGATTTTCTTCTAACAGTGCACTCGGAAATAGCACGTACGCACGGTCGCCACCATATTTCCAGGAATAGGTTCTTCGGTTACAGGATCTATTTTTGGTCTGGGCCGACGACTTGCGTTATGTCCAATTTGGATGCCCCACGGCAAGCTCACCGCAGGCTGAAGATTATTTATATTGTAGCGAAGGGGAGCACAGTCGAAGGCTAACCGCGCATTAGATCATTTACTCCGTCTGTTTTCGGTGCAACAATAAGTTAAATGCAATCTTCGTTTCGTTGTTAAAATTTCGCTATAGTAATTAATAGTTAATTATCGTAATAGTTATTTTTAGCTTGAATTAGCGAGTAGACGGAAAAACGACAACAATAAATATTGAATTAATCGAAAATTGTAAGAAACGTTTTCAATTCTCGTGTATCTCGACCGTTATCGCTCGTTTAATTTATTACGATCACATAACTGAATAAAAAACTACCCACTTATATATACCGTTATATGTATTCGCATTTGTCGAATAAAATTCAATTTTTAGTTTGAAGTTCTAGTTACAGAAAAATAGTCAAGGACTTAGTAGATAACAATATTTTCCGGGAAATCTTGTAAAACGAAATGTAAGAGCATATTATGTTACTAAGCTCGGCAATTGCTAAGTAATTAAGCACTGAACAATCCTGTTATAAAAAGAAAACTGTATTAACAGGAACACTATCTTAACGAAAAGTAATTAGTGACATAAGCTGGCTTCATGTTCGACTATAGTATGTCTCGCCGTACAGACGATTTCAAGATTTGTTTGGTATCGTATCAGAGGTTGCTTAAATCATGATTTTCTTCCTTCTGAAGTCGGAATTTTTAGAATCAAAACAAACTACAATATCAGAGGTAATAAGTATAACGTTGAAAAACAACTTGATTTTATAGTTGAAAATTGCGGGGTATAGCATATAAGATATACCATATTAAAGTTATTGTACATTTTTGAGATCTAAGAGAAGTAGACGGACTATCAACACCTCTGAAACTTTTGTATTGTGACAAATTACTAATCTTAGTAAATTAAGCGTTGCATCGAAAACCTTGTGAGGAAACAGTAGCAGAGGAAACCTTTCAGGGATACACCGATAAAGGATGTACAGATAAGAGTTGTAATTCCAACAGAAATTACTATAATATCCGTTTCTTAATTAAATTAATGTAACCGCAAAGGATTATGAAACTTCCAAATTTTTCAAACGGTTAACTATTTATCTTTAATATTAAACAATGCTAGATAGTCTAATAGAAGGACAAGAGTGATGATTTCTAAAGACTGCACTATGCATATTCCTTTTAACATTGAATGTTAGTTAGTAACAGATATCTAGATGATATTCCAGTTCATGTTCTATATGTTATTTAAAGTTGTGTTAACCTAACCAAGCCTGTGTCTATTTAATATTTCTTGTGCAAACCCGTATGCATCGCAATTACACTTCGTAATCGTGAAACTCAACATGAATCGAGTCTGATGTTATTTGTACGCCAGTTGAGTGATTTACGCCAGATTTAAAAAAAATCTAAAAACCTTATTGATTTCGCAAAAGAAAGTTTCTCTACAATTTCCAGGTCGAAAAATGGTTAGTAAAAGAAATAACAAAATGTACGTGGCAAGGCCGAAAAGAAGCATATTATCGTAAGCGTCAATCTTTTCATGATAAAAATTCGATTGCACGTTTGACTGACAACACGATTTCTCGCGATTTCAATAAATTATATTTTATTTATAACTTCGAAGTTTGCAAAGCGATGGCTTAAATCCACCATTATTTCACACAAAGTGCAACATACATATGTAAGTTATGTACGTAATATGCAAATAAAATATAAGGGCGCGGTTGTGGTCTGGTCGTGGATCTTGGATGGTTCGGACTTCGAAGGACCAGAAAGCAGACTACTGCCAATGAGAAAATTAAGGGTTTTCCTTTTAGTCAGGAGACTGACTATTTTGGAATTCTTTTTGTATGAACAATATATGCGGGCGATTTCACGCCAAATGATCGCACTTCGAGCACCTTTGGTTTCTGATTTTAATAACGTTTTAATATGCTGTAGTCCTTGTCCACCCGATGACAATGCGATGTCCCGTTTATAGGTCTTCTTTTGGAATAACGAGTATAAAACAGCGTGATTGGGAGTTACAGCGGCTTAAACCTAATAAACCTTTAAGAACGATGGCTTATTCAAGCGGACTAATTGTTAGGTCGCAACAACCACGGTGTGATAGTCGAAGGCATTGTGTGTTAAAACGCGCGTTGGCCGTTATTTTTTAAAATTGACTTTCCTAACTGCATATTGGTTTCACCGTTCATTCATATCCTAATAATTTGGTATTGATACTAACGATGAGTTTGGCCATTCCAGACAGCCGACAGCACACATTTCGGGCAATACTTGCATTTTTTTATTTCTTTTCGGGATTATAAAGGGTGAGTCTTCCAACTCTAAATTTTCAAATGTTTTCTCCAGTTTCGGAGATACACGAAAACTGCCTTGGGGAAAGTTTTATCGCTCGAACCGGCTCGTACGATGGTGATATAGGCGTCTTTCTTCAACCGAGTGGGTCTTACTTACTGTTAGTTAATTATTAATTCATTTCCTTAAATAGGTTTACCTACTTTTTGTTGATATTCTAAATGCTGAGGTCAAGTCGAATTCCACGAGCTACAGCAAAAAGCTTTCGAGGGTGGTTTGTCCTTCGGGAGGTTGAATTTTCTAATTCGAGTACCTTGTGAATTATAAGGCTCAGAGAAAACTTTGTTCAACAAAACTTGCATGGTATAAATGGGACTTTCGTCTTCCGTTAATTATTTTGAATAAACTTCCGAAAGTCAGTACCTCTCATATTTTTCCCCTTGAAGATACTGACAAAGTTCGACATTCTATGTACTAGTAGGTTGTTTTTCAGTTACGGAAAATATTTTTTAACGCCGAAATATCGAAAAAACTTTCGTTTTTTCAATTTATCTCAGTAAATATTCAAAATTTCAAAAAAAGTTTCAAACAGAAGTTGTAGACCCTATAAAAATACACATTTTATATAGTATGCATTTTTATTGTAGGAGTTATAGTTTCGAAGGAAAAGCATATTGGAGTTTAAACGTCATATAATAATTCATCATAACCGACAAGTAACAGAAATTGTTTTTTTACGAGTTAGGTTTTTGGAGTTTAAACACATTTCCGAGACTAGTACCGCAAAATAAGTAAGGGGCGGCTCCTCACCGCCCTTGCCCCCACCTCATCTGGCACTCACCTGACCAGTGACTGTGAAACCTTTCTATCATTTCCACGCATTGAAGTTTGAATAATTAAAAAATGGGAAGAAACCGACAATTATTTCTTGTCGATCTGTAATCTGCGCATGGGAATCTATATAATAATATAATTTTAGCAAAATCGTACTAATTGTAAATAAATATCTTTTTTTCTGTTACCACATTTTGTACAAATAAAATAAAATAAATTAAAAAACAGAAATACAATAATATTATTTTTCACGCTTCAATGTTATATTTCTAATCAGCACATTAATGTACCTACAGATACAAAATTAAAAAGACATCAAAAGTATATCGCATTTGGAAGTACAGTCTAATAAATTGTATGCCTTTTAAATTTAAATGTTCTTTTTCTTCGAAACTATAACTCCTACAATCAAACGGCATACCACATGAAATGTGTATTTTTGTGTGATCTACAACTTTTGTTGGAAACTTTTTTTGAAATTTTGAATATTTACTGAGATAAATTGAAAAAACGCAATTTTTGTTTTTGATATTTCGGCTTCAAAAAATATTTTCCGTAGCTAAGAAACAACCTACTAGTACACAGAATGTAGAAATTTGTCAGTATCTCCAAAGGGACGAAAATGAGAGGTATTTGGGTTTCGGAGGTGCACCCATTATTTTTTACCATTTTCAATTATTTGTAGAATTTTTTTAGATACACATAACCCATTTGCATCATGAGCACATATGTACGCGAATTTTGTCAGGTCACTATCACCGGAGCGCATATGTGCGCTCATTGCAATTAGGCGTTTATCACCAAAGCCTATATTACACCCATCCATATTTGGCTCGCAGCCAATGAAAGGGGGTGATCGCACATAGTTTTAGGTTAAAATAACACAGAAAAATACAAAAATGGACGGCTGCGCGTCCGATAGCAGTGAAGAGGTCATTAGACCTAGAAGACGCAGACGTTTTATGGCGATTTCTTCTGATAGTAGCGATAGTAATCAAAGTGAGAGCGATTTTGAGTGGGAGGAAAAAAATGACAGACCTAAATTGCCTAAATTTATATCTGTTGGAGGTATAAATGAAAACATAACAAATTCTACTAGACAGAAGTTTACGAACTATTCTTGACAAAGTAAATTCTTGATGATATTGTCACGGACGGTCGAGCTTTCGGGTGAATTTAAGTGATTACACTATTTGTGTTTAAGAAGGTTTATTCGGTATCGGTGCTAGTCCGGGTCAGTCTAATTGGTCTGTACTATTCGAGAGTTCGTCCGTAAGTCCCTGAGTCGTCGTCGTGGGTCCAGCGTCGTAAGGTGTTGCGTCGGAGTAGGGAGAGCAGTGTCAGCGTTTTGGGTCCAGTGGCGTAGCGTCCGTTACACTCCCCCGCTTTTGATTTTGATGCTCCTGCATCAATTTTCGTTCATATGGTCATTGGTCAGTAGCGTCCGTTACATTATGTCATTGTTTGTCTGTCAAAATAAATATTTATTAGTTTCTGATGTCTCAGGTGGTCACTATTATTACTTCAAGTTATATACTTTTTTTTGTATATGTTCTTTGTTACCTGTTGCTACCATTGGATTATTCTGTTTGGTTACCTTGTGTTTGGTTTTGCGATTTATATACTTATTTTGTCTTTGTGCTACTGTATGTCTTTTTCTCTCTCTTTGATATTGTCCGTCTATGCTCCCTGTGTATTTCTGTGTAACCTGTAATGTCTTATTGCCTTTTGCTTTTTGGATTAGTTTAAATTCCTTATTTGGTTTATTGTGATCTAGTCATTTTGTCAACAGTATTTTGTCGTCAATCCGTTAGTCTTGTTAATTAGATAAATGGGTGGTTAGTTGCCAGGATTTTCTACTAAGGATTATTATTATTTTTTTCTTTGTGCGTTAGAATGCGTTGCTGTATGTTATGGATGTTAATTCTATGACTCTGTGAGATATGTCGAATTCATTCGTAAGCTCTATGGGTTGTCATTCGATTTTGTCATTTAAAGTGTCATAATCCACATGTTACCTATTCTTTTCCGCAAAATGATGATTTTCCTAGTATTGTATTAATTGCTATTATTGGTGTTATCAAATTACTATAATTATTTAGGCTGCGCTAGCTGCACTACGTGTATCTGTCTGACAGTTTATCATGTTTCCTATCGTCCATTGAGTGTGAGATGGAGTCAGCTGTTTTCGATGGTAAGTCGGTGTGTAGTATGCTTCGTCATCGGTCTGTGTATCATGGTCATTTGTCGTCTTCGTCTGATTTGCGGTGGTTATGCTTAGTTTTTCAACAATAATTTTGCTCTGTCCTGTATCTTGTCGTGTCTTTGGTGGAGAACGGAAAGTTGGTTCGATGTCCGATTTCATTGCTATGTCCGTTTGATCGTAACTTTCTCTTACAATGTTAATATTTTCCACGTTTAACGTTGGTGATCTAAACTTCGGTTCTGGTGGTGCTTCTGTTAGTTGCTCTGTATCACTTTTTCGAATTATACTCGTTCGTCCTTGTTCCGTTTGCCTTATCGTCGTTTTACTTTTTATTTCAGCATTTTCTTTCTGTGATTCTTCTAGGAGCTGTCGATCTTCTGTCTCTATGCGATTTGATACTTCGTCTGTTAGCCGACGGTCGCTGTTTCTCGCTATAGGATCTGATCCGCTTGCCAGGTTCACTTCTTTCAATGCATTTTTCTCTTTTCCTTTTATTATATCCTCTTCATTCGTATTTTGCTTAATATCTTCATTTGCTTCTTCATTGCTATCTTCGCTTTCATTTTCATTATTATCTTCATTTCTTCTTAATTTTATTTTCATTATTATTCTATGCTCTTCATTATCTTCTTCTTTTTCTTGCATTGTATCAGTATCGTAGTCCTGATTTCTATGTGCCATTTCGTCGTTACTATTTTCGTTATTGTTTTCTTCTACCTCAATTATTACATCTTCCATATCTGTGTCGCAGTCCATATTACTTGCCTGGTTGTCGATATTTATTTTCTCATAGTTTCCTTCTTCTTCGGTTATTTCATCTTCTGATTCCGTATCGGTGTCCTTATTCGAAGTTGCTGATTCGTCATCTGTTGTCCAATACATGTCTTCCTCTTCGTCGGTACTTTCTATTTCGCTTTCGTAATTGCTGTTATTTGACTCTTGATATGCGATGTTTCGCCACGTTTGATTTTCTGTATTTTCGTCTATCGTGTTGTTCTGTCTTATGTTGTGCTGATGATATAGTCTTTGCTTTTTATTGTCCTGTATGTTGTCATGTGTGTCGCTCGATCTTAATCTATTAGGTCTTATATTTATCGGTGTGTCTCTTGGGTGTATGAATGTTACGTTACTATTTCTTTCAACTACTTTCGTATAGTCTACTATTATCATTCGTTCTTTGTCATTAATATCTGATTTTCTAGAAAATTTCCATACTGAGGAACTGTAAGGGGGAATTGAAGGTGCTAAATCGTTGTCTGAAAGGTTTTGTGTCGGCTTGTGTACTTCTGTTTCGTGTAAGTATTGTTTTGTGTGTACAAGTGTGTTGTCTGTCGCGTGTATTTTGTGTTGTCTACTGTTCGTACGTCCTAGACTATTTTCGGGTACATAAAATAAGTTTGGGAATTCGGTTTTATTAACTCTGTCCATTGCATTCGTCATGTGCGCAGTCGATTTGTCATTTGTATATGTTCGGTTGCAGTCAGTTACCCTGTCAATGATTTTTGTGATGGGCTGTAATGTGACCTTGGGAATGGTCGTGCGTATTGTTTCATTAGTCGCATTGGTGACATGCACATATGCCATATTCCCTTGGTTTTTTACCAACGCATTCGAGAATTGCAGTCCAGGACAAATAGTTATTCTGTCAATATACCCTTCGTCTAAGTCAGTGTCTACCAGTCGTACGTATGTCTGTATTGTGGTGTTGGGAGGTACTATCAGTGTTTCAGGTGTGTTAAAGTGTATCGTGTATATGCCAAATGTAACAAGCCCTTGTGAATATAAAATGTTGCCTTTCGTCTTTTTGAAAAATGGGTCTCCTAAGAGTCCGTCTTCTGTTATGGGAAAAGAATCAGGAACAATATGGAATTCAATACTATAATTTTTGAATTGTAACATGCACATACCCAGTGTTGTCGTTTTATCGTCTGTAATGCCTACAAGTTGATGTGTGATGGTTTTATATATGACTGTGTTATTCGCTACTTTACTTCTTTTTATTAGATTTACACTTGCATTTTTGTCAATAAATAGTCTCGTTTGTCTTGTTTTAATGTTTGGCGAATCTAATATAATTGTCGGTAGTAAATGGTTTGTTGAAAATCCGCATCTAATGCTTATCGGTTCGGTCGTCGGTTCTTGTATATTTACGAGTGATTCTTGCGCTATCGGTTCTCCTAATCTGTAGAGTCGTGCGATGTCTGTATCTAATTCAAAATTTCCATCGGATTCGGTTAATTCGCATTCTGTGCTGTGTTTTTGCGTAAGATTGTGTCTGTCAATGAGATTCTTTATCATTTGATCCTTTTTTAACCTATCCACTAGTTGGTGAGCCAATTCGTTTATTTGTTTATCCGTTAGTCCTTCGTGAGTTTGTTTTCTGTCCGTCGACTGATTCCTATTTCCATCACTACTTCGTGATTCATATTTACATTTTTCTTCCGAATTTTCGCGGTCTCTGTACCTTCCTCTTAAATTATGTCTGTCTGTATTTCGCGAATTATCCCTATGTCTATCGTTTGTCTCGTGTTTGTATCGGTCCTGTGAATTATTCCTATATCTGCTGTAGTCTCTATTTTGTGAATTGTCCCGTCTTCGTCTGTCGTGTGATTCATTGCGGTAATTCGTATGGTTCCTGTCATAATTTCTATCATATTGCCTGTATTCGTTTAAATTTCTATGATACGAATTGTCACTGTATCTATTGTTGCTATCCCTCGAATCGTTTCTATATCTGTCGTTCGAACTGTCTCTATCTCTACTGTATCTGTCGCCTGAATTGTCTCTGTATCCATAATTTCTTTCGCGCGAGTAGCTCCTTCGTCTATATCTACCAAAAATTCTATCATATGAGTTGTCTCTATATGGTGAGCCAGTTCTACATCTGCAAGGTGAATTATTTTTATACGGCGAATTATTTCTAGATCGGTCTCGTGAATCGTGCCTATATTTATTCTGTTCCCTATTCCGTGATGTGTCTCTTAATTTTTCCGAATAATATTTATCGTGTGAATAATTATTTTGTCTATTGTAGCTTCTGTCATATGAACTGTCTCTGTAACGGTCTCGCGAGTCTCGTCTAAAATCTGTATCTGATCTACTCCAATTTTGTCTACCATAGCGTGTTATGTTTCTGTTCCAAGAAGGTGATTCTGTGTCGTCGTGAGAATTCTTATCGTAATATCCGGTCTGTCGACGTCTACGTCTTTCACCATATAGCATATTATTACTGTGTGTATTTTGCGGTCTTAGCGTCTTTAAATTTTACAATATTGATTGTCATGTTCATTGTTTCCTTATTGTTTAAATTATTTTGCGATGAAGAGATGTAAAATGTGGATGTTCTTTTCCCGTCATGATCCCGTTTTGAGCTTCGCTGTGATTTTTTTTTCTCAGCTCAAATTTTAATAGGTCAGAGAGTATGGTGTGTAAAAGCAATGTTTCGTTAGCAATGGTTTATGCGTGTTAGTTTGGTTAATTTATAATTTATGTGACTTACGGTACTGTTGCTGTCTGGGTATGGATTGTCATTCGTCGGTGTTGCGTAGTCCCGTCGTTGCTCTATTTTCTCTGTCTCTACTGTCGTTGTTGCTGTGTGTGTCGTGTTGTCTTTCCCTCACTAGCTCGTTTTCTGACATCAATTTTGTCGTCTGTTGTTGAAATGTTGCGTAGCGGTGTTCGTCTTTCTTTTCATATTTTCTCAATGGCTCACTTCTGACACCAATTATGTCACGGGCGGTCGAGCTTTCGGGTGAATTTAAGTGATTACACTATTTGTGTTTAAGAAGGTTTATTCGGTATCGGTGCTAGTCCGGGTCAGTCTAATTGGTCTGTACTATTCGAGAGTTCGTCCGTAAGTCCCTGAGTCGTCGTCGTGGGTCCAGCGTCGTAAGGTGTTGCGTCGGAGTAGGGAGAGCAGTGTCAGCGTTTTGGGTCCAGTGGCGTAGCGTCCGTTACAATATTGTAATTGAAACTAATCGATTTGGCGAAAGGATCCAAGTTTCAAAGCTATTTCTGTAGAGGAATTGCAAGTTTATTTTGCAATCATTATAGTGATGTCTATGGTGCTAAAACCTACGCAGCAGAGTTATTAGGGTATGGCAAGAACATTGAAACGTCGTACTTCAAACCAGTAATGTCCCGAAATAGATTCAAGGCAATTTCAAGAAAATTACACTTTGCTAATAATGAACGTTTGCAGCGTTATGATCCCTTACGTAAAATTAGACCGATAATGGATATGATCAAGAAAAGATTCAAAGAAGTATTCACGCCAAGCCGAAATATTTCCTTGGATGAGTCCTTGATGAAATGTAGAAGCAGAATTTCTTACATTCAATATAACAAAACAAAGAGAGCTCGATTCGGCATAAAATACTACAAGCTGTGCGATTCTCGAACAAAATATATATACATAATTTTAGGGTTCATGTAGGAAAGGATATGTGTAAAAAGGGGCTAGCTTGCACGAAAATTGTTCTCGGTATTATAAAGGAAAGTAACTTGTTACAAAAAGGCTAGTGTTTATTATATTGATAACTGGTATAGCTCACCTGATTTATACAATAAATTGTATTAATTGAAAACAAATGTTTGTGGCACGGTGAGAACCAATAGAAAGCATATGCTTACAGCTTTAGAAAGTAAAAAATTCAAACGAGGTGAAGCAACTATAATTACGATGTAAAAATATTTCTGCAATAAAGAGGAAAGACAAAAAAGATGTCAACATGTTATCAACAATGCAGGACCTAAAATTTGCTGATACGGGGAAACACAACTGCAAAACTAAAGAATATATTGTCACGCCAACAATTTTTTTAGACTATAATAAGAACATGGGTGGAGTTGACGGAGGTGATCAACTTCTCAGCAAATTTGACACTACGCGACGTTATCAGAAGGTGTATAAAAATGAGTTTTTTTTATTGTTTCGACATGATTCTTCTGAATAGTTATGGTATTTTCAAAACAATTTATAAGGACAGAGCATTTGACGTTTTCAAGCAAAAATTATAATAATACTTAAAATCAATTCATCCCCCTCAAAAAAGAACATTTACACCATGTCTCTTATTATCACGGCGATTTACCGGTCAACATTTTCCGATTTGTATCGAAACGACATCGTCGAAGAAAGCCCGGAGACGCTGTCTAGTGTGCTTGTCGCAAAAAGAAAAAACAAGATACATTTTATCAATGTGATAATGGCCATGTGGCATTATGGCTTCAACATTTCAAATACTATCATGTTGTGCAAAAACCTATGTGAACTTGGCACCCGACTTTGAGCAAATCAATATTTTAAATATGGAATCGAATCAGAATCGTTTGTACACGTTTGTACCGCCTTTTATTTCGTTTGCACCGTTAAGGGTTGCGAGTTATTAAGGGTTAAAAAATCGTCAGCAGCTCACTTTGAGCTATCGCAATTGTCTTTTTATGGTTCGATTCAACGTTGTTTGTACCCGTTTGTACCGTTTTTCATTTCGTTCGTAAGTCAAAGGGGGCGGAAATACGGAGGGTTAAAAATTCGCGGGGCAATTTTTTCAAATTTGAAAATATTCGAAATCTGAAAACGGGTGCTGTTTCCTAGTCGTTTGTACCCTTTTCCTTTAGTTTGTACCGCAAAGGGGGCGGAAATACGGACACTTGAAAATTCGCGAAAGGGGTAGATTCACCAATTTTCAACATTTTTGAAATCTAAAAACGGGTGCTGCTTCCTGGTCTTATGTACTCCTTTGTACCGTTTTTCTATGATCGAAAAATTACGATTTTTTTTAAAATGAAAGCTTGAAGCCTCTACTTACGATTGCTCTATTTAGAAATCAAATTCGATGCACTCCTGGTGCTACAGCCCTTTAAAACTGAGAGCGTGTTTTTCGTGTCGAAATTCAGCAAAGGTTACAGACTCAGAAAAATTTTTTAGAGCAATTCCGTAAATCGCAAGAAGCGTGAATCTTCCTCTTTAAAACTAAAAAAATTCAAGTCGCTACGATTTTTCTGTCCGAAGTTATCGCACTTTGAAACAACCCTTCCATTTTCGTGGCTATCGTACCGCCAGCATTCGCATTACATAATGAGCACCACGGGGAGGTTACGGACCGACTTTTGCACATCATATAGACGTATGGCATGTGTATGTGTGAGTGTGTCACTTCTAATTAAAACTATGGCTAATAATTGATCAGCGAAACATGGCGGTATTCGGTATTTATGAAAATTAACCAATGAGATTTTGGCACCAACGAGATCTGGCGCCGTTATCAACAACTTACGGAATTTCAATCACGACAGACGCAAGGCCGAAGACAAGTCACAAGTGCTCGAGAGGATCAGGGATGCCAGTGCCAATGCCGGCAGTACGATAGCCACGAAAATGGAAGGGCTGTCTCAAAGTGCGATAACTTCGGACAGAAAAATCGTAGCGACTTGAATTTTTTTAGTTTTAAAGAGGAAGATTCACGTTTTACTTGCCGTTTACGGAATTGCTCTACAAAACTTTTCTGAATTTCGCCAATTTCGACACGAAAAACATGCCCTCAGTTTTAAGGGGCTGTAGCAGCAGGGATGCGTCGAATTTTACTTCTAAATAGAGTAATCGAAAGTAGAGGCTTCAAGCTTTCATTTAAAAAAATCGTAATTTTTCGATCATTTTTGGCCGAGTTATCGGCAATTGAATTTGGCCCTCTTTGGACAAAACTTTTTGTTGCTATTGGAAATTGATGAACGTATGCGCGAATTCTTACGTGCGGTCGCTGTGTCGCGAGACGACCGCTTAGCGACCGGTAAAACAAAAGCTAACCGCTTGAGCCTGTTAGAGCCTGTCCGAACGTGCTCGATATTGGCAGTTACAGTTTTTCGTTCATTCTTGGTTGAGCCTCCGCGGATAAAACATCACGTTAATTCAGTGTATCATATAATAAAGAATAAAGGTTCTCGAGCGTAAAAGATAAGAGATGTTCTTGAATCTACCCCCATAATCCCAATAGTTGCCATATCTATTTTGAGCAGTGTATAAAACCTGAAATGCTTTATTGATAGATAACTTGAAGTTGTACATAGTTGTATAACCACGGACAATCGGAAAAAATTGACAAACAGACTTGGGCTACTTTCAAAATAAACGGCTCTATTGTTTATAAAAACTTATAAAAGTATCCGTGATAGAAACAAATAAAAATGTAAAGGACGCTACGACGCTCACGACGAAACCGTTGATTCTGCACTCCCTGCTCTGAGGCAAGGCCCAGCTTACTTAAAGACTCCACCCAAGACGCTGGACGTATTTAGACCGATTCTTAATTTCGACATGTTACGGCTGACCAATTAGTCTTGTACTCTCTCTCGATACCAATAAACCGTCATAGAATCAATTGTGATTGTGACCCCTCCTCGTTCGACCATCCTCGACATCACATGGTGTCAAAAGTGGGCCCCTAAAGAAAAAGGGAAAACAACGACGAACGCAGCCACGCAGCACTCACGACAACGACAAACATAACAACAGACAACAACCACCCAGAGATGACAAAACGACCAATACCGACACGTACACATGCAAGCATCAACGGCATTGTAAGTGACACAAATTAACAATAATTAACAAGACTAACGTGCACGCTCATAGCTAACAGCGCTTTTTAACATAGCGAGCTCTCTGAATCGTCAAAATTCCACACGAAAAGTCACTGTTAGGGCCAAAACAAGGCCAAAACAGAATTTCGGCATCCACGTTTTATCTTAAAGTACCGCGACCCGGAAACTACTGTTACTAAAACCGGCAAAATGACAACACATACTGTGACCTTTAAGGACGTATTTGTGACTATCCCGACGTTCGACGGAAAGAATATACCGGCAGACAGATTTATAAGAGCATGCAAACGCGCGGAGGAAATTTTAAACGAAACGGACGGACAGAAGTTTTTCCAAATGATACCATTTAAATTGGCAGGCGCCCCTCTCGATATAGTAGAGATGAAAAAGTATAACTCTCTGAGCGAAGTACGAAAAGGCCTAAAACGACGTTTATGGAACACGCGAAATTAGGAGACCTGGAGACAGAATAGAAATCAACGCCACAAAAATACAACGAGACGGTACTAGAATACGCGAGTAGATTACGCAGAATCAAAATTATGATAGAAGAACGAATAAGTAGAATTAACAGTAACTAAAACGTTAATTAGAGGCTTATGCGGCGAATTCGGAACATTTTTTTTGCATAAAGATTTCAAATCATTCGAAGAAGCGGTAAAACAGGTAGAAGAAACTAAAGACGAAATTAACAGAAAGAGAAAATTAGTTTTCATCCGAAAATCAAAACAATTCGATTCTACAAACAGCGCACATGTAAGATTTACGGATGCGGTTACGACAGATGATGTAAAATATTATAAAGTATGTAATAAATTAACACATAATGCGGATAAAAGGATACAAGCAATCAAAAATTGTATAAGTAATTAAATAATTTCGCGCTTTACGGTCACGGGTCAGGTTAGAACAGATCGGGTTGGGGCGAAGCGGGGGGCGTGAACCCCCCGCATGTGTCATAGTGTACGGGGCACTCTGCAGAAGTCTGAGACAGATGCGGGGGGCTTACGCCCCCCGCTCCGCACCTATCCGATCTATCCTCTCCTGATCTGTGACCATAAAGCGCGGAATTATTCAATTACTTATACAATGTTCGATCGCTTGTATCTTTTCTTCTATACGTTTCCCCCACACATACAGGGTGATTCACACATCTCTTGGACCTAAAATATCTTCGTCAATTTTGAAGATACGCGAAAATTGTTTAGATCAGAGTTGGATGGTTCAGAGGGGCTCATAGGATGGCGATATGGGGATGTTTCTGCAATGGTGTGGTATTTAGGTATTAATGTTAACATAATTTTTTTAAATAGATCCACCTACTTTTTTTCAATATCTTGAAAGCGGGGCGCACAACGAATCCAACGACCTATGACAAAACGTGGTTGGGGGTAGTTCACCCCCCCCCCCCCCCCCCCCGAGGGCTGAAAATTTTCCACCTTGTATATCTCGGAAACTATCAAGTTTAGAGAAAAATTTCTTGAATGGAATCTGCAAAATATTAATGGGGATATCATTCCACGCTAGCAAATTTTCCATTTTACAATTGTTTATTACAAATGTTTTTAAACAATTATGTTTTTTCATAACTAACACGCTTTTCTTATTGGATTCAGATGCGGGATGACAAAACACTTCAACCATATGCATCATTAAGTCATTTAAGAACCCTCCCTAAAAATCCCAAAAACTACCCTTTTAAATAACGAGATAACGGTGCAGTAACAAAAAAAGTTTTTTAAGGAAAAGTAGCACAACTCAAAGCATATTTTGGAATGACATAAAAAAATGGACGAAAATTTAATTTGTTTAAATATTTTAATGGCAATAAATATTTTATTTGCAAAATTAACAAATCATTGATAACAGTGTGAAAGAAGTGTTCACCACGCATATAACAAGCACACACATAATGCAATTACGTTTAGAAATGGACCCCGTATCCAGGCAATATGTAGTAGTCCCGGGCGCCAGGAATCAAAACTATTGACGACACGTCCCCCAAAGTATTATCGGCCCATTTTTTCTTGGTGAAGTTTGATTGCGTATTTTGCAGCAACTAGCAGCCGAATACAGCTTTGCGGGACGTGTTGTCAACAGTGTCGTCAACATTCCTGGTTAACTCCTCTTTCATGCTGTTGCCAATGCTTTGTTAATTTTGTACACAGAATATTTAATGTCATTAAAATGCTTAAACAAATTAAATTTTCATAAATTTTCATAAATTTTTGTATGTCATTCCAAAATATGCTTTGAGTTTCGCTAACTTTCCTTTAAAAAATTATTTAAAAACCGCACCGTTATTTTGTCATTTAAAGGGGTAGTTTTTGGGACTTGTTGGAGAGGGTTCTTAAATGACCTAATGATGCATATGGTTGAATTTGTTTTGTGATCCCGCATCTGAATCCAATAAGAAAAACGTGTTAGTTATGAAAAAACATAATTGTTTATAAAAATTTGTAATAAACAATTGTAAAACAAAAAATTGGTTAGCGTGGAATGATAGACCCGTTAACACTTTCACAACCGCATATTTGCTCAGCGAAACGTCGCCAGTAGCCGGAATATTTTGGAAGAAACTCTTTGCTGTCCGCATAATTTATATACATTTCTTAGCTTGCAAAACCTTTACGTAAATTCATAGCGACTGGCCTACCAATGACACCACATGACTGTCACCGGCATACAACGACGGCCCTGCCTATGACACCACATTGGTGTCACCGGTTGTGAACGTGTTAATATTATGCAAATTCCATTGAAGAAATTTTCCTCTAAACTTGATAGTTTCCGAGATATATAAGGTGGAAAATTTTCAACCCTCGGGGGGGGGGGGGGGGCAAACTACCCCCAATCACCTTTTGTCATACGTCGTTGGATTCGTTGTGAGCTCCGCTTTCAAAATATTGAAAAAAGTAGGTCGATCTATCTAAAAAAATTATGTTAACATTAATAACTAAAAACCACCCCACTGCAGAAACATCCCCATGTCGCCATCCTATGAATCACCCGTATAATATACGGGGTGATTCAGTGACTCCTTTATCCGCTTCTGCCACGTATTCTAGGTGCCAATCTAACCCGAAAAGTCCTATAGCAAAATGGCGAAATCTCAACCCTTTCGGAATTACAGGGGTTCGAAATTTCAAGTTTAAAAAAATCATATCTTCGACGGGATAATGCTAGTCACGGATTTTTTTCTAAAATGTGCGGGTGGGCCGGAGCAGTCTGAAAAAAATAGAAACGATGTAAAAATGATTATTAAGTCTCATTATTTTCCATTTTTCTTGCTCGACCATGCAGTTTCAATAGGAAGTTGTATACCATATATCTGAAAAAAATCGCAGATATTCTCTGATGTACCCTAATAAATATCCAATCGTTAAAAGTTCAATTTTCCTCAAAATGTGGCCAGGAAAAATCATAGAAAATTTCATAGAAGATATGATTATAGATATAAGAATCATAAAAGAAATGATTCTTTTAAACTTGAAATTTCAACCCCCTGTAATTCCGGAAGGGTTGAGATTTCGCCATTCCGTCTCACGACTTTTAGGCTTCGATTAGCGCCCAGAGTACGTACCTGAAAGGACGGTAAGAGTCCCTGTGTCTCCCTGTATAATGTTACGTCCGATCTTGCCGTCAAGCCCAACCCTGTCTTTGAATGTATTCCGGCATTAGAATGTTTGGAATGTTAAGACAACTGTTATCACGGCTGATTAACGACGGGAACAACAGAGTCGTACTGAAGGCGTCACAGAGACTGGTTGTCTTGGCTTAGGAAGAGTCTGATTGTGCTTAGTTCTTGCTCAGTTTAATAAAGCTTTTACGAACGTAACAATAACATGAAAGATATTGACACTGAAAAGATGTAGTAAGTTAATAAAACCAGTAATTCGACGGAGTTTAAAATTTGAACATCGGAAGTCTTTTTTTGTGTTCAAGCTTTGTCTGCAAGGGTACGATCTTACAATAGATATTGTGTCATGTTAGAGCAAAGAAGTTATGGTAAAACTGCAGAAAAGGGGAGACACCTCCGATCTCTTTGTGCTTCTGGCAGGTGACAGAGGTCATAGTACTGAGTTACCACGTACTTGAATTAATTGGCGGTCACTCATAGTTTTCGAGATATTGCACTTTGAAGTTGCCGAAATGCACCGTTTGCGTCTGTTACCACCCGTATCCGTCCCCCCTCATCAGGTACTGCAATTTTGTCACGTTTGTGACACTAACATGCCCAGATAAGTTTGGCTATGTTTTACGGTCACTGGTCAGGTCAGTGCCAGATGAGGTGGGGGCGAGGGGGCGGCGATCAGCCGCCCGCCTACTTAGTTTGCGGTACTAGCTTCGGAAACGTGCTTAAACTGCAATTTTGTCACATTTGTGACCCTAACATTACCAGATAAGTTTTGCTATGTTTCACGGTCACTGGTCAGGTCAGTGCCAGATGAGGTGGGGGCGAGGGGGCGGCGATTAGCCACCCCCACTTTTTTTGCGGTACTAGTTTTTGAAACTTGCAGTTTAAGCACATAAGTACCGCAAAATAAGTAGGGGGCGGCTGGTCGCCGCCCCCTCGCCCCCACCTCATCTGGCACTGACCTGACCAGTGACCGTGAAACATAGCAAAACTTATCTGGTAATGTTAGTGTCACAAATGTGACAAAATTGCAGTTTAACCACGTTTCCGAAGCTAGTACCACAAACTAAGTAGGGGGGCGGCTGATCGCCGCCCCCTCGCCCCCACCTCATCTGGCACTGACCTGACCAGTGACCGTAAAACATAGCCAAACTTATCTGGGCATGTTAGTGTCACAAACGTGACAAAATTGCAGTACCTGATGAGGGGGGACGGATACGGGTGGTAACAGACGCAAACGGTGCATTTCGGCAACTTCAAAGTGCAATATCTCGAAAAGTATGAGTGACCGCCAATTAATTCAAGTACGTGGTAACTCAGTACCATCACCTCTGTCACCTGCCAGAAGGACAAAGAGATCGGAGGTGTGTCCCCTTTTCTGCAGTTTTACCGAAGTTATTAATTAAAAAGGGTTACAGTCAGGGATGGGCATTACCTGATAAAAATTAGGTCCGCTAAAATTTTACCGGACATGTTTTTCCCGCTAAAATTTTATCGGGCATGTTTTTCCCCATTAAAATTTTATCGGACCTAATTTTTATTAGATAATGCCCATCCCTGGGTACAGTGTACAGTACCTTACTACACTGGTTCATTTTTGGTAAAGTTCAAAAATTAAAGCTCCTGACTACGAATCTATCGGAAAAATCTTGTGTTTCATTCCTCTTTTCCGTCCCCTGGATTCGTCGTCAGTTGGTTCGATTGAATGATCAAACACTTCATAACTTTGCAATTGACATGAGAACGAACTGAAAAGAAAGCGTTAAACGACAGGAGAAAAATAATACAAAAACTTGCCAGAATCAGTGTTGCAAGTTTACAGCAAAATTATAAATATACAGGGAGTCCCGTAACCGATGGTACAACCGGGCAGGGGGTGACTCTACATGAAAAACTCAGTCGAAAATATTGAATAAAAGTTTTTGATAGAAGGCTCTGTTTTCGAGAAAAGGGAGTTTGAAAATTTGCCATCTACGCGACATTGTTCGGTGTTACTTCAACCTTTCTGTGCAAAGGTTTCGGAGATATGTTTGTATACATCGCATAAACCCAAGGTCAAAATTATAACATTAGTATTACTTTTCCAGAATTGGTTTAATTCATAAATTACGGGAAGTGCTGCCCGCGTTGTTGTAGACATATTTGTGCTCTTCGTATTAAATTCCTATGAATCAGTTGTAACGCATTAGTAATTTGCTTTAAGTGTTCGAATGCCGTTACGATCTTAAGTCTTCGATGCTCGTAGCTCGACCGGGAGCACGCGTATTTGCCAAATTTTCAAACTCACTTTTCTCAAAAAGAGGGCCATCTATCAAAAAATTTTATTCCATATTTTCCGTGCAGTTTTTCATGTAGAATTACACTTCGCCCGGTTGTACCATCGGTTACGGGACACCCTGTATAGAATGCAAAGACGACAATAACAATTGCTCAAATATAAACTCATGTGTCTGCACATTAGAGTGTTTAAAAGAACCAACTAAAAACGACGCACTTGAGATGCATGTATTAAATACGGAAAGTCAAACTGTTTACTCTGTTTGACAATAAAAAAATAAACGGATCAGTGGCATCTAAGTAGGACTTACTGTTTGCTTGGTTTTTCCATTGATGCAGCAACGGTTAGTACACTCACCTGTAACAGACGAAATGTCAAATGTTACAAAATCGTCGATACGTCAAAGCATTCAATGTTTAGTAGCCAGACAAATTGGTAGTACTAATTTGGCAAAATTATTCCTTTCTTAGACGAATTATTTAGTTGGATAAGCTAGCTTAACTTACAATAGTAGTCATTAAATTTTTAGGGTAATAACAATGCAATTAATACATGGACAATAAGTCCCAATATGATCATAAAAAATTCCAATAAAGTGCAAACGAAAGAAAAGACATACATATACGAATAAGAGGATATTTATTTGAAAGTATTTAGAAATTTGTGAAATAAAACTCAAGAAACAATGCGCGTATTATATTTAGTTAAAATGACAAGAATATGTGGGGTCATCTCTTTAGTTCGTGTGTTTTATTCGGGAAATATATCATTATTAAATATAGAAATAGAAGTAATATCTGGAACCGCAAATTTTTCCCACTAGTATGGACACAACTGATCGTCAGTTTCACATACAGGGTGATTCCGTGACTTTGTATCAAACTCAAATCCATATTTTATTGGTCAGTAGAAGTCAAAAAGTAGAGTACGAAAAAGTTGAAAACTCAACCCTTTCGAAGATATGAACACCGTAAAGTTGAACCAGTCAACGATTCATATCTCCAAACTGGATAACGCGAGAGACACGGTTCTTTTTCTAGAATGTAGGGGAGGGCCGGAGCAATCCGAAAAAAATAAAAACGAACGAAACTTCGGATGTTCATATGTTCGAAAGGATTCAGTCTTCAACTTTTTCGTACTGGAGATTTCGACTTCTACTGACTCATAAAATATGTGATTTGAGTCTAGTGCAAAGTCACTGAATCACCCCGTATAAGGGTAGAATATATTGGGATTATACATAAGTTAAGGGAAGAAAACAATTATTAGCATTTATCATGTTTTGAGAAATCCTTTATTTCCGCCATCAGAAGTTATACATTTTACAGGAAGAAAGAGGATTAATGAACAGGGGAAACATTTTTTTATATAGCACTTTTATTAAACTGTGGCGACTAGCAAGCGACGCAGTTAGCTTGCATCGCCACCACCGAAAAGTTGACAGGTGATTGGGTCCAGCGTACTGTCCCAATTCACTATAAAAGAGGCCCTCCCAGGGCCTGAAATTCATCCGGAGCTCAACTCTCAAGCGATAGACAATATCCAGCGAAGACCTCACGTCGTGCAACCTCAAGCGCATCTTGAGCACACGCCGCACAAAGCTTTCTTCCACGAGTCCGTCGGTCTGCCTAACGCAGGCCACTTCAAACACATCTATCCTTTTCAGGACAAACAAACTTTCAAACCTGGTCCTCCCAAACGCTCGCATCATCCGCAAAACATTTGCCTTCCACACCTTGTCTCCTAAACAGGTTTGCCACTACAGTCAGTACTGAAACTATAGACAGGTTATAAGGAACATCGCACGTATTTGCAGGTATCGTAAGGAAATGTATTGGGTTGTTCGGAAAGTTGTTTCGTTTTTTCCCGACAGAAGACTTGAATGTATTTTCTACCACCCAAATTCAAACATAAGCCGCAAAATTATTATTTCGATCCGGCAATTTTGGCCCCGAAGATGCACCACGTTCTGAACGCCACTAAAGTTGATGAAAACACAATAAAGGTATTGATTGATATAAGTCGTCGAATATCAACCCGTGTAATCGATGAGTGATTTAATTGATCGAAATCAATCGTTCATGGTCATTTGAAACGCCTGAGTTTAAAGGGGACCGTTTTTTTGCGATTTCAGCGGACAACAAAACGATCAATTCTGAAGTGTACTGTCACCAGCTGGACAAAATTAATGGTTCACTTAAACCGAAGAGAACACCATATTTTCCAGTTCTGGCACCTTCTGATTATTACTTGTTTCGGTTACTACAAAATTTTTTAGATGGTAAAGTTTTTACTTCAAATGAGGAGGTTAAGAATCACCTGGATCAGTTTTTTGCCAGCAAAAACCAAACACTTTAAGAGCGTGAAATTGTGCTACTGCCAGAAAGATGGCAAAAGGTATTGCACCAGAATGAACAATGAATAATTTAATAAAATATTTAATTGCGACAAAAAAAACGTCTTTCATTCTGATGAAAAGAAAACGAAACAACTTTCCGAACGACCTAATAGATGCAGAAAGAGGGCGGGAATGCCTCAAAGGGATAAAGAGAATTAAGAATATGAAATAAAAATGGTTCAGCAGATCCATTCAAATTATGAGGACTAAGCTGTGTATCAACTACAAAAAAATTATGTTTGAAATGGTGACACCTTTCTTCCAGTTAGCTGACACGAAAGAAATCACAGTTTCATTCGAATTCCATTCCATCAACTTAACACATCGAAGCCAAAGATGCTGCGTTGATATCCTTCCTGAAAAATATGCTTATTGTAACTACATGAGGTTAGCGTACTGTGTGCATCCTTAAAGGTCTTTAGTATCTGTTGAGGCCTAACCACCTCATACAGGCAGCTATTCGGCGCGGTTTATGACAGCAATCGAAGGATAAACTAGACAATATAGCCATAGTCAATCAGCTAATACTCAGTACCATTCGAGGCTGAAATCATTCCAATAATGTCATAAACCGCGCGGAATCCCTAGTACCGTCATAACCTCGGGCTGCAGGTACCGGTTTACCTACAATGTTTAAATTTTAGGGCCTCGCGCTACGTGACCTACTGGCCCAATATATTAAGTAACAAGAAAACATGCATATAAACATCAGTATTAAGATGTTCTAGGTAAGGCACGACGTGTAATGTGATGTGAGATAAATTGTCACAATACGAACAGTTTTATGAAGGTGCCAACCATTATAATATCTCTATAAAAACTGATGATCTAGCGTAAGAATACACACTGCAGGCTTGATGAAAGCGCAAAATATTAAGATGTTACCAAAACTATGAAGCAACTAAAGTTTGACCCAGCAAATGTTAAAACCATAAGTTAGTATAGAGGGTAAAGCAATAATTAGGACGAATTGGAATATATTCGTCAATTTTGAAGATACGCTATGTCTGCTCAGAGCAAAACTGTATGGTTCAAAGGGACTGGTAGGGTGGTGATATGGTGATGTTCTTGCAATGGGGTAGTTTTTAGTTACTGTTATTAACGTAATTTTCATAAATGGATGAGCTCCTGATGGATGACTACTTCATGTTCGGTACAACTTCTACCACAAGTATAAGCGCAAAGTACAAGTAGAGGTGTGTCAGGCTTTAACCTAAATATTGAACATAAAAGCGTTGTAAAATGAATGTTTTCAAAACATGTATAAAAATCGCTTTCGACCCCGAACAAAATAAGGAGCAGCGACAAGTTACAATTTATTAGTCGTAAGTCTCAATCTCGTTTTTTTGTCCCGATGAAGAATTTGGATAAAAATGTCTATTTAGCTTTTTCAGTTGTAAACCGCGATCGTCCCCTTTCCGTTTCCCTCTTAATTTTGGTGAGTAAACGACACACGTGAGCTAATAGGTTTATTAAAATCTTGTTAATTAAAGAATCTCAGTAACAGCGACGTGCCTTTCAGTTTATATCGCTATGGAGAAACAATATAATTTTCGTGTGCACTGAAAAAGCGCTTTTTATATTTTCTTAATAACTTACGAATGAAATTGCAATGCTACTTCCCGACGTCCTGTTCCACGCTTATGAGAATGGGTTAATCGGGAATACCTTTCTGCAATATCCTGCCACATTAATTCCTTCGAGAGACAATACCGACTCACAATCAGACGAGGAAAATGGAGAACCCAGCGGAAAGAAGCATTTGGATGGATGATATTTTTCCGGAGAAATAGCTTTGTGCGATGAAAAGATTTGGAATAAAATTTAACTAGGCTGGTACGGCTGCCTGGGCACGTATTTTGATTTAGTAGTCGTTTGAGAGTTGGCAAGCTCCTTGGAGTTTCGCCAACATTTTCATGCTGCCCCTCTTCCGATTATCCGTCTGAGGCTAGTTCCTCCCCCGTTCCCTCAGTATCAACCCCGGCCTCTCTGCCCCATTCCGTTTTTTTTTGTCATACCGTTGCGATCTTTTCTTTTCTCTCGAATTTTTCTGTCTCTTTTTTGTCTCGTATTTCCACCACAAGCGCTTCGAACCCTAACAAATTTGAAGAGTCGGAACATCGACCAGCGTCAATGGCTTAAAGTGTCACTCTCAGGAGCTTAATGAGACTCAATTCCTGTTTCAGCCCCACTGCTAAAGACCAAAATCATCACACACGGAACGATTGATGTTGTTGACTAAGGAATTTCATTTTTGTCACATATATTTTTAACGCTACCTCTAGGATGTCTTCATTATAACGGGATTACTGTTAAGTCAGTTTTCTACATCGAAGTCACGGTTTAATCTTTTCCTTTGGCTTTTTCTACAGTTTGTTTCATTATTACCCGCCACATTACACGCGAATCATTCGTGTCCCGTTCACTTTCGACTTGAGTTTACAAAACTGCTACATTGTTTAATTATCATTTTTTGTCATGAAGAAATTAAGTAGCAGTTCAAATATTTACGTCATAACGTAAATATGTTTACGTTAAAAAAATTAATATTGAAATTATAAACCCTTGTAATTCCGAAAGGGTTGAGATTTCGCCATTTTGACTCAGGACGTATCGACTTAGATTAGCGCCCAGAATAAGTAGTTGAAGCGACGGGAAGAGCCCCTGACTCAACCTGTATGTTAATACTACAAGTGCAAACGGGTCGGAATATCATACCAAAAATTAAGATCCAATATTTCTTACGAGATTCATATGAAACCAAAGATTATCGGATTACTGTTCATTTAACAACAGTTCCAGTAAATTTATATAAAACTGATTGTTCATATCCTGACTAAAACCAATTGTTATTTAACAAATATCATGGTTATATACATTTTCCGCACGTATAAACGAAAAATTTGTTCTTGCAATTGTTATCTTAAACCAAATATGCGCTTACAATTTAAGCGCATATTAGCCTACCTAGGTTTTCTATCCTAGGAATCGCGTTAAAGAAATATTTCTGATTTCGTTTCCCACCGGATAAGCTTCGTCCAGTTGCATTTATAGTCGCATTAAAGAGTCAAGCTGATCTAGCAATAGCCTGGCAAAGTCGCCTCTTATTTTTCTCGTTTTCGTCGATCGCATTTCCGATCAAAAGATCAGCAAAATGCGGATGCTTTGTGCAGTGAATCTGATTCTTTTAAAATGCAAGGTTCGCGGTCGCTGTTCGCTGGTCGAACCCATTACGTAATAGAACAGAAGAATCGCAGACAATAGCCGGAACGTCGCATCCACCGAGGAAATCTTTCTACGAACAAAGCACATTGACAGGGAGCGATAAATATCACCCGATTTTGTGTACTCGAATTGGCATAGCAGTTCAATCAATAATCTGAATTGGGAATAAAAACAAATATCAGTTTGCAAATCTGAACGTACGGTCAGCTCCAAAATGATAATAATAATTAATTAGTCGACGTTCAGATTGTGGGTCAGAACGGAAATTAATACTGTTGGTACAACAGTAGGACGTACTTATAATAGTAAAACAAAAAAGTATTGCTGTGTTCGTAGCTTTGCATCGAAAACTGTTTGTGTAAACGAATATTACTTTAATATTAAAAGAAATAAAGGTTTCCGTGAAGAACCGCGGAGGAAAAGAACAGAAAAGTAATGAAAACTACACTCGCCAAATTATTATATATAATTATTATATTATATTTCCTTCGAAATGACCCGTTACGTTTAAATCCATTGTACGAGATAATGTTGTTAGAAAAATAATCGACACTAATCATTGATTTCCGCTGACGAACACTCACACTCAGATTGCTATAACGCGATTAAAGTGCAAATGTTAAATTTGGAAAAGAATAACATAATAACATGCAGATACATCTATCTTCCTATGAAATATCCAAAGAAGCAGTAACAGACAAGCAAAAAGCGATTGATTAGCATGGTAAATTTGTAATGCTACGGCTTATCTGACTGCAATATCCCTTTTTGAAAAAATTGTGCAGGTATTAACGACTGAGGAATAATATACGAAACAATGTTATAAACTAGTCTCAATAACAATTTGCTAGACTTCCAAAAGGGAATTGCATAAATACTTAGTGTTATGCTTACTGAACCGGTGGGTAATTGGATCAATAATCCCCAGACACCGACGAAAAATGTGACCGCATTTGGGTGGATCACTGCACTGAATATCTTAAACACCTCATGAACGTTAATAAAGACAGCAGCAAAGAGCACTCGTCTTCATTGCCAGAACAATCTGTCTGATTTCTTGTATGGTATGCGCACTACACAGAGATCTCCGTTGAGCCGCAAAGGACGAGTATGATTACCGACAGCGCAATGGTGGAGGCAACAACGATGCTGCTGGTGCTGCCAACTCTCTACGATAGGGACAACATTCAATAGTGCAGGCGTTCGGTAGTCACTTATTTCGATGGCAGTACTGCTTGAACCATTTATGAACAATGCTGATAAAAGCTTAATCACGATGACGACAGTACAGGAAATAGTGTTAAGGCAAAGCGTGATCAAGGCGCATACGACTGTTTTCGCCTTGTCGTTATGGAGCGGGTAGGTCAGGTTGGCATAAGTGGACTTGCTGAAGTTAGTGTCGCCGTCATCGGACAACGTCGCAAGCTCGCAGAAGCTTACGATTCGTTTTGGAATCGGGCGGCGTTGGGGGGGGGGGGGGGGGGGGGGCGGAAGAGGAGAAAGGCCTAATGGCGTGGCGCGGTGCGGTGTGACGCGACGTGGCACGGCGAATCTCGGTTTTGGCCGGCTTTGTCAAGCGGTCGCTAGAGCGACGGTTACGCGCACGTGCGGATGCGCATGGGAAACGGGGCGTCGGCTGGGGATTCGACCACAGCAGTCTCCCTGACAGGCAGTGCGAGGCTGTCCGCAGTTCGTTACGGAGAAACTGTATATTTGCCCGTCTTGCTACAATTGAAGGTCCAGACTAGGAGTATTTTGATGAAGCGACGTGCACCTTGTACGATCCATAGGCAATCGTTTCAGAACGGCTCGCGACTTTCGTCAGCTCCAGTTGACTGGATCGATCTCAAGTGTTGCGAGTGGGGGTAGAATTGCACTTTTCCTGGGCGCAGAATGAGCTAGGGCTGAACCTAGAATCATTGGGGATCGGGCCAACTCTCTTCTGCCTTCTCGAATACCGTATACAGGAAGCATACTACGCGACTAAAATTATTAACGTAAATTGAGATTATGTACGGCGATCATAGTTCGATTGCCAAAGCTCCAGATAAAAGAAGAATATTTCCAATTAAATAAGATCGTTTCGTTATTGCTATGCTTCATTACGGCTTAAATCTGAACTTTGATAAAACGTATGGGGAAATAACCTAACGGAATGAGAGTGACTTACTAAGATGATTAATTTTTAAACGAAAGATTAGCAAGGCATACCTTCAAAGATTGAAAAGCTTAGTTAACGTAATAATAAGCTTCCTGGTTGAAGAAACAGCATTTTATTCTGGTTTGTTTAGTCAATTTACAAATATTAATATCAACCACTAACGGGGTTTTATTGTGGTAGCTACTCAAGTAGCACAATTGCGATAACTTGACTTTTACTACTATACGTTTGTTACAACATTCAGGTTGGTATAAGTCTGTGCTTCCTTTTGCTGCGGATAAAAGTAAGCCATAGTTAGTGCGAAGATAATTGAAACAAGCAATCTATTCCTCAACCAGACACAGAACAATTGCTGTGTAATGGTGGAACAGTGACTACCCAGATCAACAATTAAGAACTTTGTATGCCCGAACAGATGCTTATGGAATGCTGGATATCGAGTTGTAATACAAAAGTTGAAAGCAGTTTTATGTCTAACAAGAAGTATCATGCACATCCTCGAACGACGTAATATGCTAAGATTATACGGGGAGATCTTGCAGCGTCCAGACATCAAGCCGTACCGCACATCAAACGTTGCGGCAATATGCAACTTGAATTCTTTTTAAATTAAAGGGGACGTTTTGCGCTTTCAAATGCTGGAAGCGGCGTGGTAATAAACAATTTGGGAAAATCCATAGCGCTTGATGAACTTTGCAAATTTTTGCAAGAAAAACATGTCCTCACTTTTTATGCGCTAGAAGAGCCGTGATGCGCGTAATCGAAATTCTAAGTAGGCCGTTTTAAAGTACAGGCTTCAAGCTTTAATTTTTAAAAAAAATCATATTTTTACGATTTTTTTGACAAAGTTACAGCTGTTCAAACTTCGATGATTTTTCGCCTGCTGGAAAGTGATGCATTAATTTTGTGCAGAAGTGTATTTAGATGTTCAATCTGATTCTTCTCATAGTTAAGTGTCTTTCTTGCCGTTTTCTTTGAAGTCTCTGAAGGCCTCTGATTCTTCGTGAACTATGCATTCTAGCGATCAGGGTATCTAACCTCAAACACCATGTTACGTATCTCGTCTTTGTCCAGCCCATTATTCCTTAAAATCTCGCATTTCTACTTCGTATACCACTATGCAATGATTCTTTAATAACAAAATTTAAAGACCAAATTAGTTTAGAAGATGAGAAACATCTTGTGGATGTGTAATGGAAGAAAATGTAAAGTGACTGAAAATGACCGTGCATGATAACTGAAGGTCAACTAAATATTGGTTAATGGGCTAGTCTTGAGCTCAGCTATGCGTCTGGGGTAAAAAAGGCTATGGTTCCATTTAAAAATACCAAGGTCACCTTCACATCTCCGAGGGGCCTCCCCCTAAAAAATAACGAAATCCGCCACTGGATGTCCGCCTTCGAATAGACAATCTTTTGTTTGAACATTTTTTTCGAATAACGTATATTTGCGGAAGTAATCGAAGTGTAACGCTTCTCTTGATAGTTCGCTATCTTTCACCTTCTAATTCATTTGATTTTTTATTTTATTGCTGTTCCCAAAAATACCAAATTTAAATTTGCATTAGTACAACCTCCAGTAATAATCAAATTAACTGCCTCTCTTCTATTTCCTTCTAATCCTGATTTCATAGATTTAAAATTATCTCTTATATCGTTCCGAATGATCCGCACCTGTTCTGAAGCCGTTTTGTACCGTTTGTACTTTCTTTTAATTCTATATAGTTTTATTCTATTAATTCTGCGTGGAACTGAAAATGATCCCAACTATCGTATTGCCGTATTTCTACCATTCGTTGTGAACAGACAGACACATTTAATATTGTATAGCATTTAATTTTAATTTTTACTAGTATCACCCACTATTCTTCGGAAATCCATAATTCTAATAAACTCGCGGTATTAGACTCTTTTACATATAATGAAAAATGCTCTTTTAGAATTTTTCGTTCTCAAGATATTCCAGAAAAGCATTTCTGTTTCTTTAACCACTTTCGTACTCAATATGTTTCTTAGCTTATTTAGAAACCAATATTCGTTTTTCCACTGATATACGGTCAAGTATTTAAATAATTTGCAGCACTGCATATTTCCAATTGTAAGTGTATTGTGGAAATAAAAGAAGCCGGTATAATATTAAGTATGCAAAACAGTTTAATTCTGTTTCAATTGATCGAAATGCTTCCTCATACTTGTTAACCTGTAGCCATTTTATCCACTGCCTTTGTATTTGTATTTGCCTATATTTAATTACTACTTACTTTCCATCCTTTTTTCATTTCTTTTCTAATTTCTTATTTCTTAATTCTGTTTGTACCATTCGTTTTGTCCTTCAGGAGCTATTCTCTGCATACAATTGTTCACTTCTACATGTTGTTTTCTGAGTTGTCATAATTGAATTTTCTCTTTTCAGCTGTCAATATTCTTTAATGAATTTTCATCATTGGTATTCACCAACTTAACGCATTGCGTCATCGCTTTTATTTATAATTGTTCTTCAGAAATGTTCTGACTAACTTTTTCGAACTGCAATTATTACTTTCTAAATCGTTAGGTTAATACTATTTCTATTGTTTTTCCTTGCATATTGGTCCTGCATTCTTACACATTTTTTTCATTTCAACTAGCCTTCTATCTTCCATCCTAATGTTTTTCATTAATTTCGTTCTTTATGACCTTAGCCAGCCCATTGTCAAATTCCACGGGTTTCTACCTGTTTTCTCCAGCCTTTGTTAAATTTTCTTTCTTTCCATTATGCAAGTATTCTCTTATCTTTTTCCTTTCTGTTTCAAAATTTTCTTTTATTTTCACTACATCTTCTTCTGTTTTTTCTGTCGCTAAGCATACTATTTGCTTAACTTCACCTTCAAGCATTTCGAAATCTTTCCTTATCGTTCTATTGTCTTTTATGTAGAGGCCAGGGAGCGATTTTGCAAGATTTACGATTACGGTGAAAACTGGTTATTAATAAGCACTCATGGGTTGGCACTCAATAATACGTAGACAGCTAATCTTAAAACTATCTCGAATGCGGACAGCTACCATACGATTGTCTATTCGCGACCCTGGACAAGATTTGACTTCACGAGAACAGAGTAGTGTGCTAAAACAAACGCCTGTCGCGCGGTCGATGTTTTTGGGGGGTGGCAATCCCAGGCGCAGATCAGAGCCACAGCCCGCAGGGCCCAGGGATAGGACACAACGCAGCGTCGCGTCGATACGTTTCTGTCGCGAGGAGCTGCTCTCGACAATATAAAGAGAATTAGATAGAAATTAGTCGTTGTTCTAGAATCGTAACATGCATAACTATGTCGTTCATTTAGAAAAGATCTTGAAAATCTTGAACAGTTGCGAAAGAAATGGAAATAAATGAGGAGATAAGTTCATATTATTGATGAATGATGCTTTCACTAAAATAGAAAACCAAGGTCTGTAGTTTTGCTCGCAAAAATAAACAATGCATAAAAATACTTTCGGTGAACAGTAAAGTTAAGCGTAGTTGGATAGCAAACCGGTAGCAAAAGTTTTTTCTACGGGAAAAGATGCGTGACGGTGCGTGCATTCGAAACTTGTTCACTTTGGTATGATTTTATGTTGTGTTATAAGGATACTATACCTGTATATTTGGTAATGCAACAGGTCGTAAATATGTAATCAGTTTTGGTTCTGGAAAAACTTGGCACTCCACGAAATGAAGAAAAGGGTAGAAAACTGTACAAGACGTGAATGGGTCGTAAGTGAAATAAGGATAATTGTGTCTACACCAAGTTCTTCTCCATGACTTATGGAAACGAAACATTGGTAAACTTGTTTGTGTCAATCTGCTACTAATATCTGACGCTTACATTTTTGCCACTTAAGAATTTGCAGATGTAACAACGTCGCTCCAATTGCGAGAACCAGACTATAAACGATTCGCTATCGTTAACAACTTTCTTGGAGGGTGGAGATTGTCTTAAGAAGATCAATCATGTGTTTGTTCTTTTTGTCATTTCGCAATCCATACTTGGCTGTTCTTTTAGTGAAAATTTTTATTTCAAACGTTTGAACTCACTTCGGAGTCCTCTTCAGTGGGGTTACAAGTATTTGTTTCTAATAAATCAATTATATTTAAACATCTGGTTTCGCAATAAAAGAATTACTCGCTCGCTGTGGCTGGAGATCTACTTACGTTGGATTTCTTGATACGAAAAAAGGTTTTACAATTTCCATTTTTAAACTTTGGCATTGATCTGCGAATGGGCAATCCTTGTATTTTCCGTGTACGATTCCATGTATGTAGCACATATTCTAGATATTATGTTTCAAAGAGACTGCATATATAACATACAAAGTATGCTGAATAAAGAGTACAAATTCCGTTCTCAAAATTTAATAAATGGAGCAACTTCATTTTTCTAAATGGTAGTGGAAAGTTAACTTTTTAGTGTGCACTAAAGTGCAACGTTATTAATATCATTCTCAGGAGTAAAAATAGAATTCTTTACGCTTCTTTAAATGGTCGGTGATACTAGTTTTCTAGTATTCAAATACTTATGATCAAACAATTAAGAAGTATCCGTTGCTCGAACCAGTCTTCATCGTGCATGGCTACTGATTTATCGTAACCCAAATTCCATTTGATTCTCGATATATATTTCCGGACAAGTATTACGTTGTTCCTAGTTTATTTATAAAAGTGAACATTTAGCTGTATGCTTGTCAAACATTTTACCCTTTTTCAGATTTTCCAGAAGTATCACCAGACGGTTTCCGTAGAAAACTGCGTTTCAGCCCATGTCTCTGTCTCTGTTAGTCGATCCATACAGTATAATAAGAGTTTTCTGATAAAAATGTTATCGAAAAACGGCTTCGTAAAGTGTAAGTAAGGTAAATGGCAAACCCTTCAAACATCTTCGAGGAATAGATATTTCTAACAAAAAAAATATCTAACGATGGAAGAAGTTGAAATAATTATTCAGAATTTGAACAATTTATAGTTCCAACGGCTTTCCAAATGCCAATCGGAAATATCTCTCAAATCACTTAACTTTTCCTTATAACATTAATTCAACAATAATTCAACAATTCTTTAAATATCTCGGATTGGGGCAAATACGGGCAACTTTTTTTTCCTCTTATTTGATATGCTTTCCACTATTGAATGCCGCTGGACGCGTAGCATCGCACCTCATCGCATGATTTTTATTTACTGTTTCTTTTAGCATAAGATATTTTTCTTATAAACGAGAGCGATTGGGTTAAACTTGTTGAAAGGGGGACGCTACCAGTAGTTTTGGACCCTCTGGTCGCTATTTTACGTAAGTAAATTGGTAATAATAGTGCACAAAGTTCTAGGCATTAATTCTAAGCAACAACAGCTGTGGACTATTTTAAGATCATTAATTTTTCTTAAAGTACAACCCGTTATATCAATGCTTTAAATGAGATTAAAAAATCAATCTATGAACAATTATGTGCTGTATTCACTAAAGAACAATCGAGATGTATCAGTTTATAAAATTACAATTCCTCGAAATTTTGAATTATTGCCAGGTTTTCGACGATTATCGCCACTGTGCGTTGTATGAACGAAATAATTTTTACATATCTCTAAAATTAACGAAGATACTTCAATTGTAACACTTGCATAACACTTAAGTGAATCACCCAGTGTAGTCTATACGTCTATACTAATAATTTGAGTTTTTCACATAAGTAAAGCACATGTGACATGCTTGTGTCTGAAAAGCGCGTTAAAAAAACTATAGTTCATTCGTTAATAAATTCTATTGCAGTATGAACCGTTTTACAACATTACCACTGGTAAAAATGCCGCTACTGTCTTGGCAGTAGCAGATATTAATTTTTGTACGTGTCTTTGAACAATATGGAAGCGGCAATGACCTTATTCAATATTAGGGGTATTGCAAATTTATAGACTTTAAAGAAGCATGTAATTTGTAATTTATTCCGTGCAGGACGTACAGTGTTCGATACACAACGAGAGTACAGACAGTAGTAATAGTAAAAAATAATACAACAAGATAAACAATGAACATAAAATAAACGAAAAATAAACAATAAACAAAACAGGACGGTTGATTAGGGAAGCATTCGCTCCCAGAGCACGCGATCAGCCACGCCGTCTGTGGTAACCGTAAACGCACACGAAGCCTTAATCCTCCTCTTTTCGTAGACTGCCTAAGTGTACCTAGTATGTATGTATGTGTTAGTAGACTGCAAGTAGAATCAGCCTTCCCAATACAATCTTCACTTTCTCCTTACTTGTGAATAAACATCCACCTATGCTCGCCAACTTCATAATTACGAGTAGTTTGCATAGCCAAATGTAATAATCTCTAATATTTTATAATATAAAATGTTGAAAAATGCTAATGATCTTTGGCGCTAGAGCAACTCTACAAGTCAAGATAAAAAAAACAGACATGTTGAGGGGCCTCCATTTCCATTTCAAGTTGTTTCGTATGATTTTTCTTTAAAGTGAAAGATTAGCCTTCCAATACGATTTAATTTTAATACCATATTAATACCATATTATTTGGTAAATCGTGTATAGCAGGTCCATACTTAAGAGCAGATCAACTTTTCTGACGGGTACATTCATATTCGTATCAAACCAAATATACTTATTGAATAATATTTTGCAAAGTAATATTGCGTAAGGCCTATAGAATTTATTTCATAATCAATTCTGTGCGCTCGAATTTACAGTGCAAAACACTTTCACCGCATTAGTGTCATTGTATTATTGTACAGTACATATCTGAAATACATATAAAACCGTACTTACTATGCTCAAATCATTATTATTTTCAAATAAGCTTCGTCAACAAAACTATTCGTAATTATTACTATAAATTAATTAGAGATAGCATTCTCTTTTTCTATACTGGTTGTACTTTAAATTTCCGTCTTAATTGTAAATTAAACCCAAGGGATTACGATATAACAAGAAAGTGAAATGCTAGACATCTCAATTTTATTCTAATCTAATTATTGATCCAAATTGACAGCAATCGAGCTCATTAATTTCATTTATGATTAGACTGTTTGCATATGAAGAAATGTTTGTAACATATTATCAACAGCACAAATGAACAGCATAAAATGAATTAAGTACAGTGAAACTTGCGTCACGTGAAATTGATTTAGTATTTCTACACGAAAGCGTATTAATTATAATTTCATAGTTTTTACACTCATTTTTACTAAGGCTAATTCAGGTTTTGTAAAAGCCTGCATTTGATGCGGTGTTACGCCGTGACGAAGAAGGAAGGTTTCTCGAAATGCTTCTCGTTCTTTTGATAATTTCACCGGTTTATTAATGACTGCGTACAAAATTCGGAGTTAAGGATTGTAAAGCATCCGGTAACGTAACTGCCGAAAATCTGTCTTATTCCTTGTCTAACAATTGTAACAGGTATACAGGGTGAGCCACCTAAGCCTTTTATCCGAAATATTTTTGGCAATTTTATAGATAGCCATAAACTGTCTCAATCAAAGTTGCATGGTTCAATGCAGAAAATGCAGAAAAAAAACAATTAATATGTTGTCTGGCTCGCTACACCTTTTTTCGACGAATTCCTCAACAATTAACAAGTGTATGCGTTAGTACACTTCGTACTAACGCTGTTCTTTTTATTATTGATTAAAATGTGTATGACGGCTATAGCCGTCATTTGTCTACATGTCTGACTGAAATAGCCGTCATTTCCGGCAATGGGATATAATACAGTATCGTTTTGCTGTAAGGTGAGGGTAACGGTGAAGTGTCGAGGTGAGTAACACTTTTCGATGGTCAAAAGCGTATAGATGAGTCTGGTTTTCTAGTGCGATTCATCGGTGTGAGTTCGAAAGGGGTTATATGTTGTTTGTGTAGCTGTGTACTCATCCGCGCTGCTTCACTATTTAAATACTGTCGAAGTTCTCAACGCATCGTAACAGTAGTAATACTCGTGGAGATTTGATCTGACTGATTGTACAGGCCTGCCATCAGTACATGACGCTCCATGACTACAGACATATTGAAATTTCTCTCGTTGCATATGTATCATAACTTTTTGATATTTCTCACTACAAAATAATACGTCTATCAGATATCTGTCGAATTATAAAACATTTTATAGCTAAACAGACCCATCTTGCATCTCCCCCTTCCTATATCTCGTAAGGTCGTCCAAATCGGACTAGGTCGTTGCTTACCTGGGACAACACTACCATGCTTCCGGGAAACCACTACCGCCTTCGACACACGCCGACTACCGGTGATCAATCACCAATTTACACATGGCAAAAAATACTCTTAGACTTTTTGCCAAACGCTACCACTCCAACGGCTGCCTCTCTCACACACACATTGTCAGACGTACGATAGCCGTATTCTAAGTAGCATTCACATCAGTCAGTATCTGAAGAACTGTCACTCACTCATTCACAAGTGAACTGCCTATAAGTCTAGACAGGTGTGTACTGTGCACTGATACTATAAGCCACTAGTATTGGCCACTGATCAGAAAGACTTGCTATGATATTGTAAGAATGAAAAAAGTTGAATAATTAAAAGAAAAAAGTTGTAACATTTGCAAATGAAGTCTTAACAATAGCTTAAGTGAATAGCTTAATAGAAGTCTTAACAATAGCTAGAGTAAAGTGTTTCCTCGATGTTAATGCATATGCCGATAAATTTGAACGCTGCTCAATTGTTATATACAACACAGTGCAACGTCGGCTTTAATTGACAGATGGATGCACCTTGTAGTAGGAAATACAATGCACGGGGATATTTATTGTAGCAGGTAATGCCAGTTTATTGGAATGTAAAATGAAACGATTCTGCACCCTCTGCTGATATGCCTGTCTTTCTCCCGCCCGAGTTCATTGGCATCCGGAATACAATAGGGCCTACTTCAGTTTTGCCTCTGGATTAGGGATCAAGAATTTTCGATTGTTAAGAGTGGATTCTCGCCACATGTATTGCATTATTAGGTACTCCTTTCGTATCACAACCTACTTACTCCTACAAGTAGAATATTTCACTATATTTCTGTTATTGTACAGGTACAGTATTTGTAAATTCGAAGGTTATTTACAGTCAATTTAAATTATTGAGCGATATTGTACGTATCAAGCATGTCAATCTAGCTAAGCTAACAATAAGTACTAGCTCTCCTCACGCTTCGCATCGCTAAAAACTTTTTTCAGGGTGGAGACTCTGAATTACAGAATCCAAGTACAGCGGACCAAAGACTGTCTGCGCCCTCTGGAGTATCCTTCGTACTTCTATAGTTATTGGAACAGACACACTGCGCCACCAACATTTTTGGAAACTCAAGAACTGACTGGAAATTAGAAGTACTCACAATTCATATTTCAATCTGAAGACACGAGCAACTCTGTAGTCACGTATTCGGCAATAACCAACTAATATACTAAAAAATACTAAACAAGGCATAGAAACCTTGTCCAAGCTTGTTCAGCAGTCAGTCTATTATCAGGAGTGACCAATAAAGTATTTATTGCTAATGTTTTGTTGTCTCTGTTTTATCATGTTTATCTTCTGGTCATTTCGGTTTACGCCCTGTCCGACAATTAAGCTTACAGCTATAAGTAGTGGTTCCGGAAGCTTAGAATTACGACATTTGTTAGAAATGTAATAAGTACGGATTTCGAAACGTTAATCGATGCGCACAAAGTCGGGTCATGGATCTTTCTGGTGAATTTATTGAAATGTATCGTGCATACGTATGTAGTTTATTCTTATTTATTACTCCTGTATATTATTTTCATACATTTTATCACTCAGAAGCTAAAGTTGATGACTTGTTGATATATGATTTGTTCTGAAGTTATTGTTTACTCACCAACATTAAGAGGGTAAAGGAAAGGAAACGATCGTGGTTTAAGTTGAATCAAAGGACAAATTTGTTATTATTTATCGGGACAAGGCAAAAAGAAGAATTGAACTTACGTCTAAAAGCTTTGTAAGTCTTCGCCACAATTTACAGGTCACTCGCACAGCTAATGATTATCGTCCGGACTACTAAACCTGGAAAACTTCGCACGCACGCACTATTCGCTACAAAGAACCTCAACTCGTCAGATGCCCGGTCTCCTTCACGGATGGCAACGATTCGCGTTTGCCGATTCGCATTTGTTTGAAATTGAGGCTCGCTGTCGCTAAGCAGCAGCGAGAAGCTGCGTGAGGTCTCTCGCGTTCCTGCGAGCGTTTTTTAAACGCAAACAGTTATTTACGATGTTACTACACTCATTGCAAAAATTTATTACTATTTGTACAACCAAACGGGTGACGCTACTGTATCATTTAAACAAAATGTGGCTGATCGATCTCTTTATGACAAACGCGCAATAAAATCATTGTATAACTTGATTAAGAATGTTACGTAACGGTTCACTGAAGCGTAAGTTGTAAAAATGTAATTATTTCGCCACGAAGAGCCGTATAAAGCGTACCAAGTAATAACACCCAGAATGCAGTTGGGTTCAGATAAAGCGGTAAATCTCGAAGACCGCCATACCCGATCAAGAGAATTTTAGAAAGCTTTTCTATTTCCATAGTGGTAGTGACAAGCCCAAATAATTTGAAAAATAATGTTATGCGGGGAACTTCTAATACCTGAAAATGACCTTGAATGACAATTCAAGGGCTATGTGTCTAGCGTAAAAAAAAGTGTTAGTTCCGTTTAAAAACACGACAATGACCTTCAGATCACGGAGGTGCCTCCATCAAAAATTCTTTCCCATCATATACATATAGGTAGAACGAAATACTGGAAAAAATGGAGATTTATGATAATTTTTGCAAAACTATAACGTAGGACATATATACGAAAATAGGCGCAACATACGTGTCCGACGGTGGCACATCTAAATGCAGGACGCATGGTCGGCTTTACTCACCGTTATTAAGGTCTCCGTAAACTTTTATGCGGAACTTCCTCTACAGAAATAGAACCTGTCCGAGAAATCCGCAAACTTTTTTAATCACATTTATACTATCGCATGGACTCCAGAGATAATTAAACCAGGACCACGAACGACCGGACCACCAAGTGCCTCGAGGCTCAACGGACCTGGCGCAAAGCAGCGTGGTGCGGCATGGCGCGCAGTATGGCGCACGGTGGGACGCGACGCATCGTGACGTGATTCAGCCCAAACAAAATGTAGAGGAAGACTTCTCTAACGCATAAATGCCATCTGCTAACGTCAAATATGCTACTTCCGGTCTGTCTACAATTTTTTGTGGTGTCAACGAGCGGCATTTCAGAACATTTCGTAAAACACCTTAACACAGAGCTGAAGATCTTTATAGAATAGTCTTTATAAGCTATTTTGGTATTCCTCTATGTAGCGAAATGTATCAGAAAATTAGAAAGGATTTAAATGTTCATAGACTTCGAATGTGACTTGCATTCTCTGTTTTAGTATTAACATCAATTAACTAAAGCTTTCATTTTGAACAACAGGTTAATGTAAAATGATTTCGAGCACCCCTTGGTACTAATATGTTCGAAGAAGTTGATGAGAAGGTACATTGAATAATTAGTGAAGGTAACGATTTCTGTCTGGCGCTTTTGTTGGCGTATAAAAAAAAAGTTGTCGATTCCTTGCTTCATCCAAGCATTCGAATGAACATGCTGATATGTTAACAGGAAGGCACATATCGTACATTCTCATGATAATATCCGATTTATTCGAAAATTTACGAGCGACACGATAATACACCTATTTGAATGTAAATGAAATGGGTTCCGTCAGATATTCAAGGTGCATTGGGTATACCTGTCGCGCAAGCAGCAGCGAAAAAAGCTCGCGTAAATTTCTGCCGCCTTCTAATTTATCGTAGACCGTGCTTTTATAGGTGTACGAAACTGATACTTTCTATATCAGAGATTGTTTATATTCCCCCATATATCCAGCCGCCTAATAAATTCTATCCGCATGCCGGTATTCTAGAATTCCTCGCAATTTATGAAAGTGATTCGCCGGCAATTTATGGTCTATATTTATAAGTTCCCATTCGGAAGACCTGCCTGTCCGTAGTAACTATAGCCTGCAATTCACACAACCAACATATGGATTGAAATTCATTGTTTCTAGCCGCGCTTTACAATTAAACTCGTTTTGCTTAAGATTCTTTAATCATATACAGAAACGGATGATCAAATTTGCACAAATTTCTACCTTGTATGCAGGGTGATTCAGTGACTCTTTTACCCGTTTCTGCCACGTATTCTAGGCGCCAATCTATGCCGAAAAGTCCTATAGGATAATAACGAAATCTTAACTCTTTCAGAATTACAGGGGTTTGAAATTTCAAGTTTAAAAAAATCATATCTTCCGACGGGATAATGCTAGAGTCACGGGTTTTTTTAGAATGTGTGGGAAAGACCGGAGCAATTTGTAAAAAATAGAAACGATGTAAAAATTATTTTTAATTTTTCTTGTTCGAGCATGCAGTTTCAATGGGAAGTTGTATAACATATGATACCTGAAAAAAATCACAGACATTCTCTGATGTACCCTAATAAATATCCAATCGTTAATAGTTTAATTTTCCTCAAAATATACGGGCGTTTTGACACGAAAATCGAGACCGTTTCTTATTTCCAAAATTTGTATAAATCCTAAGAAGAAGGGTGTTGGTCAGGATCTCAGGCGATTAGGCGTGGCGGTCGCTTCGCCCTTTGGAGATGATCAAAAACCAATGACTACGAGGCAGATTTCGGGCGAGCTTATATACCCAAAAATTTGTCCCAGGAGTGGGGAAAATGCAATGGTTTTCCGTAGAACGAGAAAGTGGAAAGGAATTCGGGATTGGCAGGTGCATCTAACCTGGACCTAGCTTTTCACCTTAGGAGAGGTTGTGGAACGTGGGGGGGGGGGGGGGGGGGTGGTCAGCTCGAAACGCAAGTAGGGCTCAAAAACCCTGTTTCAAGGCACGGAAAACTGACTCTATGTGGCTTGACCTTAGAATGTCCTATAGTACTTTGAAAGAAAAATCGTCTGCAAAAAGTGAGGATATAACAATATGTTAGAATAAATATAATTGATAAAAAATGAAGTCTCCGATTTTGTTTAACAGAAATGGACCGCAACACACTTATGCTTTTTATCCAGAACGCAGTGATTTAATTCTGTTCATATTACTAAAGATCCGATACAGTGGCAACTTATAATAGTCGGAAAGCTAGGATGTAGATCTTGGATATATCATAGACAAAGAGTGGATAGTGAGAGAGATAAAGGGCAGGCAAGGGCACAAGGTAGAGGAAACAGTGTAACAAGACGAGCGGATAGACGAATGAGAGGAGAGTTAGGATGCGCGTGGACGCAAATTGACTTGAACCGCTGGCGGCGGGCACTGTTATGTGCTACACCGCGTTGTGTCGGGTCTATCTATTTAGCGGGGCAACAATGTACGAGGAGTAGCATATGGAGCGTATGAGTCAATTAGCATACAAAACAGTTGTATTTGCGTTGATATTAGACTAGCGGTACAACAGCAAGGCCAAGTGGTACATGACTCTATTTAAGCGTATCTTTCAAAACTGCTGCTTCACTGGCCAACCAGCAAAATGCTGACCACTTTCCAAGCACTGTTTTCATCATCGCTCGATCCATTCTCTCTTCGGTTCTTCTGTATTCTGGCTAGAGAAAAAATATGGTTGCACAGTAATCAATTTGTTCGGGTCTCGTTTTCATTATCCAGTATTTGTAATACGGAAGTGCTAGTTAGAGAAAGCAACAACTATTTATCGAAAATATTTCATTTCGCGTTTATATTTTTCTCGGAATCCGATTTTTCCCCATACCATACTGCTAAGATTCGAGCAATGCTAACTGAATGAAAACTGCTGATCCCTATGTTAATAATTATTTCGAGAATACTCATTATCCGCTCAATTTTAAAGAATCTTGGATGACCTTTAGATTTACTTTATAAGCACCTTCTGCTGAAGTCTTTCGTGAATATCGCTTCGTTAAATTTAAGACCGAATTAAGATGATCTCGAGTTGCCAAGAGCTAACGGAGTTATAAATCTCATAATTGAGGCCTGATTCATAGGAAATCTGTTAATTAGCCGCTACACTCGGTGTGAGCACTGTAGCCTTTGCAGAGTTCGTCAAGTTTGTTCCTTCCTTCAACATTTCTTCCACATGGAAACAGCTTTTGCTTTATACTTTGGGTACTATCTTGGAGTTCATCATCTTGGGGAACTGTGTTACAATAATTATATTCATTATTCATCGAATGAGCCCTTCTTGAGCTAATATCTTTTCATACAAAAATTTGGCTAGCTGTTTTCGGAAGCACTATTTGGATCGGCAGCATAACGCGATCCTTTTCTTTCGCATACAGTGTGAGAGAAGCAAGATCACTTGAGATCGTGAAATGAGATAACGTGTCTACCGCCTTAAATCTGGGGTCGAATAAAACGTAGTGAATTTCGAGTGAAACTAACGACTGTACTGACTGTAACCACCGCCACCGGTAATGGCCACCTATCGAATTACAGAACAATCGGGATGGTAATAAAATACTCTAAAGAGGATGTGCAAAAACGGACCGTTGCGTTGATTCCGTCAAAGTTTAAGTTGCGCCAAATTTCTATAAGAACCATGTACAGTGTCCATGAAATTCCTCGTTGCACGGTATTTCTCTTGGAAATATCCACATTTTCGGTTCGTTCTTTCCTCAGAATTAATTGTTCTTTGTTACGGGCTAGCCGTGCGAGCCCGGTTTTTCCCGGTGTGAAAGAGAAGAACCGAGCTTGCTTACTTCGCAAAAGGTTGTAATGGAGAATCGTAAATAGTCGCTAGGCGCGAATAGGCGAAAATTTGACTGTACGTCCGAAATCCCCCCTTTCGGGAATCGCCGGATGCACAATACTTTCGCCGTGATTCGTCCCAACGTTCGAAATTTACGATCTGTAGGATTTGGAAGTTGGCTAAGGAGAGTATAAGCTTGGGATGTCGCAGACACCCGTAAGGTGAAAACGAGTCTCCAAGACTGACTATACTCGGGTCAGGTACACCTCGAGCGGCTAAGATGTCCTAATTCCTGTGGGTTCTTTTTCCTATGTCGATCTCAGGGTATTAATTAATTAGACAGGTGGCTGGATAAGACTGACGAATGATTTGAGATGCAAACATGACAGCTATATTCTATTCCTTTGGTTACAGAGAATCTCGCTACACTAGTACGATACAACTTGTGTTTAGTGTGAGTAAGATTTGTTACAATACCTGGGTGTTTCATCGTCTGTTTAGCGCACTTTACTTTTAGCTTATGTGGTTTACAAGATGAAGTTATACGAATTACACTGGTTTGCTCGAAAGTGACTATGAACACGATCTCACTCAAGAATATCCCCGTATTCTTGCGTCGATTTGGTGCTTCGAACGTGCTAAGCACGATCTACTACTGACTGACATAGCTTCGCCGTCGGCGAAGCCTGTCGGAGAACTGACTCTGTCGCTTACTATTGCGAACGGTTTATATACTCCAAATTAGGCGAATTAATCGGAAAACGCAGTAGGTTTCTTTGAATTTTTGAAGGGGGACGATATCTTAATGCGAGCTGGAGGCACGTGCATTCTGCGGAAAGCCGCATCTGTATCCGGGCGATGAATACTATCGCGTTGGGGTCACGGAAGGGCAACTAGGCTAGGCGGATTTTAAGGTTCGAGCGTCGGTATACGCGAGTTTGGAAAATTTCTAGGTTCGTCGAAGGAAAAATTCGTGCGTGATTCCACGAACGTAACATCTTATACATTATAATAATTTTGGAGTTTCCGATCATACATCTTTATTACCAACTGGTATGCGGGCAAATTATGAAGTATTGTAAATTGAAATCGCTTAAATAAATAACTGAGTAATTGAATAAATAAAGTCCATTCGTTGATTGGATATCAACGTGATATGTATACAGTAAATAGAATCTAATAAAACGGATCAGAATGATATAATTTCGTAATACCACCAGATAGACTTTGTAACGGAGAAGGATTTATTAACCGAGAATATATTTGATGAATCTGCATTGTCGCAGAATTGAAGAATTGTATATATACATACACCTCATTGTCAGTTAGATAACTAAAATATGGTCGATAATTTATAGAAAAGAGCATACCTCTGTAATTTTGATAATCTTAAAATGTAGTTTGTCACGGTCATTATTCTGAACAACTATTCGCTTTACATGTTACTCTCGGTCGGCATTAGTTTCTGAGATACTCATAAAAATACGTATGCGAAAGTCCACGTTTAGGGTACTCTAGCAATAATGCTGCTAACACTTTCTGTGCGTACAATTGCTAACACTTTAGCAATAATGGGTCATTTTTCTTTTCAAAGACATCAAATACCGAGAAAGAAATGAAAAAAGTGTTTTTCGAAAAAAACATTTTTTCCAGCACGTTTACAATGCTTGATTACCTTAATACATTTTTTCTCGACTTCTTACACAATTGTGTGTCCTTTGCAGGTTAATTTTCGACAAAAAATTTGGAGTCATCAAATACTGTGAAGCTGACGAATCACGGGGTCTCATTTATCCGACAGAATCGTTCACACTCGAGCGTAAGCACAAAAGTAGCGAAAATCCGACTGTGCAACCTCCGCGTGGTACGTTTTGGGTAACACTAATGCCGGCGGTTAATCAGTCACTAGTCAATATTTTCGTAAAAACATTTCATGTCTTTGAAAAGAAAAATTACGCATTATTGCTAAGAAACATTTTAAAGCTGAAAAATTGAATAAAAATCGAAAAATTGCCTGTTACGATGATTTTGGACGAAAACGATAAATTTAAACCTTCGAGGCACTAAGAAAAAATAATCGCCGAACTCTGTAACTTTGAGGGTTTCTTGCGCACACTTTGAGGTTGAAAAATTACCGACAATATCCTTCGTTTATGAGTTATATCCAAAATTATACCAAATTTTCTAAATATCCTTAAATTCGCTAATTTTCAACTTTTCTTCAATCAACATTATCACTTCAAAAAAAATTTTTCTATCAACAGCCACTAATTGCATGTCATAGAGAATGTTTTGCAGTTTTCAAAACCCTGCTTTAATTTTCTGTACTATCATTAGTTCCCGAGTAATTCATTGTCAAAGTCGAAATGGACTTTTTTGGTTTGATCGGCGATAACTCAGCAACGCATTCCTAAAACATAGCGATATGTATAGTCAAATTGAAGGAAATTAAATAGTCTAGAAGACCATTACAATGAAGTTGCGGAAAAAGTTTGTTGCATTCCGTGCATCGATTCAAAGTTGAGCAAAAATTTTCAAAATTTTTTGTTCTTGGTTTTTCGATTATTACTCAAGAACCGCTAACGCTAAAAAAATCCAACCCCAGTTCGAAAAAGTAGAATCTTCAAGCTTTAAATTGCTTTCTTTGGAACCTCGATACGATCATTTTTCACTGAAATACAGCCTTTCAAAACTCAGCGAAAAATTTGGACATTTCTCTTCCCTTAATTTTGGCGAGTAGTGTATAATGTTATTGCAGATTTCATTGTTCAGGTGTATCATTCCAATTTCATTGTATCATTCTGATCTCTGTTATTTGGTTTCGGGGGAAAAGCAAACAAATGGGCCCGACGGTCGTAATCGATCACGGATACGTAATCCCTAATCCTGATGGGCCAACAAAATGACTTGTCACTCCGTAAAATAATATACCGCCAGGATATGTAGATCGAAGAGACACTGTGTGAAGCCAGCTTGGTTGCTGATGGAGTGGAATATCATGAGTAAGCAGAAGGAGCTTGCGATCGACGATGAGATTTAATTTCCAGGAAGAACAAACAATCTGGGTGGTTCAAGAACGCAAGTCATAATCGTGAACTTGTTAAAGCTCCTCCTCAACAAACTATCCAAATATCGCAGGTCTGAATGTAACTCTGTGCAAAACTTTGTTTTTTAGTCGTACTTTAAATGATAACTGGAAACAAAGGAATGTAATAATTTTTGGCTAAATCGCACATATGTAAAAAATAGCTATGCAATTCAATAAATAAAATACAAATAGAATCCAAATACATACGTAGCACACAAAATTGAAGCCATTCTGTTTAAATGTCTGTTCTGTACATGCAAACTTAATTGCAGATTGAAAATGAAGAAACGAAATGAACTGACTAGCAAATAAAGCTAATTTCTTTTACCAATGGCAAGGAAGTGTACAGAATTTGCAGACTGCCAATGTAATAAGATTAGTTCGAATGGCAGGTTTCGATTGACGCAATGAGAAATGAGAGAATTGCCAACTCTAACAGGGTATTAGAATCAGCAGCTGTAACTGGCAAGGTGGAGTTCGAATCACTTAACTAATCACACTAGTCAATCAGCTCGCCAGGTCAGCCAAACGGGACGTTGCTCCGCCGTTTATCAGCCTCTTTCGCACAAAGTCCCTATGTAATTTCCGAGGGCATGTACTGGTGTCGTATCGAATGGTGTCGGGTTCCATCGGGTCGCATCGACTCGGCTCAATTAACAGATCATTCGGGTCTTTCTCCTTTTTCGCGTCATTTTGCTAGATGCGTGTTTTGTGTGGTAACGTGTATTGTGCGTCTTAATATTGTGTATATGTAACGTATATGCGACTCTAACAATAAGTTAAAACTACTGCGAAATTGTATCAGTTGTTTTAAATCTTGCAAAAATAAACTATTTCGCCTCGGAGGGTCTGACTGGAACTAATTAAATTTATTGGATTACTCATACAACAAAGCAGAGAGAGAGAGAGAGAGAGAGAGAGAGAGAGAGAGAGAGAGAGAGAGAGAGAGAGAGAGAGAGAGAGAGAGAGAGAGAGAGAGAGAGAGAGAATATTGTATGATTTCATGAATTGAATGAATCAAAAATTCCTCTACCGGAGAACTTTAATGAGTTGCAAGAGAGATTGTTTTCACAATTCTCGCTACTTTAATATTTCCTGCGCGAGCAACCAGGTTTAGCTTTTAATTTGCGTCGGGGAATTCATTTGAATTTATGAGCTCACTGCAATTTCGTCAAGAAAAAAGAACGGCACTATAATGGCCGAACGCGGCTACTGGACGATTGGAGCCGCGAGTGAGAATGCGAGACACATTCACAGGTCGCAAAGAGATGGACGTTGACAACATTGACCAAAACTTGCGAATGCTAGAAGGATTAAGTACACACTGAATATATGCAATAACTGAACACATTTGTACCTATAAATTCTCTTACCAACATTTCGGCGCATTAAAATGCTACCAATTCTGACATTCCAAATTATCACAAATATCAGTTTGCTCTACGGTACCGAATTACAAGTTGGATAAACATTTTCAAATGCCTATATAAGCAAAATAAAATATATTCGCAATTATTGCAAAATTCGGGTATAACAGAAATTGGCTCGTTGATATGTTGATGTAACGAAACCGATTAGAATCGATAGACAACTAGCGAGAATTGAACTTCATGACGGAAATCCAATGTCTTCCAGCGTCTTTCAGTTTAAGCGAGCAAAAAGAATGCAAGGTATATTACGAAGAGTTCGAGCAATTTGGCACGGGTATAAAAATCCAAGGAAGGGAACACCGATTAACGGAAGAGGTCGCTCAGGGCGTCAGCTTTTATTTTAAAAGAAATCGGTATGGAAATTGAACGGTATAACTGTAATAGAAGAATGTAGGAAAAGGGGTGATGGATGGGGGGGGGGGGGGGGGAGAAGAGTGGGAGTGGAAGTGCGAATGCGAGTGCGCGTATATGTCTGAAAGGCTTTATCAGGCAACATAATTATCAACAGGACTGATGCATATTTCATGGGAGCGGAAACAAGCTTCCAGAGTTACGGCAATCAACGGATCAAATGCACCAATGAATGAATGGGCAAGTGGACGAATGGACGAATGGACCGTATCTTTTAAAATTACCTTCTTGTCTCTTGGCATAGGTGGTTAAATTTGTCTTAACGTCAGCTTTCACAATACGAGAAAAAGTAGGTTCGTCTATTTAAGAAAATACAGACTCACAAAAAACTTAACATTTTTAATGTAACGTAAAAAAATTTGCGCCAAGTATAAGCAGAGTCGTGTGTCAACTAAAAACAGACGTCATGCTGACGTTACAAATAACACATGGTAAATTTCGTAATATTTCTATAAATTCCGACAACGCGCGAAAACTGTTTACATCAAAATTGTATGGTTCGAAGTTTTGTAGGGATATTTTTGCAACTGCATGGTATTAGTTAGTAGTATTAACTTACTTTTTCTTAAATGGATGTATCTATTTTTTGTTCGATATTCCCTAAAGCCGAGGTCAAGCCGATATCAACGCATTATGAACAAAGGTTATTGGGTTAGTTCATCCCCCGGGGCATTGCAATTTTTCCCCTTCAAATATTGACAAAACGATAAGGCTTAGAGAACACTTTATTTTACTAAAGTGAAACTACTTTAAGGAAACTATAGCATGTAACTGAAGAATGTTCAAACAATCAAATATTATTATCTTGTCATTTAAACAATTCTTGTTCAATGATAAAGTCCTATTTTTTTACTTCATCATGGAAAAACAATTGTTTAAATGAAAAGATAAAAATACTTAATTTTGTAAACATTGTTCAGTGGCATGTTGCAGTTTCTTTAAAATAGTTATCTAAGCTTTATTGTTTTGTCAATATCTGAAGAGAAAAATTTGTAACACCCGTGGTAATATAATAACCAAATCACTATTTTTGATATTATCATAGTTTGTTGAATTTGTTGACCTTGACCTAAGCTATCGGAATATCGCATAAAAAATAGCTCCTTATTGATCGTGATTTACTGTTTCTCATGTATCACATAGAAATCTTTCAAACGTCTTAAAAAATAATTCGGAGTGAAAAGGGTTAATAAGTAAAACCGTTTTCGCGTGACATCAAAATTAATGAAAATATCCGAATTCCCCGATATTAATACCTCATCCTCTATGCACATATGGTGCATCGAATCGTAGAGCAGCGTAAGCGAGGAATTGCGATTTCAGTTTCACTGCAGTAAATTAGACAAGACTCAGGTCCGATCAGAACTAAAGCTAGGCAGTTTAACTATTGCTGAAGACCGCTCTACTTAGGAACCTGCGCAGCATTCGTAGATGGCTGTAGGATTCTGGATACGTCTCATTACCAATAAAGTCTAGCGAGCTAAATTGCTATCACTTTACCAAAGCAAGGAATCCTAGATTTCAAATTATTACAAGGAATTTCAAACTTCGAATTATTAGGAAAGACAGTATCACAGACAGTATAATAGTACAATGTATAATGGTACTGGTTTACGCTTAAAGAATTATATTTGTTACTGAAACTTTTACTGATTGTAATTATTCGATACTGTTGTAAATATCAATTGCACCGGATTAGACACATAGACGTCCAGAATGGTCGAACTATGATTTCAAGTTCTTTACCACCGCAACAACAGAATCCTTTCACACTTTTCTCCGAGAATCTGGAATCTCAATCTATGACTCGCTTCCACTGGAAAGTCGCCCTTCCAGCACGCAAGCGCGGCAACTTTTAGCGCTGTACGTGATTTGCAAAACGTCGTATTACATGATTCAAGAATTCCAAAATGAGTTTATATATTATAATATTTATTTAGTGTAAATAATTTTTAAACATACTCCTGATTAGTATACTTGAGCACACTTGATTTAAATGGAAACGAAACCTCGGATGTAAAAATTAACTTTTTAATTTTTTATTCTGATACAATATGCAGACTTGTTCTTGGTAGCAATCCTTTTCTCCTCCATTTAAAAAAAATGTCAATGAATGAATTAAAAAAGGGGTGCTGGTAATATTCGATTCTTTTACGTGATCAATAGTCTACGATATCTACACTTCGCACCAAAATTAAAGGACCACTTCTCTCCGGTCGCAAACTTGTCAATGTTCGCACAGCTGTAACTTTGTCAAAAAAAATCGTAAAAATATGAATTTTTTTTTAAATTAAAGCTTGAAGCCTCTACTTTGCAACGCACTATTAGAAATTTGATTTGCGTACATTGGGGCTGTGGTAGCACATAAAATATGAAGGCATGTTTTTCTTGCAGAAAATTGCAAAGTTCAACAAGGGTCACGGGGTCGGGTGAATTTTTTTGAAGGACGCCAATTACAGGGTTGTGTAGCCGGAAGCTTTCTCTTTAACTTAAAAAAAAAAAATATGCCGCTACGATTTTTTTATGCACAGTTACAACACTTTTAATGAAAAGTGAGCCGCCGGCATTAGAATAACCCAAAGTACGCCACGAGGAGGTTGCACGGTCGGACTTGTACCCCATATGTATTTGTGTTGTATTTTTGGTGTATGTGTGAATAGAAATGTGTATTTTAAATTCCCCCAAAATTTGATACGGTACTGTATCAATATAAGAGAACGATGCGAAGAAGTTCTAAGACAACGGGAAGGCAACATACGATTTTAAGTATCACAATTAAGATCCGTACAGCATCCATCAAAACACACACTACACTTAAAATACACATTTTTATTCACACATACACCAAAAATACAACACAAATACACATGGGGTACAAGTCCGACCGTGCAATCTCCTCGTGATGTACTTTGGGTTATTCTAATGCCGGCGGCTCACTTTTCATTCAAAGTGTCGTAACTTTGCATAAAAAAATCGTAGCGGCATATTTTTTTTTTAAATTAAAGAGAAAGCTTCAGGCTACACAACCCTGTAATTGGCGTTCTTCAAAAAAATTCACCCGACCCCGTGACCCTTGTTGAACTTTGCAATTTTCTGCAAGAAAAACATGCCCTCATATTTTATGTGCTACCACAGCCCCAATGGACGCAAATCAAATTTCTAATGGTGCGTTGTAAAGTAGACACTTCAAGCTTTAATTTAAAAAAAACTCATATTTTTACGATTTTTTTTGACAAAGTTACAGCTGTGCGAACATTGACAAGTTAGCGACCGGAGAGAAGTGGTCCTTTAATTTCGGTGCGAAGTGTATTCGACAATACTTAAATAACGTAATCGTGGATTGTGTACCAGTATTTAAAAAATACTGATATTTTTAAAGAAACCACTGCAACTGGGTTCCGTTTCAATTACTGTGTGGAAAAAAAATTTTTACGAGAACGGAACGACGTTGCAATTCATCTTTCATAAGGTCGATATGATTTACTGGAAGCATAAATCACTTCAGTATTTGCAGTGATTTAGTACTTATAAGAGTTTCGGTTGAAGCGGTGATTGAGCGGTAAACTTGGTATTTAATTTCAAACACGGTGAAATTATTTTCATGCAATGAACCACGAGAAATACTATAGTTTCGGTTGTTCCGCTTTAAATCTTGAGGCCATAATCGGAAAAACGTAGTAGAATCTTTAACACATTTCTACTTACACAATAGCATGTAATTCAGGTCGATTTTAACTGTATCACTACTAATTCCAAACGTGATTCCGAAAACCCCCAAAGTGATCAGGAAAAGATTGAAATTCTGTGAAAAATGTTCCTGTACTGGTTTCCGTACACTCACTATGCTTTTTTAAAGATACTAGGGAAGAATCGAAATGATCCTAAACTGAATGTAAGATCCGTTTTGCTGATGCAATAAATTATTTGTAAACTTTAATGTGTTCCTAGCAGGTTTTCTACTATAGAAAATTGTAACACAGAATGATTGGATTAAGTAATCTTGTACATACAGAGTGAGCCACCTAAGACTTTCACCTCAAACATTTTCGTCAATTTTATAGATAGCCGTTAACTCTTTAACTCAGAATTGCATAGTTTGGAGAGCCTTGTAGGATGACACTGTGGGGATGTCGTTACAATGGGGTCGTTTTAAGTTATTACCGTTAACTTAATTTTCCTAAATGGATATAAGTACTTATTTTCGATTTTACTTTATTAACGAATTTACTTTTCTGAAAACTCTTCTCTATTAAATGGCATTGTAATCAGGCTTACTGAATTCGTCTTATCCTCCTCTATCAAATTGCGAATTATAAATTATTAATTTAGCGAAAAAAGTTTCTCATGTCCGTATATGATTTATATAAATTAATTTCATTTAAATTTTCACAACGGTATTGAAAAGAATGGTTCATATTATGCAAAGTTTTTCTAACAAATTTGTTCCTAGACTGCGCAGTTATTCTGTTATTCAAGGGGGTAGTTTTCGGCACTTGTTTGGGAGGGTTCTAAAATTACCTTATGATGCACATAGTTGGATCTGTCTTGCGATCCTGCATCATGATGCAATAAAACACACAGGTGTTGCTTGTTAAAAAATATAATGCTTTAAAAAAAGTGTACAAAAGGAAATGTAATTGAAAAAAAATTGGGAGAGACGAACGGACCATTCATACTGTGCAAGTTATGTTTACCAAAATTTTCTCCAAACTCGAATAACTTATAGTTTACAAGTTATTCGAATTACAAAATCTCAACCCCTCGGAGGATGAACCGCCTCCAATCACCTTTTCACATAACTCGTAAAATTCGCTTTGTCCTCAGTTGTCAGAATACCCCCCAAAAATCTGTAGACTTATTCAAGAAAATTAAGTTAACATTAATAATTAAAAACCACCCCATTGTAAAAACATCCCCATACCGCAATCCTATAAGCTCCTTGGAACCATGAACCTCATACCAACGATAAGAACCAGAAATTTTTAGCCGTGTGGTTACTAGGAGCTATTCCGTGAAGTGGGTTGAAGTAGGACGATTGGCGAACCATAGAATTTTTTGGTAGAGAACCCCAAATGAGGCAATATCGTGAGGTACTTTGTTCAGAGAACTGTAATCGATGCCTGACTAGAATGAATATTTTCTATGACCGCAACCCACAAAGAAGTTGTGAATTGTCAAAGAACAGGTGGACATTGCGCTAGCTAGACAGGTAGGGAGTGAACATGTCAGCCAGGAAACAAGATGTGCGATTCGGAGATAGTTTATTCCATGGGCCAATATATCAGTCCGGTAGCAGTAGCAGTAGCAATAGCAGTAGCAGTAACAGTAGCAGTTGCAGTTGCAGTTGCAGTTGCAGTTGCAGTTGCAGTTGCAGTTGCAGTTGCAGTAGCAGTAGCAGTAGCAATAGCAGTAGCAGTAGCAGTAGCAGTGACAGTGGCAATGGCAGAACCAGCAATAACAGTAACAGTAGCAGTAGCAGCAGTTGGAATAGCTGGGTAGAGAGACCGTCAAGCAGCACGAGTCAGGAGTAGAGGAAGTAGAGACAGGTAGGCAGGCAGCAGACAGACTAGCTGCCTGGCAAGCAGGCTAGTTGGGTGTGGGTGGCCGATCTGGTTGGAAATGCGGGGGCGGCTGCCGCAACGGAAGGGTAGCGTGCAAGGAAGAGAAATTATGGTAAAACGTGTGCGCGTGTGTGTACGCACGGGGTAGGAGGAGGCGTGCGCACGCGTCGGTATACAAGTACGTAAGAGTGTGTGCACTCACGAAAATGGTAGGTGGGTACAGGGGGAATAGGCCAGGGTTGGTGCGTTCCTTACCAAGGGTCGTGGTACGCTGGCGCAGGTCTGCGCGGGGCGCCGGCGCCATCCCCACCGTCAGCCCTACCCTACCCCAGATGCAGAGCTCGTGCTCAGGCGGGGAAGCGTCGGGACGCTTGCCGTCGGCTGCACAGTGCGGGCCCGGACGCCCACCAAGTAGTACGTCCACGTTCTGGTCGGATTGTGCGTCCCCACTGTCACTGTTCCTTTTCCTTCTCACTGTCACCAGCTCCCTCTCTCCATCTGATTCTGTCTCTTCCATATCCTGCTACAACTCCTTTTCTCTCTCTCTCTTGCTCTCATACAATCTCCACCCCTTATCTCTCCCTTCTCCCACAGGATTCTCCCTCTTCAATCTCTCTCTCTCTCTCTTTCTCTCATTCTTTTTCTCTCTCTCACCCACACATACGCGCGCGCGCACACACACACACACGCGCACACATATATGCGCGCGCGCACTCACACACACGCACAGACCCACACACGCGTGACCCTCCCTCTCCACCCTGCCTATTTCTCTCGCCCGTGAATCTTGCTTTTGCTCTTGCTCAACCCTGTCCTCTTTCTCTCTTTCGCACGCTGGTGTACGGTTATATGGAGGTAGATTTGTGCCTCGGTAAACGCTGCAGCAAAGTGCAGCTGTGGAGAGACATAGTGGCGTGAGCTGTCCGCGGTGGACTCGAGAAAAGAGCAGACGAGCCGCGAGATCTAGTAGTCAAAGCGAGCGCGTGGTCAGACACCAATGGAGTCGACAAGAACGCGTAATTCTGGAGGGTGATCACTAGCAGCCCTACTATAATTCGCGTTAGGCAAGAGTTCTATCCGTTCTAGTCAGATTTGTTAATCGGGTGTAGTCAAGTGTGGAGTGCGAAGTGAGCAATTCGAGCGAAGAGGATAATCTTGCTTACCAGTGTTGAAAGAGACAGTGGGGTAAATTTATAGAAAAAAGGAAAAAGTTAGAACAAGATGGGAAGAGAGGGAGAGAAAAAGGAACAGTGTATCTTAACAAAGAAACCTATGGCCTAGTGCCAGTTAAATTGGGAAAACGTAAATTGGTGACTTTTGAAATGAATTCTTGATCGTTTGATGCGAATCGCATCGAACGACCAGAAACGTGATGTTTCCCGAGGTAGGGTCAATCAAGGGAGTAAGAAGGAGAATGGTATTAGAAAGGTAGACAGTTACAGTTAGAAAGACTCTGAAAACAGTACCAAGGAGATGAATAGCATTTTCTTAATTTCGTGTCGACTTGCCGTTAAGAGTAGCCTGCACTACTTCTCGCGTTGGCGTGAATTTTGAGGTGACTTAAAGGGGCGCAACTGTTGGAACAATCGTTCTACTGCAAGTTCTGTGGATTATAACTACTCAGAGATTAAAAAAATCTCTCTGTTTGTCGACTTGATCGAAAGTATAATGGCTTCCTGTGTTTCACGATGGAGAATAAGGATTGATTTTCGTCTTTGTTGTTGTACCAACAACACCGTATACCGTATCCGAGAAACGTTAAGCGAGCCTTCGAACCATACTACCAACAAAAGGCGCTTGTCGATTTTTCTGTCTACGAAGATGTCAATCATCGACGGATGACGGAAACTAGACCAAATGTTTCAAAAATCGCAACTTTAATACTGTTATTACAGCCAAGAGTGTTTGGGATTTTCCATTGTAATTTATGCAGACCTCTATTTCTGCAGATATCTAAGACCTCGCTGATCTAAGACTTCGGTTAAAGTGTAAAAAGTTCTGAAAATCCTCTAGCAAGAATATTGCGAGAGTAAGCTGCTTTTACGATTTTGGACGTCAGTGCAATTGTCTCAATGAGGTTCTTCTTGAGAAAATGAATTCGTTCTATCAATATCTCTTTGAAAATTTCTTACCAAATCTGTAAAAAATTTCATTGAAAACTTTCATCGTTTTCGGTTTAGTTCAGATGAGTAAACTGCTTGTGAATTGGTAAAATAATTGGTCTACAGTGTTTTCGCAAATGCGGAGTGTATTGTAACTCATGATATCAGGTTGTATAACACTTCAATATTTTCATATTATCCAAGACAGTGTATTAACATTTGTTCGTGAGATATCGAAAAAATCGTTTTAGCAAAAGATTTTCTCTTGAACTAATTGTAAGTTCCTAGAAGTAAAAGATTTTTTGTGTAAATTTAGTAGTACTTCAATATGGGAAGGTCTTCCAAGTTTTTGTACTGTTTATTCGTAAAACTGTGCGTTTTCAATAGAAAACCTTGATTACAATTGTAATTAAAATTGCAATTGTAAACCTCATATTGTAGCGTGAGAAACATTCAATCGCCAGTGTATTATTCTTCTACTTCTCGTCTTTAAAATCTGCATATTCAGAAATCTATTACAGTTCGAATCGCATATTATTTCTATAGTTAGGTATCTGAAACATGTAGGTGGGTTGCTTATTACAGAAGTTTCTTATCTTTAGATGTTGCGCGCATTGTGCCTGTTTAGGGTTGAAGGTGACGGACGATTGTCAGAATTAGCGCAGCCTCTTGACAGTACGTCTAATTTTAAGCCACTTATTTTCGTGCGGTCCAATCCACCGTACTCTTAATCGCCTCGTACCATTGCCGAAAGGATTTACAGAAGTTCAGAAGAATTCACTTCTTTGTATTTTTAGTATCACTAAACACAGTAAAATGTTTGTTGAAAGAAACTGTGCGACGAAATACTCGATATGAAATCGAGTTCCAATCCGATCAGTGACTAACGAAGGCAAAATTTCTAGAGAGTATCCTAAAATGGAAGAATGAATCGATTGATGAAATTAAAAAATTCGGCTGACGGCATTGACCACTGTTCGAACGATCATGGTCAAAGTAATCACGGAGAAAGAGTCGCTCCGGATATAGGCCGAACGATGGATATTACCCTCATCGGTGTCTCTCATTCGCTCTTCTCTTCATTCCGGTACTCACGCACACAACGCAAACATGCACGCATCGTCGTCTGTGATGACAAAAATATCGCCGAAGCCGAGCAACGTGCAAGCCGACGAAGTAGAGGAGCTTGATGTCGTTCAAGAGAATCGGAAATTTCCATACTTCTCTTAGACTATGCTTACTGCAAATACAGCGAGGAAGTTCAGTATAATTACAAACCACGTTAGCATTCGACAACTTGTATTGCAAATTTAAATGGCAGATACGAAATATCTCAATGATAGAATATACGCTAATTGTAAGCAAACTATCCTAAGATATTTTCAAAACCGAAAAGCGCTGTCTATCAATTCGTCACGAAGAAAAGTACCAGGACCTGCAAAGTGAACGAGGATGTTCTTTTAAGTGGAGCGAGTGTCATTGCATAATTCCCTAAAAATACGCGAAAACGGGTATCCGTGAGTTCGCGATTGCGCCGACGGCTAAAATATTCACCGACGGCAATTTCTGCGATACTTGATCTTAGTGTCCGATCCACGAAGATATCCCGTGTCGTTCTGACAGTGAAGTGCCATCACATGGGAAACGTTTCGTATTTGGATCTACGAATAAGAGTTTGTGTTGGTGAATATAAGATATTGAACTTGGTCATTGCGAACAAGTGAAGTCGCCAGAAGGAAGATAAGTGTCAAAGTACAGTGTGTGCTTTTCTACCAGACGGATCCTAATGTTGTTCCGCCAAAATCAGCAGCATTTCCAGGTCTTCCGAACGTACGTAAGTGAAAGAAAAAAAAACTCTTCGTTCTCTTGTCAGTTATCACTCTTTATAAGTGCACTTTTCCTATATTTTTCTTCAAATCTAACTATCAAATGATTTTCGATCCTTGCTTCGCCAGCATTAGAAAATTGTCCTCCACCGTATTTTTCTTCATTGTTCATTTGTCATCGTACGCAGAATACCGTCAAGGAGATCAGTAGGCAAACAGGCGAGTAGACAAGTAGGGGGCAAACAGGCAGGCTGGCAGGCAGGCAGTCGTAGCAAGTCGGCGACAGAAACCGCGTTCGAACGTAGGATATATTTAAACGCGCGCCCGCGTCTCGTGTTACTCGCGCATCATGCCGAGCCGAGAATAGGTACGCGGGAGCTCGCATCATTCCACAAATTATTTCTCCCACTTGGCTATTCGGTGGTAATCCAGAAAAATGCATCGAATTTTATCGCAAAGCGGTTGACTGGTGTAGGTGTTTCATCATTGTGTATCTAGTTATTTTGGATGACACGTGCTAACGATGTGCGGCATGACAAGTCTAAGACCCTGCAATTCTTATGTTAACGTTAATCGATAAAATTGATCGCAAGGATTGGGTTGAGATGCATTCTTACTGTTTTCAACATTTAGCATCCTTTTCCTTTGAGCAGCTCGGCCCATCCTGCGCACAATGACATTCTTAATGATCCGGTGAAAAGCACTAGCACAGTTGTAAGACGCTATTGTGCCTTCTTTCCACTTTAGACTCGTGGAAGTTCATATATATGCGCGCCCTCTAACGCCAGTCCCTTCACTCACCTATTTTACTTATACTTGACTAATCGATTCCTCTTGCTTTGAGGCCAGACTCCTTTAAAACCACTGTCACCTCGATCGAAGAGACTTTCAGCTCTGTCCGACCTGCCGAATTTTTCAAAGCACTCATTCTTACAAGTGGTTAGAGAGAGAAAAATATGATACACGAATAGAATTATGGGCAAAACTTTAATTTTGCATAATTTCTTTATGACGATTCACTTTCATCATTGGCGTATCGGTGAGATACATCATTGAGGACGCCACGCAAAGTTGTCAACACTTACCGAGCTAAAATCGAACTATACTAAAAGTTAGTATGCTCGGAGAAAGTGCTATGCGCAGCATCGTCGCGATGAAAAACCGGCATGCTCAATTCGTGCTGCGCAATCGGCAACGTTTCCATCAGTTGGGCTCAGGGTTGATCAAAGCTTCGCGTTTGTAGTGGCAACGCGATGTCGATGCATTTGTCGATGGTGGTCTTTGGTAATTTTACAGCGAATTTCAACGCGGAAGAGCAGCAGGAAGGATATGAAGCAAAGCACTCGGGGGAGGATGAGAAATCGGGCCAGTGCAAAGCGTAATAATTAGCAACGGAATCAACGACGAGGCTCTTCCTCTCTCTCCAGGTATCGGCTATTACAGATCGGGGAGCACGAAACGTCATCGACAGAATCACTGGGCTGCCAGCTGTGGAATCGACATTTACGGATGGAAAATCGTACCAGGATGGGGGCGGTATAGATAATGTGCATTGATGCTCGAGGTCGTCCGTTTGACTTGACTTGGTTTCTCGCCAGAGAGGACAGAGATTGTAATCAACAACCGTGCAGAGCTGTGTGGTGATGCAGGTCCATACGGTGCCTTGTCTTGCTTTGCCTCCCTTTACCTCGCTTTGCCTAACCCTGCTGTGTCGCATCGAACCATACCGAGCAACATAGTAACCTGCTGTACCGTGTCGTGTCGTGTCGCATCGGTACGTACCATAACGCACCGTGCAATGCCGTAATCCGCTTGGTGAAAATGCGAGCAGAATCCAAGAAGAACTTGACGATAAGCTGAGAACGAGAAACGAATACAAGAGACGCAAAATTCATAATGTTAAGCTTAGCTGGTTGAACACGGGTCAAATATATCGCACGATTGACGCATTTGGTCCCCTTCAACCAGCTGTAGTTGACATTACACTTCAACGCGGACTTCATTACTGCAACGAAGGTTTACCTTGTAAGAATATTACTAGTGTTAAGAGTAACTGACAATGTTGCGATCACCGATAGATAAGCTTTGTATTTGCAAGATGTTCTAGATATCCAATACGATACGTTAGTATAAACGCGTGCGACAAGGAACAGGAAGTGCAATTTAATGTTATCCCTTTATTGGTCCACGGTCGTCCAATATCATTTGTATCGATGAATTATGCTTCTGAAAGGTACTGCTTAGCTTAGAAGAATCCGTATAATAGGAATTCCAGGATAATTGAGAATCTTAACATGTAGGATGTATCTCGTAAACGTGTATCTATCGTGTTAGATATAATATATGGGGTAAATGAAATGGTAATTCCACGTTACAAGTGGTACTCTCGACTGTTATGCGAACATCTCGACAAATTTGGATTCCCAACGCAACACGCAAATTTTCATATTATAGTCTGCCAATTATGTGTGTCGGTCCATAATTTTAAAAGTTTCTTAATGCCAGTAAGATTAAGTACATACAATATTTTAATTCAAATCCACTAACTTAAGTGGGCTACGGACCTCTATAGGCTAATATGAACTTTGCAATTGGGGCAAGATTGCATTTTGTTATTTTTTAAACGTGATGCGTACCTCTGATGTCGCTTGCAGTCCATATTATTATATTGCGTCAATAAGTTAACAAATTTACTGTTACTTATATGTATTTTCGATCAAAATTCCGAGTCTACGGATAAGGTATTTGCGTATAGCTAAATAACTGATGATAGTAAAAACGTAACGTTTCATTGTACTTCTCTGTATCAAAGGCTTATAGCCTTATAAGTATGCACTAAAACTATTTATCAATTAGCGACCTGCTACGAGAGCGATTATTATGTAATTCGTATTTTTGTACTCTTTTTTTAATTTTCTCATCGAATTGCCTTTACCTACTCTACCGAAATTTGCTTGCACCATATTATCCCTTCTGATTTGTAAAATGAACTTCCCCCAGATTCTGGACACAAGAAAATGTGACCTTTCGCGATCACCTTAAGATGGTTCTTCGAGAAAGTCAATTGTCAAGTATACGATTCATTGCGTTAAATTCAACGCCTAACCAATATATTAATCGAAATGAACCTCGAGATATAACTATTCTGTAAAGTGAAGCGAACATAGTAATAATAAAACCAGTCGCTTCATTTGGTAAAAGTTATTTCACTATTATTTAACGTATTATTATCTAACGTGTCTTATTAAACTGTCAGTAACAATTTTGTACAGCCTATCAGTTCTGAGGAACCTGAAAATTGAATGTAAACAAAAATTTGGTCAGGGTATCGAAAAGCAATTAGTCTGTCAATCAATGGATTTTTTGCGATAGAAAACAAGGCCGGATAAATCGAGGTCTCAAAGATAATCTTGTCCGCGCCGTTGTCGCTGTCGGCGTTTTTGGTATTGTTGTTGTCGTTGTTGTTGTTGTTATTGTTGTCGTCGTTGTTGCGCCTCAATGACATGTCTGCCGTGAGTATGACTTAGTTTTTCAACGATTGATCCACTGAATTCGTGTCAAAGGCACTGTAACTTACGATATTACCAGAACCGTATTTTCTGCATTTAACCTGTATTTTCAAGAACGATTCCTTATCAGCGTCTTGTATACAATAGGCACCGTTGTATCGTTCCTTCATTCGATTCCCGCCATTCAGTACTACACTACACTCTTAGGAACGACTTTTTCTTAGAAAACATTGCAGCTTACAAGTGTTGTCATCTCGACCCCTTATAATTTGACAATGAGTGCGGAGAATGCTTCATTTTCAAAAATAGATTTTAAGCCGGGAACAGGATGATTTTTACACGACGTTACCGGACATGTGATTTCTTATGAAAAAGTATAATAATACCTTCAATCCGATAAATTAATTGCTGAATATTGTTTAACTTTTGGTTCTCTAGGAAAAGTAGAGACTTTGGTTCTCGTCTGTGTCATTTACAATGGAATTTGAATCCTACGTAAGCTGAGGTGTCCCGCAATTAACTCATCAAAAACTACTGGATTAGGGCAAATGCAGAGTTGCAGAGAGAGGAAACGAAGGATTGGTCATTTTAGTTGAGAAAGCTACACAGAGGTTGTACCGGGACCCATGCCGGAAATAGACACACAGTCTGGGTCTGGACAAAGTATTTGAGTAACTGCGTGAGATACAAGAGATTGTATGTCAAGGAGCCACGCCTAACACACAAGAAGCATTTCCGGTCTAGACACACGCTTGATTGTTTGCTTGTCTGCCTGTCTGTCTGTGCGCTTGTTTGCAGCCTAGCACAACAGCTCGGGTCTTCAGCTTCGAATCCATTTCCTAAACATCCCTGTATTTACGACTCCCATCTAATCTGTGTGTTGTTCAGAATGAATACTCCACTTACCCGAAGCATCCAAGTGACATTCCAAAATCTGATTAACTTTTTTACTCCGAATGAGCTTCTTGTATGATATTTTTCTCGCAGTGTCTGTTTCAACTGCATCTTTTACCGTTACCATCCTCACTGCCAGCCATGTGTATGCAGCAATGAAGGAGCAACAAGTGAACCTCGTGAGAAACATTAAATCCACGATACTATAAGGTAATTAACATTGTGTTTATAAGGTATTTCGTTATCCTTCTATAAGATTATATAGATATCCCAATAGAGGTCCTTGAAACAGCATGGTAGCCAGCAATGGTTTGTATGGAAGACTTCTCTTTTATAATATCGTCAAGTATCACTGTAAAATTTCATGCGCATAATTAATAACCCCATTAATTAAATCCCAAGGGCAAATAGTTTGAGTCTGAGTCGATGAACAATACGAGAACCACAAATGCAAGCAAAGTTTACGAAGTAAGTGATGATGTAACATTCTTTGAAAAAAGCTGTCGTTTAAAAATGCATGTAACCAATCACTGTTGCCAACAAGGGTTGACTATAACGAGGAACAAAGCTACGGGAAACTAATTACAGGTTTGCTCAAATGTAATTATCCAACACGTTCGCTGAAATGCAGTGATTAAAATGGATTTGTCGAATTAATTAGTTCTTTGGTTTAAATTTTAATGCAAACTTAATACAAACTTCCATTTGCTTCTGATTAATTTTTATTTATTCCTATCGGATGACCCGTATAAGTTCTTTCATTATTGCCAATAAGGATTCTACATTAATCATGGCATTCAATCTACGTATGTACGCAGATTTCCACTACATTCTAAATCATATGCTCCAAGAATGAAGTACTAATTGCAAGCAATACAGATTGGAGTAGTTAAACCAATGTATGCGTCGTACACGTAATTAATCATTGCACTGTTCGGCAGCAAACATCATTTCTTTTGATCACACTTAGTTTTTAGTAAAAATCGATTTTTAAAAAATTGAACTTTTTAATATTGACATAAATTTCCATTGTAATGATTAATATTAGCCAATTTCTGTTTCCCAACAATATTGCAACAGATTCCGATCGAAGAAATTCTATAAATAACTGACTTTTACGAATAAATTAAGGCGTATAAATTGCACAGTATATCTACCTGCAAGACTACATAAAGATTAGTTAACGTTGGCGAGACATGCATTCGTCGCATTTTTTTGATATCTTCTCCAATTTTGCATCGAAATTGAAACATCTTCCTTCGGAGAACCATTTACAACAAATTTAAAATAAAAAAAAGTGAAAATTTTTTATCAGTTCTATCTGGGATATCGACGATCGAAGATACCAATATTTTACATTGTATCAAACGTATACACACGAAATAGCAAAATACATGGATATTCTTCAGTCATACCTCATTATCAGTAACCGTTAAAATGTTATGATTAATTGCAGTACCAATTGATAATGAGCCACATGTAGAATAAAACAGTAAAGTAAAATAAGATCAACAGAAACTAAGAATAAATGAACATTTAAAATGGAATTTCTTTTGGGAATTCATTGTCGAACGTCGGAAGAGGAAGACCCTGAACATATTACGAAACATTATTGAATGAATAAATACATTCTACGTCATTACAGGAGTAAATTATGATACAATCTACAGGATAAATTCATTCATTACATTATTATAATAAATTGCAAGATCTGCGTAACGGTTGGCTATTCTATCAGCGATATTCTGCACTTGCGCCGTGCACTGATCATCTTCAATAAAAAAAAGTACTCGTGCTGGAGTAGACAATCGTGGGTTCTTGCAGTCGACAAATAAATGTTTACATTTTGGAGGCAATTCATAGAGGTCTCGTGCGTTATTCAACAAAGGTTACAGGATGGGGAGAGGGCTGGGGGGGGGGGGGGGAGATCATGGGGCCATGCAAAGTACGTCTCTAAGGATCTTACAATTCAAGTTGGAGGTAATACATATTCATACGACGGTACACCATCATGCATTTCCATAGTAAGATGCTGCAGCTCTTCTCGGCAATACGAACTGAGGCGAATTACTTGCTATTGTCAAGGAACCTGGTTTTGCTGAAAGCAGAAGCGCGTTCGCGACCCACGATCGAGTTTCAATTGGTTAAATACCTTAGAAGTTGTAAACGTGTTCCAGATTTCTAGTGGAAATCGCCATTAGGGCAACTGCCCAGTCAATCCTAGCGGTGCAAATCCATCTCTAGGGTTACGTTACGTTATTTCATGGCCCCAATGGTGCTTTGGATTCTCGAACTGGACACGGAAAAAAACAGGAACTCTCCAATCCTAGCGAAACAATCATGATGCCAAACGGAAGCAACATACCTGGAACCAACTTTGCACTGTTTTGAATTCATCGAAAACTGTATACGTACTGTATAACACAATTCATTTTTTATGTGCTCTTCAGTTACAGGGTATTTCGATGAGTAAATAGTAATAAAAAAAATGTGTGGAGATGAAAGGTGAGTAAATCCTAGAGAAACTTCCGTTTGAATTGGAAAGATTATTTTTCATCAATACTTGGAATTTATTAGCGAGCCGAAAAATCAGATGGTTCGTGTGGTGTTTTTTAGTTTACACTAATGGATTTTGGGCAATCCCTGATAAGGGAACGTATGGATGGGATAGCAAATTGATTCTGAGAAAATTAGATGAAAAGCAGTTGGAATAAATATTTGTCACGTGCATTTTCATTCACAATTGTTCACATTATAGGGCTGACAGCATTTGAGTGGCCACTTTTAGAAACATCTGAACGACTAGATGACTTAAGAAGAAAGTTTAGTTTGCAAATTGCAGATTTTTAGACAATAAATATTTAAGGAAACACGTGGTACTGACGATGAGAACAAATTGTTTATTGAATGAGTTTAGAAGAATTATAATCGTGTTTTTTCGTCATTTCGGACCAAGCATCAAATATTTATAATGTAAACCGCACTCTGCTTGAGGGAAATATTGTGTATGTATCGAAATGTATACATCAACTTACAAGTCTTATCGAAAACTTCGGATCAGTACTGTTTAAATAAGATACTAAAATGTTTACAGTATCAACTACCTTCGACTAATTCAATCTGTAGAAAGCTTCTTTCGATAACTGCAACTGAAATTCCTTTCATTTCGACTAAATAGTAGATCTAAAAATAGTTGATGTTGCTGTAGATTATTAATATCTTCTTTATTTGAAGATAAAGTAGCATGGTTTGAGGAAGCTTCAAATTACCTTCTGTTATACCTCCTTGAATTTCCCTTAACGTAAGTTTTTATAATATCGAAAACAGGTAACTGCACCCAATTTAAAAAATTAAGATTAATAACGAAATATCACTCGTTTGCCAAATGCTGCAAACGCCTTCAAAAACATTATCTTCATCCACGAAGTCCTTTGAAGTCATGCAATTTTGCCTTTAACAGTTTTCAGCAACCTACAAAACTAACGAAAACGTTTCAAGTCAAAGAGTTGGGAAACGCACATTGTATCTTCCGGCCATTGGAAGAAGAGCAGACAGTAAGGTTTAAAAGAGTGTAACTACTTGAAGTATTGTAAACAGAACATTATATCAGCTTGAAGTACGTATACGTAGTTTGGTCCATAGTTTACAGTAAGATAGCCTGACGTAAGGCATAATTAACCTGTAGCTTGGGAAAAGAATATTTTTCTCAACTGTGTATATGATGTTAAAGTAGTTAGTTAAATTAGAAACTCCACAATTTCATCATATAACTTTAAGCCACTTAATCATCCAGTTTTTGAGATATTTTCTCAAACGTGATTTCAACTCTCTGAGGACTGATTTCATCAACTTATAGTGGACCAGTAGTAGTAAAAAAGTATGCGTCAAATATAATTCTGAACTACTTGTCTGATAAATCTTAGAAGAATCGCCGTGTCCTGCTTGTGTGCGTTTCCTTGCAAAATGCAAACGCAGTCACAGACGTTCGTTCATCCATCGTATACTGCTCGTGGCAGTAACCCAAAATCCAAAAACACCAAATTCCGCATAATAAACCGCGTAATAACCTTTGAATAATTGCGGTCACCTGTGAAAGTCACCTATATACATGTACAACGACCACTGCATACTATCGTATTACTAATGCATGACACTTCTGACAAGCGCAATATTGCAACCAGATATTAAGGTGCCTGAAACAATTGACAAATTGATAAAATTAAAAATTAAAGAATGTCGTAAAGTACACAAAGAAAACTGGTTTATTGGTCTTTGTAAAAGATCAATTGAAATTAATTCTACAGCCACAATGCAAATAATTGGTTACTTATTAAGTAAATATTTGTCTCCTTTTATCATTGGCCAATTTACACATACTGAAATTTAGAAACGTTTCTGAATTTTTTCTTCAACTTTGTTCAATGATATTTAATTAGGATTGAAAAAAATACTGCGCACATTCAGCAGTGCAAGCTTTTTTCGAGCCTAAATATAGAATGGTGAAAATCGTACTTACCTTTGGAAACGAAAAGGTGAAACGCTCGATCACATTGGTGCACAGAAACATTATAGGTGGAGAGAAAACTGAGCACAGAGGGTAAAAGAAGTGCAAAAAGCACAAAGGGAACAAAGTGTATTCGCTGGCGTTCACTGCAACAAAGAGGGCCATTCAGTAATAATATCTCGCGACACGGCAATAAAACAGGGAAATGACATAATTTGTGGTGTAGTCGATTAGCAGAAGGGGTACACGCTGGGATGCACGCCGGGGTGCATTCTGGGGTGGACACTAGGGTATACGCTGGGTTGCACGCTGGGGTGCACGCTGGGGTGCATGCTGAGCTGCACGATAGGGTGCACGCTGGGCTGCACACGACCCATACAGGTGGACTCCACTAATAGGTAATTGCGGGATATTAGCTGGACACCCTCTTCAAATCGCAAATACCATCGGTCGCTATCAGAATCACGATCAAACTAATCCAATCGATCTTATCGTTGAAATACATAAAACTCGCCGATATTTTTGCCACAGTATCTCCCACGCAGCTCGATTTTTGTAGAGATCGTTACGAACACTCGCGACCAACGGTTAGCGAGATATGAATCAAGTCAAATGAAATGTTCGAGATACTATCGCACCAGCCAGCCATCATCCATGCTATCCACGTAATCAACCGTTTCCAGCGATGCCTCATAACCGGTTTTATCTTTTACAGATCTTCACCGATTCAGTTTTTTCCCCTCTCTTAATATCTATTTTGTACAAAATTAGTGAATTAGGTGGATACTGAACTGCATGGCAGTCGATGTACCATAATTGATATAAAATTGAAAACTTGTGTGTAAGGATTTTGTCAATTTTTTCATCGTGTACCATCATTACGAGTTTTACTCAAAACAGATTATTTTAAAATAAAGTTCTATTACGTTCAATTAGTGAGTAGTGCTACGTTACGGGAATTTTTATTATCTGTCATTCGGTTACGAAAAAAACTCTGTTTTATATTCATTAACTTTTAGCAGGAAGTGTAATGTGCGACGTGTGAGTAAATTTTGCGACGAATGCACGAAGCGTGCAATTCTGATGATCCAAGCAATTACAATTAGGTAGAGAATTTATTTAACAATGTGCTATAGTGTGCGTTGCCACGAAAGAGAAAACTCGAAAAATACGTGAAAACTGAACATGCCTTATTGTCTGCCACTGATGTTACAAATTCATCGGAATATCTGGAAAAGTTGAAGCAATTTATCACAAAGTTATGAGGATCAATTAAATTAGTCGGTATTCCAATTATATTTCAACTGACGAGACTAAATGTTGGACGAATTAGCAAAAGATTTTAGCGACCTGGCAGAATTTCCGACAAAATTAAATTTTTTACGAGTCAACAAAACTTTTCTCATCTCTTCGCTGAAAGCGGGTTCCACGCTCTAGTCGCGTTTTAACGCGCCACCAGTATCAACACTACCAGTGCCACTACTACTACTACCACTACCGCTACTCACGGTGATCTGCCGTTTCGCCTTTGACGTACATGGGAAAAAGTTTGTTTTCTACAAAAATTCCAAATCCCACGAAAATCGTATTTTAAAGTTGGTTGTGTAGGGAAATATAATTACAATGCAGTTTCACTCTTTGAAGTCACTGCTGCAAATTAACAAGTTTACATGCCGGAGAAAAAACTTGACGAATTTAACGAATTAATTTTATTATTTTTAGAACAATACCGCTCGCAGGAATGTTATGTTACGTTTTTAGAGAACTTCGACATTCAAAGTTACAGCGCAGCTTCCCTTTTTCAGACTGGAGTTACTTTTGTAAAAAGCTCACGCGATTTCGAAGCTCCGTTCAATTATCCAATATACATACTTCCGTTGATATTTTATAAGTTGTGAATCAAAGAAATAAAGGAGAACTTGAGTAATGGAAAACTGTTTTCACTTATGATTAATAAAAGCGTTAAAACCATTAAGAATAGTTCTTGCCAATCGCAAGAGACATTAGTGGGATATCAATGGTAAACACCGAACCTAAATTTCCGAACTATAATTATTCTCGATTAGATAGACGCACAGTGGCGAAAATCGTCCAAAACCTGGCAATAATTCAAAATTTCGAACAATTGTAATTTTAGAAACTAATACATCTCGACTATTTATCAGTAAATACAGTACCTAATTGTTCATGGATTGATTTTTTAATTCCATTTAAAGCATTGATATAACGGGTTGTACTTTAGGAAGAATTAATGGTCTTAAAATATTCCATAGCTGTTGTTGGTTCAGAATTAATGCCTAGAACTTTGTGTACTATTATTATCAATTTAATTACGTAAAATAGCGACTAGAGAGTCCAAAACAGCTGGTAGCGTCCATCTTTCAACAAGTTTAACCAAATCGCTCCTGTTTATAAGAAAAATATCTTATGCTAAAAGAAACAGTAAATAAAAATCGGTAAAAATCGCACGATTTTCTTCTTTCAACAAGTTTAACATCTTTCAACAAGTTTAACCAAATCGCTCCTGTTTATAAGAAAAATATCTTATGCTAAAAGAAACAGTAAATAAAAATCGGTAAAAACCGAATATTTTAAATCGTGCGATTTTTACCGATTTTTATTTACTGTTTCTTTTAGCATAAGATATTTTTCTTATAAACAGGAGCGATTTGGTTAAACTTGTTGAAAGATGGACGCTACCAGTAGTTTTGGACCCTCTGATCGCTATTTTACGTAAGTAAATTGGTAATAATAGTACACAAAGTTCTAGGCATTAATTCTGAGCAACAACAGCTATGGACTATTTTAAGACCATAAATTCTTCTTAAAGTACAACCCGTTATATCAATGCTTTAAATGGAATTAAAAAATCAATGCATGAACAATTAGGTACTGTATTTACTGATAAATAGTCGAGATGTATTAGTTTCTAAAATTACAATTGTTCGAAATTTTGAATTATTGCCGGGTTTTGGACGATTTTCGCCACTGTGAGACGCATCAAAAGTATGCGCACTGCCATCTCTGTGTAAAAGTGATACTGCACGGTCAAAGAAAATTATGGCATAGAAAAATTTTGGTAAAAAATGAACGATATTCGGATAAGCATGACTCAGGGAAAATTCTCGTAAGATTACAAGCTTTTTTAAAATTAGAGGTCGAAGCTCTTTACTTCAATTTACTTCAGTTCACTTCTATTCTCTTCAATTTTCTTCACTTCTCTTCCCTTTTCTTCACTTAAATTCAAAATTTAAATTTGATGTCGTCTTGTCGGAATTTGCAAAATTTGCCAGCATCCATGGATTTTACAGAATTCTTTCGGAAATTTCAATACCGACGATAACGAGTTTAACCCCTTCTCTTTAAACGAAACAAATTTGAGTCGCTACGATTTCTTTACCGCAGTTATCGCATTTCCAATCAGCTTGTTCATTTTTTTGGTCTTGTTCTTTGAAAATTGGCGACATTCGATACTTAATGCAAATGATCACTCACATCATTCATACACAATATTTGGCAAAATTTTCTATGCATTCTGCGTTAAGCAATGTGGAGAAAATATCATGTGAGTTTCGGAAAAGGCGGCTACGAAATATAGGTACTGACAAATTTTTCAAATTTCAAGATGTCAAACATGCCCTCATTGTCAGTTTTAAAGAGTTACACCGCATCGGTAGGGGCACATCACGGTTTAATTAAAGAAAAAAAAACAACTCGTACTATTTCGATGAATTTACCCTGAGTTATCGTCAACCGAATTTGGCTCATTTTGACCGAACCATTTCTATGCTGTAATTTTTCTGTACAGTGTAGTATCAATTACCCAACTCGATTAAATGACATTTTTGAATTTTGTTTCACTTACCATTCTTCTATTAACTCAAACATTTTGCTTTGCACATGAATATAACGTTTGCCAATAACCAAGATAGTTCGTATTACAATGACTTGGTGAGAATTATTACTCACCCATATACCGAGGTACTGACACGTCTTCACGCTAACTTAAGTAAGTCCTGCGATGTTCGACGCTTACTCACCTGGAAAAAATCGGAAACAAACAAATTAGTACTTGTGATGTAGGTTCTAACGGTGAGCTGTAAAAGATCGTAATAATATAACTTTACTGATATCTCCTTATTGATATGCTACATCTTCATTTCCTACTACGAATTCTTACCCCAGTTTTTCCAAGAATTTCCCTGAAAACCGAGTATAAGAACCCTCGAAAAGTAGACCCGACAGCCAGTTCTTAGCCAGACTTCATCGATTAGACATGAGAATACGAGGTTATTCTCGGGGAAGATCGTACTTAGTTACTTTCGACCAAATCTTTGCAAATATTCAGTCCAGTAAAATATACTGTAAATTCAGTACAACGCAAAACAGACGAAGCCTACACAAGGTAAAATTGTAATAAGCGTACTCACACTAAACACTTATTGTAAAACTTGAGATATTAGAATATAGCTATCTTATTTTCATATTTCTTAAAACCACTCTCGTGAATTGAGTTACCACCTGTATTTGCGTAACATCTAAATAGTAGTAGTGCACAGAACCAACGTTACCTGATAGGATATTTAGCCGCTCGAATATTCCTATCCGGGGTAATATAAGTCTTAAAGAGATTTGGATGCCAAATGTGTGTGTCCAGGAGTATCTTTGAGCTGTTACTTTAGCCAATCCTACACCTGCTTCCTTCCTGGAGACTTTCGAATCGACCAGAGTATAGTTAGATTGAGATTGTGCGCCAAGAGATTTCAGAGTCATTTGTGCTCTGAGAAGTATCTGGAGCATATTTAAAGATCGAACCTATACCTCTGGTAGGACTAGTCTTTGGGTTAACACGTCTCGCGAGCCAAGGGAATAGATAGGGTAAACATTTGAAAGAATATAGTTAGAAATTACCCATCTAAAAGACACAGTAACTCTTGGAGAGACTTGGTCGCCGATTGTGCGCCCAGGAGTATCCCCAGTCGTCTCTCTCCCAATCCAACTCGAAATCGAAATCTGAATAATTTGGACCGACGCACAGTGGTCCAGCGACCCCTCAAACCGCGCCATAAATACAAAATTTCATTATAGGCTATTTTCTGTGGGATTACCTACATGAATTGGCGGAAATGATAGAAAAAAGAAAATTTGAAGAATCATTTTCGTTTTATTGAAAAAAAAATGATCGCATATTCTATATGGTAATATTCTAGGCCACATTTTCTGTGCCCCCCCCCCCCCCCCCCCCCCGCTTACCTGAAGGTAATAATCCTGCCATCCTTAATCTGTGAACAGACCCGTTAGGTCCCAATTTCTTAAGTTCAAGAATTATGATAATTATATTGCGTTTTGTGCCCTTTTCTTGTCCGCCAATTAAAAATGAGCAAGTATGAGCGATTGTAGTAACCATAGCCTTCAAGCTTGTATTTTTACCTTCAGAAAATAAACGAGAAGGTGGAACTCGGCGGAACTTTTTTTAAAACTCTAAAAGAAGTTTTATATGGAAAATGCACGGTAGCGATTTCCGAGTCCCAACTTTCGCTAATTGTGTAGGGGTGTGGCTGCAAGGAATCGACCAAAGAAAAGTGATTTTAAGTGGACTGAATATTCCTCTGTCAAGATATAATTATCCCAAAAAATTTGGTAGAACTTGAAATTTCGATATTTGGCGCTGTTTCGAGGGTATCTGGACCACTGTGCGACGAGAAGAATCTGTTTAACGCCTACTAATAATAGGCGTCGCCCAATAATTATTCGCCGAGAGAATTCGGAGCCATCTGTACTGCGAGAAGTATCCGGAGATAAATTAATCTCGGACAGATTCGAACTCGGCGATGATTGTTTGGACTCATTTCCTCTTAAAGGTTTAGGAGCGACCCTGACCGTTTTCCCACTTACCGTATACCTGCGGAGAGAAAACAGGCTCGCACGGCTGACCCGTAACAGATAATAGAGATCAGTCAAGAATTACTTTCAAGTTGGAAACGGAGCGAACTTGCAGATAAGTAGGTTCCCCTGTTTTATTTATGTGTTAATAATCTAATCAATAAACTGAGTTCTATTATTTATAACCAAATATCACCCAAATAGAAAGGACTTCGGACAAAGCGTTATTATGTACCCCCGGTTCGTGAATTAAGCATTCCACTCCATATATTACCATCTACACGCCTCACTTCGCAACAGTTAAGTTCTACTAAACAAATTCCAACACAGTTCTTCAAGTAGTTTAACATAGTGCTCGGCATCAACCGTGGTTCCTTATAGAAATTGCTTCGCTGTCTCTATACTTAATAGATATGCATCAGATGACATTACCTGTGAGAAATTAATTGCTTCATTGTACGGTAATTACTGCTTATCAATTATATTCTTATTCACTTGATCATTACATTCTTGCTATACAGTAACGAAATAGGGTAAATTTATAAATGAAGAATTATGTTTTAGAGATTTAACACTTTTTTCGATCAAGATTCTATAAAGTATACAATATAGTTCACAGAACCTAAGTCGAACAGAACGTCCGACAAAAACGTGACCTCTCAACAAACTAAACCCTTGCTTTCCAAGCAAAATGAGCAAATCTTACAAATTAGCTACTCAAGGTATGCAATAACGAAATAAAAGCTATGATTAAAATGTAATCGCTGAGAAATTTATGAATGCATTGTCCAGTGTCATCTGCATTAGCGTCTGTGTGTATGTATTATTGTGCTGCTTGTTTATGTGTATCAAGTAGATCCATACTGAGTACGGACACATTTCCTAATAGCAATTTTGGTAGTTTTTTCCCGCAGGTTCCGTATCACTTTAGATATCGGACTATAAACATAGTTTTCGAACGAAATTTTTACTGGGGCAGATATTTAGTGATTTTTAAAGCTGATGTTGATGCGAAATCATTCTGGCTAGCTTAAAGTGTACTTTGAATTCTCGAAGGCAGAGCAATCGCGAAAAACGTATTTCAAGATACATTGGTAATATGTCCTAAGGGTGGGAAGTAGTGAAGGGAGTCAATGGGCTGTCTCTGAAGGGGTGGTAGAGGAGACGGGGGACGCGGGGTGGGCGAAAATGCGTCACTCACAGCTGACACCCTGTGTGCTGTGTGCTGGTTCGCTTTCGCTCCTGCGCTCAACCCTCAGCCACCCTGAACACTGCTCGAGCAACCCCTCGCTTAGATTAATGTTTAGCTTTACTTAAAGGTCCCCTCCTTCTTCCGTGCTGCGCTCTTCTCCCGCTAGCCAGATCCGAAACGCAGCCGACGCGACCCTTATCCACAATCCGTCCATCCCAGTTACGTCCCCTTCCTCTCTCGAGAAGTAAAATGCAACCGCATTTTCGCACGTTCACTCGCGTTAGACTTAGGCCCTACTTATGTTGACCTTGTAATTGTTTCACGAGTTTCATTAACTGAGAAATTACGTACATAACATAACAGGTACATTTGTTCAACAAACGTAATCCTTGAATTACAATTCCTTTACTAGTTGTTAGACAGTTACACTGTCCAACAATTTTTGGCTTTTTTTTTTTAATTTTTGATAGCCACTATGTGATTCTTGTAGACTTTAGGAAGTAGATATTGCATAAGTTATACACATTTTATTCGTAAAGATCCATAGAATGCGCTGCCGTAAATAAAGATTGTTTAACGTTAATAGTTTTGTTGCAAATTCGGCCCAAAGTTGAAAAAAGGTGCAAATTTTCAAAATTGATTTTTTCACAAACTGAGAGTGATGGAAAAAAATGAACTTCCGATTCATATTTAGGAGGCCCAAACCTACAAAAATCACATAGTGGCTATCAAACATTTATTTGGCTGTTGGACAGTTTATCTATTGTGAGTTTGACTGGATCCACTGAAGATGTACGGAAGAAACTATTAAACCTTACACCCCCCGTTATTTCAACGGTTTAACATCATGAGCATTAAAGAAGGAAACGCCCTTTTCGCCCAATATACAAGGTGTCTTATTTTAATCCTTACTTTCGATTATTTCGAAAACTGTTGACTTTTCGAAATAACTGTAGAGACAAAAGTTGCTCTGTTTGAAGAGGGACATGCAATGATTGACCGTATTTTTCTTTTGGTGGAGACACCTCCGAGATCTGAAGGTCATTGTTGTTTTTTTAAATGGAACCACTACTTTTTTTATGCCAGACGCTTAGCTTAGCTCAAGACGCGACACACTGACCTAATTTTGGTTGATCTTGTGCCGTCATTTAAGGTAATTTTCAATTATTTAAAGTTTCCATGCATTTACGTCTAACGCGAATATGACTTCAACACGACATGACAAACCGCACAGGTTCATTAACTTGAACGATTTGAGAATGCCCGTAGTTTCCAATGTTTCGGGCCCATTTTCAGGCCAAAAAATTAATTATTTTCATTTTAAGAAACATCATATTCAGACGTAATATTTCCCGTAGAATTCAAATCTGCAATCAAACGTACGGGTTTCCATTTAGAATTTTCAAGTTGGGTCCGATTTGGGACCCTTCTTAGCATTGGGCCCCTCTTCGTGGGATATGCACCAATGGGCTACCGATTGTGGAAAAAGAATAAGAAGAAAATTACAATTTCCAGGGATGTTATCTTTGTAAAAATAAGGACAGAAGACGAGGTGAGAGAGAACCAGCCTCGAAGAGTGAGAGTAATGGAAGAAACAGATGAAAAAATGTCAGAGGACAACGAGGATGGAGAAGCAGATTGCATAGAATCGAAAATAGAAAAATGATGGAGAAGACGAAGAATTTGAGGAAGCAAGGAGTGAAATAACTCCGACAAACGAAACTGCAGATGTGAGACTGTCAAAAAGGCTGATAAGACCCCCGAAGAGGTTAGAGGACTACGCACTGATGACGTACGAAGAAGCTATCAGTGTTGAAGACAGAGAAGAATGGATAAAAGCCATAGAAAGCGAAAAACAGGCGTTGAAAAAGTACGAAATTTGGGAGCTAGTTGATAAAGACAAGGTAAGCCCCAAAAATTGTCTTACCAATAGATGGATATTTAGAATTAAAGACGATGGAAAATACAAGGCAAGATTGGTAATAAGAGGCTGTAAATATAAAGATATATTAAACTACGAGAATACATTTAGCCCCGTAGTTAACCTTTTAGATACGGCAGGATCCTGCGCGTGGCTATTTCTCTGGACGGCAGTGTATGACGTGAACGATGTAAAAACGATACAATACTGCAAAGTGGGACGGGCAATGCCGTTCTGTGCACGAGTAGATTCAAATGAAGTAATTGATGATCCATTACAGCAGCGCGTCGTTCAAAGATAACACCCGCGGAAGGCACTATAGTGGCTCCTCGTTCAGAGAGATGACATCCGCGAAAGCCACTATAGTGGCTCCTCGTTCAGTGAGATGACATACGCGAAAGCCACTATAGTGGCTCCTCGTACCTAAAAGGTTAACAGTGCAGCTTTGAGAATTCTATTTGTCGTGGCAACGCAGAAGGATCTGTGCTACATGAAGTTTGACGTAAAGACAGCATTTCTGTACGCTGACCTGGAGGAAGACGTGTACATGTATTCACCGGAAGGTTACAACCAACAGAAAGGCAAGGTATGTAAACTCAGAAAGGCACTTCACGCTTTAAAACAGGCTCCTAACTGCAGGAATAAAAAGTTCACGGAAACACTGTAGAAATTAGGCCTGAAACAGTTAAAACCAGACAGATGTATCTTTAAAAGTGAAGACTGTAAAGAGTTAATGGCAATACACGTAGATGACGGTATCCTCATGGGAAAAAGAAGAAAGAAGATGAAGGAGCTGCTGAATAAACGTCAACAGATGTTTGAACTAGTCGTAGAAGATAATCCAAAAAATTTCTTAGGTATAGAAATTGAACAAGAACCCAGTAAGATAAAACTGAAGCAAACAGGATACATCAAGAAAATTCTTGGAACTTACCAGATGGAGAATGCTAAGCCGGTGGACTCATCGATGTTGGTGAATAAAGAGGAAAAAGAATTAAAGAAATTGAAGAATTAAAGAAATTAGAAATTCAGAGAAGCAATTGGCAGTTTGTTGTGTCTGTTTCGACCTGCGTAAAGCCGAACAATCGAGAGGACTTCACAACCGGCAGGTTTCGAGAGGACAACAGACGAAGCAGGGAATTATATTTTACAGCATGAGACAATAGCCTTTATTTCGCACCTTCGACTCGAGACCCGGCGATCCACAAACCGGGGATTTCCCGGGGACCGGACACGTGTGCGGACACCGAGTACCTGCAAGGGGGGTACTTCGCCCAGTGGAATTTCCAGGACCAGGGACTCACCACCACCGACGCGGAGCTGCTCCCACTCCGCTTCCAAGGGCGTGTTTCGGACACACGGAGCGGGGGTTGGGCCCATTTCGGGGTGACTCGCTGATTGGAAAAATGAAATGACCAATCAGCGAGTCAAGAAAAACAGCTTCAAGGTGCCAACAGTTTCTTGCGATACAGGAGAGACAATCTGATTCCATCGCCTCAAGGAGACACATCAGAACTCGCGTCAATACACTTTCAACGTTTTTCTTTAGGAGCAATTTTGTAGAGACGAGATTGCTCCTCTGTTCGGCATTCGAGCCGAACAGACTCACCTTTCGGTCATCGCAACAGTTTTCCAAAGTGTTCGGTATCCGAGACGGGCGTCCAATCGGCTCGAGAATTGATCACCGCCACATCAAGGCGATCATTCCGCCCCAAACGGAAAATACCAACATTCGGGTATAACGTCCGTCGCATTGCGAACACCGCAGTTCACTCGGGCATTTCTTCAAGCGTCAACCAGTATAAACCTCCGACGGTTTCCTCGCCGACCAACATACGGGTCTAGGTGGCTCTCCACGATTCACTAAATTCATCGCAATCATACGTAAAAAAAGCCAGTCGTCCAATATTAGTTTGGCGGGCGACAGTTGCCGCCGCGACGCAACAGTGTCTGACAACAAAAACGAGACCAAATATCAACTATGCTGTAGCTTATAGCAACAGGTATATAAATAATCCTACTGATATTAATGTTAATAATGTCAAACGTCTGTTAAAGTATCTCCAAGGCACAAAGGAACTTGGGATAATCTATAAGAAACAAGAAGATGCGATGACACTTGAAGGGTACTGTGATGCCGACTACGCCGGAGACGTGGAGAGGAGAAAAAGCACCACGGGCTACATAATTGAATTCGGCGGAGAACCGATCAGCTGGACGTCGCGGAACCAACCTGTCGTAGCACTTTCAACGACGGAAGCGGAATTCATCGCGGCAGCTGACTGCTGCAAAGAGTTATTATATTATGTGTCTCGTTCTCGATGATAATATATTGTAGTCGTGCTTGCCATATACCTAACTTCACACGTTCAGAGTGATTCCGCTTCTTTCTTAAAATAAAAGAAAGAAATAATGCTCACTTCAGCGTCGCACCCATCGCTCCAGCTGCATATTGTTTCATATTGTTTGATTTCCAATTTTGTGTTCCTTGTGCAGTTTATTATCTAGTTTTACAGAATGCGGGAACACAAAAAACGATCAAGATCCGATCGCATGAAGATCATTGATCAAAACGTAAGAAATTCGATTAATTACCGAAGCAAATTGATAACCTAACAAAGGCTTTCGAGATCCTCGTGGGTGATCGAATGAAACAGACTCCATCAACACCTCCTGGAAGAGAAAATCCTTCGTCAAATGACTCAAGTGGTGAGTTGAAGAAATATTTGTCTGCAGTCTTAGCTTTCCATACGAAAGTTGAGAGACAAAGCCCACACGGCTGCGTCAGCTCATACGACAGTCGAACGACAAAACACGCTCGATCGTGTTAGCCCATACGGCGTCCTTGGATAGTCCTCACGACTATCACGAATTTTTTTCACTACTATATGTTCAATAAGAACCAACAAGCAACCATTCGTGAATCTGAAGAGATTTCAATATTTTCCTTCCTCAGATCATGAAGATTCAGAGGGTGTCCCTGAAAAAGAAAATGCTGCTCCAAATAGTTCAGAAAATGGGGTCCTAAAAGTCCTTGGAAGTGACCGCAGTGATTGCAAATTTGAGGCAATTAAATTTCATACGCAATTACAGAATACGTGGCTGAAATGGAAAAAGGAGGGATTTCCGGAGAAAAATAAGAAAGAAATTCTAGAGTCTTATGCCAGGAAGAGCGACTTTAATGTTGAGGGTCCTGAGTGAACTTAGAACTCGCAGCACTGCTTAAAGAAATCCCTAAAAAGAGGGACGAGCATTTTGTGGAAACTCAAATGGGTGCTGCAGTATCAATGCTGATCGATCCCCCGGAAGATGATTTGGACGAAGACGTTTTTACAGAATATATCAGCCAAGCAGGCCAAATTTTAGTTGACGTGTTTCATCAAGTGTCAGTAGTTAGAAAATCATATATCACTCCACATCTAAAAAAGAGCGTAAAACCAGTGGTAGATACCATGATCGCCGATGAGTGGCTTTATGGCAACAACCTTAAGGAGGCTAAAAAGATCGAGAAGACCTGTGTGGATTTTCAGGAGAAATTTCTAGCAAAACAAAATACGAAATTTTGAAATCAGGGAAATGCCAGAGACCCACCTGCGGGGTATCGTTAGGTGGGTCCTTATCAATGCCATCGACAGATAAAATTGAAACCAAGCACGTACAAAACTGTCCAGAACCCATCTTACCACCGGTCGAAGAGAACAACCTCGACGACGACCCACTCATCATCGAGGAAATAATCCAGGTACACAAACCGGCAGGGCGCCTATGTCAATATGTGGAAAGATGGAAACGTATTACTTCTGACAAGTAGATTTTTAGTTATATTAAAGGATATAAAATTCCTTTTATTCATTATCCAGTATAAAAGATTGTTCCTGAGGAAAAAGTATGGTCAACTAGAGAGGCGGATAAGATTAAATTAGAAATTAATAAGCTTTTAAAAAAGAATGCCATTGAAGAATGTACAAAGTGTCGGGGACAGTTTATATGTTCCTATTTTCTTGTCTCAAAGCCTGATGGCTCAAATAGATTTATTTGTAATCTTAAAAAGTTCAACGAAGTCATAAGCCCTCCACATTTTGAACTAGAAGATGTGCGATCGGCTATAAGCTTTTACTGTCAGAGCAAGACGTTATGGGATCTATAGATCTTACAGATGCATATTTTTCAGTTCCGATTCATGATAATCACAAGAAGTTTCTAAGATTTAAATTTCAAGGGAAATTGTACCAATTTGTTTGTTTACCCTTTGGTTTATACTTAGGTTTTGTTACTGATTCAAATAGTTTTTCTTTAAACCTGACAAAGAAAAAGAAATGCCAGATATTGCAATTGATAAAGAAATTCAAAGTAGCGAAGATGTATAAAATTAGAAAATTTGCCGAGTTTCTGGGAGTTTTAACTTCCGCGTGCCCAGCCGTGGCTTATGGGTTCATCCACTGTAAACGCTTAGAGAGACAGAAATTCTTAGCCTTAAAATTTAACGGTGGAGATTAATGTTAAGAACTTGTATTTTCTTTGTTAGGAGAAAATATACCTACAAAATTCAATATTCCGCGCAGTTACAAAAATATTTCAAATAAGGACTGCTAATCAAGTATAAGTACCATGCCCTGACGTTTCCAGGCTAAATCTTTCGTCATTGCGGAGAGTACCTTCACCGATACTCGAAACAATCGGTATCACTGCCTTGAATAGAATACACTTCTTGGTGGATATAACCACCGGTGAAGAATCGAATTGTTATCCAGATGAATAGGTACTCTGAAGATGCGTGAGTTCATTTTCTTGAATACAGCTTCTACAGGTGTTTTGCTATGGCGAAATAAGTAGACGTGGCCCAATGCAAAGCGATGCAAGCTCTACGGGTCTATGCGTGTCGCATGAGTTGGCAAAGGTGTAAGAGAAATTCTTTTCAATGATGTGTGCGTCATTTATTTTAAAGACGAGGTTAGGGGCAGATTAAAGAACAGGTTGCAGACGCAACGCAGCGCTTCTGCGGTTTACCGTTGCGCGATGATGAAGAGAATGCTCCATTGATGGTGATCCGATAGCCATGCAGGAAAAGATATGCGGGTTTGCCGTAGAGCAATAATGAAAGCAGCTTTTCATTGGGGGAGAACTGTCATTTGAGACACCGACTCGTCTGAGCATAGAACTTTTAGAGAAATACGTCGCTAAATGGATGTTCAAGTCCAGAATGCAAGCGCTCTTTCAACCGATCATCCACCCGTGAGATACGAAAGTCCGTTTAAAGTCGTAACAATTTCAGTACTGAATTCATGGAAATACCTATGCACGAAATACATCAGAAATGTGAGAAAACACTATAACCCAAAGAAGTTTCTTGAGTTCCGTACGAATTTATATTTTACACATGTTTAAGTAGAAACTACATGATCCTACAGTATGAGTAATTTTATCAATGGTTTTAGGGAGCATAACCTCGCACTTTAGGGTGAGTGTGATAATAGTGCTTCAACCGAAAGGGAAAGAAATATCTTAGTGACGGTGAAACTATGTCATTGGTGATAGCAGTCAAAAATAAAATAGGCATATTAATATAACTATGTAGAATAATTAGGTAACTTGTTACAAAAATATGGCGGCGCGGAAAAATTGCTTTGTTAGTTGTATTATTGAATAAAGGTACAGTTGTACTCCTTCGAGATTACGGAGGAGTGTCACAAGTATCAATATTCTGTTTAACAAATTCATCATTAACTAATAAGTATATTGCAGTTTTATGAACATTTTGGATTTTGGTTCATCCTAGATCGTAAAACCGAACTGTGGGTGAACGGTGTCAATGTGAAAAACTGGTTTACATATTTAGAAATCTAGAATTAGATCATTTTTATCAACCAACCTTTTCCGAATAGTTAAAGGATGTGAAGACAAAACGGGGATACCACATTTGGTTACCAACGCGAACAATTGCAGAAACTATGGTAAAACGATCAAAAATTCAGCGATGAAATGTCACCGTTGATCATAATACTTTTTAAAAATATTTATACTACTTTGATATGATATTTATATATGGTTTTTCAGAAATGCCGGCTGAAGTAGTAAACGAAAGAGGTACATTATGAATGCAAAAACGTTGGCTACTCTGTATCTCAACTAGCAATTACGAGAAGGCGTACGTAGTCGTTTTGAAGCTGTTATAGAAACGTATTTTTGTCCAAATCGCCGTTAGGTACAGAGTCTCTTAATTAAAACATTTTAAGACTGTAATATTTTTAAGGCACTAAGGATAATAGAATTCTTTTGACTTTCATTTCTACTACCTTAATTAACTTAGGCTTAAAACCATACAGATGTGTCCGTGTCTCGCATAATAGGAAAACAAGACTTTAAAGGACGCCTATCACAGAGTACCAATTCTACTCTAATTTTGTTCTGCCACAACTCTCTTGAGGGTGGAGATCGGCGGATTAAGAAAAGCAATTAAATGAAAAGTAACAATAAAAACAATCGCCGCTCTCTAGACCATCTGTTGCCTCTGCACTTTTTACCAGAAATGACCCACTGTAATCACTACGGTGTATAAATTAAAAAATTGTAACTGCGAAAAACTCCACTCACGATTGGGCTTTTGAGTATTACACTTTGATCGCGATCGTTTGATTCACACTATCTCGGCCTGAGCAAGATTCCAAATATACAGTCCTCAACTTTACAGCATCTATTCGTGTCATTTTTACTTATTACCAAATCGACACTCTTAACGCAGGAACTCTATTTCTGATAATATTTCGAAAGTAAAATAACTTTATAACTGATCATGTTCCAAAACAAACATTGTCCGCGTTTCCTCCTTTTCTAACAACAAGGCATTATTATTTGCATAATTTCGAATACCTTGCAAAATACTATCTCAATAAATATGAATGATGAGTTGCCTGTGGAATTTTTAAAGCGCCGAAGACTAATACTGTTGCCAAAAACCAAAAAAAATAAGCGCCACTCAGTTATGTATTTACTTGTAAATTTTGGTGAATAACGTGTTATCAATTTGGCGTTTGCCAATTTGTTTGGCGGGATCAATTTATTGTAGTAGAAGCAGTAAATATTTCAAATAAAGGACATGCACGCATTCGTTAATCAATAAACTCAGTTTCGACACTAAACTGTACTCTCTCATTTACAGTCTGGTTACAATGTCCGCGGCGAAGTGAATGTATCTTACTTGGGGCTTACTTGTTGTTTCTTGTTGTTGTTGTTGTTGAATACTCGCCTGGTTAGATGTCGATTCGGTACATACAGTTACATGTACACTACAATTCACTGATTGTGAGAGCAATTTCGCAATGTCAGTAAGCATTACCATTTCTAGGACACTTTGTGACATTTGTATTCGATTCACAGAGCTGAATTATGTACTTAAGAATCATTTCGCAAAAGTTTATGATTCTATTGCAACAGAATAGCGTTAAAAGATCCATTAATCAAGTGCCACTCTGTAAAGTTCTTAATATACTCTACATATATTTTATTTTCGTTTTTATGAATCGATATACTCAACCCATTCTAAACCATAACCATTGATTACGTATTGCGGAAATTGTTTCGGCAAGCAGGGCTCATCAGTCATTCCCAGTCGAAAAAATATCATACATTGCACTGGAATGTCATATACGCTTACGAACTCTCACGCTCTTGGAAAGTTGCAATCAGAGTACCAGAATAGAATATTTTTGTTCTTATACGCATGTTTAAAATTTACAATAAAATTTTCCCGTTCGCGATAGGTTTAAACTCGGCGTTAGAAGAAATCAGTTGCGAAAGTTAAGCCAATACGCGGATTTCAATTAGCTCGACAATAAGGTTGGATCACAACACGTATTGTTCGGCTTGACCAAATTCGGCAGGTGTACAAACTTTCCTGATCGTGTTGATAAACTCGCGGTTTGCGAGTTTAAACTTGTCGATAACTTAAGAGGAGAGAGAGAGAGAGAGAGAACCGATACACCGTGCGACGGAGAACGACGGAGAACGACGGAGCCTGAACGCCGCCTGGCGATCGCCAACGCGTTCGAGCGAGGAAGATCTCGCCGGGAACCTCAGAACGCTACTGATTGTTCGTTGGAATACATCGAACTTAGAATCTATGGCATTTCGTTTGAATACAACCGGATGTCTTATTTCTTCACAGGAGCCCGAAAGGGTTGAGAGTTGGAGTTCAACGCACCTTGAGGAAAGATCTCTGTTTCAGAATTCACGACTGTGGCACATTGGCTAGGATTTCCAACGATAATTCAAGGAGGATCTCCGGCCGCTACCTATCTGCGCGGTTCGTAGCGGTTTAGAACGAGCTTTAGTCGTTGGTTGCAACGCGTGGCTTAGTTGGTGAAACGGGAGTGGATTGGCTCCTCACTCACAACACGACCATCCAAGAAACTGGCGGTTCGACGCCTTCAAAAAGTATTCGTTCACCTCGAAGCCCTACAAAGTTTGAAGTCGAAGCATTGCAACCGCAGTGCAGTCATTGTTCAGTGCGACGGAGCAAAGTATTTCAGAACCTATCCGCGATAATTAGAAGTGGAGTATCCGTAGGAAGACTTTAGGCCGCGACACGCACCCGGACCTCTCGTCGATCTACCATCCAAAGATTCTGGACCGACCTTTAACTCGGCACAGAGTTTAAACGTCCAACGGCAGTATACGGAAATCGTGCTCTACGCTTACACAACAGCGCCCCGCCATACCTGTAACGGTTTGATTGTGTGTCCAGTTCTGTTCCGTCGGTGCACCCAATTTCGTAACGCCAACGCCCATATCCTACCTGATAGGTTTAAAGCGAGCTCGTCATTGTAATCACCCTCGTGGCACGACAGGTTAAAAACAAACCCGGCTCGCACGGTAAACCCGCAACATAGTTAGCGGATTGCAAGATCCTCGCGACAGTCATCTCGCTGTTACAAAGTTCTTGGCCTTCGTTCATTTATCTATATGTACACTGCTCAAAATGGGTATGGCAACAAAAAGTTTTGCCCAAAAATAGGCCAAATTCAATTGCGGATAACTCCGCCAAAAATGATCGAAAAATTACGATTCTTTAAAAAATAAAAGGTTGAAGCCTCTACTTTCGATTACTCTATTTAGAAATTAAATGCGATGCACCTCTGCTGCTCCAGCCCGTTAAAACTGAGGGCATGATTTTGTTGTTGAAATTGACGAAATTCAGCAAAGGTTACGGACTCAGAAAAATCTTTTAGAGCAATTCCGTAAACGGCATAATAAAGCGTGAATCTTCCTCTTTAAAACTAAAAACAATTCAAGTTGCTACGATTTTTCTGTCCGAAGTTATCGCACTTTGATACCACCTTTCCATTTTCGTGGCTATCGTACCGCCGCTGGATGCTTTCGGGAGTTCCCACTGTTGAACTCTTATGTGTGAATGAATGAAGTGAGCCCGAATGATGGCTGCGTATGAGATGAGTGACAAGCCCCGAACGGTGGCTGATGTTGCGTTAAGGCCCGAATGCTGCCCGTGCGCGCTGTGCCCGAACGTTGGCTGAGTGCGGTTATCCCGATGTTGGATACTGAAACGCGGCGATGGTGATTTGCACCGATCAGACGGCCGTCTTGGATACCGAACTTTAAACTTCGTTTCGATTGCCGAACAGAGGAGCAATTCCGTATCGACGAATTGCTCCTTGATGCCAGACTTGTGTGACTGGTTACGGTGACCGATGTTGTTCTCCGCGACGATGGAACAAGAGTGTCGTCTTGATTCCTAGGCTGAGACGCTGTCACCTTCGATTTGCCTTCCTTGATCCGCTGATTGGTCGTTAAGTTGTTCCAATCAGTGGTCACCCCGAAAATGGGCCCAACCCCACTTCGTGTGTCCGGAGCACGGCCTTCTGAAGCGGGGTGGGAGCAGCTTGGCGTCGGTGGTGGTGAGTCCCAATTTCCCCGGTCTTGGGGTTTCCCTCGCAGGTATGCTGCGTTTGGCGCACGTGTTTCGCAGATGGGCTGTGTCTCGAACGATGAATCCAAGTTGAAAGGAGCCATTGTTCGTTGGCTTGACCGTGTCCCTTTCGTCAGGTAGACTCTTCGTGACGACTGTATCGAAACTTAATACGCATAATTTTCCGTCGGACGGAACAATTTACAACGTAATTTATTTGCCATTGACTATTTCAGTTTACATTATTATATTTAATTTTACTTCAATTTTATCTGAATATTGTATTACATTATCTTATTACTTACTCGGTGTAATTTGTCTATCTCGCTACTGCAACTATCCTATCTCCGACCGAATGCACCGTTTACGCATTTTTAGTTCGCCCGCTAGTTGTACATCGACGGAAAACTGCAACTCACAATCAGCATCACTTGTCATCGTCATTGGTGACGATTGCGGAATTGAATATCTCACAAGGTAAGGCCAACGAAAAAAAGGAAACTTCTGAAAGAAGGTAAAGTAAGACACTCAAGAAGGTTTTCGACTGTTGAACGATTGATCATTAGTTCATGTAAAACAGAAGAAATTCATGTGAGCTGGGTTGAGCAGCACTATTAAATTCGTGGTTAGTTTTTGGGTTTGCTCAACGCATTCTAGGAAAATACAGCTGGCCAAATAGGACAATTTAGCAGTAAAATCCGGCAATACGCTGTGTCGAGCGATTTACGGTCGCATAAACACAGAATCCGCGAACGCATGTACCTGATGTAAACGTATGTTGTGCACCGTAATAAATATCTTCTGGAGAAGGAATAATGTTCAGTAAACTCCTAATCCTAGGAATGCTTCAACTATAGTAAACGGAGACATCTGATCGGCGTACATTAAATTTTATAATTTTTGCACATTCATCTACATATACGTAGTTATTGTCTTATTTTTAGCTGAATACAACGACTACATTGAACTACAAACCAGCTCTTTGAAAAACCTGCTCATACTTGCCATCCTAGGAGTCCCTTTCAACCATCCAGCTTTGTCTCGAACGATTTTTTCATTATTTGATTCGAAATTAATGATGATATTTCAACTGTCATACTTAAGTTAATTGGCCTGTACACATGACTATTGCGATATACAGAATTATTCACTTAAATGTTGCACTTGAAATATTTTCCTTAATTTTTCGGACATGAGAAATTCATGATTAAAGCTGTATGGCATGAAGGAGCGCATAAAGTATTTTTCATTCGACATATTTTTTCATTTGACCTCGAGAATGAGTTTTCACAATTTAGCGGGCAAATACTAGGACACCCTGTACATTGTACTGGGGCATGTTATGCTAGCAAAACGTGAGCAAATGTTTTAAGGGGCGAGTATAGTTGGGAACTTAATTCTAAAAACATCGAATTCCCGAGCTTAGGGGCCAAACTGACCACCTGCTCGGACAGTACAGCACGAGTCACCGATAACCTTTCTCGTCAAGCTCGCAACCGGGCCCAGCAGTGCAAAAAGAGGACCCGCCAAACATACCACACGAGGCAGACAACGATGAGGGTAAAAGAGCGAGAGCGAAAGCAGGGCTGCAGACAGAATTAGTATGGGATTAGGCTAACGGAGAAGACCAGGCCCATCCATAAGCACCCTAGAAAGATCATGATATCGAACGGAACGTTTCTATCTATCGTTGAAACCTGAAGCTCATGCGTCTGCAACGGGATCTCTGCGTGCTAGCCTGCAGTATCGCAGCCACTTGGATTCTGATATTTGTTGAGCGCATTTCACGGGGTTATTCCATTATTGCATATTTTGTGGCCAGTAACATGGGAAGTATTATAGGAGTACAATTCGGTTGAGGTTAGCGTTATTCCTGAATTTCATCATTCTATTTCCTATTTTTCGTCCGGCCGATTACTGACCGGTATTGTGAAGGGCTTCGGGAGTTTGCCGAACTTTAGCAGAGGCTCTGACGAACTGAAGGGTGAGGAATTTGGCCTTCGCTCCCCCGAATTTGGAAGGTCACGGCGCAAGCCTTGTTCGCATACTGGCGTTTTTGGAGAACAATTGGTTAGAAAGCCCTTTTCCCATTCGAATTGCTCAACGGAAATCAGGTCAAACAAACATAGACCGCGAGCGACGCAGCTCATGGAAACGGCAGTGTACGATTGGCCGGCCGAGGCGACCACGCTGTTACCACAGGCTGCCGGTTCTTGTCATAGGATCTGTACAACTATTATTCTCGGCACAATATTATTTTGTTAACATCAATTTTGGGTTATGATTATCCATTGTCTCCTGGTCCCTCTGGCCTTTGCCTAAACCATTTTAGAATGGCTAGCTAGTCAGTCTTGGTTCAGTATAGAGTACTATAAACTAGATTCGCTTTAGGACCTAGCGCCTTTCAATTCATCGAATGGCCCCTAGATATCCGAGTGACATTACCCGTTACAGCTCGTACATGTGTATCGTGGAGCGATCGGCCGCTATCTACAGCTTTGTTACTGACAAAAGAGATCAGAACTAGAGGGGAAGAAGCACTTCGACAGTGCCTCCATAATTTTGACTCGCATGTATTTCAAGGTAAAACCGGTGCAACCCGGCCAATGCAAATATGAAACCGCGACAGTGTAATATAACCATGAAGCCGGAAGCGCATTAACTGACATGAATGGGGAGAAGGCGAGAGGATAAGAGAGAGGGAGAGCGCGGGCTCTGCGTGACTGCAGAATAACGGTTAACGGGTGGGCATGTGTCTGGGTATGCATAGCTGCATACTATGCGTGTCGGCAGGTGCGTGCGTGGTCGAACATGAGGTTCGTTTATACGGGGTCGAATGCTCGACCTAGCCGGCTGTCCAACTACAATCTCTCTATCGGAACCAATAGTTTTGACTAAATGCGTCTGCCGAGGTTTCATCGCACCATTTGCAATGTAGTAGTCACACAGGGATGGTAGCGCAGTGTTACGATAACGTAGAAATATGGTAGCCTTCCCCGTTGACCAACTCCGACACCTGTGTCTCCCGAACGCCATCACACCCGACCGATGACGTTCCGATGGGGCATCGATCGCTCCAGCTGTTTTTTTTGCGTTTCCTGACCCGCCAATCTATTTAATTTCGGGTATTTCTGCCCGCGACTACTACTACTCCGGTCGTTAACCGGGTTCTTCACTGAATCGGTTATCTCCCGCTTGTCCATGTACATCTACATGGTGTCTACTGTATACATATGCACAGGGTGAGTCAAGAAGAATGTAAAACACGAATATTTCCGTCAATTTTAAAAATATGGAAGAACAGTCACAGAAAAAGTTGGACGGTTCAGGGGGTCTTGTAGGATGGTGATAAGGGGGTGTTCCAGTTATTAATGTTAGCATAATTTTCTTAAAAATCGGTCTACCTACTTTTTTCGATATTCTGGGAACTGAGCCCGCAACGAATTCAACGAGTTACGTAAAAAGCAATTGGGGGTGGTTCATTCCCTGGGGGTCAAAAAATTTTAACCTTTAAATATCGACAAACCATAAGCTTTAAAGAAACCATTCTGTTGCAAAGGTTCAACTGTTTTATCGAGATTATGATGTGCCGGTAACAAATATTTATACAGTTAAACAATTATATGTTTTTCTTAAACAATGTTGTTTTTTCGAAACGAAAACCAATTTTTTTTATTGCATCATGATGCCGGATCGTAAGACGGATCCAATCATGTGCAACATAAAGGTAGTATTATACCCCACCCTAAAAAGTGTGCAAAATTACCATCTGGAATAACAAATACAGGCGGGTTTACAACAAAAATTTTAGTCACCAAAATTGATCGATACGATTTATACTTTCGAATGGGATTGAAGAAATATTTGCGAGTATCATAATTACCGAGTAATTGACTGAGCCGAGTCGTCCAACTATCCCCGTAACAGTTGTGTCATATCTCTAAAAGTTATGGAAATATATTCGCGTGTTACATTTTTACTGACTCACCTCGTATGTTCTCTACACGTTCTGTATATGTGCTATCGATCTCTATGTGTATCCTGATCCGTATTTGCCTTTCCTGTATTTACCTATTTGCCCGGTCATCTATTGCTACCTGTAATCGTGGTCTATTCATCTTCATCCGGCTATTTATCCAATGGCTGTTCGTCTCGGCTGACCTTTTCTTGGTTTATCTACTGGCAGTGAAGTCATCGTTCACTGTTCCATAGCTCGGACGGTTGCGCGTAAGACACATGTGATCACTGCGGAAATTACCCTGCATTTTTGTCGCGCGGGGAAAATCTTCAAAAGATATCCCACTCCCACTCACAAGATTTCGGAGCGACGTAGGATTCTTACCCGCGAATATTCCCGTGTAATATGTGCGTGCAAAAGGGTTACGAAAATCAAGGCTATAGTATAGGCGTATTGTGCCCTAAACAATATAGTAAATGCCTAATTTTTTCAAGCAGTAATTTTATAATTTTTTAACACAGTTAATATAATAATTCTAAAGAACGAAGATTCAATGGGTATTAATTCAGGAAATTTTGTACATAAACAAATCTTTCGTGAGTCAGGTTATCGAAAGTAACGATAGGCCTAACGTGTAATTGTCGAGGGAGTCGAATAAATCGACAATTTAGGGAGACAATGAGGCAACGGGTCTTACGTGGAAAAGAGATCCTACCAGACATACACAAATATGAGAAATGCAAATTATATAATGGATACGTGAAGACAACGGATGTGTAAAATGTGTAAAGAGCACGATATGTAAGTCGCGCATGGGCGTGAGAAAAGGTCATTCACAATTATGCTATACACCGCTTCATAAGGATACTTTTCATAATAGAGTATCAAGGAAGATTTCATTCACAGATCAGATTAATAAAATGAAACTATTACAAATTACAATAAAATAAGAAAATAAACATTATAACTGATTAAAAATAGTTATTTTCTCTGTCGAAAGAAAATTCAATATTGTATTTGGGTCGGATGACTCACGTTATGTGTGGAGGAAACCGCATACGGAAATGAATATGCAGAATTTACGACCGCCAGCATAAAACAGCGTAGTAGTAGGGTATTGTTTTGACAACGAACGGCAGTAAATAATAACGAAAATCTTGGCTTCATAAATGGTACTGTAGGTAAAATTCCAAAATTTACACATGTTAAAATGCAATTTGGGAGAAAACGTTTACAAATTGTATCGAGAGAATCCAGCAACTTCAATGATTTTTAGACTCCATATCATGGATTTTTGTCGAGTTATCGTTGGGAAAATTAACCAATTTTCGCTCAAAATATTTCCATTCCAGTAAGTAAACGTAACATTGTCAAAGATTGGTGCTTATTCTTATTGTAATACTATAATTATAGCTTTAATAATTTACACTAATTTTTATCTGTGCAATATACGCTAAGACTAAGAAGATACTAAAGGCGGATAATTCTGACTAATAAATAAGAGTCAAGTACAACTTTTCTTGGCGCGGAATACTCATTAATGCATTTTCTAAAGGAACGAAAAAACTCGAAAAAGATTTACTGCGTGCATAGAAATTAGACTTGCGTCAAAATCAATGTTTTCAATTAGATGCATTGTAACTTACAATTAGCGGCGTGTAAGGTGACATGGGCATTTGCAGTCGTGTAATTTCTCCATAGTAAACTTGACGTTAAAAGATAATAACTATGCAAATTGGTTGGATTTACTCAACCAAAAATGACGGGGAGCTCAATTTTTCGATTAGACCTTTCAAGTGTATCGGACCTGGAATGCGGTTTATTGGACAACACAGCCATCTCAATGATCAGCCTCATCCACATAGCTAATGCGTGGCTCGCGTTTGAGTGTCTGTGGATGTGCAAGACCGTGCTCGAACTATTGTGCACGACAAAGCGTATTTTAGCATGTGTGAGCATAGCTCTATACTACATTTGTGAGAGCGTGGCCGCGTGAGATCGTTAATGGATTTCGCGTTTATGTACACAAGTTCGTGTAGCGAAGTCAACTCGAAGCAGATGGATCGGCCACCGCTAAATAGGACACCATTCCCTTACTGTGAACTGGTGAAATCTCTGGTTAAAGAAAGGAGCTATGAAGTCGTCGGATTTAGTCCCTGCAGATTCTGGGTTTTCGCGAGAATTAAACTATTACTCTTATGTGTTGAAAATCGATGCACGCAGTGGTAGTCGTAGATTTAAAAATGACCATGTTGTCTAAACTTATGATAATCCCAATAAATTCGTATTGTATTGGCGTCTGCGAACTATTCTTAAATTAAGACAGTCTTTTGTTAACGCTGTAGCTGGCTAAGAGTGGTGACAATTGTTGAAAGCGAAGGGTAAAACGCAGCATATTTAAATAATAGTAACGTGATTCTTTATTTATAATCGTTAATTTTGCCGGGACTTTCATGCATTTATTGTTTCTATGTTCATTTTTGGCCATACTGCGGCGTTCTCATGACACGCACCACGCTTAAACCGCTCGGTATTATGGATATAGTGATCCTTTTTGATCTTAACTTCCATAAAGGGCCAACTTAAGTCACGGGACAAGAAAGGAGTCCTAAGCACGCGATACAGTACCTCGAACGGTTCATCGCAAGTCATGCTCTAATATGCCTCAACGCGATGCCACATAGTAAGGCTTCTTTAATGACAACGACCTATCACTAGAGATTACCGTTCTTTAAGAAAACTGTACGCAACATCCTATAAGATTTTAGCAGTTTACAAGTAGCAATAAAAAGCGGGGAATAAAGGCGTGCTGAGGTAGACCTAAAATGTACGTTAACTGTCTCGAGTTATCAATTTTGACTGTATTCTGGAGCTAGTGATGCGATTTGAAGTGACATTGGGCCGGTTTCTAGCAAAATAGGATTGGCTAAACCAGGTTTAGACTTCTTACTCCTCTTCTTGAAAAAGACCTCGTTTGGCTCATTTTGCATGCGACTGAATCATCGCACGCACGACTACAGAAATTGACAAGCACGGGCGTAGATCCATATATAGGATATATACAGGGTGGGGGAAAAAGATGGAAACACCTGAAGATCTTCTGAGGAAAGTAAAGTTTCGTAAGCTTCAATACTGTTTCCTTTGTAATTTGTTCCGTTCTTTCGAATGGAGTACTCAGTTTTTGGGCCCAATGCTAAGAAGGGTCTCAAATCGGACCCAACGTAAAAATTTTAAATGGAAACCCTTATTTTTGATCGCAGATTTGAATTCCACCGGAAATTTTACGTCCGAATATGATGTTTTTTAATATTAAATTAATTAATTTTTGGGTCTGAAAATGGGCCCGAAACATTGAACACTACGGGCATTCTGAAATCGTTTAAGTTTAATGAACCTTGATTTGGGACCCTTTTTAGCATTAGTCCCAAAAACTGAATACTCCATTCGAAAGAACGGGAAAAATTATAAGAGAAACCGTAGTAAGGTTCAATAAACTTAAACGATTTCAGAATGCCCGTAGTTTTCAATGTTTCGGGACCATTTTTAGGCCCAAAAATCAATTATTTTAATATTAAAAAACATCATATTCGGCCGTAAAATTTCACGTACAATTGAAATCTGCAATAAAAAGTAGGGGTTTCCATTTAAAATTTTCAAGTTGGGTCCAATTTGGGACCCTTCTTAGAATTAGGCCCAAAAACTGAATACTCCATTCGAAAGAACGGAAAAAATTATAAAAGAAACCGTAGTAAGGTTCAATAAACTTAAACGATGTCAGAATGCCCGTAGTTTTCAATGTTTCGGGCCCATTTTCAGGCCCAAAAATTAATTATTTTAATATTAAAAAACATCATATTCGGACGTAAAATTTCCGGTGGAATTCAAATCTGCGATCAAAAATAAGGGTTTCCATTTAAAATTCTCAAGTTGGGTTCAATTTGGGACCCTTCTTAGCATTGGGCCCAAAAACTGAGTACTCGATTCCGAAGAACGGAAAAAATTACAAAGGAGACCATATTGAAGTTTACGAAACTTTACTTTCCTCAGAAGATCTTCAGGTGTTTCCATCTTTTTCCCCCACCCTGTACATGTATATAGATACATACATGTATTGTGCTTCGAGAGCGCCGATTGACGCGAAGACTCGCGCTTCTGTTAAATTTCCAGTTTAGGCAACCGCTACATGCAAATAATGAGCTAACGTAATCACAAAAGCCTGACAGTCTGTCCTCGCTTCGTTGCGCTGTCAATCAAATATTCGAATGAGCACTCGATGCAATATCATCGTATGATTGATTACACAGATAACACGACAGACAAGAGAGTAAATGCAAATCGCGATGCACCAGTAACACAGCCTCAATCTCTGTTGAGCGATTTTCGATAAACGCAGCCCAGGAATTGCGCGATAATTAACTGGTTAATGGATTTGATAGTTGCCCGATGTCTTCCATTAAACTACGGGTTAAGTTGATTAACCGTGACCGCTGTACCGTGTTTGGCATTAGCGGATCGATCTTTTTTTTCCTTCATTTAGTTCGTTGGAATTGCACTGATACTCGTCTCATCGATTAACCTGGCTAACTGTTTTAACATATCAACCCACGTAATTATAGCTACGTAACTGAACCCCTGGAAGTTCGTTCTACGCAATTAAACTGCTTGCATGGTAACGCACCTGTGACAGCCAGAACTCTACTCTCAACGCCCTCATTACCCTTGCCGCCCTCGTTGCCCTTGTTACCTTCGCTCTTCTCGACTGACCTTCACTTGTTTCAGTCACCATTCATACCCGAAGGAGAACACTCGCCAATGAATGTAACCATACATTGAAATCGATAACTATGGCGGTGACATGTTCCCTTTTGGAAAGAACCTCTACAATATCCTTAATCTTTGGACATGGTACTAATAATATTGGTATTTTCACTCAATACCTATAAGGCAGTGCATTGCAATAGTTGGCTTTCCATCGATAAAGATTGTTTACAATTAGCTGAAGTTGATAGAAATGCTTTTCGGTATGGCCGAAAATACATCGGCCTCAGCTCTCATAGCCTCGACCTCGGCAAAAGATGACCGTAGCTGTAGCCATCCGAGTTCGCTTTACGCTGCTTACACTTGGCCTGGGACGCGGCTGAGTCTCTTGATTGTGGTTTACGAAAGGAAACAATTGTATTGCAGAAGATGACCTTTATTCAAAAAGAAGAAGTAAAATATCAAGATAGAGTACCTTTCGGGTGGTCAGTACAGCAGAACCAGTGTAGTAAAAGTGTCTGTGAGTGACTGGGATCAAAGGTGCGGTCTTTCAAAGGAGTCGCAGATTGGGACAGCGAATTTCGTGTAGAAGTAAACGATGGAGTAACTATGAAGATACGTACAAAGATACGAGTCGAAAACAAGCTTTTACGAGTATAGAACAAGCTCCAAACCTATTACAATTATTTCCCTATTAGCTATTTGTAGTACGTAAATAAATATCTGCCATTCGGTTTAATTACTCTGTCCCATTGTCCTTCGGATAACATTACTTCAAAAAATTTTTCTATCAACAGCCACTAATTGCATGTCATAGAGAATATTTTGCAGTTTTGAAAACCCTGCTTTAATTTTCTGTACGATCATTAGTTCCCGAGTAATTCATTGTCAAAGTCGAAATTGACTTTTTTGCTTTGATCGGCGATAACTCAACAACGCATTACCTAAACAGAGCGATATCTCTAGTCAAATTGAAGGTAATTAAATGATCTACAAGATCATTCCAATGAAGTTGTGAAAAAAAATTTTTTGCATTCCGTGCATCGTTTCAAAGTCGAACAAAAATTTTCAAAATTCTTTTGTCGTTGGTTTTTCAATAATTACTCAAGAATCGCTAACGGTAAAAAACTTCCAACCCCAGTTCCAAAAAGTAGAAACTTCAATCTTCATTTTGCCGTATTTGAAATCTCTCTGCGGCCATTTTTCTCAAAATTCCAGCTCTTTGAAAATCACCTACAAATCTGGGGTTCATTTCAATATCCTTTAATTTTTGTGCGTAGTGTAATTAATCTCAAAGAATCTTTAAGAATATAATTTCTAATAAACGAACGAAAAACTTGTGGCATGTGGGAAGCTAATAAGTATGAAAATGTAAGAAAGAAAAGACAGTTTAAATGAGTCAGATGCTGGATGCGTGAACGGTACAGGGTATCCCGCGCATATGTAACAGGCTGGACTTCCAAGCGGTTGGGAATAGAAGATGTTATTAGTAAAAGTTAAAGAGCTTCAATCGATGATTAATACGCAACTGTTACGCAATTATTAGGGGCGGCCATATTACTTTCGCACGTGCTCAGCGAACAACCCAAGAACGGCCCTGTATGTGTGTATAGAGTCGATAGTTTAATTGGGTTCTATTTTCGCTGAATAGCAACAGTATATACCTGAGTATATACTTTTCAATCTACCCAATATTCTACACGTATTAACGTTGTGAGCATAATTTTGAAACGAATTCATTAATGATCTCTAGAAATATGTATAGAAGTAGTGGATAACTATATGCGCTCTAAAAGTAGAAAAAAAATTGTACTTCGGCTTACAAAAATGAGCTCGTTAGATAGAAATTGGCTAGTGAGTCGGGAAAAATCCAAGCTCTACGTTGAAGCGTTCGAGGCATCTTTTCGATGGTTCGAGGTTGCTTTCTAACATCTTATACTACTTCTATCCATAGCATCCGATGGTTGCTCTCTTTCTCGTTCATTTTATATAAATTGGAGTGTACTCGATGCTAGTATACGCATACAACCGTTCACATATTCACAGATACACTCGTTTGGATCTTTTCTGCAATATAATAAATAGAATCGTATATTGAGCACTCCAAGGTGGTATGTGCAGAAATGCTTGCAGATCCATGCACTCGACAGTCGGTTCTCTCATTGCAGTTGCGTTGCCAGTATACGTGTTTACACTTCCTCGAGCCTCCAGGCAAAACCAGCGCTGCGATAAAAGTGTAGGTAACTAGTAGTAGATTGCAACACGACACTGCAGCTAGTAAACTTTATCGGACCTATATTGCAATAAACATACGTAGAAACAAAAGTATAGTGCCTGAATTTTGGATATGGATTTATAGGCATCCTTGAGTTTATTGATTCGCATACTGATCATATGGGGGATTTTAAAACAGTATTGGATAGAAAGTTAACAATTATTGTAGCAAAAAATTTACGATTAGCATGTGGTACTTGTTATTTAAATTTACGTAATACATAGGATCCAAATCTCTATTGAGAATATACTGCCGTGTAGTAGCACAGAGTCAAGATTGTGCAATGTGTACAACAGTCACACTGATCAGTTGTGTTGATGTTGACAGCTTCTGTCTTACACCCGGAGCAGCCTGTTTCGAGTTAATGCAAATGCTTCCCCACCTGCATCTCACGCTTACGCTTACAACTGGCGTACAATGTTAACGGATCAACTTGTACATAAATTTTATTCAAGGCAAATAATTCGATTTGATCCCAAGAGATCTTCCATGTAGACAGTTCTAAAAATACACTCCTCATGAAACCAGTTCCGAAAGGTTTCTATTTTATTTGAGTAAGAATAACTCTGCGATTGGTGTTGCAGTAAAAGTTTAGTATGTAATTATTGTTTACTGATCAGCTCATGATTCCACGCTCAACGTGGCAAATTCGCGTAAAGTACTGAAGTGAGTTATTTGCGATACTCCCAGGAGTGTTATTACCATTAGCATCATAACCACTATCGTCACCATCATGATAATCAGAATAATGATCGTTGTCGTCATCGTAACCATGAAGCTAGTAATCGCGGCCGTCAGCGTCATCAGCAATGCCATCATCGCGACCGCGGTCTAGGATGTTAACATTATCCGTGTCATCGACTGAACGCACCATACCCCACTATCTCCAGGGTGACATCATCAACATAACCAACCACAATTTCTTCCCTCATAATATTATACGTTTACCGATACTCTTCTTTAATACTTTATAAAATAATCTGTCGATGCACAGGGTAACGTAAATCATTAAAAGAAAGTTACGCTGTTCGGAGAGCGATTTATCGACTTTAAGAATCTGATTATAGAGGCGGACTGTTATGCGGATTGATCGGCGGGCGAACTATGTTAATAGAATGAAAAACTCGTTATTTTCTTAGCTTGTATATAATAACTCAATAGCACATTCTTAATGCATCCAAACCTAGTTTATGATTATGTTAACATGGCGACGTGCAAACGCTGGACTCGATCCTTGTCAAATACGGCACTTCCTACAAGAAGTCTATTTTTCTTGTATTAAATATACGGGGTACGTGGTATTCTATTTACACATACTACCTCACAATTACGGAGATGAGGTTCATCGTGTCGAAAAGTAAAAAATGACCACAAAACCACAAAAAGATAGAGTATCTGCAGTGGCGTTCACTTGTTTCGTCCCTAATCGTCCCTAATGTTTATACTAAAAGATGCTTAGTATCATTACAATGGTGATCGACTGGCGCGTAAGTAAAAGCCAGACCGCGGATCGGCAGACCCGTTGTCAAGCAATATTAAATCGATTCGACGTTGACACGAAGACGCTACAGTAGAGCTTGTAGCTATCGCCGATACTATTTTCCTACTACCGTAAGAACAATGCTTATTGCAGCAGAAGCTTCGGTACGGGAAGGAACACAAAATATCCAGCTGGATTATAGCCCCTCCAACCCCTTGTTTTTGAAGAAACTGCGCGACCCATCAGCCGCCTATTTGATTCGAAAACTAATAGAGTAGTACAGAAAATAATTCGCCGTTTTCCTTTAGTATTAGTCTTTTTACACACATTCCTGCACGTGCGCACTGCGTTGATCCTGTAATTGTACCGGCCATTTACCTGGATCAATTCGCATTTTCTGCGGTATCTCGTGTGAGAAAATGAGAGTGTTTATGCGAATATAATCTGTAGTTAGTTTAGAAGCAATATTTTCAGACGATTTTATAACGAAACTCGAACGTGACAAATCCTCTGAATAAAATATTTACATATATCCTTTCCTCTGTGTTACAGTCTAATTTACAGCACTTTTCAGCTCTATTCTGCTACAGGCTCAAAATATGCAATTATAAAACCGTAGGCAATAACTAATAGTGTTATCGTGTCGAACGATATTCAGAATGTTTGCAGGTGTTCTATGTTCATTCGATATACATACATGTATGTACTTTACTCGCTGGTTTAATTGTATTTGTTATTATAGGTGAAATTTTAGAACTAAATTTGAAATAAAAAATTGTCGCTCTAGAATGATAAAAATACGAGAAAAAAAGACACCTAGAAAAACTGCCGGTACAATACAATAACAAAGTAATAAAATGTAGTGATAAAATGTCAAGTACATTGAGGCAAGCAAGAGAATCTCGGTTTATACTATACAACGAAGAGGAGCCACATTAACAAAGAGGTACAAGACATTTAGTCACCATGAAATGTAGCTATTTACCCGGATTTGATAATGAAGAAACCTTTACAGCTGACACGAAAATGAATCCAGTAAAATTCATTGTTCAGATCAATTATTATGATTTAATATGCTTAATGCAAAAAAACAAAGAACAATTGAAATGTACACTTCTGCACAAAATTAATGCATCACTTTCCAGCAGGCCAAAAATCATCAAAGTTTGAACAGCTGTAACTTTGTCAAAAAAAATCGTAAAAATATGAATTTTTTGTTAAATTAAAGCTTGAAGTCGCTACTTTACAACGGTCTACTTGAAATTGAAGTTGCAACTGAAACTGCCGCAGTAGCACATGAAATATAAGGGCATGGTTTTTTGCAAACAATTGCAAAGTTCAACGAACGCTACGGTTTTTCGTAAATTTTTTTCAACCAAACAGTTCACGGCATTCGAAAGCCCAAAGCTTCCCCTTTAATTGAAAAAAACTTCATGACGCTGCGATTTTTTTCTGCAAAGTTATGACTCTGTGAATAAAATCGGAGCCGCCGGCATTAGAATAACCTAAGGTACATCACGCGGATGTTGTACACACGGACTTGTACCTCATGTGTATGTGTCTGATGTGTTTAGTGTATGTGTGAACGGAAGTGTGTGTATTAAGTGTAAAGTTCATCTTTTTATTGCTCAAAATCTTGTATTGACTCAATTTATACAAAGATGAAATAAGGAATTAAACATACTATGTATAATACAGTACTTTGACGACTATTAACTAGCAAGTAAATCGAGACACAGAGGCCAATGTGTATGTAATAATGTAAAAGCGTATCAAAACCTATGAGATGACTATTGTATTTTATAGTTACTGTATCAGCGAAGTCGACTATGTCATTCGGTCCGAACTCTTTATTTCAATTTAATAGTTCATCTCAGAATGTTCATTCAAATGCATAGAATCGTACGTACCGTATATTTAAAGGAAACCAATAATTAGCGTATTGAGCATGGAAAAAATGGAAGAGGGACTGCTGCTAGATCATACAGTGGAATATTACGATATCGAAATGAACGTCTCTTCCATTGAGAAACAACAAAACCGCTCTCTTGTCGTCTCCTAAAAATAAACTAAGAATGATAACAAACAAAGAGTTAGGATGTGATAATCTAAATGTATTATCTACCCGATTCTATAACCCGAACGGATCACGTTGATGTGTGCAATATTGCAGAATTACTATTGAATAATGACAATATTGTAGCGAACGGTTTCATCAAGGGCTAATTTGCTAATTGTTTCAAAAAACGAAATTAATTGCAGTCTAATTTGTTTAGTTATGTCTGCAATTCCAATCCAAACCTTGGTTAGATATATTTATTCGTCACTTTTCCAGGCTGCCCTCGAAACTTTTATGCATGTTAAGCAACTACACAGAGAAAAGCATGCAAAATAAAATGCTTCATTTCAGAATTCATTTAGATATAACCGAATACAATATTAGATATAAGCTAATCCGACCGTTAAAATTGTGTATGAATTTGTGAGCTTTCCGTTTACCTTTATAGAAATAACAATATTGACCCGTAAGAAAGATATCGAGTCGAACTATCGCGTGATTGCGTCAATCCAAATGGTAAGCGAAACTACTATAAGTGAATTCCAATTGCACTTTCTAAGGGGAGGCCAAGAGCAGGACGAGACGACGAGAGAGCGGAAGGAAAGGAGCATCTCTTCCGAAAGACGGATAAAATACGTTTAAATAGAAGGTCGCAACTCATTGTCAATGTAGTAGTGGTACAATGATGCTTCCGGTCAGCAAGTACCACAATAGGTACGAGCGAGCCATTGGTCGGAAGGCCGGTTGGAACGCCGCGCCGGCCGCAGGATCCGATTTGCTCCTTTCCCCTGCCATAATTTAGCCCTGCTTTGCATATAAAAAGCAACAATGGCTCGCAGCCCCCTTGCACCCAGGGAAAATTTGATTTGTCGTCGCGCTAGCTGCACTTTTTGCGTGGCTCGGACCCGGGCGACCTTCCACCCCCGATTCCTCGCTGCCGCCAACCTACAGTACGCCAAGCCATTTGCCTCTTACCACTCTCCTACCACCCCTCTCCCCATTTCCTCCCTCCTTACTCCTCATTCCTCTCCCGGCCTCCTGCCCCATTATCCTTCTAGAGTACGCTTTCCTGCACTCCCGTTTTCTGCCCCGTTCCGTGCTGCTTTTTCTCTTTTTTTCCTTCCTATTGCCACCAGAGTTGGATCTCCGTTCTACCTCGGCACCAGGCGCGGAAACAACCGGGTCCTCTCCGGCTTATCGTTCGGGAATTCCCTTCCAAATTCTGGATTTCCACAGTAGAGGGACAACAAGTGGAGCTCTTTCGACCAACTACCGTCCTTGGGCTAACTTACGAGTACAATCGTACGACGGCTCACGGAGAATTAGTCGGACGACTGGCATATGTCCACTCGAATTGATGAATTCTTCATGTGCAAAGTGAAGCACACCTAGTGCAGATGCGCGTGCAGTATTAAGAACGCTCAATTGACATTCCAGAATTTCCTGTACATTGTACAACGAATCATAGCTAACCGAATGTGAATGGCTCAGTTTCGGGTCGTCGAATAGTTTTAGAAGAATTTGAATCCTGCCATTTCCCAAGCTTCTTAAGACGAGCAAATAAGGCAACGAAGCAACGATCTTTACGGAATAGTCGTTCACAAGAGAAAGCTCGTAAATGTCTCATTTCGAGCATTTTTACGCAGCCAAATTAAAAGCAATATTCATTTGTTAAGCTTAACAAGAACATTTTCCTACAAGCTTTGTTATACCTGTATCTCGGAGAAATAAAAAACTTGATGCGTTTTGAGCTCGCGACATGACATCTAACGAAATAAAATTCAAAGGGGAATGGAAACCTCTAATTAAGTAGGGGTAATTCAAGGTGGCCTGACATAACATTTGCTTTCTGTTATTCAAGTTACAGTAGTATGTCTGTGCACGAGGTTAGCTAATTTGCCCTTTTTTGCGGAGTTACTTTCTTTTACTGTGTGGAAAGAAGTTTTAAAAGACGAATGCCGAGGATCTGGCAAACCACGTTCCTTACGTCAGAGGCGGTACTTCTCATTAAGGTGCAAGCTCGATAACTGTGTGCTACAGGAAATTTAGATTAGTTTCTTTGAAAGCCCGCTCCAAGCAATTCAGATGGGTTCGGATCTAAATATTTTTCTTTATTGCTTCAAAACCTGCCAGCACTCTCCAGTAATGTGTTATTGCGTTCATCAAAGAGCACCGCAACTCGAGACTTGTCTGCGGTTACAATTAAAGCAACATTCCTTATTTGCAGGTCTTGTGCGGCCATTTCATAGCAGGCCATGTTGGTAGTCTAAAACATTGCCAGAAACTCTAAGATAGTATATTCTTCTGCATAAGTTCACGGAGGAGATTTAATTGTAAGAAAAGGAAAGGGGGCAATTCACCTTCATTGCAGAAGGTGAATAAGCCAATACAATCTCACTAGGTTCATGCAAAGCAATAGACTCCACCGAAACATAGGTTTTTGACTCCCATTCATTTCGTGCCGTAGCCAACTGAATTCGTCTGCGGGGATTGGATCGTTTTGAACTAATTAGCAGGGCGTCGTGAGTACGGAAGAAAGTCCACAAATCAGGTTACTCCCATGAGAAGATACCAATGCAAGGCATCTGCATACATGCATGTGAGAGTGCGCATGCACACGTCTACCATAGAGCCTTTGGTACAGGTACGCACGGATGCATCAGCGTATGCTGATGCGTAGGTGGTATACGCGCCTCTAAGGGACCTGATTAATAGTTAGGAGCGGCTTGGCAGCACGTGCAGTGCCGTTTAATTGCAGGCTGTATTTGAGAGTGGTGGTTTAATGGCGCTCGTTGACGTTGTAGCCGCGGTAAACCGGAACACGGGCGCAGCATCAATCCAAATTTAACATAACTAGCCACGAGCAACGAGCTACGAGCCACCGGCTAGACCGAGAACGAGAGCGAGACCGAGACCCAGACCGAGACCCAGTGTGCTTGCAGAAATCGAAGAAGAGACCCTGCCGACCACCTGCCCTTGTGCACAATAAGGGACAAGGGATCTGGGACAGGGAGCCAACGCGCGAATGCGAGGCAGCACGACGGTGAGGGGAAGGGTGATACAGATAATCGTGAATTAGCATGATAATGGCCTCCGTGGATCATGTAGCGTGCGATAAGCAGCAATTTATGAGAGGCAATCGTGAGGGTGGTCCTTCTACGGCTTATTACATACTTCTCCCTTGCAGAGCTACCCTAACTGGACACTCCCTGAGGTAAACGGATTGAATCTTCACGGTATAACGCCAACGTCACTTTTGACCGGACACACCAGCCATTTGCACTTAATGTCATAATTATCACTCCCTTTTGTCACCCCTTCCAGTGTAACGTGACATTCGCGGATTTAACTTACGTCAAACTTACGTTCAATTTGTTGGTGCGATATAATAGTCAATCGTCTCAACGTCAAGGAAAGTCAATATCGCGTAAGGCAATTTTCTTTGAAACGAGCTTTTTGCTTCGATGCTATGCATAGGCGAGAGAGTTCTTCAACGAACGAAGGTGGAAAGACCTGTTTGAGAACTTCTCAATTAAGCTGATTACTGAATAATAAAACAGCATGACGATATTTGCTATGGAATCAATTGTAAACTAGTCATGCCGGATAATAGGCACCGATTTATCGTAATAAGCGAACAAACATCTTCTTTTTCGGCTTTTACATTCGACAAAATTCTAATTGCGCGCGGGCGAGTGTTACAAGGTTTTCGAAAAAATAAATAGATAACTGAATGTTTTTAGCATCGAGTTAGAAAAATTTCAAGCGAGACTAATACTGCTAATATTCATGAGAAATTTCACAGTCCAAAGGATTTTGATTAAACGGACCGTTTGAAACGATCTGTGCACAGCCAATTAGCCGAGATCTGCGAATAATTCTAGATAACGCATGAATAACCTTTGGAGGCAATCCCTTATCAGGAATCTCTTTATGGATTCCCTTTGAGCGCATTGCAATCCGTTCTCTGATAAGAGGTAGCACTAGTAGCTAGGCAGAAAATGTTCAGAACTAAAACGGCCAGGGTTTCACGTCCGCGCGTTGAGTTCGTTCCATAACAAAGCTGGTCAGGGCAGTGACCGAATAGTGGTAGATCGGTCAATCGTAGAGAAGTGATGTTTTCGTCGCGGAACTAACCCATTCATAACTGGCTCAAAGAATTACGTCATGACACTTGTATTCTTGGAAACAACGGGTAAATATGTTAGGTGTGGGAACGTAATTTTCGAGTACCAGGTCACATTGGAATTATTTTTGTCTAGGTTTCATGAGAACGACAAAGCATTACGGGGACGAGAACATCCCAAAGAAAATATCGCAGAAAATTGCAAAGAAAAACAAAGCGTGATCTGTATAGGATAAAACGCATGAAGAATAGTGAGTAATTTAAAACTTTGCCCCCCCCCCAATCCAGGGTGGGTAGTCTAACCAGTGCCGTAGCGCAATTCCTGATTTTATTGCGTATAAACTGACTGCTAACGACCTAAACTTTTTGTCAGTCACAAAGTTCGAGTTTCAGTTTTTTGTTTCCACTAGTGGAAAATATCTCACTGCGTCATACTCTACTGTGACTCGCAAAACTCATTACACTAGCGAAAGTTTCGAATAAGTCTCGTTTTTCCAGTTGGACCGTCGGGTCGGAAATAAGTTACACTTGTAAGACTAGGTATGGAAAGACGAATGTCAAACTGTTTCAACATTTTAAAATCTAATGACGAATGCAAATGTTTTTTCTTGCTTTATCAGACATCTTTACTGTTATGGTGATATCACATGCAAAACAGTGTGTGTGGGTGATTTGATGGATGACGTATGGATCTTAATTGTGATGCTTAAAATCGTGTGTTGCCTTAGAAAGAGACTTTGGCGCAGCGTCCGTCAAAATTTGATACGGAGCTGTATCAATATGAGAGAACGATGCGAAGATGTTCTGAGACAACGTGGAGGCAACACACAATTAAGACACATCCGTATATCATCCATCAAAACCCATACTACACTTGAAACACACAGCTCTACTCACACATACAACAAACACACGAGACACATACACATGAGGTACAAGTCCGACCGTGCAACCTCCTCGTGGTGGATTTTATTCAAAGTGTCATAACTTTGCAGAAAAAAATCGCAGCGACTTAATTTTTTTAAAAAAATTAAAGGGAAAGCTCCAGGCTTTCCGACGCCGTAAACCGCGTTGTCAAAAAAAAATCACCCGATCTCGTGGAGGTCATTGAACTTCGCAGTTTTCCGCAAGAAAAACATGCCCTCATATTTTTCATGCTACTGGAGCTGTATTATGCGCAACGCAAAAATTAAGGGGTTACATACAGCGAGAAAGTGGAAAAAATCGATTTTTTCTTTATTACGTTTTCATAATGTTTGAAGTTCAAAAAATGTGTCCTGAAAATTTCAACAGGTATAGTTACAGTACAAGTTCAGGCGAAAATGATAGTTAACCAAAAATAATTCATATACAGAACCTGAAACGCGTTTTTCTCGAAACTCAATTTTTAAAATCGGTGTACACGATATCTCGAAGACTACTCGATAGAATGATCTGAAATTTACACCAGTTCTTCCTCGAACCATAGCGTCCTCGGTGACCTTCTTATTTTCTTGAATTTCACTCTCCATTATTTATTATTGCAGAATAAAGAGCCAAATTTGTAAAAAAATTCGGCGAAAAATGTTTACTTACCGCTATTTTAAAAAAAGTAGGATTTTTGAAAAGTGAAAGAACGTCACCGAGGAATATGTGCCATCACCTTTGAAACGCCATTTGCGTTTTTTTCCCCAGATACGTCATTTCATAGGGACACTGTACACCGCAAATCGCCTTTTTCTAAACCGTCCATTGTAGTTATATACATATCTTTTATATTAAGAAATATTTTTTGTTAAAAATGTATGGTGATGTTCTTAGTGACCGAACCTATACGGAGCATCCAACCCGGTTTTGATATCTCTTGTAATTTCAACAAAAACAAATACCGAATTTTCCTCCGATTTTTTCGCTTCTCGCTGTATGTACATCGTTGTAAAGTAGAGACTTCAAACTTTAATGTTTTAAAAAGATCATAATTTGAGGATTTTTTTGACAAAGTTACAGCCGTCCAAACATCGACAAGTTTTCGATCGAAGAAAAGTAATCCCTTAATTTTGAAGCCGATTGTATTACAGGATAAAAACCGGCCGAAAGATCCCAGTACGTAGGCATAGCGCGCATAGAATGACTAGCACAGCTGTGTCACTCGGAACGGAGAGACTGCCGAGCTAGGACCGTAGCGACATGTTTTATCCTTTATACTGTTTCTACGGTACCTTATGGAACCGTGGCACAATTGCACTGCCAAAAGCACTGTGTCCCCGCTGCTGTTTCCGTATAAGATTTTCAGGTCGAATTTTAATGGCCGGCATCTCGTTAATAAATGTGACATGGCAATTTCATTGATCAGGATTCCAGCTTTATTTCGATCCATAGAATTGTGCCTTGCATTTATGCACACTCGTAATTTTACACCCAGTGCGTCCGGTTATCGAAAAGTTCAAATGACGAGCATACAAACCGATTTGTAAACAATAAAATAGATCAATATTTCTCGAACAATTAGAACATTTTTTCTCTATGTGTACAATCAGCCATATATGTAAATCCAAATTATCAAAGCTTACCGCCTATAACTTCTATTTCCAGCGCGTATCTATCATTTATCGGTCGATGACTCTCAATCATCGATTCATTAGGAATTTAGGCCTGTAATCCGGGCTGGAAACGGTGCCGATAATAATAGGGCTATAAAACGCTCCTCGCAATAGTTGGCATATTGTAATCTCTGCGCGGCGCAGCATGCCGCGCTACGCCACTTCACTAATCGCTCGTAATCAATCCCTTGATTGCTGCCGTTTATATCGTGCCTCCTCAACCACGCCCGACTGGCACATCTCCACCGATCCGACCCGACTGCGACCCCGACTATGTTATCCTCATTCTAGCTCTATCTTTATCTTCATATCTATCCCTACTTTGGTCTCCATCTCTACCTTATTATTAGATACACATTTGTACCTGTCTCTGTGTCTTTCGCAATAGGATCCATCTCTCCTAAAACGTTCTCCTGGCAACCAAGCCCACTGTGGGATGCAACTTCTAACGCTGCTCGATCAGAAAACGCGCTGGAATGTCTAATCGACTAATTAGGCCCAATGCTTCGTGGCACGAGAACATGATACGTTGAGAAAACCAATGATTAGCATCGATGCACGATTCTCAACGAAGCTATAGGTGCGTCACGTATGCATCTTTTTAGGTTCAAAAATGTAGTGTTGATGATATTATGATGTTGATGGTTTTTACGGTCGTAATGTTACTTTTGAACGCTGCAATTGAAAACCAGACACGATGACATTTGCACCTTTTTTAAACCTATGAATAGTCTTGGAAGAAAAACCATGTTTCATGGTGATGGTATGCCTATCATATTGATAGTTAATGATAGTATATCGTCAGTGCTTTACTTATTGTTAGTATTAAAATGCCAGTTGAGGATCTTTTTAGGGATACGTTAGTTAATGTTTCGTAATTTATTGCTGTAATTATTCGAATGCTATGAAAATTATTCTAAAAATTGCTCTGTAGTGTCTCTGCTGAGATCTAACAAATTGAAAGCATCATGTGGTGAGTCATCAGACAGCATAACAAAATAAATTCCCTTCAAATTGAAATTCTATAGGACATCTGCAGCCAGTAGTTGATGTTTCAATTATAACCGCGCACAGGTGCACGCGTAGAAAGCCCCTGATGATAAATCCTGCCCTAAGGGCTCGCGATCTTACGTTGAAGGATGATGTTCCGGTTGTCCGTCAACCTCGAACGGTAATTTTCATTTCACTCGTTCGCTATTCTTACACTTTCGCAAGCAGTTTTCGTGAAATGCAGTTTTAAATGCACTTACTTTATTGCCCTAGAGGTGAAGAACTCCTTAGGCCACGTCATGTTACAAAGGATTATAAGCCCGAGCTTTTTTGCGCTTGCAGGAGCTGTTTAGCTTTCGCACGATAGCGTTAAGTAGCTCCGCGAATCACGCTATAGTTGCTAATGCGAAAACTTACAATTACTTGGAAAAAAAGTTTCGGAGTTCTGAACAGAATACAAGCCAATGCTTGCTTTCCTAATACAGTTAGACAAAACGAGCTGTCCCACACCTTTTATACAATATTTGCAACCTTGATATAATACTTTGAAATTTACAATATTTACTTTACAGTAAAAATCGAAAGGGTTATTTATTGTGTTCTGTTAGGTTGATGCTACAAAGCTACAGAAATCGGCAAATGGTAGTAAAAGAATAGATAAAACTGTGTATTCGACGAATTGCATCCATAGCACCACGAACTGTTTCTAAGGGTGAATTCCATAATTGATTGTGTTATATGGCATTGAATGTACATATACTATTACCCTAAAAAGGATGTTGGTTTATCCGGAATGATACTATAATTTTACGTTATCATTAATAACTGGTGGTTGCATACATTAATTATGCGGCATTGTGCGATGTTTGGCATTGCCTCTGAACTGTAATTCGAAATTATGTCGCACACACCACTACATCCTACTCCGTATAATCGAAATTGATTCAGATTCTCGCGGACCGTGTTGCAACAGACAACATGGAACAGTTTGACGTAGTTATCGACAAAACTTACCAAACACGATGCCAATTATCATGATTTTACTTTCCTCGTAATTTGAAGGATTTTAACTATCATTGGGCAAAGATGATAAATAAATCGTCGGTTTGCACGTGTAACGGACCGTCGAATACAATCACTTTACCCTCTTCATGGTTTTTAAGTGATTCTATATTTTACATATATCAGTTAGAGTATGATAAACTGAGTATTATTTGTGTACTTGATGAAATTGTAACAACTGATTAAATTGTGCTCTTGATATCGCAAATTATTTAAAGAGCTATTACGTTCGGATAATTTCCCAGACAATTTTACTTTTCTATAAAATCCAAGAATATTCGTACAACCGTCTAAAAACCACAGTTCCAGTCCCAAAATCACGGCTAGTTTAAATGATCCTTCATGACCTTCACCGCGATAACATTGACTATTGAGACGCATCCGCAGCTGCACGTGCACTGCGTTCAGCTCGTACCCATATTTGCCTATCGTCTAGGCCTCGCCTAGGAATTAAAAGGCCAGAATCAAAAGAAATATTGTGCAACCAACGATCTCCTCTCGGGTGGAGTTTGGAAGTGCAATCGAAATTGGACATATTCGCGCCTACTACTATTTACCGGGTTATCATAACTTCTTTCCGAAGTAAACGAGCTTATGTTCTCTCATTTACATCGGGAAAACGAGGTCGTCACGACTAGCCCGTAACAGAGCTTACATACAATTACTTTATCCAAATGCTAGGAAGTAACAATTTATTTATATTATTGTCCGTGTCTACACCACGATAAGATAAATCGAATTTGCTCACATTAGTGGCAAACTTTGGTATTATGATCTTGATTGTGTCGTTCACCCGTGGCTGATACTTATTATATCCTTCTCGGTCAGCAGTGCTTTACGTTTCGTTTAGACAAACACTTACACGGTCCAGGGATCCAGTTGCCGTGGTGATGTAAGCGGTAACTAGGGCTGGCTGATCATTGCCAACAGAAGCAGCCAGACCACAAACCACGAAAATTTTTCATTAAACAGTCGCTTCATTGGCTTAGCAGGCTTGTCGGTGTAGCCTGCCATGGGCAGTGCTGCAAAAGTTTCGGCAGTGTTGCAATCGCGCAGTGAGTAAAAGCACGGGACTCTCCTAATCCAGAATTCACAGAACTGAATCTCCGATCACGAGGGTGATCGTAGTTTCCGGGATGCTTGAACCACGCGGAGAGATAGAGATGATTCAAACTCCATTTAAAACAGTAGGTCCTAGGCTGTATGACCGTAACAGTAAACAACAACAACAGCGATAACAAAGTTTCGGCCTCTCAAGTAAGGCCGGTGCCACTGACACTTGGCGTGGTGACGACTGGAGACAAGCGACCATCGGTCAAAGAACTAAATCGAAGAATTCGATAAAAATCGCACGAGTTCGTACAGACTTCATTCGGGAATCTAGTCTAGCGTTAACACGCGAAAGATAACTCTGTAACTTATTGTTAAAGTAGAGTCCCCGGTTTCTTTGTCTCCCGTTTTCGCCGGCGGGTGACAGTTGTACGAGAGAGCAATGGTAGGGAGTGGGCGAATGTTATATTGTAAATCGTACGGCAAGTTGAAATTGCGGCATGCTTTCAAGAATATCTATGGCATCGATCGACTCTACGTGAGATACACCCCTGGCGCGACGTGCAGCCCAGGATGCTCTGCGGCCTTCTCTCCCTCTCCATGGCCACGCTACTACATCGGCTATATTCCCTCTCCCTCCGCACAGGATCGCGCAGCAGTGCACAGCGTCGCACAGCGTCCCACAGCTCGGCACAGCTCGGCACAGCCGGCCAACCCCCTCCAGACACCTTCTCCACACACCTACCACCCCTTCATCGGCTCGCGCTATCTCGTACCATACCGCTTCACATTGCTGCCCCGCGAATACATAGTACATTCGTACATTGTATGTGTTGGCACGCGTGCGCTCGTCTAAACGAGCGCATCACTCTGCTTCGCGAATATTGTCACGTTCGGCATCGTTACATACTGTATATCGAATGTTGCGCACGTTCTCGGTGAGGCTGCAACTTTTTCGTTCATCCGTCCATCCGTCCGACGCGTCGGTCCGTTCGTTCGTCCGTCCATCCGTCCACACACATCCATCTATCCTTCTTCTCTGTCGCCCCACTTACACCTCCTCCATAGTTTAGAGATCCGTTCTATTGCGTTGCAATCTTCGTTCGATTTTGCAGTTCGTTAATCGTCGGTTTCTGATCTGTGCGATACGATATCTACTTTCTTTCCCCGTCCTTCAATTTTCTCCGCTCTCTAATCATCTTATTGGAAAAGTCACAGCGTAATAGAAAAAAACAAAGTTCATTGAAAGAAAATTAGTCTTTCTATGACTATCTAATTGTAAGGATACACACTTTCAACTAGCCTGTTTTCGTATACGTTACATTGGTTGAACAGTACTCTCAGCGAATTCAGAGCGTTCCCTACGAAGCTGTTTCGAACGTACATGAGTTTCGGGTTAAATTCGAAGGAGCATCGGGGACAGCTATTCTGTGCTATGCGTCCCGAAACGAGGAACTTGCCGCAAGGAAAAAAGTCAACAAATGGGAGATTGTGGAAAGATTTGAAATTGACAGGTTACTGGATGCCGCAACGGAATCGAAATTCCATCGTTGCGAATGACATTTAGGCAGAGGATATCCTCGCTCGCTTCCGAATTCATAACCCCAATATTGCGGATAAATTATCCATTGCGTTGATCAGTCATGCGCGAAATGCGCGGAGATATGCACCATAGCGGATAGAGCGTGTGCATGCCTCAGGCGTATTATTGCCCTTCAGGAATGACGATGTATTCCTTTCGGATATATGTATGTACGCTGTTTCGACGAATCATCCGAAGACGTTTCGTTCTGCACTATCTCTTAATTCGGAATTCTGTACTGTTCTGTCTTGCTTCAACGGCACTCCTCACTTATTCGCCAGCATTTCGCTCTTTTCTCCCTGATCTTTTGCCGACAGGGACCAACATTATGTTTTTTGAGTATACTACATCCGCATGTTCATATATGTATACGATAACTTTTTACATACACATACAGATATTTAGATGTCTCAGATATTACTGTAAACTTGTATGCGTAGGTGGGAGATGCCCTGCACCCCTCCTTCGCTCCCTTCATCTAGCACAAATCGTGGCAAGACTTATCATGGAAAAATCGATGAACGGTAGAACTATCTGTCATACGGATCACAAGAGATACAAATGTACATAAAATGAACTGGGGAGCTCACAGTCAAAATATTGAGCACTTGTGGATGGACATCAGGAGCAGTGTCCCACGATATGAATGTATATGGATGTCACAAGGCACAAATGGCAGGATACATAGCAGGATATTAATTCAAGCATAGGTTTGAACACCAAAATCAAATACAGCATCTTTATATCTAACGTTTAAGAAACGAAAATAAACGACAATTATTTCTAGCAGATCTGTAATCTACACATCGTAATGTACCACATATTATAATTTCTGTGTTCATTCTCTTACAATGCCGAAAGCGTGATCTCGCAATTGATAAATTACCTAAAAAGTCGAGGTCACCATTCGATTCCCCTCTTGAAATGCTTCAACATCGGTCTTTACCATTTTTTAGATTTTGCCCTTCCAAGGAGATTCCCGGGTTGACCTCTGTAAATGAGCTAGTCGACCTTAATATGACCTTGAAAACCGATCATGTTATACCTTCCTGGACGTAAAATTTACCGCCCTTTCCATTTCCAGGGTCAAAAATAGGAGTTTCTATTTAAAAAAATCACTTTGACCTTGAAATGACCTTGAAAGTCGAACTCAAGGTCAACGTCGTTAGTACCATAATGTGACCCCCTTGGAACCCTACAATTTTTGTCTGAAATATTTTTCGATCGAAGTACGTTTTCTGCCAGTTTTTTGGGTGGAGCGATTAAAATGGGACACCCTGTATATTGCAATCTAAATGATAACTAGATTCCAACTAAATGAAACGACGGTGAAGTGAAAACTGTTAGAACATTGTTGGCATATTCATAATATTACTTTCATATGACAGTACATTTCATCTCCATAAAAATCCGCAGTCTAGTTATTATTAATAAGCAATTGCTACAATTACTAGTACGATTAAGCTTAATATTAGGCATAGCATTTTCGAAAGATGGTTTGCGAGCTCTATGCACAGGATAGTCTTAATTACGATGAATAATAACCTAGTAAAAATCCACATTATTAGCTTTTCACATAGTTAAAACTTCGTTAATGAATTTCTAAATTTCAGATTGCGACAACGCAATTGCTGAATATTAATTACTTTCTCTAAGCCGCATAGTTTCAAGGGGTCTTTGCAGCTCTGACGAAAGCATAAAAGCGTAAAACTATGTTGCGTAAAAATATTTGCCGCGCCCCATTGAAAAGCACTAAAGTTTGATGGCTCACAAATTAATACTATTAGAAAGATACCAGAAAGTTACAAAGATAATATGAAGCTTATGTGAAAAAGCAACTAATAACTTCAGTAATATATTGCATTGCGATGTTTGCTGATACACAATCTGCCGATGCCGATAATACTGGTAACAAGTGCGAGGAATTATAATGAATTTATGCGAGGGAGCAGTTGAGCAAAGTATTAAATATCAAGGATTTTTAACATGATGCAGATAATAATAATTCGTCATGCCAATAGTGAATGTCTAAAGCTCAATAATTCATGGTACATTGCAAGCTAGTTGCATTCAACTATTGTCGTTACGGAGCAAAGCTGTTGTTTTGCACGTATCAAAGGCACAGGACTGCGAAGCGCCAAGGAAACGTTCGTAATGTCCGTGATTTTTCATTGTTGGAAAGCAGCAGTTTCTCAGCGGCCATAGCACGTCGCATGTTAATTAGAAAAAGAAAATTACGGTTGGTAATGTTCAATTTATATGCAGAATGCGAACCATTCTTACGCGAATGAAGCAGATTCATGAGCCAGAGTGGTGTTTTCTCATAATTATGGAATATAACGGTCGAGCCGGACCAGGCCTGCAATAATATTGATCATTATAGCTAATTGCCACGTGCGTCAAATGTAATTAGAATTACGCTAATTAAACAGCATCATCGGAAAATGATTTGAATTTAATGAAATCGGGCCATAAATCAAAGCGGAACAGTTTAAGCTGACGTTTAACTTGCGAAAATCGGACCAATTATGAAAAAAACTGTTTGGTGGAATATTAGCAATCATGTGTACACGTGTTCCATCTCAATTTGGTCAATGTACAATTAACTTTATACTCCCGCCAATGTTTTTCTTTTCTGGCAACTGGTTGATGAAATTTAGGTGCTTCACCTGCGAGGTGATCGATGTATTACCGGTGATAAATAGCTTACGGTATCGAAACGTGGCTCTACCTTTGACCGATATGAAATGTCGATGCAAACACGAATTTACTACGTTTAGATTTCGGTTGCAAAACGATTGTGAGTTCCACCTAGCGTGTTTTAACTTTTGCTATTCATTCATTTTTTTCTCATTTCTCTATTCCAAAAATACACACTTTGGTTTTGTCAGATGGCAGGAAACATTAACCTAATTATTAATTGTTTACTTAACAGAGTTCAATTAATAGGGCGCGGGTGTCATCCAAAATTGATTAACGGATAAGAGCACCCGCGAGGGTGCAACCGCGCGTCTGCTCTTTGTTTGCAAAATATTTCAACCCACTCGTCGTGGTAATGGTCGTGAGATTTTTACACCACTCTAAAGATCAGAGATAGCGTTTTGGATAAATAAGTACACAGAACAAACTAGCAGGAGAGACAATTGGTCGGAAAGAATAGTATTGTTGTTTCACGAATAGTCAACCGCTTCCTTACAACTAAAGCGGTGCAAACGAACAAGGCCGCTTCTTAGGATCCGTCATTAATGAAACCCTACCCTCGTGAAGTGGCCAAATCCTGTTATCGCGTAAATCAGTTATTAAGGAGGTATAAATTTCCTATAGAGCTTGCTGACACGCATTTCCCTGTAACTTGTTTTACCAAGCTATCGCTTGCAGAACGTTCTTCGTCTAGCATCAAGAAGTCACTTAGAAAGTAATGAGTCAACAGCTGTATTGGTCAGCCTTGCGTTTATGACCCACTCGGCGTAGTACGGCATGTAGAAGCGAAGGGTCAATATGCAGCGGTGGAGATCATGAAGGAACACAAGTGCTAAAAATAGCACCGTAAAAAATTTAATCGGTTGTTCGAATCGTTCGAGTACCAAGGCTATTGTAGTCCATGTTGGAGCAGTAAACTGCTTTAATAACCCCTACAATTGCGGAGGTGAGATAGTCTTTTTATTTAACGATCCACTGTTACTCGAATAGACGTGAAATCCCCGCTAGGCCGCTCTACGGAGTTAATGGCAAAATTGCTTCAATTTTTTTCGTGTCGCACACGTTTCGTTATTTTCCGATCACGTTTATACATATCTGTACGAGGCACGGGCTAGAATTCGGATGACCGATATTCGACAGGTTGTGCTGCAAGATGCATGCGAATAGGTCTGTGATACTATAAGCTAGTAAAAAAAAAAACGATGGGCAAGAAATACGACATGAAATAGTATGCTAATATGTTGTATCAGCCGCGAAAATATTTTTCGACACGTTAATCAAGTTGACCGATACAGGGTGGCCTGGCTGGTTTGTAGATTCGCGCGTAATTAGCTTTGAATCCATGGATTGTTTTAAAGATAGTTCCGAAAAATGAAACAAAACTCACTCAGTTTCGAGGAGAGACATTTTACGATGCACACTAACTTTTCATAAGAGGACGCGTTCTTGATACGTCAAGGTACCAGTAGCAAGTGTCGTTGGCATCGGTAGTAATAAAATTTATGACGATTCAAATGTCCTCACAATACAACACAGCAAAGCAACACTCGAGAACGTAAAATGTTCATTTAGCGACAGGTTGCTCCAGTATATTGATGTCGAAGAGCGTCTTTTCGAAAACAGGGGGTAAAACGACGGGGGTACAACGGCGAAAATCTTCCAAGAGTATTAAATCATGTTAGGCTACGAACAACCGTAAAACGCCAAAGTGATGTCGATAAATTCGTTTTGAAAAGGAAACGTACCATTTACACGCCGGTATACATACATTACTTACAATTAGCCACATTCGTATCTTTACTTTCGCTATTCATTGTTCGAAACTGAGTTATTTACATTCATTCAAATACTATGAATTTACCTGGTCATGTAATATTAAAAGCATTTAAGAATATGTAAATATATCAATATGTTGTGCACAATACCTGCACTTGAGCTTCTTGGATCTATAATACCATATCTGATTGTGAGTTTCACTGTAGCGATTTTGTATAATTAATTTTAACACTGTAATTTGATAGAAAATCCAAATTTTTATAAACAGATATTAATGAACGGTCATCAACGACAGCTCTTAATTTTCTTTCAGGCGCATAAGCACTCGTCTTCGTAGTGAAATTTGTTAGTTGACCATAAAATTCGAAGATTACTACTAATCAAGCAAAAGCGCATTACTACTAATCAAGCAGATCCGCGTGATTTCCAGCGGTTGGATTACCGATTTAATGACCAGGGAGCAGTTTTTCAGCACCTGCCGGTGCTATTAGATGGGTTCTCCGCAGAAACAGGAAGCGCAGGGATCGCTAAGGCAATTAAAAGTTAAAACAAAACATCTTTTACCAAAATTATTCTTTAAAAATGAACAAAACTTCAGTACGATTTTCCAAGAGAACGGGTGAGTTCTGACCCGTGGTTCCTTTTGCAATATTGCGTTACTCAAGGAGTAGAAACCGATGCAATCAGAAAAAATGTTGACCTTCAAAAAACCAGTCAAGGTCAATTTTGCAGGGTGTTTTTTTAACAGATCTTCGCCGATCTCGAGGTGTAGAATCGCGCTATATAAGTCATGACAATTAATTTCGATACACCCTGTACATATACAGTATATGTGCAGAAGATCAGAGACTGTTTAGTACTTTCGCTCGAATTCACAATATTAACCGTCATGAGAAATCTAATTTGGGTTAGAAGTGAATAGAAGCTTTACTTATTTATACTACATTTGACATCTAGATAAGTTGTCAATCAGCATTGCTTTTTCAGATTTGGCCTAGTGGTAGATGATAGATTAGAACGGACTGGATTAATTCATTGATACACTGACTGTTTTTAAATTGGAAATACTTCAATATCGTCAGTTTGTCCAAGGAATATCCAATAAAAAATATAATGTGACGAATAAGCTATTCTAAATTATAGCAACACAGAATGATAACGGTTGGGAGGAGTCATGAAATACATGGAGAAAGGCGACCTGGGGAAGGCCGGGGTAGGGGGCTTCTTTCAAATTTAGTTTTTGTAAACTTTTCTGTATGAAGGTTACCGTGAAAGTTCAAAATGCGGGTATCTAAATTGAATACGGAGCCACTCCGCTCCGAATAAATGCGGCTGTCAATTATTTTGATTAAAGGCCCAGTTGCCACAAATTATAATTGCCTTCGTTTCGCTTTCACAAAGGAAAAAATATCGCTAAAAAAGGAGACAGAGACCGAAAGGAAGTTTGAAGTGACCTATACAAGTCGGCAAACATGAACAGAGAAGGGAATTTTGATGGGATCGATGCAAAATGGAGCGGGGAATACACATTGGGACTATAGGTTGAATGTGCGCCGTCTTCTCTAGAAGGATACTATTGGCGGACAAGAGGCCGAGGTTGTTAGTTAAAATGTATGTGGAATGACGAATTCGTGGTCTGATGAGTACGCTTATTTTTCCGGTAACCTGTTGTGTTGACAATGAGACCGTTAACTCTAAAATAAAGCTCCGAGTATCGAGCACTGAGATTCGAACATCGAGTTTCAAGTTCGAGAGTTCCGTTCAGGCAATTTCGAAGCCCGAATGTTGAACGTACCGACGACTGGAAAGGACTGCGAAGCAGTGCGTGGTGGTGGGGACGGGAAGCACCGAAGCGCAGGGTTATCGAGGAGTGATCAATTTTACGAGCTGATCATCTTTTATGAGCTCCCATCTCCGAGTTCCTTGGCCTCCTTTACCTTTTGCCCTGGCTCGTATCGAGACTTTCCCGTACTTACCGCTCGATTGTCATTCATGGCAGACCTTGCTCGTAAAGTATCTGCTTTCTGCTTACACTGAGCCCACCACCCAACTTGCGCTTTTCTTTCTTTCCTCACTTCCCATCCGGCTTCTTGCTCTTCCTTCCTCTTACTCTGCCTTGCTCTCGCAAGTTATCACCAACGCTCCCTATACTCTTATACCGTACGCCTTACATCCTACGTTCTAAGTCCTAAGCCCTGCGCTTTACGCCTTACGCTCCACGCCCTTTTCCCTTCGCCTTTCGTCCTACTTCCTCCATTCTTCCTCCCCCGCTCTTTGCTCTTTGGTCTTTGCTCTTTGCTCCGTGCCCTACGCTTCCTGCTTTCCGGGCTGCACCCTACGTCAGCGTTTCTCTACGACTGCTTTCATCTACCGGAAACCTTTGCTTTTTTCTCCTTCCAGTATTCCTTCCTTTGTTACATTCGTGTGCCCAAGGCCAGCGCATGGCTTTGCAATTCAACATCATATTAAGTGCCCCAAGAATTTTTACTTCCCCATTCAAGTCAATTAATATATTTCTCCTCTAATATTATTCATTCTCTATCCAAGTGCAGAGAACTGTTTCGAGGTATAACTCGTTTGCGTCATGATTGGAATCGTCTCCGGTAAAGGATTTAAAGACGGAAGGTGTGGAGGCGTTGTTGCGTCTAGCGTCTTCGCGTACATACATCTGTTACCCAAATCTATAGACGCAGCTAGAATTAGGCAGTGCTACTCGATCTAACCGAGGATATAGCCAGAACTTGTAGCGACTGGTAATAGTCCGTGGTTTGGGTTTGATGTGGGTTTATTTCATAACCAGTCTACCTTGAAGGCGAGATATATCGTTACGTAATAAGTGAAGTAGTTATAACGGGGAATCTTATGCAGAGGAAGCAAATCCCCTTAGATTCCCCTCTCTTGTCACTTTTCATAGACGAGACATTGTTCGCGAAATAATGGTTGCAAAATAATAAGTGTGAAATGTCATCAAAAATATTCTCGCTGAATTAACGAATTGAATAAATGGAGAAAAATCGTTTTCTCGTCGCCGTCTCGTTAAAAAGGTACTTATGCTGAATATTCCGATGTCAGAACTTTGGAGCGACGGAACTTCAACTCACAAGTTAGTCGATCCGCAATTTTTTTGAAACCCTTAACGACCGAGTTAACGAATCCGATTATACGAAATTAAATTGGCTTTAACAGGGAGGTAGATCCCACCTTGACATACATATATTATTCATATGTTATTCTTTTCATAATTATTATGATACAATACACAATAGAATACAAGTGAAAAAACTGAAAAATTTTGTCCATCCACTTATTGGATCCTGTCAGATTAACAAGGACTCTGTACTGATAATTCCCGAAGTTTCGGAGATTCCAGTCCATAATTAAAAGGATGATTGGTATAAGGCAACCAGTTACACAATTCCCAAGTATCCGAAATCTACCCTTATAGTAACCAAACAAAGCAAGGGAGAAATATTTTCGCGACGGATTCACTTTAAGACTTTTGGAATCAACTCACTCCCTAGAATAAAATACATACCAAGCAAATCACCGATTCTGACTAGAAGTAGTGAACGACTAGCGACCAAGGATACTTGATTCCATAAATCAGTTGGTTCTTCGACCCAACCCTAAACGCGGAAAGCGGGTCAGATATACTCAGACGACAGTATTCTGCATCGAAGATGCAGTATATCATTTTTTACAATTTTTAGATGTTACGGGCTAGCCTCGCATGCTCGGTTTTTCCCTCTCGAGTTTTTGGAGTACTAGGAGAAAAGGAACACGTTGGATTTTTTACCTTGCGAATGGGGACACTGCAGTGTGAAAGTAGTCTAGACGTTTCCGAAGGATAATAACTCTCCTCTTCAGTACACTGGCAATGCTTAGGATTAAGGAAGGAAAACACGAAGTATGAGCAGTTGTTCCGTTCCCGGTGGGTAACGGCTCGTCTCCCAAGACTTCGCAAGATTGAGGGTTAGGGTAATCTCGGGCGGCAAAGATAATCCAAATTTTGTGGGTTCGTTTCTCTAATCGATCTCAGTGTTAGGATTTGACAGGTGGTAATAGAAATTCTACAGAGTATTTTAAGATGAAAATAAAATCTCTATATGAACGATTTCACGCCAAATGATTTACATTTGGTGTCCGATTTTTTGTATACTTTATAAGAGATTGTTTCTAAGAGATTGTGGATCTTACGAAACAGGGACATTACTATTAATACAAGAAATAACACTACAGACACTCCTCAATCCACACTTGTTCTGCCGTATGTTGCTGGATTGTGCCCAAATCATCAACAGGAAATTTGCTAATTTGAATTTAAAAATAGTTTACCAAAATCGCAATAGTTTGCGGAATTTGCTTGGATCAAACAAAGACAAATTAGACTTCACTCTAAATTCTGAATTGGTGTACCTTATCAAGTGTTTAGAATGTGATGGGGTGTACATTGGGCACACCAAACGCTACATAAAACATCGTATACGGGAACACCGTTATAATATTACAGCGCCTAATGTCTCACACACATCTTTAACTAACCATTGTCTTTCTTTGACACATTCGTTTGATTTTGATAATATTGTAATTTTGGAAAAGGAAAAGGATTTATATAAAAGACTTTTCTTGGAAATGCTACATATTAAGTTCCATAACAAATCGGTCAATAATCGCACGGATATGTCCAATTTGAGCTCTGTCTACAACTTCTTAAACTACTGACTTGTGTTTTCAATTTTAATTTTTTTTGACTTGTATATTTTTTAATTTTGGACTTTGATACTTTAATTGTTGGACTGTCATCTACATTATATCTTCAGACTCGCCTTCAGCTCGTTTGACGGGTTCCTTGATGTCTGGGTTTGTACTTGCCGCGTATTCTATAACTTATTCTGTTGTTATTCTCTTGTGCTCTTACATCTGGGTTGGTAAGTATTCATAGACTTTAAGTGTTTAGTTCTGCTTGCGTATCCTCTCGTGTATTAGTCGCCTTGGTTAAGAGCCACGGATTACTTGGTTTTATCCCTCAGCTGGGAGATCGCGACGGTATCATTGAGGATATGTCACGTCACACAATTGTGACACGATTTTACTCCTGGACATAATTTCAACTATTATACATAGTGGTTGCTGTTTAGTTTCGTATAAGTTACACAAAAAATTTCAATCCCTCGTTTTGCACCATGGATGTTTAAATGGTTGTTGTACACTGATTATAGGTAGGTAGAATCTCTTGGGTCATACACTTTTCTCTTTAGTAATTTTGTTTTATTAATCATAGTTCCGGTTGTTATTATATATAATAGCATTATACATAATAACTTTTTTCGCCACAACCATGTTGGTCGTCTTTCAACGGTTGAGCTAGTTGTGGTTATCCTCATTACAAGATATAGCCGCATTTATGAGAATATTCTTAGGAATATCTTCTTTGAATGCTCGTATTTATGAGGTATAATTCTGATGGCGCAATGGCAGGAGAAATGAAATTTCATAGTTTCTGAATATAATCCCAATTTGGTTATTTGTAGGTGCGTATTAATTTAAATTTCGGTAACAGTAATTTCATCTGTTTTGTTTCTTGTGTGTGTTGTTCTAAGGCGGTTTATGACTGTTTGTGGTTATACGCTTTTAGACTACCGAAGAGGGCTCGAACGAGAGCCGAAACGTCTAGCGTTTACATTTGAAGAATAAAACCTGGATTGTGAAAAGGCTGATGAGAATTAATTTATGTATATTCTAACAATTCATGAAACCATGACAGAAGTTTACGATGGTTTATACTTTATAGATTTGTAGCCCTAATCGAACCTTGTAAATGCATTTTTCCGTTCCTCGGTATCATTAATAGTTTCTAAGTTATTTAACTGCAAAGTTTTGGATCATTTTTTTTTCAAAAATTCATAACACAAAAACTAATAAAGATACCAGGCTGTGTGAACCGGCATGTTATTCGGAAATGTTCAAATTTTAATAAAAAAAAATACTTCGTGTTGGTACAACGTAAATAAATAGTTATAAAATATAAATAAAATTTTAATATTTAAATAAAATAGTGGAGTAGGGGGGCCGATCACCTTAAAATTAATATCCCAGATGCTCTGTAGCCTTGTTACATCCACATTTTACGCAGACGATTTTTCCTTTCAATATTTTAGAATATTCTGGAATCGTTCCACATAGAGTCACTTCTCCGTGCCTAAAAACAAGTTTTTTGAGCTCTAGACTCGCTTCGAGCTGACCACTCCCACATTCTACAACCTCTCTTAACATGAAAAGCTAGGTTCAGGTCAAATGTACGTGCTGATCCTGAATTCCTTTCCACTTTCCCGCGCCACGCGCTATGGAAAACCATCGTCCCCACTCCTGAGGCAGATTTTTAGGTATATAAACCTGCTCAAAATCTATCTCGAAGACTTATCTCGTAGACACAGCGCCGGGCAGGGCCAGGCCCTGCCCAAATTGTAGTAGATTATTTGTAGCAACGCGATGCGAAAATAACGAGACGCGCTGCATAGCAACCGCAATATCGATAATCGCCGCAGCGGTGGGAAAAACATAGCAACGGTTAAGTATAAAAGGCCGTGCCAGGACCGATTCGGGCGAGTTCAGTCGGACTCTCCGGGAGAGGGCGAGGTTAAGAAACCACGACCGCCTGGAAGAGTCAAGAAGAGGACGAAGCTTAGCTTCTGCCGCCTACCGGCAACCGGAGAGCACAGGAGTTTTGTACCTCAGACACCTCTTGGTGAGGTGAGAACGACTAGAAAAGCTGGTGCTCCTCAGCGTGGAGAGTTCGGCTAGGAAAGCCGGACGCCCAAAGAGGATGGTACAGGACAAACTACCTGGACGCCGGGGATTGGAGAGAACGGCCTTAAGGACGGTCGCCAAACCTTTTGATAACCTGCACCCGCTACATATTTTATTTTCCGTGTGATTACTCCCCATTTGAATTTCATTCGCCACCTGTCATTAGAAAGTCTTCTTAAATAACACTGAGATCGGCAAGAGTGCATAAAATCCACATTAATTGATAGGATATTTAGCCTCTCGAATATTCCTATCCGAGGTAATATAAGACTTGGAAGAGACTCGGCGCGTAAGTGTAGCCGGGTGGGCGCCAAGCTTTTATCTTTCCAGCCAGCCTTAACCTTTCACCTTTCTGGGGACCTTCGAACCAACTGGGTATACCCCTGGAAGGACTGGTCTCTGGACTGACACCCTCGCGAGTTAGGAAAGCAATAGGGTAGATCATGGAACTATTTTATTAGTAGGACTACCTGCCTAAAGACCCATAAGACTTGGGAGAGACGGTCGGGTTAACGATACAGTGCGGAACCTCGAATCTTGACCGGCCGACGGCAATGATCTCCGTTTCTTGTAATTTTTATTGCCGCTAGTTATTTGTTACGATAATTATGATATTTCCCGATTGCCCCATAACACTCAATACACCTTACATCAAGAATATGAATCACGCTACCACTTTGACTCGAATCTCCACACAGCGATTCAACGTTAATTTTGCTATGTCTCTATTATTTATTGAAAACGGAATTTAAAAATTCCATTATATCCGCATTGTCGGCAATCACATTCCCAACACGTTTGCCAATCACGATTAAAATTACTTCACGTTTTCCAGGAAAATTATAACAAATTTGTTAAAATAATAAGGATATAACGATAACGGTAAGGTATAAAAAAAATCCGTTTACCCAGTTTTATTCGCCTCATAAAATCATGAAATTTTGCAATTTACACCGTTCCCCGATCTCTCCTAGTTTTCGAGATATTCAACAGAATAGGTCCCCGCCCCCCATTTCAACCCTTTTTTCAACCCCTAAAAGTGAATTTGGACAGCTAAAAAAATACGTGTCGAATAGATTTTTGAAAACTACATATGGTTAAAATTTTATTAAAATCGGAGTGTACCAGTTCTGTAAAGTCGCTTGTTAGTCCTGTTAGTCTTCTTCATACACAGGCTAATAAGAGTTAAAATTATTAATTAAAAAATTATTACGTAATATTTACATCATGACACGTCACAGAAAACATGTACAGAATCATATCGTAGACGAATTAACTACTAGAGACCTATCTGTGAATGCCACGAGTAAATCTCGTAACTGCACGATTACGAATCCTGGTAGTAGATAAAAGTGATTACTCGATCATCAGTCGGGTATAGCGGGTAACCGTGCCTCGTCCATCGTAATAGGCAATGATAGGCAAGGGTGTGTACGAAACCGGACAGAATCGTGTATGGAGTTCGCGAGGGTATACGAATAGGGAGTGCAACACGAATCGAAACTAAACGAAGGTAAGCAAAGCTAAACGAAACGAAACGAACGCAGTGAAAAGAGAAATTGGCCAATATCCAGGAATAGTCGGAAAAATTACAAGCAACGGTAAATGGGTTGCGACGATCCTTTAACTATGGATCAACATATTACCGTTAAGTGCATACACCTACTACACAGACTCCTGTAAGGTACAGGCGCAACCCGTGCCGCAAAATAGAAGCAACGTTATCCGTTAGAATTGGCGTAATTAGCGAAATAAGAGTACATCGCGTCACAACCGCGTATCTCGAATTGTATGGGCGCGCTTCTCTACCTACCAAACAATTGTCGGGTCCAGGTGTATGCCGCTACCGTTACTGTTCTCTATTCTCCTGTACTTCTGACAATCTCCTTCAGGCCTTGTTTTACATGTACATTATTTTATGACTCTCTCTATCCGATTTCTTTACTTCTCAATTTCTATTAGGCCGATTGATTTAAGTGATTGTTGGTGTTCTATTTGGATGGGCCATTTATAACGGATGGTTTCTTGTCAGCATATTGTGTATCGCTCGTTATACAATTTTCGCCACGCGTGCAACGTTCCCCGAATCAAATCGATTTTCTCTACAATTAAAATCGCATTTAAATGCACGCTCCTTTTCCTTTCTCTTACACTAATTGTTTTCTCTAGTGTTTGCACATCCCAGGCTAAATGCATATATTTCCATTATTTCCATGCTAATGGCGCCACCATGAATATTTCCGCGGCAGAAATGAAGATTAAGTTTGCAATTAAATCAGCGGTTATCCGTAACAATCGCTCTTCCACTTAACTGGTTAATGAATGAACCAAAATGAGATTTAAAATTTGTGCTTGCTGTCGGTTGGGCTAACAGCAGAATGAACTGTTTGCTCGTTGTAGTTCGATTTATATATGTTGCACTATTATCCTCGTAATCATTTCTAGATGCACATTTCGACTAGTATTTCTGGTTGATCGAGTTGCTAGAAAAAATAATACAAAAGGTAATCCCGGTGATAGACCGTGAATCGAATAGAATACATGTTGGACTCGAATTGCACAAGTCGAAATTTAATAAAAGTTTCGATCTATCTTCCTTTTTACGAGCTTGGGGGAAACTTGGGAGAAAAAGCGAGCATGGAATCCACGTTTCGAGCAATTTCGTAAGCGGTCCGATGCATAAAAGTGCAAGACATGGGGAAGGGTGCGTGGAACGGCGCAGCGCATCGTTTCAATTCATGCTCCGGCTGCATCCTAATGCACCATTCAAGAGGAGAGGCTGTCCCGGCAAATGAAAGGAGAGACGAAACACATCGAAATGAAAACAAATAAGTGGTCGAAAATGGGAAAATCCGAAGAAGAAAGGAAAGAGAGGGAAGAGTGGGTGGAATGGCACGAAAGAGTAGAGAGAGAGAGAGAGAGAGAGAGAGAGAGAGAGAGAGAGAGAGAGAGAGAGAGAGAGAGCAGAGAAAGGAGGGTGAAGAGTGGAAGGAGAGGGACGAAAGTGAAGATGGATTGAGGAAAATTGTACGAGTCGTGGAAACAGGGCCCGGGAAGCTTGAATCTGGGTTGGCAGTGTGAAAATGCGAGAGAGCAAGAAAACAGTAGAGCAGTACATCTGGTCGGATCGTGTCGCACCGTGTCGCACTGCCTCGAATCGTGTTGCTTCGCTTCACTCACAACTCAGCCGATTTGTGGTGTTGTTCACGCACCTGTAGGGAAATAGGTCGAGGTACACTGCTGCTTTCACAGGACGCGACACCACGCGTCACCGGTGACAAAGAAAACTTCGTTTGAGAAATTTTTCAAATCCGCACGGGACTAACCGTGCACTTTTACTTTATGAAAAAACTACTCGTTATCCCTTGGTAGCTGACACCGAGCAACCAGGAATTTCTCAACGAACTTTGTACAAATATAATAGGTGCGGGGCTTCAAAGATATCTCTTGAACATTATCTACGCTGCCTACACTCTAATATCCGTATATTTAACCCATCGAACATCAGTTAACCTCATAAAACACCGATGCGATGCTTCAATTCTTTTAACGTCAGTCACTAGACCGTGCATCTTTGTGCAAATGCGTATTTTTATTCGAAACAATAAGCTTCAGTAGATGTATGTTTCATGATTGAAGAATTTTAGAAGAAAATTTATTTTGAATTGACCTACAGTGATACACGTCATCAGTAAATGCATAATAATGCATAATATTGAGAAAATACTCTTAACTTGTGATATTTTAAATTGCGTTTTATTATTGATACGCCGGAATGATAGAATTATTCTAACAGATTTTTAATAAACAGATTCGTTGCATTCGCAAATTCGACATTTCTTGCATATTTGGTTTTTGACACATTTTACTGACACAAGCTTCTACAACTCACTTTTCGTTTATGGCAGGAATTGACTAGCTATAAATGAATAGCTTCGATTAATCCGAATGTCATTCGAAGGGTGAAGGGTTATATGTATAGGATGTTCGGAAACAGATGAGATCCCATTTGGGGTAGGTTCTATGGGCGAAAATATGTTACATGCACACGTTAACCACGCAAGTTTTTCTACATCATTTTTCAAATGGAAAACACTTTGATATCGAGCTGTACAATAATCCAACCTTATTATCTCAAAGCAATTTCCGCATTCCTTAACGTGAGAACGCTCTGAACACATTTTACACTTACTCGGGCAACCCCTTTTGGTTTAAGTAATTAATTGTACTAATCCCATGCATATAGAGTATAATAATCATGTATACATATATACTGCGCTGACAATAACCCCCACCGGTTAGACCTGTGAGATTGATTTGGGGCGTTATTGAATTTTGGCATATCCATTCTTTGCCACTATTCGTCGGATTCGGTGACCCCTGGAGAGGTTTGAAAGGGGTGGTCGTGTCACTTGCATACCGAGAACCGAGCTCGCGTGGCAATACCGCCAACCCCAGCAACCCCAGTAACCCCAGTAACCCAGGAGAAATAAGACGAAAATTAAGAATGACAAGAATTTGGCGAAAATAACTTTGTTAATGAGATATTGGCAGTCAAAGATGGTGCTAAAATAGAGTAAAAATGCAGTAAAATGACAATTTTTTATCTTATTTTCAAGCGTCGATATCTCGTTAACAAAGCTGATTTTGCAATACTGACATTCTCAATTTGCAATTTATTATTACTCGGAGAATAAGAATAGGACTCTCCTGAATATGACTTTCACTTATTTTCTGCCACCCAATACATGAGCGCATCCTACGACTTTGAGACTTCTAGACCTTCATTGATTGTGAGATTGTTAGGTTTTCCTATTTCTTCTTAACAATTAGTAAGGAATTTATGTGAATTCTACTCTGTATACGAATTCTGCATACGTAAATTGTATTGAACATTCGTGTACAAAATATATTTAGTTTGTAGCAAACAGAGTTTATAAAAAGGTTTGAGACCGGTCGTAGTAGCCAATCTCTCCTATCCCCGGCGTCCAGGCAGGTTGTCCCGTACCATCCTCTTTGGGCGTCCGGCTTTCCTAGCCGAACTCTCCACTCTGAGGAGAACCGGCACCATTGCCGTTCTCTCCTCACCAAGAGGTGCCTCAGGTACAAAACTCCTGTACACTTCCGGTTGCCGGCAGGCGGCCGTGGTTTCTTAACCTCGTCCTCTCCCGGAGAGTCCGGCTGAACTCCCTGGAATCGGTCCTCGCACGACCTTTTATACTTAACCGTTGCTATGTTTTTCCCACCGCTGCGTCGATAATCGATATTGCGGTCGCTATGCGGCGCGTCTCGGGCTTCGCGTTGCTACAAGTTGTTAAATAGAGACGTACCAAAGTTCGCAAACTGCATGAATATCCTATTCATTACTCGGAAAATGAGTGTGATACCGCAGGTTAAGGGGAAATATGCGAGCGCGGAATTCCCGGGTGTTTTCATTCAATTCTTTCGCCGCGTCACGGACAAGCCGGAAGAGATTCGCAAATATTTTCTGCGCAAATATTTGCCTTCTGTAAATGTCTAACACCGTTAGCATCAAGTAAAAAAATTAAATTCGCTTCGAAAACTGGATTACCCGAAGATTTCCTGTTGCATATTTGGCTGGAAGGTAACAAAAAGAACTTTGACAAGCAGATTCCAGGGGGGAAATAATCGTGGTGCGGAACACGCATACACGCCACGACAAATTTCAAGCTTTCAGAGCGTTGACCTGATCGGTGAAGATTTGTATCCGCCGATTGAGTTCAATACGCGCGCACAACAACACGGCACGTATTGTTGTGTCTTTAAATCCGCGGTTTGGCGAGAGTCAGCTACGCCTAAATGAAATTATAATATCACGAGCGGGAAACGTGTGATATTAGAGGATCGAAAGATCTCCTTTACTTTCTTGTTTTTCAACCTACCTGCCGAGACTAGAGGGACCACGAGACCAGATTTCGGAATTCGGACCGTCTGCCTCACAAATACAATTTAATTTGTACAAAGTTAATAAACAAAAAATTTTGGATTGCAATCTTCCGTCTTGCTCAACTTTATTTTGCGTATACTACCAGCTTCTATTTCCTTCACACGAACCAAGCGGCCCTAGCTTGGTTCCTTAAAAAATATTGTTAAGGATACCAACATACCAAATTTTCAACAGAGCTTATATTTACTGCTATATCCAGAAGAGTTAATAGCGCCATCTGCAGTGGCACAATCTCCAAATTTTATTCTTCTACCCAATTGAACATTCAAGACATGAACATTCTATGATAAGTAAATGTCGTGAGATGGTCGCGAGTTTAGCAGATTTTTCAAGATTTCGCGGACTTACCCATCGGTGTACTTATTGTTTTCTGTAATTATCATCATCGCTGTTGAATAAATATGTCCTTAACCTCATGGTCGCGTTATGGGTGTGGTTATAAATTTAGACGATTTCTTCTTTAATTATTACTACTATGAAAGATCGCGAAAAAGGCTTGCTGACAAGGTATTACATTTATGTACGCTTTGGGTTTAATTTTTTATACTTGGTTGAGCTAACAAAATAATTTATCGAAAAATTCAACTGCATCACGTGCAGAAGAATTAACAAAGGAATTTAGGGAAAATGTCTATGTTAATAAATCAGTAATTCGTTATGTTTCGAAAAGCTTCGGTATAATGAAGAGTTACGTGGAAGTGTAAAAGTGCTCTTCCGCTCGGCTGGCGAATTCTAAATTTAAGTGCACAATTTAAATAGGGTTTACAATGAAACAGAAACGACAGAGTCTCGCAGAGAGAAAAAGAGGGGGGATTACAAAAATAACGAGTAAGCTACACAGAAACAGTAACTTGTTTGAAAGTAACGCTAGCGGAAATAGTCAAAGTACAATTTTGAAAAACAGTTAGATGAGTCAAACTGCTCTGGACAAATCCCTCTTTGATGTTACTGTCGCACTAGAAAGTAGCAGAAACTGCGCCACGCTCGCGGTCATGCCATGGACATCCATCAACTGTATCACCAAACGCATTTCATTTATACAGTTGTACATTTTTGATAAGATTCCACCTATCCCAACCCAAGCATAGCGATACTGACACATTCGTGCAACGGGTGTTGCAACGACTATCCCAATACAAAAAAATTGGAGTGTCGAGATATTTAACCAACTAATTATCGTAATATCCTCTAACTTTTGGCGTGACTTCCCACCGAAATATGCTCCGATAATTTGATCATTCGAATAATACATTTTCGCAAGCTGATCTGGTATTTTCCTGGCAAAAGTTCTCCATATCGGAACGCTAGTACACTCATGGGAAATGCTACGCAACTGAATTGGCTTTCTAGAGAGAGTGAAAAATATGATTTAATCTAATATCAGCGTGATTGACAGCCATTCTGATTTCCAATAATATGCGGCACAAATTTTAATTTTCTGCAATACTTCTGTATACGTATATCCTAGTGTCCGGATATTGCTTAATGCTGGTGAATTTCTAAGCCCATTGAACAACAGAATAAGCAGAAATAGATCTAAATCGACGGTATTCTTATATTGTTTTGGTCCAAGTTTAGAAAACTGGCTCTACACGAATACTGTTAATTAACTGTAAGTTACTTAACCCGAAGGACATCATGCACTCGCTGAATTTTTTTTCGCTTATGTCTGCCTGGAAATTTGTAAAATAGCCCAATTATAGTGCTTTAAATTGGTTCCAGCATTTTTTTCTAAATCTACCGTTGGGTGAACTTTTTATAGATTTTGGCACATTTAACACGATTCCGAAATACGCCCCTGTCCACTGCTGCCAGTTATCGAAAGGTGTCACTGCTTATATAGGGATAAGCTTTTACGAATAAAAAAAATACATCTAAGTTCTACAAATTAAATTTGAAACTATATGTCTACTTTAATTAACGCTTTTCGCCGATTTTTTTATTAATATGGAAGTTCCAGCGTGGCTTACAACACCCCAACACATCCATCTCCGGAATATTATCACGACATTCTTATAATTATATGTATACAAACTATACTGTTCACAAAAATTAGGAGATATTTTATTTCAGGTCAGGAACTAGTCAATGTTTGCATAGCTGTAACTTTGTTAAAAATTATCGAAGGGGCATGAGTTTTTTTCAAATTAATGTTTGAAACCCCTGCTTTTCGATAGTATGCCTAGATTTTACGTTGCGCTCAAGAATACTGCAGAAATACTCAAAATATGATGACATGTTTTTTGTGTAAAAAATTGCAAAGTTTAACCAGGCCTGTGGTTCTCCTTCAAGCTTCCCCTTTAATTTTTTTAAAAAAACTCACGCCCCTACGATAATTTTTAACAAGTTACAGCTATGCAAACATTGACTAGCTTCTGACCTCAAATAAAATACCCCCTAATTTTTCTGAGCAGCGTATATGGTTTGAAATTCAAATAGGAAACAATTGTGTAAATCATACGGCACTCTACCTTGCCGTTTACGTAACAATTTGATTTAAATCCAAAATATTTATTCTTACAGTATAAAAAAACAATTTGACTAAATAGTCAGTTATAAATCCTGCCACCATGTTATGCTATGAAATGAGGAATTGAGATTCCGCGCTGTTTATGCATATATTGCGCTCTGTTATTGGACCATGGACCAGAATAAATTTAATATAATTTCGGGAATTTTTATAGAAACTGTCCTTCGTAGAGAATTATCGTTTCAGCTTTGAAAAAGATTTGAAAAAGTATTTTGAAAACTACGCAGAGGAAGTATTCCATGACAGTTTCATGGAACTTTCAGGCCTATTTGTACACTTAAATTATACAAGCTACATACGTCCGACGCATCTTATTTATTGCACGAAAGTAAGAATTGTGTAATGTTACAGTTTATAATATTAATATACGCTCGACCCTCGGTTTATGTGGCTTTCGTGTTACATGGATTGTGCTTTCTCGCTCTGGGCAATTATGCGTTGTAAGAAATGAAGAAGTATTTGTGTACTTATAAGAATACATTGTATAACAAAGTATTGATATACGACAATTTTATAAAAACATATAAAATACACATTTTTCTAACTTATAACTTCCTCATCCGTAACTATTTCTGTTATCCCCTGGTTTGCGATGTAAGTTTCGAATTTTTTAAAATAAATTTTTTCTTAATTTGAGAGCGACAATAGAATATAGCTTATACATTCGCAATTGGTTCATTGTCAACGTACATCAAAGATTTTGCTGTAGGCGAGTGCAACTTCAGGAACCCGTAATAAACTCGCTTAAAGAATTTTTAGATGTTTCATACAAGCGAAACTTTTTCATTATTAAAAAACACAATTGTTTAAAAAAATATATAAAATTATTTTATTTCGTAAACATTTGTTATCGGTACATTATCGACTTGATAAAACAGTTTAATTTCGGTTACACAAAGTATTTGATAAACCTCATGATTTTGTCAATATGCAAAAGCTAAAAATGTCCAACCCGCGGTGCACCACCCCCAATGACCTTTTCACATAGTTCGATAATTTTATCTTGGTCTCAGTTTTCGGGATATTGAAAAAATCCCGGGTGGGTACATTCGTTTGAAGAAATTAAATTAACATTAATAACAGGTGACTATAAGTTTTGGTATATACTATATCATTAGCTACGTTATGTTACAGACTATTATTAATAACAGTTGTAGTCCATTATTAATCCAATTAACTGTAACCACTTTTGTTGTAATTTCGAAAAAACCGTGAATTCAACTGTCGTGAACATACTGTTGGGGAACAAAAATTTAACAATTTCTCCTGCATAATGTCCTTCGGAAGTTCGGAAACGTGAAATATCGACCCTGGTTTCATGCCACGCACACACTATACTTTACGTATGTAAGACATTTTTTGCCATTTAGAACTACTTGAACTATTAAAACTACAGTAACTTTCGGTTTCAGAAAGCACGGATGTGGAAGGGGCGCAACTTGTACACTCATCGCCAGGTGATTTGAGGGGGGGGGGGGGGGGGGTCAGAAACCTAGTTTTATCCTCTAGTATTAACCTTACACGTCTGCCCCTGATAATTTGCCAGGCAAAATCAAATGATGATTATTATAGAACACATAAAATACCTTTGCTCGTAGAACAACTAACAAAGTGGATTATCATAAATTAAAGGGGATGTCCAAGCGCTGCCGGATATTGAAATAGCAATAGTAATGCGGTTTCGATACTACACCTCGCATTTATCAAATTTAGAAACAATACGTTCACGCAGGATACGGAATTGAACGTATTTACTGTATACTGTTTAATCGATTGTTTTGTTACAAACCACAACTTATGCTATGGATGGTGCTATTCTATGAATGAAACATATTAGGTATTATATGTTCATCGAAATCAACGCTCAGCGTACCAAAGAATCCTTTACGAAACACAGAGCTGATCGTTTCGCAGTACTCGTTGCACGATCAAATGTTAAAAAGATATCTGTAGAAAGAGGGTTAGCCATTGCTGCAAAACTACCATAAAGTCGTCCCTAGCCGAAAGACAGTGACGGGAAATAGTACGGGTGAATATTTCGTAATTGCAGCTGCACGTAGCTAAGTCGCACGCTTGCGAGCTCGGCGAACAGCAGAGCGTCACATACGGAAGGGGACAGGCCGCATTGCGAACATATTTAGAGGGGATAACATACTGAGAAAAAGGGTGCGTTTAGTGAATTCGGGCCTAGGTTATCCGGCCAGGTGTGAATCGGAGCCACTACGGAAGACGAATCGCGGAACAGCCACTACTCCGGAGCCGGGAACGAAGAGCGGAGAGCGGAGAGAAGAGAAAGGCGAGTGGAGAGCAGAGAGCCGAAAATGAAGAATCGAGGACCGAAAATCAAAAATCAAGAACCAAGAATCAAGAGCCAAGAACCAAGAATCAAGAATCAAGAACCAAGAACTATGAACCGAGAACCAAGAACCGACAACCGAGAGCTGACATCCAACAGCCACGAGCTAAAGGCCAAGAGCCAAGAGCCGGGACGGAAGTATACAACATGCAGCCGGGCGGCAACGGTAGGTCACCGTTGGTGGTGACTGTAGGTGGCCTTACGGTGGCCGCAGGTGGCTGTGAACGACTGTAGGCGGCAGGTTCGTTAGTGGGGTGCATGACGCGCCGGATAAAAGACGAATGCATTTCTAATATCTGTCTGCGATCACTGGATCCTTCGCATCCCCGTTCCTATTCCCGATCTATCTCTCTTACTCTTTCTCCAGCGAAGCTGCAGCCTCCTCTTTTTGCCCAGTCCGCACACACTGGGATCAATAATGCACCAACCACTCGCTGCTCACCCCTCTCCTTCTCGTTCCTCTTGAAAACCGTACCAGCACCCACCCACCCATCCACCTCCAACATGCCTGCTAACGCCGCCGCCACCACCGCTAGCGCCGCTACCACCGCGCCGCACCCTCGTTCATCCGTTGCTCTACTACTCTGCTGCCGCACCCGAGGCACCCGAAGCACCCGAGCCCATCTCTCCTCCCTCCTGCTCCATGTGCTCCCGCCGCCAGGCCCGCGCCCTACTATCCCTTCCTTTCTCGACTGCTACTTGCTACCTCTGGAAGGGGAATTCGCCCTTCCCCTCCTGCAAACCCCTATCGCTCTTCATTCTTCCCCCCGTCTAGTGGGACAGGGTGATCCACTCTCTCACTTTCTTTCTTTCCCTCTTACGTCTTCGCTCGACAGCTCTTCTTTCTCTGTCCACGTTCACTTTTCCTTTACTGCGACCACTCCTGGGTCGGTCGGTATGGTAGGGACAGTCCTCTGTGCGGCTTCTTCCTCTTTTACTGCCAAATTTCACCCCCCCCCCCCCCGCCCCTTCTCCAACCTATCTTACAATCTCTCGCCCTCTATTTCCATTCCCATCCTCTTAGTTTGTTGCCTCCCTCTTCGCATGGTGCACTCCTTGACGACCTTTATTTTTCGAACCGTATTTCTCTTTTCCTCTTTGATTTCGCCGCTCTCGCAGACCCAGAAGTCCATTCCTCTGTCCGGGCTTCTTTTACACTGTAACTCTGCAGCTCCTGCGTCTTCTGCGTGTTCTGCGTTTCCTACATCTTCTACGGGAAATTCTCGGTCGTCTTATTCCAAGAAACTGCTTTTCGTAATCGCTGTTTCTCTTTCTTCTTCCTTAACTTGAGCTGCGGCCTCACGTTCTCGTCTGTAAATATCCCAGCTCTTTTTTACCAACCATCCAAGAACCTCCTTTTCTCTCCCTTTTCCATCGTTCCACGTTTTGGCCGTTTTCTCGTTCTTGCTCCTTCTAGCATGAAGACGAAGTACCACAAACCGACCTTCGGTCTGTTCTCATCGTAGGAGTGGGAACGGTAGGGGGTGCGATAGGGAGCGCGAGCAGAACGGGAGCGGGAGCAGCAACGGAGCGGGAGACGAAGGGGAAACGAGTGCTTCGTGAGTCTCGGTTTCTCGGCCAGTGAGAGGTAAGTCCCTTCCCGCCCTCTCCCGAGGCGCTTGCCCTCGAGCCCCATCCCTAGCTTCAGCAGCCCTTCCAACCTTCCCTCCTGTTTCCGTCCCGGTCTCCGTCCTGGTCTGCGTCTCGGTCTGGATTGTCCCGGCGATTCAGCCAGAACGGCAGACGGCCAGGCATGCAGAATCCGGGATCTCCAGGAATCGTGGAGCTAGGCCAGGAGCAAGAGGCTCGCCTACGGGTCAGACGGGACCTCCCTTGCGTCTACTACTGTCACTCCTATATTCGCGACCTCTGCTCACTTCCCGACCTTTGGTGAGGTGTACTTTCGGCGAACTGCTGGAAATTTGCGCCACTTTTATGAAATTTCCATCGCTTTTCCTCTATCCTTTTTCATAGTCCTTTTGCCTCTCATTACCAGTCTCTTTTACTCTTGGATCCATTCTTATGTACCGTATGAACATCCTATTCAAAACCATTTAAAGGTCGTGCATTTGCGAGTTTCGTGCCACGCTCTTTTTCTATTCGGATGATATCTTGCTACTTTTCATGATAGGGCCATTTCGTTAAATTGTTCCGCTTTTCCAATTTGCCTTGCATTCGTTTTTCATCTTCTGGCACTAGGAGCGCGCAACCCCCAAAATACAATACATTTATTTCACTTCGTTTCATTGCATCGTGATCCGAATGGGAAAACCTGCATACGAGGGAACACTGCTTGACCCTTTTTCTGTTGCAACCTACTCATTCGTTTCGCTGTATGTTTACGAAGATGGCATTTGTCTCATCCAGACGACCGTTCTTACTTTCACAATCTTTTTCTTATTGTCTGTCCTATTGTGATTTGTCGATGATGAGCATTTCTACGAAATTAATTATAAATGTTGAATACTTTATTGGAATTATTTTTGAGTTTATTACTGCGATTACTTGTTAAAAGTTGCAAACACTGGCATTATTTGAATAGTTTTGTGCACGAATATGTACACAACGAATGAGAAAATCAACGATAAAAGTGGAAAATGAGAAAATGACATGGTCATAAGGACGAGCAGAAGATTAAAATTAAAAGTTTTATATAATATTGCCGACTAATCTTCTTTTCTCACGAATCTCTTATTTGCAAACCCTTTGCCTTAGATAATACATGTCTTACAAGTATTCTCATTTGAATCTCACTGTATTTTTCTAGATTCTTCTACAGATGGTAAGAAGCAGTCGGACGTAAAAATGTGAAACTGAAGTATGCACCGCTTTTTCTTTATTCCTCATTTATTTCCCGTGTTCCAAGAACAGAACATTTTGCAAGTAATTCCAGCCACTATCCCCCTGATTATGAATAAATTCTGTCTTATGATTATGTGAACTTTCTATACCTCCTATCTAACAATAGGCCCGGTACGCGCCCTCTCACAGGTATGCACCATTCTCGACATGTGCAGCTTAATTTATCAGCCATGAAAGTTTCCACTCGAAACTCCTGACAAGATCTTAGGAATTCCTCGCGGCGAACAGTGCCCTTAGCTTTTCCTTCCATCCTCTTTAATTCTCTTTTTTATTCTTGTGGCTCGCTTAAGTTGCATTGCAAGGAACTGAGAGCACCAAAGCATTTTCTTGTCTGTTTTCCTTGAAGAGGAGCATTCAGCAGGCTGAAGCCGTAGGGCGGAGCGCATTTAGCTCAGGAGAGTAATTTTCTAAGCGCGACAGCCCCACCCTACAACTACCAATGTTGAATGTATACCTAATTCTACTGTATCCGTCAATTTAACGGATACTTCAAACGGGGGCTTATGTATAGTTTTTTGAAATAAAAATTACAACAGGACGAAAGTACCAGTTCCCGTATTACACAATTTAATTTTAATTAGAAAGTACGATTTAACACAGGTTGATAAATCTATGTATTTGGTGTTGCAATATCCTTTTTGATAGGATGCCTTAACAGTAAATTTTTGGCAAACAGATCTCGATATAAAAGTAGTTACGCTTTTCATAAATGTGTTTCTGATTTTGATGTACGCCAATCGATAGGGCCTTCGAAAGAAATATCTCATATCACGACTTAATCCGATACACCTACAATTGGAATGAAACGTGATTAACGGGTTTTCAATTTACTTATACCATATTTAGATTTTTCTGGATTTTATGTCTTATTGTTAGGTAGTTTTCTTAGATTCTTCGGGTTAGGGGCAAATTGCCCAAAAAATGAAACACTGATATTTCACTACCGTTTCGTGCGTTTGTAATCGGACACTTGCGATCAGATATGTCCTAGTTCCTAGTGAAACGTTCTTGCGACTGGAGGCCTTTCGGATCACTCTGCCATTGTCAGGCTCCATCATTGAAAAACAGTGAAACTGAGCTCCACTGTAGCGACTTTGTATTTAATTAATACTGGCGTTGTAATTTAATAGAAATTGCAAGTTTTAATTGTAAGATAATAACGAATAATCACTAACGAAAGCTTTCGATTTTTCTCAAGCGTACCGACTCATCTTCAGAAAGAAATCTGGTTCAAGCTGACTATGAAATTCGAAGATTACTATTAAGTAACAATACTCTTTGCCGCAATTTGATTTCTTCCAAGATTCTCTTGACTGTTCTGCGTACTGTGGGGAAAAGTTTGCACTTCTGACATCATTCCCTTACGACATATGAAATCTTAATAGTTCAAAACATAAGTGCTCAAATATTTAAAAAGGTTGGCGCTTTGTTATTTTTCTTGCATCATTCTGCTTTTCGATGCATAGAATTAATCACGTTTTACCCCCTAACCATCCCGATAGTAGGGGTACCGGATTAATACTTGGCATACGATATTTCTTACAAAGGCCCTATCGATTGTTGTACGCCAAAGTCACTCCGGTTTGGGGGCAATTTTGATATACAGGGTGAGGCACAGAACTCTGATTTTGGAGATATTCCCGCGAGTTTTGGAAATAGGCGAAAACTGTCCTGGGGAAAGTTGTATGACTCGAAGAGACTCATAGGATGGCACTGTAGGGATGTTTTTTCGAAGGGATAGTTTTTAGTTAGTAATGTTAACTCAATTTTTTTAAACAAGTCGATCTATTTTTTTCCGATATTCTAAATGCTGAGCTCAAGCCGAATTCAACGAGCTATGGCAAAAGTTGATTGAGGGTATTTCATCCCCCGGGGGGTTGAGATTTTCTAATTGAAATATCTCACGTACTATAAGGTATAGAGAAAATTTTCTTAAATGAAAGTTGCATGGTATAATTATGGTTTTCGTGTTCTGTTAATTGCTTTTTCCAATTGCAATTATTTTTATAGATTTTTCTAAACAATTACGTTTTTACGAAAGGAAAACGAAAATTTCATTTGTTTAAGCATTTTATTCAACATAAATTTTTTGTTTATGAAATTAACAATTTATTGTAAACAGCTCAATGAAACTTTCGTGAATTTTTGGATGCCTTTCCAAAGTATTCCTTGAGTTGCGCTACTTTCCCTTACTACATTTTCCTCTATTCCGCATTATTACGTTGTTATTTAATGGGGTAGTTTTCGGTATTTTTGGGGGTTGGATCTAATATGATCTAATGATGCGGATGCGTAGAATCGTCTTGCGATTCTGCATCACGATGGAATGAAAGAAACAGTTTTCCATTCATAAAAGCGTAAGGCATTGAAGATTAAGACATTGAAAAAACAAATGGCGTAATATAATAGGAATTTCATCTTAAGGATTGCTTTCTACAATGAAAACAGCATGATGCGAATAATTTTAAGCGAACATGTTTGAAACAGACCATTTTATTTGCTTCAATAGTTGCGGTGTTAATCATACCTTACTTACAAAAGATAGAGTCGGATAAATGCATGCCAGCGTCTAGATGGCGTTTGTAATTTGGTGGTTGCTATTTTCGTTTCAATCGGACTTGTCAATCAACGTTATTGTTCAAATAATGTTCCTTAATAGCTTACAAGTACGTTTATTTGTCACAATTCGTAAAGAAGTTACCGAAGTTAATTGCTCAAAAACGGAAAGATAAAAGGAACATAGTACCGTTGGGATTTAATTGCGAGCGGTCGAACGATAATCTACACTACCCCGCCCACGAATCTCATTCCACTTACTGTCTTAAGAACTAGGTTTCATTCGTCATTGGGCATGAAAGGAGACTATCACGCTTATCAAGGTTTCTTTCTCGCCTTGCGAAATTGAGAACAATTACTGCGCTGCACTTCAGCTTACAGTACCACTAAAACGAATCTTATTATATTAATATTACTGTTTCAGTACGGGTTGTTTTTTATCTACATATTTCTGACTCTGATTGCTTTACAATCGCAATTGGAATCAGAGACTTAAAGAGCTTGTTCGAAGGAACTTATTGTGTTCGCTTTATGTTGCCAATCAATGAACGATTTCTTAATTTAATCACTTGTATCTCATTTTCTATAAGTGTCGCCCACACACATAGTATACATGTACAAATGATCAGAAGGATTACCAAATATTTGAATGTTTACTGTGCATTTTAGTTGAATTGTATTCCATGTATTGGAGTCAAAATATGTTAAGTTGCTTTATGTGTTTCGGTGGCGATTGTGCCATGTGGATTAATATTATGTTCGACACGTTCCAAATATTTGATTAATTAATGCAACGTGGCATCAATTCAACTGACAATCGGAATCGCTTTGGCGACTGCTTGACCTATGTATTAGGAAAGACAATGCGTCGCCTATGACGGTACAATCGTATAAATACTTTTCCAAATTTGTTTTCGGGTACAAAATTATTCCCAATTGATTACTTACCCAACATTTCCTTGAACAGTGATAAATTGATCTGTATTACTCACCTGTAACAAAAGAAAAAATGAAGTGTTAACGGAGCACACGCAGCACGCAACTACTCGCATTTAATACAGATTTAATTTCTGCCGTACCAACAATTACTACTCCTGATATGAACAGAATATACTAAAATAAAGAAATGATTGAAAAGTGAAGGATGAAAGAACTTTTCGATTTCCATTAGAAAGAATCATTTTTTATACAAATGTTACTTTTAAACAACAAAACCCATAAATAAAATAAAACAACAAAATGAAGAACCCTCTCCAATAAATATTATAGTAGTACTTCCGTATACATATGTATAGTCAATCTACACAGAAATGCAATTTTTCTTGTATGATTGAGGTTGGACTAAATGATAACGTAACAATATCGAAATATTCTCACAATCGGCAGAACGTTGTGTTACCTTCTCTAAAAGTTTGAATACTCAAAATGAATATTTTGTTTTTGTCTGTTTTTCTACTATGATTAAGAACGGTATAGACGAGATACTACGAACTAAAGGCAAGTCATACATAGTTGTAAGTACATGGTCAAGTTTAGCAAATTAAAGAACTATGTTCGAAAGATAGTTTACTCTTACATACATTTGCGACCTAATTTGATCAGCTGCAATTAAAAAGAAGCGTTCGGTAGATATATAAATATTAGTTCCATGTTCGCATCGATTCAAGTTCTCGCAAATTAAATCCAAAGAAGCTATTATGTATGATTATTGTATTACACGGATTTTTCGTGATGAGGTAAACGAAGTGTTGAATATGCAACAGTGTAGTATACGGAGAACTAATTATAACAGGCTTCTGGCATGCAGAGTGTCTTCGTACTCGATTTACACTGAAGCTGCACTATTAAAAGTGAGTAATGACACTACGCAGCCATCTTTGAGACAAGCCCATACTAGGAGAAAATTTAGCGAGACGGTGAATCATATAAGTCTTCCTTAAAAGAAACTAGAAACTGCAAGATTTAAATGAAACTGCATAAAATGGATTTTGTCATAAATATATTGCTCGCAAATGTGATCACAAACCGTTTATAATATTAATTCGGATTCTCCCATTATAGATAATATTCGCGCATTCCGTGTTAACAAAGGAGTCGGAAAGCGAATAATTCGCGATGATATCCGTTCTTTGTAGAGCACAGAGGCTCGCGATGTACTCTATAGAGACCGGGAATTTACGAGGAAGGGCGTGCGAGAGTGTAACGGGGCTGTAACGGGAGTGTAACGGGGATGTAACGAGGGTCGAAAAGCAGAAATACAGTGCGAAACAAAGTGCGGAAACAACGTCTCGTTAATCGTTAGATAGGTTGTTCTCTCTGTTCCGACGTTTCCTCCACAGTACTGCGAATAGAACGAGGGGGAATGTACGCTGTAATTTCAGACATAGCACCTCACTTTTCGGATTAATCGCGCAGCACACTATTGGATTCACCCACAAGATCGTGTTGATATCCGATGCGTGGATTCTATAAATTTGAACACGACACTTTTGCCTGTTTTTTATTAATCTTTGTTAGAAAATGCAGCAGGCAAATCAATTGTAAACTATTGTTTTAACAAATTCTGGTAAAGATCATCGATTTCTAGGAACTAGCAGGCACATTCTATTATACCAAAAGATCGCCAGGTATCATTAATTCCTGACCGCGTTACAGCGTGGACTAATAGTTTTGAGTCGAATAAAAAATGGAGTGGATGGATCGTAACATCCATATAAAGTCATGGCGGCAAAAACTAACTTATTGCGAGAAAGCGTGGATACGACGTTAGTCTTATTGTTAGTAAAACGATTGAGTAATGTAAACTAACCGTTAATCGAATGTTGTATTCGAGAATACGAGCCATCGTGAAGCTTTGTGCGGACAATGATACAATTGAAACATTGAAGCTCATAGGAGAGAGAAGAGAGTAAAACAGAGGTGTGCGAGTATATCAAGTTTCACGGACGAGCATGAAGGTGAAGTATTTTAGTCACGGCACACAACTGAGAGTGTCTCTTAAATTGCTGTTGTTCGAAAAAATTGATGCCATTCGAATAAATGCAATACCTTTGAAGTAGGGAACAAAAAACCGAGAGGATAAACCAAGCTGTAAAACAAGTAATCCTAGCAACTGTTGGGATCGCGTGAACATAACGCGTGGGCGTCGTTTCCAATATCGACGGAGTTTGTCGGCACCTAATGCCATGTACGATCTCACAGTGTGATGGACCCGTCTAGTCCGGAGACGCAGGGCTTGGGAATACAATTAACAATCACTAGAAATGTCCTGCTCACTGCCAATTGGCTGTATGCTCATTCCATACATTACCGTTTGCTTTGTACATCTTTTTCCATTCATTCAATAACTGTCCTTTGTACAAATAGGTCCAATTACGAAATTACAAATTTGCTTTCAGTTGCATACAAAATCGATTAAAATGAAAAATCGGTATCTGCCACATTTTGTTATAGAAATATGTTATGAAAAATGTAAATAAGGCTGCAAATTCCTAGTTATAATTAGATTTGATTGAGACATTTTGTGCTCACTGACTCTTGCTACAATAGCTTTTAACTGTTTCTCACTGTCAAACTCATGGGGTTTTTGGAATTGTTACAGTTTGTTACACGAAAAAATTGTTTAGGACTGGTTAAAGTGACTTTCACGCAGAGTATACGCCTAAGCAAATCTTGTTAACAGTATACTAGCAAGTGTAAGTGAAGTGAAATGAAGTAGATTTCTTCACGAGGTGTGTACTTGGTAGAATCAATCAGCCCGTTAAATTAATTTTTGTAACCTAATTCCTCTTGATTGCATACAAAAATAGAAATTATCCCAAGTAACATTTCTCATGTAGAAGTGATTGCAAATACCCAGCATATCCCCTTCTTACGTAGGACACCTTCAGATAGCTTATAAATGTATTTTTCTGCAAGAGCTGCCTGCAGTTGAGCCGCATGGCACAAACAATGGCGTGCTTCTGCTGGCCAAAGAAATACGCTATTCGAGGAACATACCGGCTGACTGACTTTATTTTTTAACATTCTCTTTCCAGTTCCGCAGGTAATATCGAAACGTGTACAGCAGTGGGATTACCCAACTAACATTTCTCGTGCAGAAGCCTCCTGTGTATTGCAATATGTAGGAATATTACTGCACATCAATGCTGCAGAAGGCCGTTCACTGGCTTTATATAATAGGGTTTTGGACGGTTTATGTAGGAGAGAACATGCACAAAACCTACAATGCACCCCCAAAAGGTGATATGCAAACCATATGCAGCTGATTGCTGATAATTTACAGGTCACAAGCAGGTTATCGGCTTGATATGTGCTGTGACGTAGCACTTTTTGAAGTGCTCCGTCTGACCAGCCCCGGCGGAAAGGAGTCGCCACACACGTCAGGAGGGCCGAAAAGCGATAGATAGCAGGAAATAGGATTAATAACAAATCATGTTTTTGACGAGTTTTGAAGGTTAAGATCCGCGATTCCGGCCGGTTTGATCACCCGGACGGAATCGCAAACACCAACGAGCCGAGCCGCACGAGCAGAGGAGACGGAGGGGACGCCAGCCGATCGAGCATCGAATCGAGACAGGGCCCACCCCCTAGGAGCCGCGGAAGAAGATCCCAATTATGAAATAATTAGACTAGGCGGCGAAATCGGCCGTTAGTTGCACTATTATACCACCCTCCCATACGTTCGCATACGTGCAATCGGCCTCTCCGAATTTCTGCCCTAGATCCTCGTCTCTCTCCAAGTCGTATGTGCTGTCGGTGTTGAATATCACCACTGATCTTTCCATCTTCCGCGAAAGGACCGCTTGCTTCTATTTCTCTTCCTCTCTCAGCTTGATACATATTCCCCTTACTCTCATATGGACCCCGACGAATGTCGACCATTCCATTTGTTCATTTCCCGGTCTCAGTTTGTCCCGATACGTCAGTTTGTTTGCCACGTCCATGATACTCTTGTTCATCCGATATTGCTTCCTTAGAATAACCGTGTTGTTCTCACTGTCCAACCGTGCGAAGAGTGATTCCTCCTCACCGAGTTTCCTTGCTTTTTTGTTCGACAGAACTGGGGCCAACTGATCCGGACCCCCTGCCAAAATGAACTTCCTCGCGTTGTACAAAGGTCGAATCACCGATGGTTGCAACGCCTGGGCACTCTCGTCCACGATGCAAAAATCGAAGATCCTTTTCCCAAGAAGCATATGATACGAGCCCAAACATGTTACTCCGACGATATTTTTTGATTCGTAAACTTGGTTCAGACTTTCGGGTGTACGGCAGCCGGATGTCGCTCTCGATTCCCCCTTTGCGATCACCGATGGATGTATCGCACTGTCGGATCCCAATCGTAAGAAATCCACACCCTCCTCCAACAGTTTCACGAGAATATTGTCGACTGCGCTGTGTGTGTATGCGCTAATCAATATCGAATACGACAAACGATTCAATAATTTTATCAAAGCCACCAATGTCTTTGTTTTCCCGGTGCCCGGCATTCCCTTTATCAGCATGTACTCGTTTGCACTGATCGCGTTTAGCATGGCCTTCTGCTGATTCTCGTTCAAGTCCCGCAACATCTTTGCGCTATCCTCGATCATTGATCGTGGCACCTGATTACTGAACGTTGCCGCTTTCTTCTCGATGACGATGCTTCTCAAATTCCGGCAGATTTCGTTGTCGCTCAGTAGACCGGCCACACTCGAGTAATTCATGCAATTCGAGCTGGACGACACGTATTTGTCCATGTGAAACTTCTTCTTACTCCCGGATTTGCTGATATTCCTATCCAAAGGAACGACGACTAGATCTTTCGTTACGTCCAAGTGCATTACTGCGTTAAGTGCAGTTACTGCGTTACTGCGTAAGTGCGTTACATCGTGCAGGTTTTGTGCTTGTTCTCTCCTACATAAACCGTCCAAAACCCTATTATATAAAGCCAGCGAACGGCCTTCTGCAGCATTGATGTGCAGTAATATTCCTACATATTGCAATACGCAGGAGGCTTCTGCACGAGAAATGTTACTTGGGTAATCCCACTGCTGTACACTTTTCGATATTATCTGCGGGACTGGAAAGAAAATGTTAAAAAATAAAGTCAGTCAGCCGGTATGTTTCTCGAATAGCGTATTTCTTTGGCCAGCAGAAGCACGCCATTGTTTGTGCCATGCGGCGCAAACTACGGGAAGACTATAAAAACTAAAGAGATGCCGTGCAGCATCAGTGTAACACAGCTGGCCAATTATGGGATCAATGGAAGCACGGAGGAACATTAACATGATCTCGACAGAACAAAACCAACAATCTCGATGTAACGTACCAATTGTAAGCAAAACCGTATTGCTCTTGGAATAGTAAAATGTGGTCAATTCGTGAATTGAGTGTAATTGGAAATGAATAAGGATTTTATGATTCTTGCGATTAATTTAGCAGGGTGATATTTCATTCGGACGGTAGCCTGCCCTTTCTTTGGTTCACGCCCCGACAGGACAAATCATCATAAATCACGTTCATTCTCCTTCCCCTCCCCATTCCGTTTGTTTCTCTCTCGATTTAACTCTTCCCTTCCTCTGTTTACGAGCCAACGACACTTGCGATAACTGTTATTGACCCTAGGTGGAAAACGTACACGACACGTTCAGGTGTATTAATTGCACGCGTTACATTTGCGAGTCAAGTAGTCCCGATCACGCTCCCTCGAACACGACATCGTTTCGCTTTTGCGTTATGGTCGGTAAACAGCGCGTGTAACCGAGCTACCAAATGCCCACTTTTTAATTGAATTTGTGATAACTGTCGCGATACTTTCCTTACAAGAATTCCACTCGATCTACAGTTTACTGCTGATTCGTAATTACCAATGACACTCGTTTTGTTCCCTTTTCCCTTTAAATGAGCACTCGAAGTATGGTATAATTTTCATGATTCTCTACTTAAAAAATACATTGGTTGAAGAACTAACAAGCGTGAAATAGGAATGTAGCCCACGCGATTATTGAATTACCAGGTCATTTTTAGAGTGATAAATTAAGGGTGGAAGAAATCGCGGCAGATTAGGGATAGATTCGTTGAGATAAATCCGACCGAGGACCGGGTGGCTCGGTTCTCGGGCAAATTTCCTGCTTGCTTATCCGCTATTCGAGAATGTGAGAACAGCCAGCTGTGATCCGGACTGAAGTAAGTCGAGATGCGTGTTCGAGAAACAGAGCTTCGTTGCCCAGTGTGACGGTTGGGACGCTTGCGAAGATAAGATCGAAGAAATAGCATCAATAGACATTTCGCGTTGCTTCGAGAAGTATAAGTATGTGAGAGACGCATACTCAAGTTTTCCCAGATTTGTAATTATTTCCCAAACAAACTACACTAGGCTTCTTTAATTCTACCTTCTGCCCTAATTATTTCCGTTATTTACATATCCAAAAACCAAGTTGACAAGTTGAATTGCGAAAACGAAAGGGAGGAGGAGGAGGAGGAAGAGATAGACAGACAGAGGGAATGAAATGTATGAGTAAGCAGTAACTTTCTCGAGAGAAGGAGAAAAGTGGAAAGGTAGAAACTGGAAAAAAGAGAGAGAGAGAGAGAGAGGGGGACAATTGGAGAGAGAAAGAGTAGGCAGACGTAGAGGGAGAGAGAATGTATTCATCGTGTGGAGGAGTTATGGGGCCAGTTATCACCAGGTGATAACTCTTATTGCAGCAATAAAGTCGCACGGAGCGAGCCTCGAGGGGCGACAACTGCTCCCTGAAGGATGCTCTCGTTAGCACCCACACGCTTCGCTCTTGTTGCCATTGCGCCAAACCTCACTAAACCCCACGAAATCCTACCGAACGTCATCAACACCGATCAAACTTCACAAATTTTGACTCGTTCTCATTGTCAAGGTGCATCAGCACCATACCACACCACAGCAAGTATACGTGTAGTGGGCTAACCATACGAACAATAAGAAACCTATCGGTCAATAATCCACTATATCGACTTATACATACATGACGAACTTCCCTGACCTTCCACAGTCGGATTATGCGACCATATTTTCCATATTCGCACCGAACTGAATGACAACGCTATGCTGTTAATACAAATTGAGATATTGCTATGTAATTATTTGCCATAAATAAGCTAATGAGAAGATTTGTTACCTCTGCCTTGTGAATATTTTCCATTACAATTTACAATGTTTGACTAATTGTTAATTAAAGCACCTAATATCTAGGACACTTGGGGGTTAAACGATTGCAATATTGGCTAGAGTGGGAGCTAGCAGCATAAGCGCAACCCGACACTGCGCCTCTTCTTATATCTAACAAGAAGATATACGGGAGAGAAAAGTTAGGAGAAAGAAAACGCGCGCCCCATGTGACTCCCTTTTATTGTTTCTCTTACGTCTCATTTCATCCTGTTTCTACGGCAAGTTTGCTTAACGCTTCAAAAATATTGTGAAATTACAATTTTATACAGCACCAATCATTAGGCGCGCTATAAGTTTAAAGAAATTCGACTGGGTAATTGCTGCGGCAAAATGTTTTAATCTCTATGCATGCAAATAATTTGTTTTTTTTTTGTGTGTTTTTAGTGTATGTATTTCGTCTTCTTCTGTACATACGATCACGTTGGATGAGTGAAATCTGGTTATCCGTCGGACAGGGAACCTAATGGAACCGTAATTGGCTTGTTCAAGCAAATAGTGTTTGGTCATTCAAGCAATTAGCATTCCAGAGAAGCTGGATAAAGGGGAACAAGATTCAATTACGGAGAAGATACAAGATAAGGAAAACGTCGATAGAACAGAGAGATTTCGGTTGTCACTAATAAGATCTGTATGGCTATCAATTACAGCTGGTAGCACCAGCTTGGAGCTAAGATTTACTACCTTTACGTTCCGTTATAATCGGCGTAATGAACAGCGTAAATCATTGAGGTAATATACGGCTGATTTATGAACCTCTATATCCGAAGAATCTGAAAACGAGAGCGTGAGATTTAAGAGAGAGAAATGACTGTTTTGCGAAATTGAAAAACTTGTGGTGCAACCTTTCGTAAGATGCGAAACTCAAAAAGAATAAATAATGTAATAATAATCGTTAAATAAGTCAAACAAATGCTTCGTACAGAATAAAGAATAAATGTTAGTGTCTTCGTTTATTAGTCCGACGAATTTGCAGTTAGAAAATATTGGCAGTATTATATTTTATTGTGATGTGTAATTTCGATAAAATAAAACAGTAGAATTAATGTAACTTCTTCATTTTCCGTTCAAAATTCGGTTACGTAATTAGGTGTAGTAAAATATTCGAGCGAGACAACTGTGGTTTGGGTCTGACCATCAATTCGCACGGCTTATTCCATACCTTCGATCGGCAAACGGTTGCCAAAATTCCAGAACCAACCAAGAGGAAAACCCTTTAAAATAGGTGATAACTTGGCAACGGTCGATGACTCATAATATTCGATATTTGCTAGTTATGGCTTCAGGTCAAGATTCTGCCAAATGCACACATGCAATATATTCAAAAAACTTTACTGTAAATCTATGCTCTGTCACAATTCCTGATTGAAATGTTCCTAGTTATTTTCACAAACTTCTGTGCTTAAGTTTTACCTTTAGATCTTATTATCCCCATGTCCCCCTTGTAATTTCAAAATGCATATTCATAGCGTAAATTGATTAGAATATGGTAATATTTCGTAAACCGGCAACGTACAGTGAGATTAACCCATAATATATTATACAATACGTATTATACATTGTATAACTTTACATCGACGGTGTCTATAAAACGTTGCATTTTCGTCTATCTAGAAAAACATTGAAAACAATTTCAGATACAAATTAATAATGTGATTTTACAGAAGACACAAGCGAATTGATTCGCCACTAACGTCCGCCACATCATAAAATCGTACATTATTATTCTTCTGTACATGTTCATGTACTTACATTGTACTTACAAAACTATGTAATTACATAACAGTTACTTTAGAATAAACAATCTAAACCGAAACTTCGTCATAACGCTGAATTTTGAATATCTTTATTCAATTCGAATAACGTCTCTAGTGCCATCAATTCATATTTATTAAATGTATTCAGTTTTCGCGACACAGTAATAGAACCTTTTACATAATTTCCTGACAACTTTGCAGTTGTCAAGTTGAGGGGTGGTTCCTTTTGATCGTAGGAAGCAATTTAAAGTAGAAGAACAGAACGTTAAAGACTATAAAAGTCGAGTATCGAAAGTCTAGAGTCTATCGAAAGATTCCTATAAAATCTTCAAATATTTCTAATAAGTGCTTCATAAGATCTGACGGATCTTCCCGAGTGTGCAATTCGGTTGATTGGGGGCGAGGGATGGGGCAGAGATTGATGGTATTCTTTATGCTTACGGGAAACCGAAGTGTTCTGTCGCGGCAACACCAACTTTTGTGGACATAACTTTCCTAACAGTTGGCCGTAAATTTATACCATTTCAGAAACTGCAATAAGAATACTTATCGGTCTGTCGACTGTTTACGATGAGCTGTTTGTCATGTCAATGTACAATACGAACTACATTCAAGCACGTCTTCTTCAAATTTTATATCTCTATCACTGATACAGAACTGAATTTGCGGTTTCGCACGTGTGGACATACAATGTAATGAACCATATTTATGACGCTAGTAATACGACATTTCTGATCAATACACCAGTACGCTCTTCTCTTGTGAAGTTTTATGATACTAAACGATCCGCACGGAGTTGTCGATATTTGAACTACACTGCTCAAAAAAATTAGGGGATCTTTTATTTCAGGTCAGAAACTAGTCAATGTTCGCATAGCTGTAACTTTGTTAAAAATTATCGTAGGGACATGAGTCCTGTTTTTAAATTGAAGCTTGAAACCTCTACTTTTTGATGCTATGCTTAGATTTTAGGTTGCGCGCAAGAATATTGCGGCAACACCCAAAATATGAAGACATGTTTTTTGTGTAAAAAATTGCAAAGTTTAACCAGACCTGTGGGTTAGGAAAAATTTTTTTTTTATCATACGGTCTGGACTGTCGCATAGGTTGAAGCTTCCCCTTTAATTTTAAAAAAAAATTTCATGGCTGCGATTTTTCTAGGTAAATTACAGCACTTTGAAGAAAGCGTGAACTGCCAACAGCCGCCTAGGTAAAAGAAATCTGTCTCACTCGTTATCTTTTTATTGGAATTTTATTGGAATTCGAACAAGAAGAAGAAAAGCGAGCCGCGCATGTGCAAAATGAACATAGGGCAGACGACAAGAAACCTCGTGTACGTGCTACCTAAGAATAGTAAATTACGATGAAAAAATAACTTATGGAAACTTGTCACATTCTTGACACAATTAAAAAGTTGCACACAGTGGGACCTACGATCGGAAATTCCGAATCACACGAGCAATCGATCATTCGATCTGTAATAATTAATTAGTACATTAATGATTATAGTACATCTAGAAATATTGCCTAATCTACAAGATGTTCAGTATAATTTCACTGCGCGCAGAACAGTAACTTTTACGTCACTTGATTAGATCGACGAAAGACGACGGTAAGAGATTTTATCCATTTTATCATCGCAGGTCTATAAGATGACAAGAAAGTGACGGTTGCGAAAAGCACCGACTGATCAGTGGATACAAAACCCGCCCAACTGATCACGTCGTCACTGCCCTCCGCTGATGACCCATAAGCTCGACCACTGTCCAGTTCATCCCCTACTGTCTCCGCCCCTGCAACTTTGCTCAAGACTCAAACCATGTTCACAGTGACGTGGCGACGTAACGTCACCCTAACAGCGTAGCAGCAGGTTTTCTCTTTCTCGTAAAACTAATCGCCTACTTTGATTCTACAGCAAATTCTCTCTGCCATTATCTGCTCGTCTCTCAACCCTGTTACGCCACGTCGTCCTCTGAATAAACGAGGCTTTTTCCGTGCCGTTCTCGGAAATTGTAACTAGAGTAATCGTCGGAATGCTAGGGCGCAGTAATAACAGCTCTGCAAATGGACAACAAAGCGTTTGTTAAAGCGATGCTTCCATCCTTTAGTTTATACCTTGACGTTCTCTAGTATGTACGCGTGTATAGTGTATAGTGTGATGGATACATTCCTCCTTGTATAACTAGCTGCTTTGTGAGCCAACATTTAATCTCTAACCCAGCAAACACAGTCTCGTATCAGTCTCGTTAATTTTTCATAACACGCGTTACATTAGATGTAACACATACATGTATATCACTTGTGCTATGTGCAGCCGAAATATGGCTTGTGGTAATGAGTGAAACGATGTAACTCTCACGGAAAAATGATGCCACAGTTTAAGTTGATGCATGTGCTGACAATGAGTCGTAAGATTTTCGTCACAAATACACATATCATGTGTCATATTGAGAACATGTATAAAAAATGAGCCCATATCTATATCGTTCCCATATCGTTTATGCTCTTTATCTCTCTTCGTAATTATAATCTTAATTCTCCTTCTAAGTCTACATTTCTTTCTTTTCCGTTTAGGTGTACAGTAATAGTTAACACGTTAAGCGCCACGCCGAATTCTTGTGCCTTTCCGTTCAGGCCACAGTTAGCCGTCAGGCAGGCCCAGGCGGGCCGTGCGGACCGGCGAGGCCTGAACGGAAAGTTTTGCGCCGGTCCCTAGGGACCGGCGTGGCGCTTAACGTTTTAGACGATAGTTAGTAACCTAGCACTATACAGAGTGAGTCAGTAAAGATTTCGAATGGAAATATCTTCTTTAATTTTGAACATACGCGAAATGTGTTCAGAGCTAAGTTGTGCACTGTATATTTACAGTTGCGTACTGTACTGTATATTTTTATTATTATAGTATATTATATTTTTAATCTTTGTTATTATGAAAAAATTGCTTATTACGCGAAAATATTTAAACAAATTATAATATTTGGGAATTTTTTGACGGCATCTGAAAGTATTCTTCACAATACACAACCTTTCCAGGTAAAATTCTTTTATATGACGCACCGTTATTTTATTTAAAGGGGTAGTTTTTGCCACATTTTAGGGAGGAGTCTCAGATTAAATAATCATGGATAAGGATCGATTTGTTTTACGATCCTGCATCATGATCCAACAAAAAATAGATGTTCGTTTTTTAAAAAACATAATTGTTTATTAACAAATGCATAAACATTTTACATTTAATCGTTAATGCCAAACGATAGTATCACCAATACCATGCAAGTTTTGTTGAAGAAATTTTTCCCTAGACTTGATAGTTTCCGAGATATACACGGGAGAAAATTTTCAAACCCGGGCGGTGACCTACCTCCAATCACCTTTGTAATAGGTCATTGAACTCGTCTTGCCCCCAGCATTCAGAATACCCCAAAAGAGTAGGTCGACCCATTTAAGAAATTTTAGTTAACATTAATAACTAAAGACCACTCTATTGCACAAACATCCCCATACCGCCATTCCACGAGCCCCTTCGAACCATACAGCTTCGCCCTGAACAGATTTCGCGTATCTTCAAAATTAAAGAAGTTATTTCCATTCGACATCTTTACTGACTCACCCTGTATGTAAAAGTATGTAATATGTTCATTGGAAATTTTATAATAATAATATAACTAGTGACGACGTTTTTCAGTAATCGACACGTTACTTAAACAGTATGAGTGGTCCGAAAGATTCGTCGAATTGACATTTTTCATCGTTCTCATTTGACTAGATCTATAATATCCACGATTGTGATGGTGATATGATTTTAATGCTTCAAAATTATATTGTTAGAATTATGCTAAAGAACATTATACAAGTTAATAGTCGATTACAAATTAAGGGTGCTAACAATTTAATCTTAAAGAATTGAGAACGTATCATCATCAAAATCATCGATATTATAGGACAAGTCAAATGAGAAAGATGAAAAATCTCAATACCACGAACCTTTCAGATCACTCATACGGTTTAAGTAAAGTGACGATTGTTCAAACACGTCGTCACTAGTTATATCATTATTATAAGATTTCCAATGAACATATTACATTCTTTCACATATAGTACTGGGTTACTAACGATCGTTTACGTATTATTGTATATTTATGCACTTAAAGAAAATCATAATTTTAAATGAATGAATTACAAAACAAACAAAAAATACAAGTGGTTCTACTAAAACTGATGGTAATATTTGCATTTAGCATCCTTCAAGACTTGCCCTGTATACAATTATTGTATTTATTTCGGGAACGTAAGCATTATTCAAAGCGTTGGACTTTTCCTTCTTTGAGGGAGGAGTCTAACATTACCTAATGATTTACTTCGATCTAAATGTATAAATACAAATGTACAGATTGTAACTCTAACACATACACGCATCGTTGTCATATTCATGTTTATACGAAGGCGGTGAAATCCCAAGAAAGCATTCAAAATGCAAAGATGTCGGCCAAGTAGAAAGTATAACGTGATTTATGTACAGTACAGAAATTGATTATAAGTGATATACAAAAATATGCCCCCCCCCCCCCCCCTTCCCATTCCAACCGCAATTCTGACCTGACCTGTGACAATAAAACATGGTTAAACTAATCTGGGGCTATTATTAGTTTCCGAAATCTGATTAAACAAGGTATATCATTTCATTTATGTACAATACAAAAAATTCATTTTTCTTTATCAATAATAAATTTCAATCGCTCGCTCATTGTAAAGTGATATTATACAACGAATGTGAAATCCCAGAATGTGGCCGCGTAGATGCTATACACAGCACGTGTGGCGTAACACCCATGTAGAGCTACCTAGCTCCAGCTGACCGTCCTTGCAATTTACTAAAAATTTCATACCCTGCCTTAAAAGTACTTGGCGGCTTGTGTCTTGTGACGCGTGATGTACCTTCTTTAGTAAAATGTAATTATGTTCAATATGAATGCAACAATATTGTTATGGACAGACAAATTTATTACCTCAGTAATGCTGTTGCGTCATGTAAATTTGTGAATATTTGCAGATTAGGGCAGGCATGCGCAGGTATAGCGAGAAGAGGTGCGCGGTTCCTTTTGCAATATTGCGCGCCTTAAGGAGCAGAAACCGTCGCAATCAAAAAAAATGTTGACCTTCAAAAAACCAGTCAAGGTCAATATTGCGGGTTGTTTTTTTAACAACCTTTGCCGATCTCGAGGTGTAGAATCGCGCTATATAAGTCATGACAATTAATTTCGATACACCCTGTACAAGTGGGTGTATCAAGTTTAAATCATGATTTTGTTACATAATAATGTCGGAACTCATCACGGTGCGTTTGCTGGGCTGGGTATTAAAATTAAGCGAATAATACTCCGTGTCGCTGAAAACATATGAGAAGCAATCAGAGGGTGCTTTTGCACACTACAGCCCATCAGTGCCCACCATCAGGTGGTGACTGTAGAAAGAAATAAATCGCTTCAATTTTAAATCCTGCTCCAAATTTCATCGAGTTATTTATTCCCTTTGAATTTTGCATATTCGTCAGAATTTATATCTCAAAAAATTCCAATCTGTGTGATTGACAAATCGAAATTGTGCTCAACATTCGCGATCGACGTTTTATTATACAAATTCACTACGTACGTCTCTGCTGTAACAAAAAGTATCTACATGCTTTTTACACGAGCGATAAATCATATTAAAATTTTTGATAATTTAGCCGTCAAATTGCTAGCTTTAATTACCGTTGCATCCACCAATAGATTTCAAATCGAGGCTTTCTTCGTTGATCCAACAAGATGATGAAATTGACAAGGCAAAGGTTCATCAGGAAAAATGATTCTAACCAACTCAAACAAGATACACAATACAACGAACCGCTTACTTACACATTATAATTATCATGAAGATCTTTTCGCACGGTGCCGTGCCGAGGGGTGCATGGAAGCGCAAAAGGGTTCAGAACGATGCAGAACGATGTAGAGAGGTAAAGAGTGGTGCGTGGGGGGGGGGGGGGGGGGGGGTGCAGAGCGACCCAGAGTGGCATGCTAAACGATAAGTGGAAGAGGGGATTAAAGTAGACACTTGTCGGCGTTAAACTGGTTGGAGGGCAACGCGAAGCTTTTTGAAAAGCGGGTTTTTTGCCATAGCGACTTATAACGACTTATATCGACTTATAGGAAGTTATACAGGGTTGTACATTCGTTCAAGCGGTATGTGTATCACCGATTGATTTATCGGACACCTTATCGCCGGTAGCGACGACCCTCCGATACCACTGATCGTTTCCTATATTTTATAGCAGCTGTAATTTATTGTCCGTTCCGCGAGTTCCCCTGCACAATTATCGGTAACCCGTTCCCGGCTGCTAAAGATTACAACCCGCTCGATCGTGCTCCCTCACTTCTCATTTTATCAGCTTTGGTCCCCGATTGAGCTGCTTTTGTTTACGCCCCTTCAAGCACGATTAACTCCTCTAATCCTTGAGAATATAAAATACTGCTTACCTAGCATCGTTACTTATTTACATAAATATCGCATTTCGTCTGAAATCATTACACGACACTTGTCATTATTTTTCTATGCGTATAGTATTTCGAGAAAAAAAAACTGGAATTTCACGAGAAAAAGTGTAGATTTTAGATTATAACAATGTCTGTGGTTACAAATACGCAACATTAGGTTTTCAAAGTATGAATTGGGTATGAAACATAGGTTCCATCATGTCGTAGATAGCAATTAAATTAATATTGTATTTTAGAGCACATGTCGCAACGATTAAGTGATACGCGTTAATGCGGTATTATTTACGCGTACCTGTCGAAAGGCTATTTCAGAAGACTCTTTGATCGTTACACATTTTCATTTAATCACCACGGTCACTACGTACGTCTCTGCAATTTAATTCTAATATCGTTGTTTGATTAGTAGAACGAAGTGTTCTTTGCATTTCACTCGCAATATGATGACTAAATTGTTCAACTCAGAAAACCCCTTTAAAATGCCAGATTGTCATGAAGCAATTAGAAATAACCGCGATATCGGTAACGGATTTGTATTATTTGGTGGCTTTTGATATGAAGAATAATACTTGAAATTATAAGTGAAACGGTAAGTGAATACTAAAATCGTTATGGAATCAGAATTAATGTCGGTATTAATCCTGTTATTTGTTAAGCCTATAATTCGCAGTGGATATACGCTATGGAATATGTGGGGCACAGTTTCATGGATGAGCACAGTCAGCACGTAAAAAAAGATAAAAACGATCGTTTATTATTACAACACACATACATACGTACAGTGGGTTCTTGTCTGCCATTTATCGTGGGATTGATGCTTCTAAGGTTCGTTGGATAAAATAAGCCATAGATCCGTCTTACCCGACCATTCACAATTAACAATTCTTACAGCACGAACGTGCTCGATCCTTGTTTGATAAACGCTGTCACTTATTTTTAGTGCTATGCATTAAAATAAAACAACCAACTACCTGCTTCTGTCAGAACGAAAAAGAGTATTAATATTGCCAAAATATCCCATTTTATAACGTAACAGTTTCCTCTAAAAAGTGTTCATACTATTCATTAAATTAAAACTGACAATGAGTAAACACATTCCTGAGGAATGTGAATCAAAATTGCTTCGTTTTTTTGATAAATCAGTTGTTGTTTTCTAATATATATCATATGCCGTTGTTTTTACACCAAACAACGCAGTTAAACTTATTCAAACCGCAGCTGGAAAGTTCATACACTGTTGCAACATTTTGGAGAGTAGGAATTTGTTTCCTACGTGAATATCTGAATCAGATACCATGAGATTGGTACTCCTTGGAGTAACCCGGTTCAACGGCCGAATATAACTCTTGGACTTCTACTGATCTACAACTTTTAATTAACTGTACCGGTTCCCTTTCTTGCATATTGATTTGCATTGGTGCATTCATAAACAGAGAGAATGGCGCATTGCAGAGCCCAATAAAAACTATTTCGTTCAAGATTTTATTTCCATGGGCGAGTTTTCCCTAACCTACGAAGAAGTGCCAAAATTAACGAGAATCGTGTGCGAATTCGTGCAATGAATAAAAGACGGTGAATGTCTCGAAGCGTGGAGACTGTTGTCAAATTTTTGAAATGATTTATATAATTAATTTTGTAATCTCAATAGTGAGGATAGTATGTAGTAGGAATATGCATCCGGAATGATAGTAACAGCGTTGGAGAGACCAGGGTCGTAATTACCGACCCCTAACGGCCTTATGTCAGAAATTCCTGAGGCACGGGTATATTGAGTTGTTGTTACTTGGTAAAATAATTTCGGGAAAAGTAATCAAGACGGGGATCACAAATCATTTACCAGAATGCTACACGAGACCCAAGTGCTTCTGCATAAATTTTAGAAATGAATACCCAAGTAATATTTTCCCTTGCATAAGCCTCCTGTGCAGATTAAATACAGTACCTTTTCTGCAAATCAATCCGGCAGAAGGTCGTTCACAGACCATCAGATCACCAGCGGTTTTGGACGGTTTATGCAGAAATGATTTTGTACGAAACCTGCATTGTACCCCGTAAAAGTCTTTGTAAACCGTATACAGGTCATGGTAAGTAACTTGCAGAGTATATGCAGAGTATGCGCAAAGCACATGTAACCTATATGCAGGACCAAAAATGTGAAAAAGTTTCTTCTTGAATTAATGTCTATACAGTATTATAATTATTAGTGCTGCTGCGATTGTATTACAGAATTTCATCAAATTAAATCTAGTTTTACATATTTGACGGAGAGATAAAGATCATTTTAATAAATTTACGGATAGGTGTGTTTTCTCTGCTGTCCCGCGGCTAGGCTTCGAACCTGGTTACAATTGCAGACCTTGTGTGAACTCACTCCTACATAAGTGCGTCCAAAACTCTATTGCAGATTGTCTGTGAACGACCTTTTACAGGACCCATGTGCAGAAGTGTTCCTTTATATAACCTTTGCAGAAGGCTTATACAGAAAAAATGTTACTTGGGATGTTACTTGGGTTATCCCGTCGCAAGATATCATTGTTTAAAACTTGATATTTCAACCCCTGTAACTCTGAAAGGGTTCAGATTTCGCCATTTTGACTAATAACTTTTAGGCTTATATTAGCGTCCAGAATACGTACCTGAAAGGACGGTAAGAGTCGTTGACTCACCCTGTATAATACTTTTCTTCGGAATAGGATACTAATAGATACAAAGTCTGTCTTTTGTACTTGGCCCGAGACAAGACCTTGCCTCTAAATACACCTCTTACACATTGCGTTTTCGGTAGAGCTCAAGACGTGACGGTCCGAAAAGGATCACAACTCGAAACCCGGAATATTTGAATTAGCATTAAGAGCGGAATGCGTAAAAATTTTTCGCTTGGTCATTTAAAACTTCATTCTTGATGCTGATTCTGAGTTAAGAACGCGTGCGCCAAAGAGCATGCGTGCACTATATGCAGACCCGAGTAACTAATATTAAATAAAACGCTTGTTAAATGCGGATTAAGCAAGATCATCTCAGAGGAGATGGGGGTAGATTATGAGTTCGCACTTCGATATATTAGACTGGATTTCGCGGTTACGTTTTCATTAAGTTCAGCGGCTCAATCGAAAGAAGCTAATGAGTCTAATTCTAAAATGTGGCGTTGCAAAAGGAAACGGCATTTGTATTATCACCTACTTTCGGAGTGTATTTTTAATCCACTGCGTTAAATACAGAAATGACGAAAAAAATAGATATTGTAGAAAATCAACATTTCAAAAGAATCGTATTTATGGGAAATTGGGGAATCGCAAGCTGCTTATTAATGGCGCAGATTCGCGCGCAGAAGAGGCGCATCACCACAGATGAATTCCTTGTCTCTTATCATTATCATTATATACGCGCAATTTATCACGGAACTACGCTTTCCAGAGAGTCCCTGTGTCGCGTCGCGTCGTCGCACAGCGTCGCACAGCGTTGCACAGCGTTGCACAGCGTTGGACAGCGTTGGACAGCGTCGCGTCGTCAGACTGCCAAGGCGCGTTCACGAGTTCACGGCTCGTTAACTCGAACTGTTGTGGAAATGTTGCATGAGCCAGTAACTCTGCAATGTCCTTTGGCTAACTCTGACAATCACTCGGGTATAATCACCAATCTTGGATCATTGTCAGAACTGTACCAACTTATTGGTTCTACTACCAATCTTACACATCGATTTTTGGATACCTGCCAGCCATTTCATATATTTTGTATAGGCTTGCATCAATTGCAATACAAGGTAAAAAAAAAAAAAAAAAAAAAAAAAAAAAAAATAGAAGGAAATATCCATGCACATTATGAACTTGGAAAAACACGTACATTCCTCGCAATCCCATTATTCTCAAATTCAGCAGAAACTATGAAGAAATCAATAATCAAAATAAAGGATCTATAATAATAATGTGGAAATATTATTATTTTATTACAGAAGTAGTGAAAATTTAACTTATTTTCAAATATTCCGCTAGTAGCCGATCAATACCTAAACCATTTTGAATAGAAAAGCTGGGTAGAATAAACGTCTCCAAACGACAATGAGCATTGCTATGCGAAGACATTAGTTATTTTGAGTACCTGACCCAGAGCAGGTGAACAAATACGGAGCCTGTGCTTTGATCTCGAGAATCCATTCTGGAGTAGACGGCTGTAATCATTCTCGAGGTGCCATGCAGCAAAGAATTACCAATGCGCGCCAGGTGTTCATGTCAGTGCAAACAGGTCCCGCGTGAGACAAGTTTCTCTAACAATAAGAATGAATTGAAACAACCGTAGAGCAAAATCACGCTCGGAACAATAAATTAAATTAAATGTGAAAGTGAACGAGCGGAAGAATATAAATATATTTTTTTTGTGTGTAAAACAGAAAAATACGCCAAGGATAATATATTATTTCGCATATCGCGAAATTTCATTCCTAACAATCAAGCCACAATTTCACAATTTTGCCTCACCACCGACTTATCTCAAAAAGGTGAAAAAAGATTGGTTGCAACAATGATAAATAATAAAAGTGATTTGAATTTAACGAGGCACTAAATTAGTAAATGTAAATCCACAGACCGTGTATCAGGCGCTTGGATCTCAATTGTTTAACCCACTTTATTCATGATATAGCAACTGTACTGTACTTGCTTTACTGAAATGTATATACACTCGATGACCAATAACATTATGGAACATTATTGTAACTGTTCCGTCCGACGGTAACTCAAGCGCCTTTTGTTTTCGATATAGTCGATGAGGAAGAATCTACCTGAAGAAAGGGACACGGTCAGGCCGAAGGACAATGGCTCGAGCGACCCGGATACACCGTCCAAGACCCAGCCCAGCTGCAAAACACGTGTGCCAAACGTAGCATACCTACGAGGGAGACCTTCCACACCACAGAAATCGCAAGACGAGGAAAATTGGGACTCACCACCACCGTCACCGAGCTCCCACCCCGTTTCAGACAGGCGTGCTTTGGACCAAGCGGGGTTGAGTCCATTCAGGGTGACCGCTGATTGGAAAAACTAAACAACCAATCCGCGGATCAAGGAAGGCAAACCGAAGGTGTCAACGTCTCAGCAGAGGAATCAACCCGACCCTCTTGTTTCTTCGTCGCAGAGAACAACTTCGGTCACCGTAACCAGTCACTCACTTCTGGCATCAAGGAGCAATTCGTCGACACGAAATTGCTCCTCTGTTCGGCACTTGAGCCAAACAGACTAACCGTTCGGCAATCATAACGAAGTTTTAAGTTCGGTATCCGAGACGGGTGTCTGATCGGTTAGACTCACCATCGCCGCGTCTCAGTATCTAACATCGGTGCAACAGCACTCAGCCGTCATTCGAGCTCACTTCACTCGTCAAACCGTTCGTATTGAAATAGTTATCCAAGATTAATTTGGCGGATAACAGTTGCCGCCGCGACGCAACATTTCCTGGTCCTTCGAACGTCGAACCATCCGCAATTCGCGATCAGACCACAACAGTAACCAACATGTTAATGCAGCTTACAGTCATGGAATACGATTTCAAAACCGAATGGTCTGAAAATTTTAAGAATCATCATTATTCAGCGTAAAGAATCTTGTTGATTAAATTGTAAGCAGAAGAACAGTACCAGATCTACATAGAGACAATGAGAAAACGGTGATATGTTTATAATGACATTAAAATTAGAACTACGTTCTAGGTTTCAAAATTGAAATACGTTTCAAACTTTTATTCTGATCTTCAAGAAGAATTGGGCATTTAAAATGAACGAAACTTAAGGGCACTCGGTTTTCTCAGCTGTACTCTCCCAACACAGGCGACCGAGGAAAACATCCTTGGAATTCACTCTTTCGGCTGGCGACTGGCCTTAATGGCCGTTCCCTACAAACCACAAGGATTCCAGAAGGAGGCTCGTATTCTTTCTCAAATAAGACAAACGTCCGGAAGGCTCCCAGTACTCTTCTCCTTGGTAAACGACCGGCTTCACTAGACGTTCTTTCTTTTGCAAGAAGTGCCTCAGGTGTCACAAACCCTACTACTCTCTTCTTTGATTGTTGACAGCCGGCTGATAACTAGACTTCGACCTGTTCTTTATTATTTTAGTCCTGACCGATCATTTTACTTTGCTCTCCCCGAATAGAATTCGGTTAATAGGCTGAAATGGCTCGCGATCGCAACTTTTATAGGGAATCGTTGCTATGTACGCTGAGTCGCTAAGACAAAAATCGATACAACGGTAACCACGCGGCAGGGTTTCCCCACTATTTTGCAGGCTTTCCGATTTCTTCGATTTTTGGTAACTCTTATCCCCTTGTAACCCAAATTTCGAAGATATATTGTAAAATAGGTTTCGAACTACAGAATGTGCTTTGTTAAATCTTCAGAAATAGTAGAAACTCCCAAGTACTTCTTAAAATGTCGTCTAAACAATCAAGTGTTACACTGCATGTATACATACCGAATAAAAGACACAGACTTTGTTTTACTCATTCCTAATGAATAGCTGCGTATGGTAGTGATTTTTCCAGGAACAGATCCTTAATTTTGATGTAATAACATAATTTTAAGAAAACGAAATCTGTCTATGAGAGCGGGAAACGAGAACTGATTCGTGCGGCTTCGTTTGGGAAGAATGCGGCAAAAGTCGCGAACTTCGAAATCATGGATTTTGCAAATAAAGCTACAGGTATGAAAATGATAAATTAACTACCATCCAATTTCACGTGGCAAACATTATATCCACAATTAATTGAAATATCTCGCATATTCTAAAATGCATGATCGATTTGGTGTCGAATGAACCGAATTGCTTTTGATAGGTGAGTGAAGCTTCCTAGTATTTTGTTTTCTGATAAATTTCACAATCAGTAATGCCTCTAGTAGCAGTGAGACGGATAGGAAAAAATTCAAGGTCAATCGATCGAGCTTCGTAGCTATTTTCGCTAAAAAAAATTCATATCTCAATAACCAATGGACCAATTTGCATTATGTTTGGTTTATTCGATTCGTCAAAATTCACCATTAGTGGGAAAGTTAATCGGTTAAGCCTTGGAGATAAATAATTTCTTGGATTCTAAATAATTTTTGATTAAAGTTTTTTACCAGCTGAAATCACTGTGCGTTGAAATAAGTATACGATGAGTCGCGAGCGCGTTGTAGCTTACAGCTACATTTCACTACTTGGCACAGGAGATTTTGCCGAGTCTTATGTTCTAAATATGTGTGTATATTCGTAAAAGTTGCTTTGCTTGATACCATACTACATTAGGCCCTTGGATATAATAAAAGATTAAAAATGATTACCCAAAAAATACAGCTGGTACTACATTTATGCTTTATTATTTGAACAAAGAATCTCATCGTTGTGAGGAATATCCAGAAAGTTACAAGTTTTTAGTCATCGCAATTGTCTACAGCCAAACCAAAGGATAAGTACTGTTCAAGTAGTATTATGAGTCGCTCCTAGTGTGCAATTTATGAGCACTATCTTTTTTATGAAAAATAAAACAATATTCTTCGTTCTCCAACCGTGGGCTTCGAAACATCTTTATATTCTCGCGTTTAGATTTTCTATGAAACCGCAGGGATAATTTGTTATTCTGTGGTTAACTTGCGGTAGTTTATTCTCTGGGAAACGACTCTATTCCTCCAATATGGCTCATTAAGCTTCTCGGCCTGTTGTCCCTGATTCCTTTCGGGCACTGCTTATTTGTTACGGAACTACGACAATTTCGGCTATTAAAAATGATCTATCGCTGCTCTGGTTCCTGACTTTATTATGCACTGCTAGGAGATTACCGTTGCTCGCTTTCTTAAACTCTGTATTACCTAGAAAATCGCAAGGTTGTTAATTACAGTTATACTAACTACGATATGTTTTATAGAATTTTTAAAATCGCTCAGTGATCACTAGTGGGAAGAAATAATGTTTACTTGTAGCAAATCGATTAAATAATGCCAAGATATATTTTAAACATATGCCCTACCGAAGGTTGGCCACATTGGACATTTTTGAAAAAAAGGCAGGGAAAGAAACGCTTGGAAGAGATATATGTGTATATCAGCGTAATTAAACCATTATAGGCAGTGGATAGGCCGAACGTTATATCCTCTTTTAAAACTAGTCTATAACGAGTGTCTTTCAATTGTGCGAAGTAGGTCTCAATTCGACTAAACAATATTAAAAGCGCAATCGCGACCGGGAATACATCATACTTATAAAAGAAATAACGATACGTGTGCTCGCGAGACCTGTTATTAGGGGCCAAATATTTAAGGATCAACTATACGAGCTCGCACATATTTTCCCAAGAGCAGGTTGGTTCAGCTGCATTAACCACGAGGCTGGTTGCACTAATTATTATTTATCGAGCTCCATTATATTAGTCCAGCGTAGTGTGTGCCGAACAAACGGTGCCAGAGCCTGTTACCAGGACGCGGTGCAGCGTGTGAAACGAATTGATTTCCAGAATTTATCGCGCGCCAGATTTTCCCTTTGTTCCCGATCTCGGTAATACCTACCACCACCTCTGTTGGTCTCTCATCCGCTCGCACTGTTCCCCTTTTTCCCCTTGCTCCCCCTCCTTCCCTTTTCCTGCCTCTATCTCTTTGAATGTTTTCCCCTTTGCGACTCGACTGTTTTCTTTTCTTCATTAACGTGGACATGGACATCGGCGTAAATACAATTATGGTTACCAAAGGGTTGTCAAAATGCATTTGATACCGACACTGAGAAAGAAAGAAGTGCCTTGAGGCACCATTGCACGCGAACGCATACATAGAAAAAGCCTGACACCGGCAATACGATAATTTGCAATGCAAAATGAAACAAACAAACACCTTCAATTCGGAAGGTTGGTAGGGTATCTGCTACGTAAATTATTGTTAATCAAGCCGATGCTGAACCTGAACATGTTTTCTTTACCCTTTTTATGCTACAGCGCGTAGTAACAGGTAGTACTTAATTGAGAATTAATTTTAAGCATTATTGGTACGATTTGCGTACAAATAAACTAGTAGCCCTCGGCAATATTACCGGAAAATTAACGCAGACAAGTACATCAGTTATTAACAGATCATTTAAATACATTTATTGACGAATCTCTTAACGAAAATGTTTCTTGTCAATAACATACGGCTAATATATTCAGTGCAAGGACAACACAAGGGTTATTCTGTTAAACCAATTTTTATACAGAATTTTTTCCACTGACTTCAGATGTTATAAAGACTAACATACAATGGATAAATACAATAAACATGTTATTCAAAATCGACGCGCTGGGCGGCATTAAAAGGCTGCTTCATTTTATAAGAGGCTATAATGAACAATAACAGCAAGCAAATAATAACTTCACCCATGGTTACAAATACAAATGCATACAAAAGTTTAAAAAAAATCTGAGACTAGGTGTGTATGGAGTGTGATCACTTTGCGTAGAATCGCTCATAGTGATGATAGAATAGTGAGAAGGTTTCAGCACACAACTTTAAAATACGGCTCCAATTTCGTTCCGTATGAGTAACGAAGCTAGGAGAACAGTGTTGGCCAACGGTCTTTGCCTCCTTAGAAATACCGGTTCCCGTTCGATCACCGAAGTCAAGCAAGGTTGGGCGTGGTTAGTACTCGGATGGGTGACATCCGAGAGGATGTTTCACCCATCTTTAAGAAACACCACGTACTGTTGCGCACATAGTGGATCGAATCCCACTTAAATAAAACAGTAGGTCCTAGGGCATATGACCTTAGCAGTCGGTTCCGAAAAACAAAAACAAACGAACAAAACAAGAACAGTGTTTACCTTGGAAGCTCATGTCAGTCGAAACGAAGTATAAAGGACAAACGGTCCACAATGAAGAGAAAGACATCACTTGACAGTGATATGACAAGAAACAGCCAAAAGGAGGGCAACAGCTGGGTGCCAGTAGAAATGGTCAAGCACTCATCAGTTGAAGCTGGCCATTCGGACAGTAGACACGGGCAACATGGCACGAGACGGCACGGATAGTGTGCTGGCTACATTGGCTTGCATTGGATGCCGCAAACCGAACCCATGCAACCAGCGCCAAACAACACTGACAGCAGCGGAATTCGTGCACGAGAGAAACCAGTTTCGAGGGTCCGTTCCCTTTGTCTCTCTTTACGCGCAAACAAATGAGTCGGTAACTGTTGGTAGGTAGACTAGGCGGTTCGCATACAGTTAGCCAGCTAGGCGCAAATAATAAATTTCCTACGAATAATAAATCAGCATGGAAGAGCAGTTTACAAGCGAGCGTAAACAGCAGCAAAATCGCGCATGCGTGGCCAGGGATTATATTCGCAACTGTGGCCACGCTTGCAATGATGCGGACCATCGGCTTCGCCCCTAACCCTTCCGCTCCTGGACGCACATTCACTACTCAAGCCCGCGCACCACAGCGAAATTAAATGAAATTACGTTTGAATCTCCATGTTCTCTGCATTGTTCCCTCTACAGTTAGAAAGAGAGTTTCTAGCTATATTATAATCGAAATCCCCATTTTATTTATGACGTTTGCCATACACTGCAATGCAATATGCAATGTAATAGCTCTCCCCGTCTATTACGACGTTTTTCACAAGCATAGCGTAGTAATGTCGTACCCTCAGAGTCCGAACAAATAATATTCGGACGGAGCACTGGCAAATTGCTCGGAGGACACTATTAAAGCAGCACGTTAAATGATAGCGCTTAAGAGTAATTAACGCCCGGGCGCAATACAATTATTCCGATTAATTGTTGTAAGAACTAACCGAATATAATTATAATGCTACCACAGAATACCATTGAAACGATAATGAGAGTTAGGAAACCGAAATAATACAATCGTTTAAGTAATCACGATAGATAATTATTAAAACCTTCCGGAATCCGTAGAGAAGGTAGCGATGTAGTGACACAATCAAACTCTGTACATGAAATGTTCTGATAATATAGCTTAATTGGATGGCTTGATTGGAGCAACCGACGTATAGTGCCACATGGTTTACAAATTTCAGGTTGACAGTATAACGTATTGAGTCGCGGTTCGGTTTGAAATGTAATCTGTCACAATACGCGTTACCTGTTTTGACACCCGATGAAGCAAACAGTTTAAAAAAAAAAAAAAAAAAAAAACTGCAAGCTACGGCCAATAAACGTGGATGAATTTGGAAAAATGTAAAAATCTGCGTATGCCATTTTTTCAGATTCTTATTTCATAAGCACACGACGCAGAATCACCGCCGATTTGTCGATGCATCTGCATGTAAATGGGAAATGGAGGTTGGGATATAGTACCCTGGCGGATATAAATCAAAAAGGTAATTTAGAAAAAGGCAGCCAACAGCAGGATTCGAGGTATTGCGCTGCGTCGCGCGGCAACGCGGCGCGACGCGAAGCGACGCCTCGCAGGTCCCCCGCGGTCCTCGGAAACCCCGTTCCGGTTGACTCGCAAGAGTGCAGTTACTTCAAGATCGTTTCATTATAAATTGTCTCTTTTATTCGTGGGATCTTTCTTTTTCCAGTTTCGCAATATCGCCAACGAAATTATCTACGTGGTCCTCAAGAGCATTTAACAAAAATCTTCTTGGCCAAGATTCATGATTTTTTCCCCTTTCATTATATAGCAGCAGTACAATCTTCTTGGGACTGTTTCATTCAAATGGCCCCGCTGGGATTTCGACCCATTATTGCAAGTCAATTCCTATGCTGTAATGTAGTCTGGGAGTACAGGGAGCTATAGACAGTACAATATTCATTGTCAGTCAGAGTTTTTGCGAATCTTATGAGGCACAAATTCTATAGACCCTTATCGATGTCTTGTAGCATCGGAAATATTGTTCCAAAAGCAACTATTAAAAAAGTTATTTTTCACAGGCTAACTCTAACCTCAATTACAAAATGCAGAGATTAACTGGCACAGCTTAATTGCCGTGTTTCAGTAAATTCACTAGATTCAGCATATCATTATTAGTAAGATGCAGCATTAAGTTAGCGACTGCAATACAGGGTGTCCCATTTTAATCGTCCCACCCAAAAAACGGGCAGAAAATGTACTCCGATCGAAAAATGTTTCAAATAAAAGTTGTAGGGTTCAAAAGGGTTCACATTATGGTATTAATGACGTTTACCTTGAGTTCGACTTTTAAGGTCATTTCAAGGTCAAAGTGATTTTTTTTTAATACGAGTGTATATTGACAATAATATTCACGTTAACATCAGTCAGAAGTATGTATATCCAACTCAGAGATACTACACCAATACCGGAAACCAATGTGCGTTAACCGCTGACAGAACCATAATTTTATTATTCTATCATGCCAAGCAAGAGTGACAGGAGGAATCTGTGTGCTGTGCGGTGAAAATTAAAACATCGGTGGGTATTGAGCATGCAGGTTATGTAATCGTGTGACCAGCAGCAAATCATTTTTCCCGTTGAAAAAGGAAACTCCCAAGGGAGCGAATGGTCATATGGAGAGGGCCCACAACACAACATGAAAATACCGCAGCATTAAAATGCATTTCGATCTTGTCAGTGGGACATCGAATTAAAACAGTAACAATGTTTGTTATGAAACATGGACGAATTCGATTTTTCCGTTTGTCCGAGTGACGAATCGCGTTTCGCGGTAACTCATCGCATCGTATCGCATTGCATCGGAATTTCTCTCGGGACGCAGAATAACCCGTCTCGCAACCACGGATTAGTCAGCGACGCGTTTCGCGATTATTATTACATCGAAAGCAATATTAACGGCACCGTTATACTTCCGTCATAACACACAACAAGTTTCCCCGATTAAACTCTGCACGCGCGCCCGTTATGCTGCACTCTCTCCCAAAAGGGTCTTAAGCCTTCGTCAGAGCACCTAATAACATTAAGGTATCAAAGTAACATTAGCTAAATACTGCCTATTACTCTGCCTTGACACTCTATAGTCTTACGATCCTTTAAACTGTAATAACTAACAAGACAATAAAGTAATATAGGCAGATTATTTTTCGTTTTTAGAACGCAAAAGAACTTAAAGGAAACGATAGAAATTGGTTCACGTGCCATAGAAGTTAACGTCTTCTCTAGACGTATCATTAACGTCTGTTACATGTAGGAAACACATTTTATGACACATGTTTTAAAGTTAAAACCAGTTTTTTCTTAGTGAATTTTCATGTCCTCAATCCGACTCATAATTCCTAAAGCTCTAGTATTTTGAAATTGTTACAGGTTCCAATAATAAAATGTATTGAAGTCGGTTGGTATACGGTGGACAATATTATATTTAACAGAACTAAACCGCATTTTATCCACTTGGAATGTCTTCTACGCAATTCTAAAATTCGTAACATATGTATTATTCTGATTTATGTGTGTCATTTTTTAATTTGTCAATACTAGATCCTCTGTAGAATAAAGATAAATAAATATTAAACCAATATTTCGTTTCTATAATAGGAAGCCGGATTCATTAATTGCAAATGAGGAACAAGAAACACCTGCTCTATTCGAGACGGCAGGTGCATTATTCATGTCGAACCTTATATGTTGTGAAAAAATGCAAGACATCCTTCAAAAATAACTACGAAAAATTTACTAGAAAATGAAAGGGTTGGTCTAAAATACGATAACTTCGAAACAGAAAATCGTAGCAACTTGAATTTTTTTTGTTTTAAAGAGGAATATTCAACCTTTCTTTCGCCGTTTACGGAATTGTTTTAAAAAATTATTCGGAGTCCGCAGGGGTTATTGAATTTTGCAAATTTCGACATGTAAAAAATTCCCTCGGTTTTCGGAGTTTGTAGCAGCAGGCGTGCATCCAATTTAAATTCTAAATACGAGAATCGAAAGTAGAGACTTCAATCTTAAATTTTTAAAAAAAATCATAATTTTTGGATTAATTTTGATCAAGTTATCGTCAATCCAATTTGGCCTATTTTTGAGCAACATTTTTCTATGCCATAATTCTTTTGAGCAGTGTATTAATTTTCTAATACTCCAACGCTTTTAAATCAGCCGAACCTCAATCGTTTTATAACGCGAACATATATACATAGATTGACATTAACAGATGAAGAACGTTATATTGGAAAATGATGCATTTTTCTTTTCTAAACGTGGAACAAATGAATTCTACAGGCAGAATGCGGATATATTTTGACTCACTTTAGTGGTTTAATGTAGGCAAAAGTACCTTTACTGTAAGCAACGAAAATTCCTCGCTTTTAGCGTCGTATTCTCCCAATAGTGGCGACAGAAAAAAACACTCTTGAAATGAAACCTGTCGGACCGATTTGTATAAACCTTAAGGATGTGAGAAGGAACCTTGTCCCTTTTCTCAAAGAAATCAAACGTCTGAATAACCTCCAGTAGTTCCCTGCTTGCTAGGCGACTGGCTTCACTAGCTGTTCTCTCTGGATCAAAGGGCACCTGGGTGATAGCCCTCGCACTCTAGCGATGTCGCGCGATGTGGAACGGTGTTCCGTGCCGTAGCGTCCAGATAGTTGTTCTGTACCATTCTCTGGAGGATCCTTGCCTTCAATAGCCGTTTTGTCTCCTCTAAGAAGTGCTTCAGGGACAAATCCCTGTACTCTCCGATTGCCGGCAGGTGGCCAATAGCTAGGCTTCGTCCTCCCCTTGATCCTTCCGAACGGTCATGATCTTACCTCGTTCTCTCCCAGGAGAATTCGGTTAATGGGCCGAATCAATTGGCCGACACAACTTTTCTAAGGAATCGTGATTACGTATGCCAAGCTGCTACGGAAAAACTTGATGTAACGATAATCATGCGACAACATCTCTTGACACCTTCGTAAGAAACTTCCTAATTTCTGGAGCCTTCAATGATATTGCCTCTAGTTCTTTATGATACACTTCAATATTTATAACACTAAAAACAACTTTTATAACGTATTGCTACACGACACACGTACTACAATACGTGTCTGTGTAAAAATACTGTGTAGCGCAGTGAAAGTGCGCATGCAAGAGGAAATTCTAAAAGTCAGAAATTTTTCAGGGTGGTAAAGTTGTAACTTTTGCTCGGAGCTCGACATAATTTTACGGTGGAAGGATAATAAAGTTGTCTTAGTGGGGATAATATTTTGAGAATGAAATTAGAGAAATTTGATCATATTGCATTGAAATTTTAACAGTCCTCGTTCACGAGAGGTGCGAAATGTATCGTATAAAAGTTACAATGTATCATATTAAAATTTCACTGGGTCGTATATATCAAAAGTTAGGGCGCCACTGTAGAGTGAATTTTGCTTTACAGTCGGTTGTGTTCGAAAAGGGTGAAGTCTAAAGTATTTTAAGCAAAAATGGGATATTTCTCAAGTCATGCTCAAAACGTTCAAATGTCTAGTCGTATTTGTACTCGTGACCTGCAATTCAGCTAGATGGGCCTTTAAGAAGTGGAGTACACCAAACTTTGTAAAAAAGTCGTAGAAAACTTTTAATTGGAAAAGCATTTTAACTTTTGCGTGACATAATAACGTTTAAGAGTTGTGTGCCGTCCTTTGGTACCTTTCGGTCCTCTAATAAATGCAAATCGTAACGCTTTCACAGTCCTAACTTTGAAGAAACTATACAAACGGTGATCGTCCTAAGCAAAAAAAGATCGAAATGTGCTTTCGGCTTTGCGATTATTATTGAACCATGATAGAACTAACGATTAACGATCTCAAAGATATTTTTCGAAGTATTTCCCCGTTTCTGTCAATCGGTGCTTACATCATTGAGAATAAAGATAAAAGGGTCATGGATTACCGTATAATATTAAAACTGCTTTAAATAATGGGCTTGGCCTTCAGATTGACAAGAAGCAACATTTAAACTCAAACCTTATTATCATTAGTTGGAAAAAACGGTTAATTGTAGCAAGTTCGATAATTCATCAACTAAGCATTATCAGGAGTACCATTTATTTCCCTGGGGTATCGGAAAAATCCGGTCGAAAAACGCCAATAGGCGCGATAGCGCTTCTCTTAATTTATGTCGGAAAACGACGAACAGTGCGATAGCGTTTGTTTTATTCACATCGAGAAATGCAAGCTGTTCCAACCGCAGCTTGTATTTTCCATAACATATAGGATTTTGCGAGGTGATTGGATATCTTGTTGAGTCAACGTTGCTTCATTGCTTCTAGAACAACTAATTGTGTTTTCAAGAGTATACAAGGTGTGTCAGAGAACGCAGAACAGCCGAATATTTCTGTTGGATGTTAAGATATGGAATATGGATGAATCATAATTTCAATGGTTTCAAACGACGCACATTACCATCATAATATAATTTTTTTCCGACGTTATTTTTGCTGTTTTTTTAAGGTCACCAACGTTTTTTTAAATGGAATCTTTCTCTGACTCACCCTGTATACATAGGTCGTATTAACACACGATGTACGTTCACTATTGTTTTACATGTGGTAATTCAATTTAATTATCCCTCTATCGTATCTTCAAAATGACACATAGCTCAATATACATAATTAGAAGGATTACAAACATTTCAATTTATTTAGGTGAGAAAGATAATGAGAATACTGTTACTGTAATAAAGATATTGGATACTTTCGTTTCTGAAGAGTTCAGATGACAAACAGTGGTGTGTCGCAAATTCTACACTTAAATGTATTGGAGAGCGGTGATGAATGTACCCAGAATGTATTCTTATTCTAACTGATAAAACTCCTTTTTGACTATCGCGAATCTTAGGTGCTGCAATTAAGCTTCATCTCATCGTGGCTTTGAAAATTGTTTTTAAAAAATAGACTTAGTCAGGGTTTGAGACACGTGTGCTTGTTTGATATGATTAATGGTGAATATACTGCTTATGGCGTATCTCAACTTCCTGAAATTTGAGGGCGTTTCGGATAGAATGCTCTTTGAGTGCGGATCTTCCATTAGTCTCTTCGTTAGTAGTGCAGGGTACACGTTGTACATAAAATAGAACCAGGATATTCCTTTAAAGTTGTATAGTTTGAAAAGACGGGTAATTACTCCTCCTCTCTAGGCTTTTGGAAAACATTAACCTTTCATGTTACTTTTAAAATTTCTTCAGTCTATTTCTACCTTGTCCTTTGCAGAACGACGTACCATGTCCCGCTGAGGGTTTCATCCAGTTCCAGTACCTCTTGCTTCTTCAAGTTTCTCAGTTGTATTTCAATTTCTTCATCCGTTAAATCGTGTTTACTGTCTTCATCTTGCCTTGCTCTCGACTGCTCCTCGTACATCTGAGTAGCTTTCAGAATATTTACCAAATAAGTTTTGCATTGTTTTATGGAAATGAAATTAGGTAAATTTTCCTTTCCCTTTCTATTTCTTTTTATAGAATTCCATATTTGCTTTACTGTTTTAATATATTTTATCTCTCCGTTGACTTCCCGATTTTGTTTCCCGGCCTTTTGTATACACTCTTGAAATGTTGTTTGTAAAGCAATTGAAATCCTTAGAGTGTCTAATGTGTTCGCACTACCTTTCGGGAGAGAGAGTTCCTTCCAGGTCGAGCGAGCACGACCAACTTCGATTTCTCAGTGATCTGTTCGCCTTATAAACCCTTTGTGGGCCATTTACAATGTTTCGCTTATTAACTGTACATCTGTACATTGGAAGATATAAGAATTTGTATTGTCTACTCTGGTTAGCTTGTAGCTGTAACGTATTTCGAAAGATTCGTTCATTATTGTATACGCTTGTACAAGCGTGAATTAGTCATTACAGTCGAATGGCGTCGTTCACATCGTTTTTGCGATTTCACTCGTATTACGGCGGATCGGTGTCATGAGGCATTTTCGTGTTTTTTTCTAAATGAGGTCGCGCGACAGTGGTGAGTTCTCCCTTTATAGAAAAATTCGGTGCTGTTTTGGGAAAGCGATGTTCAATGCGAAACTAACGATGTTGATGGCTACGGGTCCGTTTGCCCGCATTTAGCTTTGCCATCTCCATCCTCTAAATGTGTTTTAATGAGTTAGGACAACCAAGTCCTCGCGGTGTCGATTGGCTTTAAAGAGCTCGAACGGGTTCCCCGTCGCATCGGGTACTAATGTAAGTATGTACTTACATACCAAAGCCTGCGGAAATACTTTGCTGATATCGAGCACTGTTTTTTTGTCTGATAAAATGCCGTATCTTTATTCGTTATTCTTGCTACATTCCTATACGTTATTTTAAGCATTTGGCGGCTGATTGAAGATTTAACGGGTTCGTATTCATATACCGTATAGACCAAAGTTTTTATGGCTTTGGATTCATGTGAAATCACTGATATCTTAAAAATTTGTTTCTATTTTAGTCACACTCGAACCAATTTACCTGTCTACGAGTTTTGATGAAATAAACTTGAGTGCTCCTTTTCTCATATTCTTTTATCTCTGTTCAACATCCAACTTATTTTTCTGTATCTCTTCTCATTCAGAAAAATCATTCCCCATAGAAATTTTTTCTTTCTTCACATTTTTATTCTTTCTCGTTACGCTTTGCTTTTACTGCCACGTTTTAACCTTACGCATTCCCCGGCATATGTGGTATATTGTATATATATAGTATATATGTGTAAAAACAGTCAGCATTTTCGACTATGGAATGTCCAGTGGAAGCTCTGCTGGGAAATTGTCATATGTCGCATACAGGCCACTATGGGCAAAGTAGAAATGCGATGGAAATGCAAAATTTATTGGACAGTAAATTACGCCGCCTAGACGTACGTAGTGCATACAGCAAAGGACTATAACAAACTTTCGCAGAGTTCGAAGAATTTGACATTTCCCTCCTATAAAGCAATATTTCGCGCCAAAACGATTTGTCACTACAGTTTTGCGAATATTTCAAAACTAGTAATAACTGAAGTTAAAAAAACAATTCTAAGGGGTGACAAAATTGATGAATGAAATATAATGAACCACTAATATACCTAGACTGATAATTTCATTGTAAAACGTTTGCTGTCCAAACAAAGAATCACAGTTCGGAGCAAATAGATAAATTGAATCGGAAGCGTCACTGTGAAGAGAATTGCGGTCGTATACTTTGAAGTTGAAAACTACTAGGATCGAATTGACATCTCCAATCGTATGGGAATGCGAAATTTAAGACACTTCAGGTCCACACTGCAAATCCGTTTACATCAATATTACATATTTTCTCGTGTCTTCGTCGAACCTGAGTATTTTCAATTATCGCTACTAGGAGTCAATGCTGCATTTAACAATTTGCCTTAGGAAGGAACAGGCAACGGAGATACTAAAACGCCAACAAATTAATGGATCTTTCATTTTTAAATAAAATGGTTTAAGCGACAAAGAACATCCTCCACTGACTAAACTGATAGATAATGCGTATACGGTTAAGTATTGACAGCTGCTTGTATTTATTCTGACCGTGACCACTAGTATATAAAATTATGTAAACATTTTGCGTCAGCAGGGTAACTTTGTTTTAAATAAATTGTTTTAACGATATAATAAAACCTGATACCCAAATAAAACCCTTCCCCCCAACTGGCGCTGACCTGACCTGTGACTGTAAAACAGAATGAGACTTATTACGTTTTTTACTAATAAAAAAATTGGTATCTCGTGACTCGTGAAACGTCTTGAAACTTTTACATTTTTCTCATTTAACAGATGCCTATAACGTACATGTGTACGTTATTTTACATAGGAATTACGAATTATTTTGTAATTTCTGACAGCACGGTGACGTTCCATAAAAGCGAAATACAGTAGAAGGTTGGAGAGTCATTAAGAAAAGGGAAAATGTGGGGAAAGAATGACCCTGCAAACAGTGACGATAAAATACTTTTTTGCTCTTTGAGGGTCATCGCGTGTAATTGTGTATGAACGCGCGACCGACCAACTCCAAACAGGATTAACACACTTACCAGGATTCCCCAGGAGTTTTCCAGCTGGATTTTTGTGGAAACCTCGAAAATTCTGAGTGCAGCGACGGGTATAACATTTTCAATAAAAACTGGACCTCGCGTTTTAACGTTTGCGGCAATTTACACAGTAGAGTTGAAGTAATTTGCGTCCATGAATATTTATGCTGCTGATATAACGCCGGGGTCGAACCGGGATTGATTACGCCAATCGGCGGGAATTCCGTTGAGTGGAACGCGTAAAATTCAATAAATTTATGTAAACACTTAATGCAGGTTCATTCATCAAAATTCTCGCTAAACAATATTTTTGCAAAACAAGATCGGAATTGGAAATTAATCCATCAACAACATGTGCACTTAACGTCCGATATTGAAAATATCGTAAAGTAATTAAAACGTCAAAAATGCTAATTGAGATAATGGACAACAGACTTAACGCATTAACGTAACGGATACATCTATTAATGAACAACGCTCGAAGAACCAACCAAGTTTTTCCAAGCCGTGCATAGTTCCGAATGTCGACTGTTTGTATTTTCGAGATTTCGCTGACGGTTTGCAAATGCACAGTGTGCATCATCAGGGTTAGAGAGCTCAAATACAGCGTCAGAGTCATGTACCGTATCGGAGCACTCTACCTTGATTGTGTAAACAGTAGCATGCACGAAACGTCGAGGACATCTCGAAAACGCACGGTGTCGAAATACGGAAACCTGAAGGCTCCGAAAGAAAACAGCCGCCGAAATTTCGAGTGTCAGGCGATTCGAATCATCGTTTCGCATAACCTTTTGTATCCCTTGGCCACAGGTGTAGACATTTAGTTTTTTATAATTATAATTAGTATCATTAACAGAAAGAACAGATATTTGAAAAAAAACGTTCCTGCAAATTTTAAAGAAACTCGAAAAACATCGGTATACATATATGTACATATTAATTACGACACTGGCTGGTATAGTTCAATACAGACGAGTGGGAAATCCAAAGAACGAGATTGCCGACGATACATCTAGCGTTGTGGCTCTTGAAACAGCGTCGCATAGTATAACGCGTGAATTTGTTACGGGCCAGCCGTGCGAGCCTGTTTTCCAGCCGCAGGTACGTGCAATGCGGCGTTGGTGCAATGGAAAACTGGTCAGGCCCGCTCCTAAATCTTTATGGGGGACCAACCGATAGTCGCCGATTCGTTAGAATCAGGCGGTGCAATACCGATTGATGCGGGATGTGGTTTGGGGTCGGAAGGAATAAGCCTTGGCGCACCACCCGGCTACACTTACGCGCCGAGTCTCTTCCAAGTCTTACGGGTCTTAGGGCAGGTAGTCCTATTCATAAAGTGCTTCTATGATCTATACTACTGCTATTCCTAAGTCGCGAGGGTGTCAGTCCAAGGACCAGTCCTTCCAGGTGTATGACCCAGTTGGTTCGAAGGTCCCCAGAAGGGAAAAAGGTTCAGGATGGCTGAAAGGTAAAAGCTTGGCGCACCACCCGGCTACACTTACGCGCCGAGTCTCTTCCAAGTCTTATATTACCCCGGATAGGAATATTCGAGCGGCTAAATATCCTATCGGTTAATGTGGGCTCTATGCACTCTTGTCGATTTCAGCGTTATATTAGATTTTGTTTCAATGACAGGTGGAAAATGGAATTCCAAATAAGGAGTGATTTTACGGAAAATAAAGTGAGATGTATTCTGAGTTGCAAAGGTAGTGATACAATTCGTGTTCAGTGTGTGTGGTTGTTACAATTACCTCTTTACGTTACCTCGTCTGTTAGCGCACTGCATCTAACTTTATTCACTATTACTTGCGTTTTACAACAGATTCGCGATTATAGATGCTCGAAGGTGACTGATGCACGATCTCGCTCAGAGTAACCCCGTACTCTAACGTCTAGATTTTGGTCGGAGGTGCAGAGCACTACCTTCCTCGAGAACAACCCCGTATTCTCGCGTCTCGATTTTGGTCGAAAGTAACTGAGTACGATCTTCCCGAGAATAACCCCGTATTCTCACGTCTGGTTTGGCTTCGAAGGTGCAGGGCACGATCTACTGCTATTCGGGCAGGGGCTCCGCCCTGCCCGGCGTTGGGTGGACTAAGTCGTCGAGATAGATTCTGAGCAGGTTTATATACCCAAAAATCTGCCTCAGGAGTGGGGAAGATGCTATGGTTTTCCATAGTGCGGGAAAAGCGGGAAGGGATTCGGGATCGTCAGGCGAAACTGACCTGAAACCAGCTTTTCACCTTGGGAGAGGTTGTGGAATGCGGGGGTGGTCGGCTCGAAGCGAAGCTAGGGCTCAAAAAACCTGTTTCTAGGTACGGAAAAGTGATTCTGAGGTGAACGATTCCAGAATATTCTAAAATAAAAAAGGAAAAATCGTCTGCGTAAAATGAGGACGTAACACCTCCCACCTTAGATTGAACATCGCGGTAAAGCGCGGTGCTTCACCAAAAGTAAGCAGACAAGTTTTCTTTTGCTATGTATGTATGACTCTAGACAGACGAGGGTATGCAAGACGCAGTGTGGGTGTGTCGTGAGTGTACTTAACGGCTAGTTTATAATTTTTGTTTGGTGATCCAATGATACAACAATCTTCGCTATGTTATTCGCCAGATTATCTGCTAGTGGACATATACAATATACGGGATGAGCTAGTTTGGGTTCGTTTGAGTCGGTTGTATTTACTATCTTCTATACTGCATTGTATCAAGAACTGAATTTGCTAGTAATGAGTCTAGATTCTTTCCTATGCTAGTTCCTATTTCAGATTTAGTGATTTCATGTATTATAATATTCTTTAGGTTTAGTTTTCCAACGGTTAAACTGTCTGTTGCTGTAATAAATTGTTTAGGCAAATTTGGATTCTGAAATATCGGTTGTTTACAGGGTTCGCATGGTAATTGTTTGAATCTATTCGGTATTCACTATTTAATTAGATTCTATTCCCTTACCAGTAAAACTACTAATGATCTTACTCTAAAAAAAAATTTTGAAGAAATTGCTTACAACTGCATATCCTATCTTGTAAATCCAAAACTGTTTGATATTTTCCTGATTTATCGGAGGTGGAAATTCTGCTCGCTATTTCTTATGCTCTGATACCTATTGGGAAATTATTTATCTCGTGTACGTTACTTCTTTACGCAATAATTGGTATTTACTGATCTGCAAAGTTAATCTGTTTTCTAGAAGTCTGTTCATTAATTTTCGAATTTTGATTTTATATCCGCAAAAAGGAAAAGATAACCTACTATGTTTTAAAATACTCAAATAGTTTCAGTCCTTGCAAGTCAGTTAAAACCTGATTCACATTATTCGTTGAAAAGTCGGTTGCTCATTCTTTAAGTGATACGGCATGTGTATAAAATCCTGTTGACGGTAGGTGAGGTAAACGAAACTTTTGCTTGATCCTTTGAATTTGTTTCTATTTGCCAAATGTTCGTTAATTGAAGACTGAAGGTATTTTACTTCGTCTATTCTACATAGTGTCCGAGTAGCTTGCGGTAATGGAGTTTGTAGCTAATAATCCTAACATTGAATTCTATGGCTTTACTATCCTAAACGGTCGTTTCTTTCAGGCTATCGAAAGTAAGCTAAAGTACGCTGAATGCAAAGGTCTAATGATACCTGCTCTGAGTATTACGGTTACCTATAAGTGGTCAGTTGCTTTTTGGGGTGGGCCGGCGGGTACCTGTACTGTCTGGTGTTTATCAGGATGTCATCTGTGGTGCGGAAGGGTCGGTAGAAGTTCGACGCCTCTTCCATGTGGTCTCCAGGTAGAAAGTGACTCCAAGCCCAGAATTTGGTTTTCTTGAATTTTATCTTCACGTGATGCAATTTCCTTGTTGAATATTTGTAAAGTTCTTCACGTGATGGGTTGAAAAAAGTGTTCGGGTACCAGGACTGATTTCTAAGCTACTCCTGTAACTTCGATTCCAGTCGGCTGCTCTTTCTTTTTGAATTTTTGCATTTTACTTATTCTCTTCTTCTCGCTGTAGTTTTCCTCTTTATTTATTTTCTTCCTTTTTCTCTTTTTTTCTTAATTTTCTTCCCTTTTCCTCTTTTTTTTTTCCTTCATTTTCTTCTTTCTTCTTCTCGAGCCTTCTTTGGTTTTGGCGAGTTTGATCGTGGCCATTTGCCTGATCGCCAGCTCGATGTATGCGGTTGCAGGTTGAATTGCCGCGATTGATCCTTCTTCCTCCGCTCGGTTAAGAATTTTGATTCGTTACCGAGTCGCGATTTTCACAGTGAAGCTCACCATTTGGGGACTCTCAGGTAGCTAGCAGAGCTGAGCAGCCCGATGGTCACTTCTTCCTCCTTCTTCTTCGTCGTTTTATTGATCCGACTGATCTTCTTAAGAACTACTCGGCTGAGAAGTCTGTTCTCTCACCGAGGCGGGAATTGGCCATCTGGGGACACGCAGGTGCAAATTTTGCGTAGCTGGGTCGACGATGGTTCAGCGTTCTTCCTTCGTCCATTGGTCGCCGAGGATCTTGGTTTCGAATCCCTGGTATCGACGCCATTTCGGATTAAGAAGTAGCCGTTCGTACGTGGTTTCACGTAAGTTTCACGAGGAATAGTGCTCCTCGTAATAAATATTAGAATGCCATCCGGGGACACGTCAGGCGCAGTGAGTGCGTCGCTGGGTCATCCGGAGGTTATACGCCCTTTCGTCATCCGCTGGTCATCGAGGATCTTGTCTTCGAATCCTTGGTACCGATGCCAGTTGAGATTAGAAGACGTAGTTTCTTCGTAGTTTTCTGCAGTCGCTGATGAAGGTAGTCTTCCTCATACCTTTCTTCATTTATCGCGGCGCGAAACACTTCTTTAGGTATTGTAACAATCCAACAACTGATTGAAATATTTTTTCATCAACGGTTTCATCTAATATAATATCCTTTATGATCAAATCACTATCGTTAGGCATTTTGACTCTACTAAAATGACTCTAATTCAAGAAAATTTAAGACACTGAAAAAGACAATAGCACAGAATACTCAACGGTTCGAAGAACCACTTATCTTGAGTATCCCACCGCTGTCACCAGTTTTGTTACGGGCCAGCCGTGCGAGCCTGTTTTCCAGCCGCAGGTATGTGCGATGCGGCGTTGGTGCAGTGGAAAACTGGTCAGGCCCGCTCCTAAATCTTTATGGGGGACCAACCGATAGTCGCCGATTCGTTAGAATCGGGCGGTGCAATACCGATTGATGCGGGATGTGGTTTGGGGTCGGAAGGAATAAGCCTTGGCGCACCACCCGGCTACACTTACGCGCCGAGTCTCTTCCAAGACTTACAGGTCTTAGGGCAGGTAGTCCTATTCATAAAGTGCTTCTATGATCTATACTACTGCTATTCCTAAGTCGCGAGGGTGTCAGTCCAAGGACCAGTCCTTCCAGGTGTATGACCCAGTTGGTTCGAAGGTCCCCAGAAGGGAAAAAGGTTCAGGATGGCTGAAAGGTAAAAGCTTGGCGCACCACCCGGCTACACTTACGCGCCGAGTCTCTTCCAAGTCTTATATTACCCCGGATAGGAATATTCGAGCGGCTAAATATCCTATCGGTTAATGTGGGCTCTATGCACTCTTGTCGATTTCAGCGTTATATTAGATTTTGTTTCAATGACAGGTGGAAAATGGAATTCCAAATAAGGAGTGATTTTACGGAAAATAAAGTGAGATGTATTCTGAGTTGCAAAGGTAGTGATACAATTCGTGTTCAGTGTGTGTGGTTGTTACAATTACCTCTTTACGTTACCTCGTCTGTTAGCGCACTGCATCTAACTTTATTCACTATTACTTGCGTTTTACAACAGATTCGCGATTATAGATGCTCGAAGGTGACTGATGCACGATCTCGCTCAGAGTAACCCCGTACTCTAACGTCTAGATTTTGGTCGGAGGTGCAGAGCACTACCTTCCTCGAGAACAACCCCGTATTCTCGCGTCTCGATTTTGGTCGAAAGTAACTGAGTACGATCTTCCCGAGAATAACCCCGTATTCTCACGTCTGGTTTGGCTTCGAAGGTGCAGGGCACGATCTACTGCTATTCGGGCAGGGGCTCCGCCCTGCCCGGCGTTGGGTGGACTAAGTCGTCGAGATAGATTCTGAGCAGGTTTATATACCCAAAAATCTGCCTCAGGAGTGGGGAAGATGCTATGGTTTTCCATAGTGCGGGAAAAGCGGGAAGGGATTCGGGATCGTCAGGCGAAACTGACCTGAAACCAGCTTTTCACCTTGGGAGAGGTTGTGGAATGCGGGGGTGGTCGGCTCGAAGCGAAGCTAGGGCTCAAAAAACCTGTTTCTAGGTACGGAAAAGTGATTCTGAGGTGAACGATTCCAGAATATTCTAAAATAAAAAAGGAAAAATCGTCTGCGTAAAATGAGGACGTAACAAATTAATCGTTAATGCGAATTCACATTTATTACTATGAATTGCATGAATGCAAAATCGACTGGTATTTGATGGAAAATCCAGCAGTGAAACACTGAGAATTTCCATCGAAACTTTAATAATAATTTCTCTCTCATAATTGAACAGCTCTATACGCGTATCGTGTGGTCTGATTTGAGTAAAGAATTTTGATAGCAGCATACATATTTATGCGAGTGAGAAGGGGGACGAATGGCAGGGTGGGGACAATGAAGGGAAAGCGAGAGAAGGAGCCAAGAGTGGTCGTGAACGTCCGCGAGAGCTGTGAAACGTATTACGTTCTAGGAACAGGATAAAACGCAGGCTTGGCGGGTTTCTCCTTCTTAGCTTGAGCTTCCTCACTTCTTTTCGAATTCGTTCGGGTGTTCGGAGGAAACTCTCGAGTGATTTCTACTCAAAGTACAAAGCAGATCGGTAGTATTGAAATATAGCGAGTTAAAAGTTAATTTCTTCTCGTTGGCAGTCTCTATTCCCCATTGGGTAGTCCGATATTGCCTTCGCCGCTGTTCAACAAGAAGATGAAATGCTTCGGACGGAAAACAAAACGACCGAGATCTGGGATCCGGGTAGAGGTGCCGAAGGGAATCAAAGAGAGAAAGAAGCTTTCGTTGGTGGATGCAGCCGAACTCATTACACACTACTCTTTGCCGGTTCTCTTTTGATTCCGTATTGTGGACTTTAGCCATACCATAAAAACACTCGGCCATTACTCATTGTGTCAAATGATCTTTGCATCATTCTGTCGTTGTTAATTCAGCTGGAAGCTGTTGTACTGGGAGAGTATCACTCTGGTCTAATCTTGAAAAGAGCTCGTCCTCGAAAAAGTCTACACGTCGAGCCATCGTGTTGCATCGGCCGAATACATACAGAGACGCATGCGTAACCATTGACACCGCACCTACCGAAGATGTCAACATACACCTCTCAAATTTCTCATTTCTCCCTGCCCCGCATGGACGATAGTCGTGTACCATTCGCATTTCGATTGTGGAGCGGTTGCTAGGATTATTGGTCAGCTAACGGTACCGTTTACTTAAGGGTATCGGTGTTTCGGACGCTTAGAACTCCAGACTAACTACGACTAGACGTATTCTCTTTGCAGGATATCGGGAGGCTAGACATTTTTCGTGAGAAACATCTGGGCGGGTTTTGTCTTACAATCAGATTAGAACCAACATCTGGGCGAAAATAAAGGTTTTTATATCTTCTGACATTGAACTGTACATGAGTTTATACAGTCTTTCCGAAACTGTGGCACAACAGGTGGGACAACGGATAAAGAGTGACTTACTTATTGTTAGATTCAATCTTATATTAAATAAACTCTCATCGAGTTCCACAGCGAGAAAATTGATAAAACCAGCTTAAAAGCGTCTTTCAGGGGAGAAAGATTTCTACAAAATCTTATCGATGACCGGCGATAAGACGAGTACGCGTCATACGAAGTTAACGGGAGGTAAGTCTCCGGTAACATATTGAAACTCATGGTGACATAAGCCAGAAAATTGAAACGTTGCACAGTGGCGAGAATCGTGAAAAACCTGGCAATAATTCAAAATTTCGAAGAATTGTAATTTTATAAACTAATACATCTCGACTATTTTTCCGTAAATACAGCACATAATTGTTCATGGATTAATTTTTTAATCCCATTTAAAGCATTGATATAACGGGTTGTACTTTAAGAAGAATTAATGGTCTTAAAATAGTCCATAGCTGTTATTGCTCAGAATTAATGCCTAGAATTTTGTGCACTATTATTACCAATTTACTTACGTAGAATAGTGACCAGAGGGTCCAAAATTGCTGGTAGCGTCCACCTTTCAACAAGTTTAACCGAATCGCTCCCGTTTACAAGAAAAATATCTTATGCTTAAAGAAACAGTAAATAGAAATCGTGCGATGAGGTGCGATGGTACGCGGCATTCAATAGGGGAAAGCATACCAAATAAGAGGAAAACAAAAAGTTGCCCGAATTTGCCCCAATCCGAGATATTTAAAGAATTGTTGAATTATTTGATTAAATGGTCTCACAATTACGTTTAAGCATGCTTACCTTAAATATACTGCGTAAAAGATAATAAAATATAATATGCTGCACTAAATTCTTCAGATAAACTAAATATAGCAAAATGCAATGACGAAATAATTTTCACCTTAATATGCGTATGACTGGTTCATCATTTAATCAAATAATTCAACAATTCTTTAAATATCTCGGATTGGGGCAAATTCGGGCAACTTTTATTGCCCTTATATACTTAGAATTCTTTTCAAATAGTAAATTGTTGGAACTTCTTAGAAAATTGATTTTTTGATCAATTAAGCAATACTAATTGTAAGGCTGAAAATACAATAATATTCCAAACTCCAGTTAGATCGAATAAATAAAAGTACGGTTTTGTTGATATTATTAGAGATTGCAATAATACATATTAATTAGAGCATAATAACCTCACCTATTAATGAGCACTGCTCAACTTTATTTAAATACTTATTAACTGAAATACTCCCGCGCTGTAGAATCCTCAATTCTAATTACTACTTTAATTGGATAAACTATGATGCAGTAGGTAGTTTGCTTGAGAGTGTAGGTAAACCGGGATCATTGATACTCATGTATAAACCTTTGACTTTCGCTCAGAAATTATTAATCCAAATACAATTAGTAAGTATAATTCAGGTATACAGTATACATGAAGCGTCGGATAATTTTATCTCACTCGACATGATCAATAAATCTGATACTATAATAGCATTCGTAATGTCCAAGCAAATTAAATGATGTCTGCATACTAATCAAGAAACAATAGTTGCCATTATTTTCTTGTGAATATGTCATAAACGCTAATTTAATTATAAAAGACTGTTATAGATCAACCCAAAAAAATATTTGATTCAGTGGTATTTCTAATAGCGTGAAAACTTAAGACCTGCGAATATATTTGAAAGACACCCTGCAAATGTTATTAGACATATATCCAACGGTCTAGTAAGTGAAAGTCGTTAGAATTGTAATGAAATGAATTTGTTTATGTCGTGAGTAAAAATGATAATTATATACTTTCTTCAAATGAAACTATTGCAATGAGAATAGTGCTGGAAACGTTCGCTGTTGATGGTGACGTCTCATGTAGAAAACTTCATATACGTATGATTTTAAGTAAAACTTTTTAACTACACTCTATCCGTAATTCTTTGCCTAATGATCGCTGCGATCACCCAAACGGGAAATGCTGACATCGTCAAACTCACTTGTCAGGAAATCTGTCCAGTTCGGAGCTGTAGTGAGCTTGGGGGGGGGGGGGGGGGTGGGGGGGGGCAGTGTCGTAGTCCAACTCTAGGACACATGTATCGATCAATCACGTAGCTAACTGACTTGGCACACTATATAAATATAATTACGGTCCAATTTTGTACGGATCGGTCAATCTGATTGTAACGACCTGAGACGACGAAAGTATATTTGGAAAAACTCAATAAAATTAGTCTATATTTCTCCCGCATGTATTTTGAATCAATCTGTTAGCTTACTACGTAACCTGGACTTGTATCTAATCAACAGCAACATTTAGTCGCTTTAAGTATTTACTTCTTATGCATACAGTAATTGTTTTAATAACGAACATATAATTATAATATCAACATACCAACATCGTTTTTTTATTTGTAATGTACTTCGAAAGGATGGCTGCATCCAGTGGTAATCCATTAAACCGTAATTTCCTAGGTTCTTTGTACAAGAACTATAAACAAATTCTTTTTCTGCTAATTTAATTAATTAAACTATGTCATAAATTTCCAAAAAATAAGTCCATATTTCCCACAGTATTCCCTATGAAATACCGTTTTTTTTAGGATGGACATTGAACAATTTATTCTACAGCAGTCAAGAAACCGTTTCCATGGGAAATTAAGGGCTAATTCAACTTGGTCAAATAATATTTGTAGCAAGCAGAAACTCTTCCTTCATTTTAATGATGTACACGTGTGTACGAAGACGCATCTACGTGCACGGATCTACCCCTCAGTCGCATCATAGCCAATTACGTGAACATAGCACCCGCAGTGAGACACCAAGCACAAAATCTCATTTAATCCTGCTTCTTCGTGCATTTCGCTCGCTTTCCCAACATCGTTGAACGGACAAACATCTCGGTATGTACCTATTTAACAAGCAACGACAAAAAAAAAAAAGAAAGAGGTGCTCGTAGATCGACAGAATTTTATTGTACTATCTAAGAGGAGCGCGACAAGCGAGGAGCGGCATCGCGAAAACGTTTGTTATTTTTACATTATGATCTCCTTTCCTGGCAAAAGCCGGTTCCTCTTCCGCCACTCCAATCTCTCGAGTGGCTCAAAAATGAGATACTCGAGCCGCAACGGGCTGCGCCTTCTACAACCTGCTTCGAGCGTCCTGCTTGCTCGAGAGCCTTACCGAAATGGTTGCTTCGTTGCTCTTTATCCGTCTTGAGAGACTCGAAATCATCGAACAAGAAAGACCAAAGGACAGAGCGCCCGTCGGCGGAGGGAAAGAGAACAATTGAAACAGCAATGGTATTGACTAAAAACACTGAATTACGGAATAGGTGCTGAAAACAGTTATCACCCGAGGATAATGTTGCTAATTGTGATGAAAATATAGTATGCAATATTCTTGAGCGTGAATCGACAACTAAATTAGATCTTATATTTCAAAAAAACTGTAGCTGGTAAACAATTGAAGTAGTACTTCCATAATACAATAATACAAAAGGTGTAAAGTTAGAACTCGAACATAAGTTCAGAGAGTGATTCAATGGATTCAAATCAATAAAAATAATAAGAGTGACAATTTGGCAAAAACGGCTTTTGTAATAAATAACTGACTTTTGAGAACAAGATAAGTTGGGCAATTTTTCCTCAATTTAAAAATTGTATTTCTTACCTTATTTTAATCGGTTTTTTACTTATTTCTTTTCTTACCTTGGACACTTTTTATTTTCTCCCCTATTTTAGCCCATAGAATCACCGGCAGAACTTATGGCTAATTGTAATTTTGCACAACGTGTAAGGGGTGCATGACATTGCGTAGGGTAAAATTCTCCAAATTATTATGTCGAGCAAAAGTGGAATGGTACGTCAATCAGCTTTTTGTACTTCACAGCCTCCATTCGTATCGTTAGTCATGATGAAATTATTTCAACCCTAGTACAGGTATAAAGACACACGAGGAGTGGAATATGCGCGGTGTTCAAAGGGTGCGAAGAATACGGTAGTTAAAACAGAAAAAAAGCGGACAAGGTGCAAGACAAGTGGGCATTAAAAACAATTGTAGAAAGTACTAAGTCTAGAAAAATTCGCTCGAAGGCGGTGGAACAGCCTTACACAAGGCAAGAGAAAGAAGTTTTAGTAGTGGTAGTGATGGAGAAGTGGTGACTGTAGAGTGGTAGCGAGTGAGAAGCACCAACAAAAGACGGCAGCGCAAAAAAGCTTACAAGTGGCTATTTAATGTTGTATAAATTGTTGCGAAAGCTTCAGGAGAGACGTAGGGTCGTTCCAGGCCGAAAAATAACGGGAGATTTTATCTGTTAATTGCCATCCTTGAATCCCTGTGAAATAGGGCGGGCCAAAGCCGATACCGAGGCGACATAAATAAGGCGACCATAAATACTTTTGAATCGGTTAGCCAGCAGTAGAATGTACGTGCATTGGCCATAATTAGGAATTACCGGACACGGAAAACTTAATTGTACTCTATTTTTCATTATGCTCATCCCCAAGAAAAATTGGTCGTTTTCTTTTCTCGAAATGTTCGTTGGTTATTAATGCAATTTGCCTCGAAGGATTGCGCTGCTAACGAGGAGTTAAACATACGACGTATTATACGGTCTTAACAAACTTCCGTGCAAAAGAATCTACGCCTACTGCACACTTTAAGTAGCTCAGCCCCTTAATTAAATCTAAGGACGTGACGAAACTTTCTAATGATGTTCCGAAGGACTTTGCGATCAGAAAATGAAGCACTGAATAAAGCGCAGAACTTACAGTATAAAGTTTAAACTTTTTTTAATCGTCAGATTAAGTGAAAATCTTTGCGTCATAATATGGAAACTTTTTTAACTCTGTTAAAGTGCAATTATCATTTTCGTTTAATACCGTTGAAGGAATTTTCGTTGTTGGAACTGAATCTTGTTACGAAGTTCGTATAATCAAAACCCAGAAGTCTTATACGAGACAACGGTACACAGAGTGGGACGATTCAGAAAAAGTGCAGGAACCTAATGAAGAAGTTTTCTATTCTCTTTATTTTAAGCTAAAAAAGATAAGGGGACATTAGTTTCAGAGCTCACTATGTTATAAGGGCGTCGGCCAAACAAAAAACAGCCAGTCGATTTATTCTTTTAAACGAATAGCAGTACGAAATGTTTATTTATTTTATAGCTTCTCATTTATAATCGCTTAGATATTTTGGGAATTAAAACGTTATAGAATTTAGAAAATTGAATTTATACTGTCAATTATAATACCACTCCAACAAAAGAATTTTTCTGAATGATATTATAGTATAGAAGTAAGAGTACAATACGAATGATAACAGAATTTTCGACGATCAAAGTATACACGTCTGGTATATTACTAATATTTACGTTGAATATACATCTCTATCCAGGAAAGTGTTTGACCTGAAAAAGCAAGAGTGCAGAGAGAGAGGAGAGAAACATTGAACGTAAATCGTGAGTTGAAAATGAAATTATCCGTTGTACAGTGACAGGTACAAAGAACGCGAAATACAACGAGAAAGCAACCGGGTGAAAAGAGAGGAACGCCAGAAGAGAGAAGAAAAGGGAAGGAAAGAATTGGAGCGCGCGGGGTGCAGAAAATGGTTAGTTTAAAAAGGGGCAACTACTTCAACCGAACCGCAGTGAGTTTGAAGTACCTCCTCTTGCGCACCACAAGTGCCGGTTAAGCATACTTTCCTGTTGGAATAATTACCCAATAACAAGTTTTTGGCGGCAGATAATAAAGCCTTAATTAAAATTCTATAATCGGAAGTTACCGGTAGCCTGAACGGCTATACATTTTCGAATTTCAACTTTCGTTTCCTACGTTCGATCAAAAAAATAGACGTTCAATAGAGAATGTGTAATTTGGGAGCCGACTTCTAGGACTTCGTATTACTCGCGAAAGTTTATCAGACACGGCGAAGTTAAATTTTCCTGCATTAATAGACTCGAGGCGAAAAGTTGAAATATGAAGAAGCCATCTAGCACAAATTGAGGCCCCATATTGATAAATATTTGAAAAATGTTCCCCTTCGTGTCACTTCATTTCCTCCCTCATCAAACTGACTATTTACTATGCAGGTAAACAATTAACCTATGTTACCTATATTACAACCTGTAAAAATGTTTCTAAGGAGTTCTTTAGCGTGTATTGCTCACTTAAACTTTGAATACCTGTGTGTTCGCACTGTGCTACGCCAAAGCTCTTAGTCTTCGATTTTGAGTCCCAAGTAACATTTCTCATGCAGGAGTGGTTGCAAATACCCAGCATATCCCCTTTTTCTGTAGGACACCTGCAGATAGCTTATAAATATACTTTTTCTGCAAGAGCTGACTGCAGATGAGCAGCATATAGCATTCGCCTACAAATGGCCTACAAAGACCCCTACATATAGCCTACACATATTTTATCCCGCAGATAGCTTACACGCGCCGGCCATATGTAGCAGATCCAGCAAAAACATATTTTGCACGTACTCTGCAAACCTCCTATATATTATATGCACATATCAAGCAGATAACCTGCTTATGACCTGCAAGTTGTCAGCAATCGGCTGCATATGGTTTGCATATCACCTTTTGGGCGTACATTGTAGGTTTTGTGCATGTTCTCTCCTACATAAACCGTCTAAAACCCTATTATATAAAGCCAGTGAACGGCCTTCTGCAGCATCGATGTGCTGTGATATTCCTACATATTGCAATACACAGGAGGCTTCTACATGAGAAATGTTACTTGGAGTCTCTAAATTTTCGTTGAAAAATTACCTTAAAATGTCTCTAATGTTTTTTCGCACGATGAAGGTAGTTCTATTGTTATATTCATTTTTCATACCAGCATTTAAATAATTATCTTGTTAGATACACACGTTGTAACGACTGATGCAATTTTCAGCAATGACCGATCAAGAAGTGTTTCTCCATAATTCTCACAGACGCAACTCCAATATCGCAATCCCAGGATCATTTCACTCTGAAACTACTAATGTGAGATGCTCGCAAGGGGGCGGATTGACAGTGATCAAAATACTATGAAATGCTAAACAATACATCGAAACAATACCGAAAGGACAAGAATATTACAACGCATATTTAGGATTTAACTTTGCATGAACAGGAGATTTAGGAGATTCAAATTCACAGCGTGCTGTTCGACACTAAAGTGCTGTAGCAGAGTTGTTTGAAACCGTGTTTTTTATGACGAGACATCCAAACAAAACGGAAGGATTTAAAAAGTAAATCCTCAAGTAATAATAAATGCCTTCTAAAAGACTTGAGTGCCAGGAAAAGCGTAATTAACCGTTTTTTCGGCCCAGAAGGAATAAAAATGCATTTAAAGAGTCTTACAAAGAGTCTAACCCTTGGAATTGCTAAAACCGGGCAGACTTACACATTAAAAGCGCAACTGATTTGTGTAACAGTAGAAGAAACAACTTTTTCCGCATTTAGTCAGAAAGAGAAAGACCTTATCAAATCCAATAGGATTACTGTGACTGCATTTCTGGTAAAAAAAAAGAAAAAACATAGGACGGGTGATTGTTTATTTGACGCAACTCTTTTAATCAACGACAAAGGACATCAGTAAAATCGTCGTAGTATCATATTTAAAAATGGAGGGACGAGGTGTTGATGAATTATGGTAAAACCGTTGCCATATACAAAAAGAGAAAACTTACAGCTCTATTAAGAAAAATATACTTATACTTGAATAACCTTACCATCCACTGTAATCACCTTATTCACGTTATTGTACATCGTTAAGTAACTATCTTTGTCAATATATAAGATCATTTCTGGAATCGTCTGGTGCTAATCAGTCACCGCCTCTACGCAAGGTATTTCGTGAAAAAAGGCTCGCAAGTAAAATATCGCGCCAAGACTGACAAGAAAGGACAAATGACTAGAAATGGACGAGATCGTTTGACAAAAGTGAAATGTCGAAAAGTGCAGAAAAGCAAAAGAGGAACGTAGACGTTAAGATCGGTTAAGAAAGAGAGATATCGCGTTAAAATATTCATACAGAAGCACAAGCAGTGTGAAACTTGTGAAACTGAGGCTTTGTCCAATCTTCAGGTAACACGGTGCTACATGAAATTCCATGAATTTCGAATGCTTTCCTGGCATGATAGCACATCCCATTCCGAAGTACGTGTTCGCGAATGCGCGTTACTCCATGCTGTCGCGTCGGAGCAGTAGCGCGTATGGACCCAGCCGCTCTTGCATCACGTGTTGTCGGGTTGCGCGTATAAATAACATGGAATTTCCTTTTCGTCGACGGGTATTAAAATCGAATTCGCCGGTGCCGTTAGTGCCGCGAAGCCGCCCCAGTGCTCCCGGTGTCGCTACTGTCGCTTCTGTCGCTACTGTCACACCACCGCATCCCCACGATATCGGCACGTTCACGTTCACCAGGCAACAGCGAAGCCCAGGAAATTGTTCATTAAAGTTTCTTCGTGCGCGAGTTTCGAAGAGCCTTCGATATACCCGGTTTAAGAAATTGCCAATTATCTCCTCATTGTGAAAAGAGCAGACTCACACTCGGCTACAGGGACTGGGCTCATTTGCCACGTAAACAGGGCCGAAAAAAAACAGCATGTTACAAAAAATGCTTTTCCACTCCAACACGGAAAATGCTCTTTTATGCTCGTATATTCCTACGTCAAAAGTATTCCTAGGTTTATATTTGCACTATTCAACGAATAAATAGTTTACGACAGCAAGATATATATTAAAAATGAAAAATAACGAGTACATACATGTATAATGTAAAGCAGCAGCAGGCCAATCTTGTAAGTAAAATATTCGAGATTCAAGTACAAAGCTATGAAGGGTCATGCTGGGATCAACACAGATGGCAGATGCAAGATGCATGTATTTAGGACTTTCGGCGTTCACCGTTATATTAATTATATTAACCCTGTAATTTTCAGATGTAATCTTGAAACTTATTTTCTAACTATGTAATCTGTACCATATAACTGTAAATAATATAGCTTTGCGTGCTTATACAATACATTTTGCCTGCACAAAGCTGCAAGTACAAGCACTTGGATACTTTCATGTATTACCATACGCCATAATGAAGTGAGCATAAAGCAAACGAACCCCTTTGAGCTAGTACATTTTATTCCTCCAAAAATTCCAGGAATTTCTTAATCCGCAAAAGCAAAACGTAATCATTTTTGGGATGGTGCATATTTTATTACAACATCAAGAGGCACTCGATAGGAGCGGATGCCGCATGCCTGCTTTCCCCTGAGGGTTTCAACTCTTGTCCTGATGGTACGATGCGCTCTCTATCGGAGTGCTTTGTCGTGTGTAGAAGAGAACAACTAGTTTATACAAGTACCTAGTGTCAAATAGAAGAATCAAAATAGATGGATATACTGGATGACTATATCAATTAATACACACGAATATACAACTATTTCCTAACTGCCAACGGTCTTTGGCTCCTTGGAAATACCGGTTCCCGTCCGATCACCGAAGTCAAGCAAGGTTCGGCGTGGTTAGTACTTGGATGGGTGGCATCCGAGAGGATGGTGTTCACCCATCTTTGAGAAACACCACGTACTGTTGCGCACATAGTGGTTCGAATCCCACTTAAACACACTAGGTCCTAGGGCATTATGACCTTAGTAGTCGGTCCCGAAAAACCAAAAACCCTCTATTTCCGAACTAAAACTCAGCAATATCCAGATGTACGTATGTATATCAATACTTGTAGAGGTTTACAATTAGTTTCGTTCGTACAGTATTGGACGGTACTCCCTACCCTTCGAATGTCTATCAAACTTCTTCGTGATTGGCGAACAGCAATAAAAAGAAAGTAAGGAAAAAGCAACAACGCATTCATGTTCGAGAGATAAATCCAATAGTCCCTTGCGAAGGAAGAGTTATTGACCGTGCGCGTTTGCAAAATCCGATATGTAACGTTTCTGACAATGAACCGAAACAAACTTGCCCTAGTCGTCGAATTTTCGGATCAGGATCGATAGATTGATCTCCCTGTGGGATACGCGATGTTCTTTCCCCTCCTTGTTTCGAGTTTCTCTGATGTCTCGGCTGCTTTTACTAGCTGGTGTGGCAACTAGAATTCGGGCAAGAGCCCAGGAGTCCAGAAGCTCAGGAACCTAGAAATTCAGGTAGCCAGAAATCGAGGAACCGAGGATCCCATCTTCTTTCTACCGATTCCATCTTCTCAGTCTGTTGGTTTCTGGCTCTTTCCTGGGATCCGAATGCCGAGAACGACTTAACGTCCCGCGGGAAATCACTTATGACTCCCAATCTACGTGTTTCTTGAGCCGGCATTAGCATTACAGTGAGTTGGGCTTTGTTTTGCCAGGGCAACGAGTAGACTGCATCGAGCCGAACGAAGCAACACGCTTCCTTTATTGCACCGGGAATACTTAAAACCTTGAGAATGTTTTCGAGCACCAGCGCTCAAACGGATCCGTTCAACTGGGTCAGGGTAACTCCCAGCAGTTTTTTCTTCTACCGACGAGAATACCCGGTTATCATTGGAATTGGAGATGTGAGATACCTGGTTTCGGATTGTGTTATTCGGTTGAGTTTCGTTTAACGTCAGCCTCGTATTTTCCGCTTATCTTTTTGAGTAACGGTCTAACCGAGGGAAAAATTCGACAAATTTCAAGTCGTCATAGTAACGATTCACTCGCGATACGCTTCTGAAACGAGGACCAGCTTGTAAAACATTTCCGCCCCTGAAGCTCGATATTATCTCAGTATGATTTTGCATTTTATGCATGATTGTTTATAAAACAATAATGCCGTGTTAAGAAACAAGTTTCAGTCGTATCTTTCAACGAACAATTCTTTGAGCAACTCCAATTCCCTAATTCGTTGTCCAATCACCGAATGACATTCAATACCAGAAGAATAATGAAAAAGTACTTCGAATTACGCGAAATATTCTTAATCAAAATATTATATAAAAACGTAGGTAAATATATGTATGTATAACTCACTTGCTTATTTAAATACTGATTAATAATTATGTGAAGTATTTTTACCAAACCGGGATGAACTTTTGTTTGCAATGTCCTTGTGCTTCTACGTAAAATAAATGCACGAGTAAAAGGTTCTCGAGCAAATGTCATCTCCATCGTATCTACAGGGTGTCCCAAAAGTATGGACACACCTAAATATCTCGGAAACTTGGCGTTGTACAAAAAAATTATTCAGAAAAAAGTTGTTCAGGATAATGGGGATCGACTTTCTGTTATATCAGTTCTGACCCTGAAATTGACTTTCAAGGTCATTTGAAGGTTAAAGTGATTTTTTTAAATCGAAACCCCTATTTTTGACAACGGATTCGGAAAGAGCGGGAAATTTTACGTTCAATATGGTATTTTTAAACTTTTTTTAGGATGACCCTTAGCAGATCAAATAAAGATTGAATATTGAAAATTCGTTCAGAAAACTTTTCCTCCAGTAATATGAACTACAATAAAAAGTCGAGTTAGTTCCTTTCTGAAAATTGGTCAGTATAATGGTGCTATCGGTCTAACAAATAATTTGCTTCCTTGTTCAGAATAATGATATTATATTTTCGATGTTTCAAGTTTTTATTTTATTTTGAGGCACAAGGCCAGTTTCCGAAGTTCGTCGTATAATAATTTATCGAATATACATATAGGCATACAGACAGGTCCTCCAGTAATGAATGAAAGTCATCGAAAATCTCCGAAACTAGAAGCTCGCAATCAGTGTTCGAAAACGTATGCGAAACGCGGCTGCACGGTTGTTGCTGTATCGATTTTAGCCGCAGCGGCTCACAATCAGAGTACATAGCAACGATTCTCCATAAATGTCACGATAGCGGATACAATTGACACGGTCTGATAGCCGAAGTCTCTAGCATCTAGCAAGTGGAGCAGACCTGACCATCGCTATTCGAAACCATCAAAGAGAGGAGGAAAAATAACTTGTCCGCCACTTGTCGGCAATCGCACAGTACAGGGGGTTCTATGATTGTACTTGAGGCACCTCTTTGCGCAGGGAAAATGGTTATTGCAGCCGGTCGGTTTCCCAAAGATGGTACTATGCCAAGGAAATCTGGAAAGTACAAAGGTTTACACCTAAGGCGCCTCTCGGATCGTGAAACCAGCTGCCCACTAAGGAAGAGATCACTGACACCATCGAGAGAGCGCCTCCCTTCTGTAAGTATAAATAAAAGAAAATAAGAGGTTGCTATTGAAGTCTTTGAGGTTTTCGAAAAATCAGCCTTTAAACTCGGCCGCCAATCAGGAAGATATGACACAGATTTACTCCCGGTATTAGAAGTATTACTGTGTTAATGTCTGATTTGAATAGACTGGTTCGCAAAGTAGCGACACCTATTCAGATGTCTCAGCTATAGACACCAAAGGCATTTATATCATATTTGTATTAAGTTCATCACAGTATAATCCTCAATTTTAATTTAATTGTATTTTTTTTACCAGAAGGTACTACTTCCAATTCACAAAGATGTTTAAATAGCACATTAAGTAATTGAAAAAGAAATTGAAACTCGTTTTTCATGCTAACATTCTTGTCAATTGTTATGTTTCTTTTTTTAGCACTGACCAAAGGTTTGGACTTAATTCGAACCATAAATAAAAATTTTTTGTGATTTCACCGTTGATTTTATGAAAGTGATACCTTCTTTCGTGTCAAGTTTATTCCATTCAATATTCCAGGTCACTGTATTCAATATTCCGTATGGGCCATTCCACGTGAAAACGATCACTTTTGGCAGCAGGTCCTCCGATTTTGTTTAAATTGTAGTATGCTGTAGTTTTTACAAAATAATGGTAAGTTTAATTCATCATTTCGCTGAAATAAAAAACGTTAAAAAAATACGGGATGTTGAAAATCGCGAAAAAGTGCATTTTTGCCAAAACTTGACCCCATAAATGAATTAATATCTCCGTAACTATGGCACTTATCGCGAAGTTTTTTTTTCTAAACTATACGAGAAAGAACCGCCCTTTCTGAATATATTTTTGTTTTTGTTATAGCTATCATTTTTCAACCTGAAAATTGTTAATTAATTTTTATTTTACAAAAACGACGACGTGCTCACGCTTTTAAAAATCTGAAAAAAAAATATGTTGTTAGTTGGACTTTTCTCGATCTCTATAGTAAAATTCGTTTTGTTGTTTTCATAATTGTGGTCAGGGTGAAGCTCCAAAGGGAGTCAGGTACGGTTCCAAGCGCCGCGCACTAGAGAATAGACCCTCGGATCGGGTCCATACCACACCTATATTGTTGATTTTACTGAATAACTGGATTCTGGGTGCGTTTTTACGATTGCTGTTTATCGTATTATTATCTAGTGTTACGAAATAATTTATAGTACAATAATTTATGTTTTTTTCCCGTCTTTTAAACAAACTGTGATCTGGTCGTTGATCAGATCACAGTTTGGTTACAAATTATTATTATTATGATTATTAAATTTGTTATAAATTATTATAAACACTCGAGAACAACACAACACATCAGTAAATTCTAGGATTGCTGTTTATCGCATTATTATCTAGTGTTACCAAATAATTTATAGTTCGATAATTCATAACCAATTTAATAATTATAATAATAATAATTTGTATAAATTTTTAATATTATAACGATTGTTAATATTATAATAATTAACATAATTTGTTAAAAGACGGAAAAAAAACATAAATTATTGTACTATAAATTATTTCGTAACAGTAGATAATAATACGATAAACAGCGATCGTAAAAACGCACCCAGAATCCAGTTATTCAGTAAAATCAACAATATAGGTGTGGTATGGACCCGATCCGAGGGTCTATTCTCTAGTGCGCGGCGCTTGGAACCGTACCTGACTCCCTTTGGAGCTTCACCCTGACCACAATTATGAAAAGAACAAAACGAAATTTACTATAGAGATCGAGAAAAGTCCAACTAACAACATATTTTTTTTTCAGATTTTTAAAAGCGTGAGCACGTCGTCGTTTTTGTAAAATAAAAATTAATTAACAATTTTCAGGTTGAAAAATGATAGCTATAACAAAAACAAAAATATATTCAGAAAGGGCGGTTCTTTCTCGTATAGTTTAGAAAAAAAAACTTCGCGATAAGTGCCATAGTTACGGAGATATTAATTCATTTATGGGGTCAAGTTTTGGCAAAAATGCACTTTTTCGCGATTTTCAACATCCCGTATTTTTTTAACGTTTTTTATTTCAGCGAAATGATGAATTAAACTTACCATTATTTTGTAAAAACTACAGCATACTACAATTTAAACAAAATCGGAGGACCTGCTGCCAAAAGTGATCGTTTTCACGTGGAATGGCCCGTATCTAACACTCAAAAATAGACAGTCCGTTTGGCAAAAAAATGCTAATTAAAACGTTTGAACCTATTAGGAAATTTTTCACCAAATCTAATTGAGTAGGCTAGTAATTCGTTTTAACCGCTTTTGTTTTTTGTGCTCTATCTCATTACTTAATTACTTGGTCGGTGCATACCGCCAATGACACAGGGTAGAAAGATCTCACTCGCACACAACGAGCGGCAAAAATTGAAGTGTACGCGGAGTACTTGGAGTGAATATGCAGCGTGTATGGAAACTTTGAGCATTGAAACAGTGAATGCAAGTAATTTGCCTAGAGAAAAAGAGTCTTGAGAGTGTTCTCTAGGTGGAGCGGCAAACTCCTGTCACTCTCGGGGCAACGTTCTCTCGAGGTTTGCGCATTCGCTCTGTCTATCTTGTCACCAGGAGTTTCCTCGATTACGGGTATGCGCATGCGTATAACTCCACATGCGTATGTACGTATATGAATAGGAACATGTCTACCTAGACGCTTATTTGCACACGACCAATGCACACCGTGGTATGTTTTTGGCAGCCTGTACCTCGCATTGATTCACCGAAAGTAATTACACCCAAATTTTCGGGGGATTTTCGTAGAAATGTCTCGGTTCGGACGCATATTACGGGGAGGAACGCATCCTTCCACGAAAGAGATTGCATTTCGTTATTACGTTAATGCTTTCGATCAAATTTAGCGTACCGTGCAATCCTCGTTACGATCTTTTCTTTTAATTTATCTTGCAACCGTCACATCTTTCGAAGATGCTCAATTCAGTTCGTGATAGTTATGCAGGTAGCCTGCACATAGCCTACACATATTTTAAACGTATTCTGCAAAACTCCTACATATCACATGCACATATCAAGCAGATAACCTGCTTGTGACCTGTAAATTATCAGCAATCAGCTGCATATGGTTTGCATATCACCTTTTGGGGGGTACATTGTAGGTTTTGTGCATGTTCTCTCCTACATAAATCGTCCAAAATCCCTATTATATAAAGCCGGTGAACGGCCTTCTGCAGGATCGATGTGCAGTAATATTCCTACATATTGCAATACGCAGGAGGCTTCTGCATGCGAAATGTTACTTGTGGTCTCTAAATTTTCGTTGAAAAATTACCTTAAAATGTCTCTAATGTTTTTTCGCACGATGAAGGTAAATAGTTCTATTGATATATTCATTTTAATGCTTTCGATCAAAGTTAGCGTTTCGCGCAATCCTCGTTACGATCTATTCTTTTAATTTATTTTGCAACCGTCACATCTTTCGGAGATGCTCAGTTCAGTTCGTGATAATTATACCGCGTCGATGTTGTCTTTTCGCTACAATCTCACAATCGAAGTTTTAGCTTTATCGAATTTATATGAATCTACAACTGGAACGATTCCCGTCTACTTTAAGTTAGTCGTCGCGTCGGAGCAAAAGCAAGAACGAATCCCTAAGAACTTATCTCTAACAAGTGACTAATTGAAATCACGCAAAACTCATATGTTAATAGTACTGTGAAAAGTGGAAGCTCAATTATTAAGCTATACCAAGAAAGGCATCAAATACGCAATTTAAATCTGCTGTCAGTCAAATTGCACATTGAGAGTCGAATGAAATTTACTTTCGAGAATTACCGAACAGTACAATATGCCGGATAAGTTTCAACGGAGAGTCTCACAATCAATGGCAAGAACTGGAACAGGTTATAATGTACTTAAGGGATATTTTGATATTCTACTATAATTGAAATGCATTATGAAACTTGGAAACACGAAACAGCTATTAGGGCCGCGTAAGCCCTAATTATTTTAAGGAAGCTCGAATCGTCTCAAGCGTGCATTGCCGTGCCAACTCTGAATCGGTAGTTCCCGGAATAATTATGGTTAATGGTAATGTCAGCGAGCTCCAGATTCGCTAAGCTGTTTCTCTGATGCACTAATTAATACATGATAAACATAAACAGCGCAGATGCTGTTAGCAGCTGTAAGCTATAACTAACTAACGTATAAATAATAAGCTAATAATTTGTTTTTATTTCCTTTCTGTAAAACTTTTTATTGTTTGTTCGAAGCCAAGTTCGTGCAACTTATTTCTTCCAACGGTTTTATGTTAGTAAAAACTGTCAAGTTATTCAGTTATGCGTATATATTCGTATATTATGGGTTCACATCACACATTGATTTTCAAGGTGGAATATTCTCGCATCAAAAGCCCAATCGAATGAGATAACAGGCCACTAGTGATCTAGCAGAAACAAATGAACCTACTGACTATTTTAAGGCATCATTAAAAGGAAGTACATATTACAGTTACTTACTATTCATCAGTAAAAATTAATATATCCTCCGTGTATTCATTGGATTTTCCGAATGCAGTAATTATAATCAAATAATGCTTTCCGCAAAATTGGTTTAATTTCCAATATACGCGTAGTTTAATTTTCTCCGTAATGACATTAACTAGAGAAGCGCCATAGAACGAAATTGAGTTAATATATGCATTTTGCTACTTTCAATCTATACATTTGTTGGTCGAATGCAAAGATCTGAATACTCCCTTGTAGGAAGTCTAAATTTTTGTTCATTTGTATTCGAATGTATTTTGTAATATACGTGTTCAAAATGGAATTTCATCTTTATAGACATGGATATCAATGGTATTGCTTTTCCCATTTCTATTATTTTTTTATTTCTGTCTCGTAATATCATTAGGCACACACACGTCCAAATATAGGAAGAAAGCGTAGCAATATTATAAAACAAGCATAATGTACGTTCTGATTTTAACAATATATACTCGAAAGTTAGTGTAATCAGTAGAAAACACGTTACTCGTAATATGACAGGAGAAATAATTATTAAGCTGCATACATATTTAATATCATAACGACATCATGAAGTAGACAGTGTAATAGCAGCGGCGTAATGTGTGGAAGATATAATTATGGATAAAAAAAACCCCATCTTGCTGTTATACTAATTACGAGTAACATTATTTTTAGCGGATGCGAAAAGTGATGAGAGTTAAAGTGAAATTTTAATTTTCGTAAATACTCTAAAGGAAAGGCATCGTATTGTCAGCTCACAATGCGCTCAGCAACTGCGTACTGAATATTTAACAAAACATAGTTAAATCCTCTGGATATTTTCAATTTGCTGCTACTTTTACAATCGAAAATATTAGGTATCGTTGCGTTTACCACACTGAAAAAACAGCTTTCGGATATACTATAATGCTTTGGCACTTTGACTAATGAAACAGTGATTCGAACGTATGCATTTTCAGTGAAATTTACGATCAACTATTGCAAAAGACCTTCCAAATGTTTGAAAATACTTTAGTATTACGTAACCCAACAGAAGCTTCTTTAATCATAACTTAATCATAACTTATTCTTGTTAGTATTACTAATATTTACACCACATTCATTAGCATTGCAATATACAATATGCTTCTCATTAAAATTATCATATTTTCCCCCTGTTCTCCTATTAGTAAACTACGCAATTGCTACATGCCTCTATACGAGTGAATTATAGAAAGCGGGAGAAAAAAAGGTTGAAAGTAAGGAACGCTTGAGTAAATCCTATTAACCAGCCAAGTTAATCAGAGTCTGTTAGAGGCGATCAGGGACCAGTTGAGGCTACAACTGCATTTTTCCGTCAATGATACGTGCGTTTATAATTTATATGTATAAATGAATGCGATCATTGTTAGATATTTGGGCCCTGTTGTGCATGCTGGAGGTGTTAGCCACATAGGTGAATGGATGTATACATTTTCCACGAATAACTGGAGTTTATGGTTAGGTTAGCAGCTAGGTCAGATACCATGAGATTTGAAGCAGGTACGTGTGAGCGCGATCCTCTGTTCCTACTAATATGAAATTGTGCGCGCTCTCATCCCGGCCATGAATATAATTCCCACCACCCCAATGCTGGTGTTGCTTTTGCGGTCGCCTCGTCTCTTATTACTGAATCGCTTATTGCGCTTGCGGATTTGCACACCTGCGAAATTAATAAATCAAACTTCGTTCTGCGAGCCTGACAACCGTGGCTGCCGTAATTTCTCGCTGTTGGAAATATATAACGTTAGCCAATGAAGGGCGGATCGACAATTTCGAGGTTCATGGTTTTTTTACAATTAACTCAAGAAAGTTATTTTCATTAGCATTAAGAAGGTATGTACAACTTTACTGCATAGCAAAGTTAATAACCAAACGGCATATATACAATGTATATATACACCGTTTTTTCCATATAATTGAATATTCCAGTTTGCAAATTCAGTTCCGCCACACAAAACACTGAAAATATTGTACGTATACTCTTTCAGATTTCTAATTGTTACGAATAAAAACGGATACTTTTAAAAAACATTCGATAGTAGCACAGTAATAGTGCCACCCTTTTCTATTAAAATCAGAATTAACCAAAAGACTAAAATCTTTTGTTATTTCCATCTGTTGCGATAATAATTTTTTATAGTAAATCAGACGATTTGATTTAATTATATTAGCAAAATTAAATTTTATGATGAAAGTTTAACAGGAGCTGAATAGCACTAACGTAGTAACCGAGGGTTCGTTATAAAAACTCATCTAGCTGCTAGTGTGTAAACAGTGAAGAAAACGTATACATATACTAATGCTGCGTAATCGAATTCCAAATACGTCGGACATGGAATCACGTAGCAAGGACAGAGGAGGATAAACCGAACTTTTAGGAAGGTAGGAAAGTATCAGCAGCAGTTCTAAAAAACGTATTAACGGTTCGGTAGTACCCCGGTAAGATTTGTGTAGGCCCGAGGAAGAATTGCTACACGGGACATTAGGGAATGAATTGTCGAGGACATTACGGGAAGAATTGGTGGCGCCACCAGCAGGAGGCGTTACTCCAAATTATGACCGTATCCCGCGACGCACTGGCTATGTACCTGAGCACCGACCATGTGAAGAGGTCGTATAAATTTCACCAGACTTAAACGAAATCCCACCAAAGAAAGTTATTCGTTGAAGAACACTACCGTCCCTGAGAACGTTTGCCTTTTTTCCCCTTTATAAATTCCCACTTAACGCCGCAAGACGTTGAGTCTTGATCAGTTACAGTCTGATGCTGTAACGCAGCATCACTGTAACACTCAACCCTAGTTCCATAATGTTCTATGTGCCAGTTATAGGTTCAACACAAATACTCGGAACGCTTATTATGTTCTTTGGACGAAAACAAAATTATCAAACTACTACTACTAATAGAGGAATTCGGTATGAAGTGAAAACTAATAGAAAACTTGAAATATACGATATAATGGAACGTTAAACGATTTCCTAAAATTTGTTCAATTTGGTAAACCAAAAGTTCGTACTGTGCGCATTCTAGCATACCATTTCAACATTAATTCGCCTTGATCAAAACTATAATTTGTACAAGCCGCATATAAAATTGAAAATCGATGAATCCTACAATGCAGGAGGATCGCACCAGGAGATTTATACCAAGAGGGAAATGAACAGGAGACCCTTACTAGATTACTTACCGGAAAATGAGAAACTTCATCGACCAATCTCTTCCTACGATTGATGTAGATTGCACACTACTTACTGGTAACGCACAGATCGTTCCGTGGTACATCTCCACCAATCCTCTTCTATCTCATTGTCAGTAGAGTAAGACGGATAACAATTTCTCATGCGACGATTGATATTCAAAAAAACGATATTTAAATATCGATCGTCGTCCTCACAGTCTACAATACTGGTTTTGTTACGCGTAAATGCGAATTTAAAATAGAATGAATATTTTCAATGAAAGGTTTATTCCATGGCTGAAGAGTTGTCAACTTTAACGAACCATACACAGGTTGGCTGAATTAATATTATATGATACTCGATCGTTAAGCTATTTTAGATTCTGTTTAGATCCTGTTTACCCAAGTAACATTTTCCCTTGCATAAGCCTCCTGTGCAGATTAAATATAGCACCTAATCTGCAAATCAATCCGGCAGAAGGTCGTTCATAGACCATCTGCAAGCGGTTTTGGACGGTTTATGCAGAAATGATTCTGTACAAAGCCTGCATTGTAACCCGTAAAGGTCTTATGTAAACCGTATACAGGTCATGGTAAGTAACTTGCAGAGTATATGCAGAGTATGCGCAAAGCACATGTAGCCTATATGCAGGATCAAAAAATGTGAAAAAGTTTCTTCTTGAATTAATTTCTATACAGTATTATAATTATTAGTGCTGCTGCATATGTGTTGCAGAATTTCATCAAATTAAATCTAGTTTTATATGTTTGACGGAGAGATAAAAACCATTTTAATAAATTAACGGATTGGTGTCTTTTCTGTCCTGTCTCGGCTGGGATTCGAACCTGGGCCATTCACATATGATGTTTGCTTCTGGAAATTCGTTGGTACGTCTTTGACCACTGATCCACGGATAAATTATGAATCTCCTTATTCAGTTCCTTCATTTGAGGTTCTAGTATGGGCTTATTAAACTTTTATCACGTATCTCCACGATATGATTTCATAATCAATTAGTGTACAATTAAAAATAGAAACATCCCATGTTATTGTTAGTACGTTCCGTGTTGCGTAGCGCGTATCCGCCCGCTACTGAAATTTTCTTTCAGACCAGACAGCTAGCAATTCTTATTGAAAGCGAAGGATATTTTAAAAATGTATCTTGTGTGTGTAAAAAGTAATTGAAAAAGTGTGCTGTGCTGTAATTCAAAAACTCTGGGCGCGACGAGTCGCGATTATTTAATATCACTTTCTACCACCGCGTGTGATCGCCGAGTTGATGTCTTAAATTGCCATCTACATCTTGCATATTCTCCGCGTACGGGGTATATGCAGAGGTGCTTGTAGAGAAAGACTACTTACAGGGTACCTGCAGGTTGCCCTGCAAATATTCTAGCGCGCAGACTAGATGCAGACTGCCCTGTAATGAAAGACTACTTACAGGGTACCTGCAGGTTGTCCTGCAAATATTCTAGCGCGTAGGCTAGATGCAGACTGTTCTGTAATGAAAGGCTACTTACAGACTACCTACAGGTCGCTCTGCACGAAAAGAGTATAGTCGCTGTACACGAACTTAAAACGGGTCGAAATTTATCATATATACGAATCTGTAGGAAAATTAAAAACGGTACTAGAAGTCGGCTTCCATAGTTGACGCATTGTTTGAATAATCTAACGTTACCCATTGCAATAGGGTGTTAGCGGTATCATAATTGATCTGCATCTACACACATAGATGACATCAAGTACATGACATACCCCCTACTAGCATGAGAGCATATTCCAGGAACGAGACCGTGGACAACTGACCAGTGTGGCCACTGGCCACTTGTGCACCGAGCATCGGGGAACACGAACAATCCGCTGCGCGAACAAGCATAGGGAAACAGAGGGCGCAATCTATGACCTGGTTAGGTTATGTTTATGAAGTGTGTTTAGAGCTTCACTTATGAATAACGTTACGAGCGTTTGTGGACGATATCGCGGTAGAAAATGACATAACATAACACCATTACCAAGGATATAGATCCCGTGGGCACGAGCCGTTCCGTATCGATATCAAATACGATTAAATAGTCCCGTGGGCACATTACTTTCAAAACGGGCGGAAAGTCGAATATCCCTGCTTCGAATACGGCCGAGGTCGATACACTCCACTCAAAAGAAATCCTGGACCATCGTAATCTTATGCTGGACCCTCTTATGCTCTTATGTCCCATAAATACAAAGCAATTTCTAGGCAGAACCATGAAGAAGATACTTTGGTACCTTTTTACATTTACTCCCTCTTATGTCCTGAGAGCTGATTTCCTACACAATGATGCAGAAGAATAGGCACAGATCATCGTCTACGCAAGTATGTACTTACTTACACATGCATTATTAATGAAAGGACGTTGCGTCACGGGGCGGGGTTCGGAATAAAGCCGTGAATAAAATGTAAGATCATCCATCCAAATACAATACCTATTATTTTATGTCAAAGTCGAAAAATCTATTCTCAGGCAGCACCTTATATTCGGAGCATTTTTATTTAGGATTTGATTTTTGTACAAACATACTGAAAAATTCCATCGATTTGAAATTTTGATGCATTCTAAATAGCTGTGGCTTGAAAGTTCCATGGATGTTATTAGGGACTCGTATATTGAACATACTGTTAGCATATTGTAGAAACGCCAGTTTTTTAAGTTTCGCGAACTTCTTTTGTCCGTCTTCAAAGTCCTGGAGAAATTTCAACAGATTCAAGTTTTAATGCTTTCGCAACACTCTTCTCGAAAGTTTCATGGATGTTTGAAGAAGTTAATAATTCGATATTTTGAGAACAGTTTTCTCATGGTAGACGTTGCTAATGATTAATCATTCTTTGAAAAACGGTTTCGCTACGTAAATCTAGAACCAAATGTATCTTCATAGCTTCCTGATTTTTTTTTAATTGCTACATGTATCCCAAGTTTCTTATTTCGGCATTGTTTATGATGTATTGACGGGGGGGGGGGGGGGGGGTGAATTCTGCGCAGCAGGCCCAAAAAAATTGATTTATCATTTTTAAAAGCCTACAATATTTCATAAAATTGTGCTTAAAATTTTGAAGTTGAACTCGAAAAAATCCAAAACTTAAAATATGATATAATGCATGGTATTTTTGTGCTACCCTTCTATTTATAATATTATTGATATAGAAAATTAAGCAGCACAACATTAAAATTCTGCTTATATTATACATATTAATATGCATAGCTGTAACTAGACAATACAATGTACTCAATACAGTTATTTTTAACATATCGATACATATCGTAAACATATCGATTTCACTCACTTGATAGATGCAGCTACAGTAGTTCAGTTACAAACTGAGAAACGTCTTGACCAAACTGTAACTGTTAATTATAAATAGTAACATTTGCGCTACCCTTATTAATTTAAAATTTTAGTACATATTTTTCGAATTGGCATACTCCTACCGAATTATTTTTACCTTGCACTTGAATTGATTTTAACTAGGAATCCTTTTTGCCTTTAGTACTCTTCGTTTCGATATTCAGGTCAGATTAAGAACCCGCCCATCGACCGTTGAATCTTGCGTAACGAGCGGGCGAAAAAACTCGGAGAAATATTCAGTTAAGTTGAGGAATTTTCGTGAATTTCAACTCAAACAAACGACGAGTGTACACTCGAGTCGAGTTTCTAGAAGTGCAAGAAAATTTGAAAGTTATAATAACGAAAGAAACGAAGCTGCAAATTCAATGGATTGAATTTAGGCACTGATTAGGGTTGGACACTGGTGGCCGATCGGTTGGAGCGTTCAAGCTGATTGTTAGCGATGCTCGGGTAATGGCTCTACCCTGTTTGCCATTCTTCATGTCACGCCACACCATCTACTCTGCAGAATTCAACCGAAATAATCGGAATGTCACCTAAATAGTACAACTAGAAGATCCATTCGCCCAAACACGTCACATACAGCAATAGGAATCTGGCCGAACTAAAATTCCCGTAAAACTTTTCAACCGAACACACCACTGAGCGAGCGAGAACCTCTTTTTTCTTCGACAAAGAACATTCGAAAGCTCACCAACGCGGCTTTATAGGTTCGAACTTTAACGCTTAGCTATTATCCGAGACGCCTTCGACTAAACGCGAATACATCTATCGATCGGCTACGTAAAACAGCTGCACATGAATCCTGAGTAATTTTCTACCTCCGGCAACTTCATATCGTGCTAATTTCAACCGAGCTCCATCCTTTCTTCTTCGGGTTAACTAACGAACGTTGCTTCTGACAAATCTTTTATATTCCTATTAAGGTTTCGTTCTCACATCTAGCCTATGACGCGAAAACTTTCGAAATAGAAGTAAACGATTCCGCTTCCGAAACGATGAATTCCATCACAGAGAATGCTTGTAACACTTCTATGCAGTAAAGATTACAAAGTTATAAGTTATTAATTAATATCTGCGAGGAATCAGTTGGTACGTTACTAACCCTCGCAATTAACTGTATCAGGTTAATTAACCCTGATGTACCCAAAGTTCTTTAATAACGGTACCGCTACATGAGTTACTACAAAAGAAAGGCGGAGAGTGTACATGTATATGGTAATAACCTTGGATACAAGTAATTACATTGCATCGCCGCTGAGAGCGTCGTCAGAGCTCATGCGTATCAACGAATTTGCAAACTAGCGAGACTTGACTAGGTTTCCCAAGAGGGAGGCAGCGTACAAGACCGCATACTATAGGCGACAATTATCTTTGAACCAAAGCCTCGGTAAGAGGGTTGGATTAAAAAAAAATCCCTGGTCGTCGGACATCGAGTGAAAGACGAGGGGGGGAAGGGGAGTTGTGTTCCACCTGATTTTGGCATGGCGACCAATTAATGGAAGCTTAATTCGGAAGCGACTATCCTGAGAATGCGGAACTCGATGCACTTGGGAGGATCGGGTCATCGAAGAAAGGACCCCGAAGGAAGAACAAGAAAGAACGAAAAAAAGGAAGAAAGAAGGAGGGAAAATCGCCAAAGGAAGAAAAAGAGAGGAAAAAGGGAAAGCAGTTCAGAGTCAGGATGTAAAAGAGAGAATGACGCAGAAGCGAGACAGAAGCGAGCCGCCAGCAACTGGCCGGAAGGTGAAACTAGGGGGTAGAGGAGGAAAACCATTGGAAAATGGAGCAGTTGAGCAGAACGAGAAGGAACGACGTGGTTCGTTAACGCTTTCATTGGAAAGCGATTCTTCACAAAGCCAATATAACGGCAGGATGGGTGTGCGGGAGGTCGGACTGGAGGAGGGCGGGAGGGGGGGGGGGGGGGCGTTCTCATTTACTGGCCTGTACATAGGTACCACGACGATTACGATTATCCGCTCGTCCAGAGACTTCTGCCGGCCGTGTGATTCGCTTAAGTCATCAATGAACGATCGAGATACCTTAATGGTATTTTCGGGAGATCTTTCGTTTCCTGCCCCGTGAGAGAAACGCCGCCCCAGCCTTGTCTACCTTACTGATTCTGTCGGTCGAGTCGACCAAGCTGGCAAAATCGACTAAACCAGTCAGATCGAGCTACCGTATTATCCTCCTTGATAACGACCGTCAAAAATTTATAAGTTTCTTAGTTTTCCTATTCCGTTGTCTTTTGACTCTCCTCATCGCATCCCTTTCGTACCTTTGATTCTTCTCGCTGATTGATCCCTGTTTTATCATAATCGTAAGCGCTGAAATCGTTACAGATGTAAAGTCAGTGTGATGCAAATTAATAAATCACCGTCTGTGAAAGATTCAAAAATCTTTGTGAACAAACTTTTTGTAACTGATTGTGAGTTAGGGTAACAGTTTTTTACAGTTTGGTGCTTTGTTGATCAATCAAAACCGGCAAGTTGATGCAATACTAATCGAATTTTAGCTGGGATTGTCGTATATTATTAGTACCAGTAATTCGGAATCAATCGAAAATTGTAAACCCTACAATGCGTGGCTTCGATAGTCGGTTCTAAGTATTCAGAAAAAAACAGCCATCGTCGAACATGAAAATTGGGCTAATTGGTTAATTTGTCAACTTTAAAATCCTGTAATTAATAAATGACGTACTTTATACTTGGAAAATCTAGATGAGGACTTTTTCTCGGACCAAGGATTTCTTTGTTCACAGTGGAACTCGTGCACCGGACGACAGGCCAGCTATTTCGGACAAAAACCCGGAAACTCGAAGAATTTGGAACAAGAACACGAAGCGCATAATATGGAAACGTGAGCATTCATGGTCTTCTGGAATGTGACGTCATTTCGCTGGAAATTCAGCCGGTTAAAATTTGAAACTTTTGCGAACCGTCGTTGCTGGCTTCATTACAAATTGTAATAAGGTAACAGCATATTCGGTTGAACGTTGCAATTTGTGAATTTCGCGAATCCATAAATGGAAGCCAAAATTGCCGAGATTTCAGAAAGTAACTGAAAATTTGGGCTAAAAAATTTGAGTCAGCATTTACATTCGAGAATGATATATCCTTCTGTGTACTTCGTCCTTTACGTGTTTTTTACGCTCCACTTAACTCTTCACAATTTGATTATTTATGGATAACCTCAAAGGAGGATGACAACTTAAAACCACTAATAGTATTTTCTCATTTTTCGCAAAATTGGGACGAAAAGTACATTTAGGTTCCCCGGTTCATTTTGTCACAGGCAGCATAACAAAATTGCAGAATCTTTATTTTCAATTACTTTCCTGTATTATAGAGATCTCGATATAACAATTTATCACATATGTTTGTTTTTTGCAAAATTTGTAACGCTATTTAATTGCCATTTATATTTGAAGAGTCTGCAGACTCTTTGCAAACTCACTTTTATGCTCGCAAAATCCGAGAATTTTGATGCTATTCAGTGGTACGCAAGAAAGCGAGGCTTGTAGAGCTTACTCATGGGATCAAATAGAATTAGCATCATGTTTGCGCGTATCCGCTCTCTTCTGAGGCTGAGCTATCTCCCGCGAACGCCCGTTTTTCCAAGAAATCCACTGCCCCTCTTGATTAATCACGCGATTCTATATCACAAGTGAGACAGATGCTTGATGAAATTGCAAATAAATATACCAAAGGAAGATATTTTCATAAAGGACGCCGAATTAATTAGTAGAGTTACGTATTGTATACTTGATGCATAATGAATGAGTCGCATAAGAACGGTTCCAAATGAAATGGTCAGTGAATATGAAGCCAGTAGTACGGATCGACATATGGTCAGCCAGGGTGTTTTGGAACATTATCAGGCTAATTGTTCGTTTTTTACTAATGTAGCTGCAAAGATAAGTAAATAACATTTTTTATTACCCATCGAAGAATATTTCGACATTATTTTTCTAACGATAATATGACGATAAATATCACGATTCCCGAGATGTGTTATTTCTTAACTGACTTGTAAGGTAACAAATATGTTTCAGAAGTATTTCTTCAGATTGCATGGATGAAATCAAAAAATACCAACTATATTCCCAGTTGACCTTAGATTAAATTTCTTTTATTTTTGAGATCGATGTGATAGAAATAATTAAGGGCCAACCGTGAGTAAGAAAAAGCTGACGCTGTGAGGGGAGGCTATGAATATTCATCCGAAAAAGAAAGATCCGATTGCGCCGGTTGTCGGAATGGCAGTAGGAACAGCAATTGAAATGGTGGTAGTGAAGGCAGTGGAGGCACCGAATGTAGGAGCAGAAGCAGTAACGGCGACACATTCGAAATTTCTTTCACGATTTATGGTTCGACTCAAGTCGCCGGTGACCTGCCGATGAGGCTCCTGGAAAACTGGCATGCTTTCAGACTTGCCAAGCAGCGGCGATAAACTTTCGACTCGTAGATTCGTCTTGCGTCAGATTTCCCTGCAGCCACTATCGCACTACCACCTCTCCTACTACTGCCATCGCTGACATTGCTGACATCGGTGCGTGCATATTCGCCACCATTTCGCTACCGTCAGATTGGATATGCCCTGGTACTATACGTTCTTCGACCATAAGAGTCTAACAATAAATATATTAATTTTTTGCTCACAGTTCTTTTTTCATACACGTAACAGCTTACACTGGGTTCATTTCTCTCTCGTCGATTACGAAAGAATATCGAGAAATTATGCTTGGCACGTAAATTCGATTGAACCCCTCGTGGCTTTGAGGCTCGTATCCGAGGCCATCCATATGTTACGAGTTTTAATGGGGGTCCCTTTGTGGGGCCAATAAATTTGTAGATCAAAGATATATATTTCACAATAGTTTTCACTCATACGTTTTGCCACGAGATTGGATATTTGGTATATGGGTAAACGATAATGGAGCTGCCTTCCACGGATTTCCATTTCTTGATTTACGGCCAAAGACTCGCAAGGTACTTGAACGGTTCGCATGAATTATAAGTTTTGGTTGAATAGAACATCGACAAGCGGTCGGTGATCTCTGAGACTTTCGGTCAGATGTTATTTGGCTTTAGCCTGAACATAGAAGTTAACATGAAGTTTCACGAATTTCGACGCTGCCAAAGTAAAAAGTATGAACCCCTTGCCATTTTGGACTTTTTCAGATAGTTGAACGTTGAAAGAAAAAACGAGTTTTATTAAGTCCAGGATATAAAAATATTTTCATTATTTTCACTGTGTGTTGATTATTCATGCTTCACGTTTTCAAACAAGACACGAATACGATGGCGAAAGGAGGTTGAATTTTAGAATGAATTGACGTTCTTAAGCAAGCATTTCAACTTTTCCAACTGCTTCCAAAGTTGGGCGTCAGAAAATTTACACTGCAATAGCAATGATTTTGCTATTTTTACTACTACATATTTCCTCCAGGTTTTAAGAATTGCGGACAAGTAAATGTTTTGAAAATGTTAATTTTCAAGGTTATCTGAAGGTTAGAGTCGTCTCTTAAATAACCTCACGTTCATTCGAAACTTTTTTCCTTCACCTTAAAAGCTGAAAGAAAGAGTTTATTGAACGAATTTTCAATATTCAATCTTGATTTGATCTGCTAAGGATCAGCCGAAAATAGTTTAAAAATACCACTTTGGACGTAAAATCTCCCGCTCTTTCCAGATCCGTTGTCAAAAATAGGGGTTTCGATTTAAAAAAATCACTTTAACCTTCAAATGACCTTGAAAGTCAATTTCAGGGTCAGAACTGATATAACAGAAAGTTGATCCCCATTATCCTGAACAACTTTTGCCTGAACAATTTTTTTGTACAACGCCAAGTTTCCGAGATATTTGGGTGTATCCATACTTTTGGGACATCCTGTATATTAACAATACAAGCTTTTCACCAGCACTTGAGTTTGGTACGATAAAAGAATATTAATAAACCAGAATAAGTGTGTTTTTCAAACGATTTTTAAACACGAGTGCCACGTGACAAGTGGCTTATGGCGTGTTTACGATTTTCGCCCAAGCCACAGTGATTTAATCGCCGACGGTGGTTTATGTTTCCCAAAGAAGCGAGCAAATTTGGAGCATGCTCAACATAAACCGCTTGGTAACAATAGAGATCGTTGCGAGAGATGAGAAACATTGCTAACGAGGCAACTACAGCTTCTTAGCGTAGCTTGGTAGCGCGATGCGTGGTGCAACGATCCACTCAGCCCGAAGACACGGTGGCTGAAGGTTCTCCTGGAAGGTGCGCGATAAATTTTCGTTGGAGGCAAAATGAAGGTTGGTAAATGAACGAGGAAGCGAGAGGAACTTTGCTGAATAATTCCTATCATCGTGCGTGCTTCACTAAATTCATAAGTCGCTCCTTAAAAGGACACTCGAGTCTTCTCCTCGGGGAAGGTAAGACTCCACGAGTTCTGGATGGCTCCGGATGGCTTTAGACATCCGTGTATGGGTCTGTGCGTGAACGTAAGCGCGGGTGCATGGACCCGCGCGCGCGCGCGCACCCGCGAGAGAATGAGAAACTAAACGAGAGAGGAAACGAACGAACGAGCGAGAGAGTGAGCGAGTCAGAAGCACTAAATCTTGGACTGCACTTAATTACATTCCCAGCCAGCCACGCTGCTCTTCTCTTCCCTTTCCATCCCTTCCCTTCCCTTCTATCTACCCATAGCAGCGAGTTTCTCCGTTGCCGCGCTCCTCCATTCCTGCGGGAACGGACTAACGATGTTTTTAATGTTCGCACTTAAAAAAGCACCTTAGAATAGCCGGCTACTCGTAAACGCTCGCTTCTACTGTTGCCGTTACTGCTATCCTGCGATTCCGCCTTCTTTGCGAATTGGACTAACGTCTCCCAGTACGAACCTATCGTTTTGCTCTTCGCTTCTTCAAAGAACGACTAATTACACGCTAATGCTAGGGCTTAGTGAAGCCCGCAGTGAAGCAACAAACTGAAAGAGAATATTTATGGTAGCTGTCTTCTCTTGATGAAAATGCTCGTGGATTGAAATCCTGTAGTCCAATTGCTGACCACACCTCGGGAGGCCCGAGTGACGCACCGAGGCAGCAATGCTGCTACCTAGTGCGCTTTGCGAGCAGAAAATTAATTTATAGTGCGGGATTTGTGTACTAACGAGAATCCAATAACGGCCTGATATTAAGCTGAAGTAGATGCGCGAAAAGTTTTAGTGGCTGGTGTAAAATGTGTCCGAGGATGGTGTGGTTTAAAGTTTCAAGTTTCCTGAGGCGGTAATTCAATAAGAGAATACGTCAAAGTCGGAAACTATATAACCGGAGAGCCGCTCACAACGTAATTACGCCGCTTAATGAATATTTGATGAAATTTAACTGTTCATAAACCAACGTCGACGTGCCCTGAAGAGATACATTCTGATAGGTCCAGGAGTGCTCACGAATGCAATATCGAGGTAAGTGACGCTGTGCCGCGACGCGCCACACCGCCTCAAAAGAGGGTCACACCTAATATCAATGTACAATGAACTCATTAAGGTAACTAAATTAATACAGAATCACCGATCATATTTTTATAATGAAACCCTTTCGACACCGATACACGAAGAAATTTAATATCGTAAGAAGCAGAACAAGGATGCTTTTTGTTACAATTCTTCTTAATTGGATTAATTTTGGTTAAGAGATTAAATACACATTGTCGTATAGTGTGTTATTGTATCACTCATGTTACATTGTTAAGTTTCTATAGTGACTATTGGATGCAAGTGGAGACGTATCATCAGGTCGTCGTCGTTTACGTGTACTACTTTCAGTCCGTTCTCTAGTCTCTTACGTGGCAGAAGTATTCAAGGCATTTGAATAGGGCGCATTCTTGGTTGGAGTCAGACCATTCATAGAATTGGCAATACAATTCTATAATGCCCAACGGAGTGAGGCAGAGCTTCTATGAAGATATATTTTGGTAACGGTGGAAGCTGTGAGCAACACAATATAGAGGTAAGGAAAGGGCCTCTGAGTGAGGAGACTGCTGTGAGAATGCAAGGAGGGAAGGAGGCAAGGAGGCAAGCAATATTGCCAAACCACCGGGATACATCAACCACTGACTAATTGAACAAGACTTGTGCGCTGTCGGCAGTGCACCAGTAGACATTGCGGGAACCACCTTGCTCTGGTTGTCTTTTTGCTGACTAGCTAATACCTACAAGTATCCTATTTCCAAGCATTAGCTATTCTACCTAAAACAATGCCAGTCTTGTAATGCTCAATGCGTGGGATACTAAAGAATAGCGAATCATGTAGATAGATTCTCTTCCATTTAATACAACAAGGAATTATTTTCTGTAGAATCTTAACGAAGAATGATGGAATTATGAATTTTACTTTTTCTGGGTACCATTCCAATGAATGTGGGAAACTCGATCATTAATATCAACACGATTTTCATGCATGCGTCGTGAATTGAAACCGAAAGGGTGATACGTAATTGAAGAAAGTAATTCAAGATAATGATTTGGATAATGTAGTTTGAGGTGATTCTAGAATTCAAGAATTCAAAGCTGCACGACGTAATCACAAAGCCACCCATGGAGTTCTTTATCATCCCTGAAGGACCAATTACTGACGTATTTGGAATCATGACGAAAATAATTGTATAATCGGTTATCTAGTAAGTTACTGGCGAAGAGCTACCAACTGATCAATACGACTACGAATCTCGAGCGAGGTACACGCAAGAGGCGTTTCAGCTTGATGGTATAATTCTGTTACGAGACAAGCGTTTTACAAATGACCTAATCTGTGACATCTGCTCCTTTGTCACGTAAATATCTATACCGTCCTTCGTCAAATTCTAGTCAGCCGTGTTATAGGACAATATTCTAAAGTGTGTGGTACCGGATATTTTTTTAATTTTAAATTCTTTCCACATTAACCTACATCGAGGTCACAGTCATTTATTTATTATCGCAAAGACATCTTTGAGGAATTAAATAAAACCCTGAAAATGTTTAAAATTGAAAAATTGCAGATCGAAAGATCAAAGAGTTTTCTCTCCATGGTAATCTTATTGTAAAATATAACAACTTTCGATACCAAATTTCAGCCAAGTTCTCCGCATTGAACGTGTTATGCGCGAAACTTCAAATACGTGAAAATGACCTTGAATGACAACTCAAGGTCAACTCAATACAGGTCGATGGATTTGTCTAGAGCTAGACTATGTGTTTAGGGTAAAAAAAAGTGGTGGTTCCGTTTAAAAAAACAATAATGATTCTCAGATCTCAGAGGCGCCTCCACCAAAAAAAAAATACTGTCCACCGTTGAATGTCCCCCTTCGAACAGAGTAACTTTTGTCTGAAACATTTTTTTCTAAATCTTACCTGGGGGTAAATATCGCGGTGGTTTCTTTAAAATGAGACACCCTGTATAATAAATAAATTAGAAGTTTGAAAATTACCCAAAAACTTCTTCTTACTTATACTATGTATGTATAACTTATTCGTCGTCAAAACACGTGTTAGATTCTTCGTTCACGTACATCTGATTTCTTTACCATATTTTGTTTGTTTCTCATCATTTGATCGAATGAACGTACCTACTATAAATAGGTATCGAAAGCAGAATTCCAGAAAGCGCGCCGTCCTCACACTGCTCTCCGAAACGTTCGACTCCGGCGAATCGAAGGAAATGTCATTAGCATTTCAACGACAATGGTAAACGTTGACAGAGATCGCGGGTACTCTCCTTGCATGCGCAAGGAGCAATAAAACTAATTAAAACACATTAGCATTCGGGTGGCGGCGTAGCGCGACGCTGCGCGCCATTTACCTCAATATCGAAGTCACTTATCTGTGATATTAACAGTTGATAACCAATGCAATCGTATCTGAGGTCGCACAAGTTAATTGGTGAACTGATGCGCCTTAATCAATGCTCTAACTATGCGGGCACCAGCATTGGCAGTAGAAAACCAAGACAAGATCGCAAAGCGAACAACTGTGGTGTAACTATCAGTCCAAAGCCTAACAATAACGTACACCTATTATCATTAGTTTTGAAATCACCTTCCCATTTTACGAATGAGTTTACGAACGAACATATCGGATTAAGCGTAATCGCCTCAGTTTCCCTAAGAAGCGTTATATTAAACCAATTGCAGTTGCTTTTGTGATATATTGGAAAAGTATGTTATTAGTGAATGAACAAAAAAGAAATCCAATGCATCAACGGTAGCACAAAGCACTGTGGGATTATAGGATCTGCAATTAAGTGGAAATTTTTGGTCAAATAAAATTCGGATCATCACGTCTGTATTTACTCAACATTATTTTTTGAATATTCTTCTTCCACACTAGCTTTACAGTATGAAAAATAGCATGAAGCTTTCATTTAGTTTGAAGTTTATAATAGAGGTTTCGTAAACTTGAAACTCTATCGAGGTAATTGATAAAAAAATTACTGTAGAATACAATTGTAACTTCAGTCAGTTTGGCATTAATGATTTCGTAAATCAGGAGACGCCGGTCTATGCGACAGGTCACTTTGGGCGAATGAGAGTAAGAGAGAGCGAGCGAGAGTGAGTGTAGTGTGCGCGCAGAGGGACGGGGGAGGGGGGGGGGGGGGGGGGGCAAGGATAGACTTGGCGGAGGGAGTTGCGTCGCGTCGGTTGCACGGCGTATTCGGCACCAAGGGTATTATAATTAATCATAATTATGTCAGTAGCACTCCTGCTAGCGTCCTTCCGCGCTCTACTTCGTATCCCATGCCGTGTGCTCCGTTCCTAGATGGCAGACGGTGTAACCCAGATTTCTGGCTACCGCGCCACCTACTGCACTGCTCGCTAGTGCGAGCGTAAAACGTGCCACACTTTTTTCGCCCATGTCACCTCGTCTCCGTCATCCTTCTGTACCCGCACACCGCGTGTAATGGTAAACATAGCATCGCTGGAAGAATATGTAACTCATAACCAGTACGGAACTCTTCGGTTTCATTCTGGCTTTGGGGTTTTGTGACCGGGTAAGCAAGTGGACGGTAAAAAAGATTTCCTCTCGGAGCACCACATTTATTAACCTTTAGCCCAAAAATTAATAGGGCTCTCCGCATTTTTTATAGTATACTCTTAACACCCGGAACAGCGATTTACTAGAGGAGCAGTAATCAGCCTATATTTAGTAATTTCAATCCATTAAATTAGTTATAAATATAAGAAGAAGAAATAAGTTACCCACATTCTTTTGTTTCCGTGTTTTCCGCAACCGACGCTGAACACCATAAAAACCATTAGGCGCGCAATGCCGGCATCCGGAAAAGTATCAAAACGTTTCTATCATATTGTGGATTTGAACCAGCGAACTCTGTATCAAGAGTCTCTAAGACATCGCATAACTTGGCACTTTCAGCTTACAAATTAATGAGACTGTATTTACATTAGATAATGGGGCTACGCATAAGTAAATATGGCAATAAATCATGATACATTAATTAGAAAGCACTCTTCAAAGTGCCCATTGGTCAGTTAGTACACGTTTGTTAGAGTTAGTGATTGCCGCGCAAACACTCAATGAATTACCCATTGGAGGGTTCAGTAAATATTTCAATTACAAATGCAAAAATTCCGGAAAAATAATTGTTATCTAATTTGAAAGTTCTCGCAACAGCATAAAAATGATACAGAAGACGACAAGTTCCTATAAACCAACTTGATATGCCAGAATTACGTACTGTATCTCTGCGGATAAATGAGCCTATTTAACTCTTTATGTATTGTTGATTAGCATTAAACGTTTAATGCATTGTATCCGGTAAACTATAATAGAGATATACGCAAAAGAGTATAGCCGACTAAGCATTTCAAAAATGCCCCCAAGCCAAATGAACTTCCGTGCACACGGCTCGATAGGGTCGTCATAGATAACCGCCTGTGCCAAGTTTCAACCCGGTAGCCCTACCATAGGGGTAGTTATGGGGTAAAAACGTAATTTATAGTTTTTGATTTATTTCTCCGGATTCGCTTAACAGAAAATTCTGAAAAAAATCAGGTATGTTGTATCCTATCAGCTGCATGTTTGTGATTTTTTTCAGAATTTTGAGTTGCTAAACCAAAGAGTGAAAAATAAAAATAGCTTTTAAGTAGGTTTTAAACATTTTTTTTTGCATTGAAAATGAAGGGCGAGCACATTTATATTAATACTGATTGTGGGTCTTGGGGCGACTAATATTACCTAATTTTTTCAGATTTTTCTAAGTGGTGGCTCATTGGAAAAAAAATTGAAAACCACTATGTCACTATCGCTGCGCGCGCTGGGGACTAAACATTGGGTTCAGTAAAGTTCTATTTTAATTAACTTTTTTTCATTTCAGTCGATTATCTGTAGTCAAATTGTAGTAAATTGGCGTCAGCTCCAGCATTTAGCGTACAGTACAACAATGCATCGTGCAAAATGCAAAGAACACGTAGCCTGCTTCTGTAAATAATATTACACAATGAGTCGTGGTTATGCGATTGCTTTGCGTCCGTTATATTATTCATAAAATGTTAATAATTAATTGTTAATAATTGTTAATAATGAATCGTCAATAAACGATAAATATGGGATTAGGACAAGCAAGAACAATATAGCGAATTTTCGGTTCATGGGCAATAAACGTATCATAAACTAGCAATCACACTCGAATTATAGACACACTTAATTATTGTTAGACTTTTTGTGTCCCGTATATGTTCTTAACTGAACTGTTTAGCCTTTGGAAATGATTGATACAGTCTGATTTATGCTAATTCCCAGAGGAAGTTATAATTATTAACAAGGATAAACTTCCGAAAGCTAAATACCTCTCATTTCTTTCCCTTTGAAGATATTGATAAATTTCGATATTCTGTGTACTAGTATGTTGTTTTCTATCTACGGAAAATGTTTTTTTCGAAATATCAAAAAATAAAAATTTCGTTTTTTCAATTTATCTCGGTAAATATTTAAAATTTTAAAAAAAGTTTCAAACAAAAGTTGCAGATCCTATATATATGTACATTTTATGTGGTATGCATTTTTACTGTAGCGGTTAGAGTTTCGAAGAAAAACAACATTGAAGTTTAACGGATTTGGCTGAAATTTAGATATTTATAGTTCCATGTTAGTTGTTAATGCATATTTCGTATTGCAACATGGAAATCGCATACATAAACAGGGGCGACTTCGCCTTACCTGTGACCATAAAGTGCATTATTTTTTATATCCTCGCAACCTTCGTTTGGACCAGGGCTGTGTGGCCCACATAAAGGTGTCCGTAGCAATTGAAAGACATTTAAGCTTCAATGTTGTTTTTCATCGAAACTCTAACTCCTACAGTAAAAATGCATACCACATAAAATGTACATATATATAAGATCTACAACTTTTGTTTGAAACGTTTTTGGAAATTTTAAATATTTACCGAAATAAATTGAAAAAACGAAATTTTTTTTGATATTTCGAAAAAAAACATTTTCCGTAGCTAGAAAACAACATACTAGCACACAGAATGTCGAACTTTATCAATATCTTCAAACGGAAAAAAATGAGAGGTATTTAGCTTTCGGAAGTACACCCAGAATTTATTCTTGAATACTCAAAATATGTAACTACAATAATTTCGAGAACTTAACAATCTAACCATTTTTAAAAGATTTATTCTTGCATGATTTATCTCCGTCTCAAAAACGCTCTTAACCGACGAATCGCACAAAATCCTTCCGTTCAATTTTCATTTCGTACCAATGAAGAACGACTGGACAGGCCCTACTATTATCGGAGCAAATGCGGCGTGTCGTGGTCGAAGGACCGGCAGAAATGACAAGAAAAGCAACGAGAAAGCCACGAACTCAGAGGAAAATCATTAGAACGATGGCGAAGCGAAGGATGTGCCGACGCGATGGTACGCGAGGCTTCGCGAAGCGACACGGAGGATGAGGACTTGAGGTAACGAAGCCCGAACTCTCGCCAGTCCGATAGTCAGAACGTGGCAGGAATAGAGAAAGAGAATTGCAAGCGCAAATTTACAGATAGATGGGTGGATAGATGGCTGAAGATCCTATATATTTGTATCTGTATGTGTGAGTGGTAGATATAGGTCTCGATGTGAGCGAAAGTCGACGAGGGGAAGAGGATTCCCACAGGATCACGAAATAGGCGAGGCGCCTCGAAATATTCTCCTCGCTCCAATAGCGAGGACTATCGTGCACTCCATTGTCAAAGCACGTAATATCTGACGCGGCGAGGGTGATTTCAAGAACGGGCGACAATTACTGTCTTAGCCGGGCAACGATGTGCCAGATTTGGAGCAGCCGTTCCGACACAACGACTCATCGGATTTTCCTGCGGCCCCTGCTTGCCCGTTCCTAGTTATCTCCCACAAGCTTCGTCATTTTGACAGCTTCTACTCTGCGAGTAAAGGCCAGTCCCCGTGCTCTCGTATATATATATGTATCTCAGTATTCCTTCGCTCTTAATGTGGATTTTCAAGTTTGCATCAGAGAGAATAATCGCGTTTTAGACTACAGATATTAATTGTAAATAGTTCAATTATACGCATGTTATGCTGTAAAAAATTAACTCCAGTTTTGAATAGCTATTTTTTACCAGTTTTAACAAAATCGGTAAATAAAATAAGTTTTGCACGCAAAAGAAGTCATGAAACAAGTGGGCAAATTTGTGTGAAAAATATGTTTCTCATCATTCGCACTGCTGTATTGTCGAATAGATTCGTTAAAACGTAAATAAGATCATGATTTAAATTTAGAACAAGTGCACATCGCGTGTTTACTTCTCTATGTTTAAGAGCGCCACAACCTCATACTTGGTGGCCTGAATAAAATTCTTTCAGATATTTCTTACGAAATTATGAATCGGTCTGAATTGTGATCGACGGATAATAAAAGTTAACGTGACCAGTTAAAAAAAATCTCACACAATTGTGAGGTTCTGTCTTCTAACAGATTCAGGAACGGTGATTTCTCTGACGCGTATGCGCAAATGAAATGTAGCAGCAATTTCTAACCTGTACGCCCACACGCGTCGAGCTATTTGTGAAATACGAAGCAAGACCAAGTCGTTTCAAGGGGAATATTTCAGGCCAGGACAGCCTCATTACAAGACCGAATTGTACGAGCGAAAAACTGGTAACTTTACTGCAGAAATTAAAAAGTTTGAATGGGTTTCAGCGGAAATAAAAGCTCACAATTTCCTAGACTATACTCATGAATTGATTGAAGCTCAACTTTTACGTGCGTTGTTAGCACCACTGAAGTAGCGAATAACTACTTTCGTATTCGTATCGTTTCCATTCGTATTTTTTTTTTCTCTTGTCACTTTATCTAGCAATCAGCAGCCTTTAATAACTTGTCCCTTTAACTCAGCAACGTTAAACCTGCCTAGATACACTAGATATATTACGCATACCTCAATGTTAATGAAATTCCTTGTCAGCTTTGCTCACCAATTCCTCTTATCCGATAAAGTAACGATTAAAATACAATAAAGGCTGGACATCTTGGTCCAAAGCACCAAAAACATTAATTCGTCTATTTCATTTAAAAATTTTTGATATGCTAATGCAACATCAAAAATATTTTTTTTTACTGTACTAAGGAAAATATGATTCCCCATAATTTTATTTACGAAAAAGACTATATGTATCATACCAAATTTAATTTGGCTTTATTTCGTTAGTACATTTACGACGGACATTTAAGAGGAGTTTTTGTATTATTTCGTACAATTTATTTCTCTTATCGTTATATCCTCAAACGGTGAATCATGTGGGCCATGAATATTTTTATAATACCGATAATCAGTTATGCGCAGAATCTCTAATGAAACCACCAATCTTATGTAGCCGCTATTAATAACCCGTCGGTGAAATAACGTGTATTAACAACAAGTTGCATTATGACCGTCCAACCGTACAATGTATTGTAGCATTTTAACCACGTTTTGATAGGACAAAAAATATTCGTGCTGCGTAATTGAAAACTTGCTATGTTCCAAATTTCATTAATCTAAATGAATAGCAAATTGGACGTTTAATTATTACGAAAACACGTTCAGCAGAAAAAGTGTAAATTGTTAGTAAAATTACGTTAACCGTGCGAGCCCGTAAGCAAAGTAATGTATACATATATGTAGACTGAAACTTAATTAATTTTGGGCAATTCAGATTACCTAGAGTTTTTCTATGTAGAGTGACTGAGTTTCAGGCAACACCAATCGAGAATTCGGAAAAGTACGAAGCAAACGTCGGTAACACAGCTAACGATTCGCTCTATTTGCGCGATGAAATTTTGGCACTCATGAACGTTGTCTTCTGACGCAATTTTTTTCGAGCTCATAGGTCATTTTATCTTAAGTTAAAGCTCAAAGCTAACAACATATTTTCTTACTATGATGCAAATTCGAAGTATCAAGGACAGTTCAAGATTGTTTTCAATAATAAATAAGTAATTAAATGAATCTTGGTAAGTCAGTGCGATTAGCAGAAAAAGATCGCTTGAATAAATTTGCAAGATAAATAATGTTCATCCATCGGAGTGCATTTATGTCATCCCCGACCCTCCAGAATAAATCACAGTTGCGCGAGCATTATTTATGGCTGGCTATTTGCTACGTTAATTAAAACGGTTAGCCTTGTAATACTGGATGGCTGTACTTACCAGGGTCTTCCAGCTCCGATAATTTCTACTTCAAGAAACAGCAAATATCAACACCATTGGCATCTCTTACCTGAAACAAAAGGATCCTAGTTGAATAATAAGGTTCAGTAAAATACAAGGAGTTAGCATAAAAGCCATCAAATTTAACGGTATTACTAGTAGAAAGACAGCGAGAGTCATTGGGTGGAGGGACTGAAATAACGATTAGGTATTTAACTCTGTAGTGCACTATTGCTGCTTTGGTATTTGATTTGTAGTACCAAGAAAATTCGTGTTTTCACAATGCATACTAAATATTAAACCTTATTAAACGTGTTCTGGCCTTCAACCAGAAGCCTGAGTTGAGCAGAGGATGAGACCTCTCTGTCTTATGTTTTGGATGTTTGTGCACTATATGGGCCATTTGGCCACTACAATTTCTTGCCGAATAAAAGTATGTTTTTGTTCCATAACCACTCCGAGGCAAAAATAACACAGGAATTTTTTCACGACTACAGCAACGTTAAAGATGATATACCACTTCGGTCAATGCACGCGTTGTTTCTGAGCCAACCCGTGCCACCTTCCGGTTCGTTTGTAGCACTGATTTTCTATAAATGTGTCACTGAATGCTCCAACTGGGATTGCTTGACTCTTTGAAACTTGGTGGTTTTGAATTCAGAATCATATTGATAATTTCATGTCGCATTCATAGAAACACATAAATTGCTCCGTCAACTCGATTGTTATTGAAATGGTGAAGGATATTTCTTGGGTATGAAAATTAAAATTGTCGGTTAGCACTATAATATACTGTTACGCAAAGGCTGGAAGCTGCATGCCACGCCCTCGACTACGGCGTTCTCACAAAAAATATTCACAAATATAGATTTCTTTTCCTCGGTTAATGACACAGCATGCAATTTGCATTAAATCTGTGCGAACGGATTGTTCTTAAAGTAAGATTGACACATCCAATATAATTGACCTGTGTCTAGAAAATTTTAATTTCCAATAAGTTGGAGAACCGAGAGCGATATTTGGAATAGCTAGTGAACTGGCGGACCGGTAACACTAGCTATTGAAGACGATGCGTAACTTGGTCATCGTCTCTATCATACAAATTCAGTTTGGACTAGAGAATTTCCAGAAGCGGCAGGACGATGGTCTGAAGAATAGTGGGGGAACTGCTCAACCTCTCGACGAATTACAGTAGAATTGTCAGGTCTGTATTCTCAATCATAGCAACCGAAGGTCGTACAATATCTTCGGCCTCGCTCTTCTCCTCATCCTTCTCCTCCTCCTCCTGTTCCCCGGAAATATCGGAGAATCTAATACCGGCAATAAAATACAATCGTAAAAATTCAATCAATTAAATGCGGCATTATGGAACAAGTTTCAAGGACACTTCGTGTTCCTGGAGGCTCCAAACCTATGGAACGACCCAGGAAGAGCGGTGAACTTATTAAATCTGTTCGAGTGCGTGTTCGTTTTGTGTTGACATTGATTAGTAAGGAGGACCGGTTAAATTATCGTAAATTGAAATGCTATTTTGCTTTGCCCTTTCGTTTAGGTCATCATAAAAATGAATATTCTATGATGTTTCGGATTTAGTTGATGACAAGAATCCTGGCCTTCTGATTAGGCTATCACAGGCAATAGAAAGCAAGTAATGTTTCTGTAACAAAGATTGGGGCTATACATATACATATGTATGTATAACCCACCTGTTTTTTTGTTATTCCAGATAATAATTTTACACACTATTTAGGAAGGGGTCTAAAATCACCCTATGATGCATATCAATGAATTCGTCTTTCGATCCTCCATCATGACCCAACAAAACTAGATGTTCGTTGTCAAAAAACATTATTGTTTATAACAAAATGTTTAAACAATTGGAATTTCAAAAATTTGTTAACACCAACTGTTAGTGCCATCAATACCATGTAAGTTTCGTTAAAGAAATTTTTCTCTAAACCTCATTGTTTAGGAGATATTTAAGAGAGAATATTTACAACCCCCGGGGGATGAACTATCCCCAAAGGCCTTTTGTTATAGGTCGTTGAATTTGTCTTGACCCCAGCATTCAGAATATCGAAAAAAAGTAGGTCGAACCATTGAAAAAATTAAGTTAACATTAATAACTAAAAACCACCCCATTGTAAAACCACCTCCATACCGCCGTTCAACAAGCCCCTTCGAACCATACAACTTTGCCCTATGCGGATTTCGCGTATCTTCTAAATTAACGGAGATATTTCCATTCGACATTCTTATTGGGGCTCCCTGTATATAGCCTATTTCATAATACGTGGCAACCACTTCAGACACGAGTGAGGGGATCACATAAACTTGTGTCCTACTTTCCCTAGTTCCAAAATTATGCTCATTATCATGCCCAATAATATTATCTGAATACGTAACGAACTTATCACATTTTGATTGTTCACGAAAGAAAATATTCGCTTTCCATTAAAAGGCATGTCTTGGACCACGAACACTTTCGGAGCTGAGATTTGTTGGCTGCTCTTGCAGAAGCCTATGAAGTTTTTACTCGATTTGGCGAGTTTGCGAAAAAGCAATACATTATAATTCTCTTAGAATTGGTGTGGCACACTGGTATTGACATACATCGGTATTGTATGGAATATATTTAAATGTCTTATTAAATTAAATGTTGACATTAATCAATGAGTAATTATTCACGTAGAATGTAATATCATACCCTACGCAATATATTGCGGTTGGGAACTGCTCGGTAACAGTGACCTAATTTCTACCACAGAGTGAATTGATTTCTGCACGTTAGCAATATGGATATTCGCGTTTTCGAACATATTGCGCATCATTCTTGACGGACGCCCTTTTTACAGTTCAATAAATCTGCATTTAATCATGACGGAAATACAAGTATTTTAGTTAGCATCGAAAAATACGGTTCACTGCTACAAATTCAGAAAAATCCTTGACATCTCCCTACGAATATATCCTTGTAAAATTGATTGGAATAAAATTATTACAAAACACAGAGGAACATGTACCAGTTAAATATTCATATTTGATGCTTAAAATTTTCATTCGAGAAATTCTATCGTACTCGAATATTATTTTAGCGTGATTTTTCTTGATGATAGCTTTTTCCAAGCGAGTGCAATACATGCAGATATATTCAAAGTGTATTTTTCTGCCAACTACTTCCCTCTCATTTTAATGTTTTCGAAATGGCTCGAATTTTACGCATCGTTTCGAATTTTGCAATGCATTTATATCCACCTGTTCGACGAAAGTGAAAATGACCGATCTCAATTAAGAAAAATTCCATTTATTGCAATTATTCTGTACTTTGGTCTTTTATTATTAATAGAGCACACCTGCGCCGATAATTAATGGTGTGCCGTGTCCTTTAGGGAACACCACCAAGTTACGGCTTACAAACATACCTCACGTTAAATTTTAATTAAACCCGCTGGAGAATAAGCCAGCAGACACAAGAAGAAAATTCAGCACATTAGCACGCTGCTGAGAGTCAGAGAAAGGGAGATAGGGAGAAATGGGAACGAAAGGGAGGACTAGGGGGGGAGGCGGATAAAGGAGGATAAAGGAGAAGAGAAGAGAGGCAAAGAGGGTCGAAATATTCCCGTGGCTCAGGTCGCCAGGATATCATGCACGAAACTTGGTTCCTTTACCCCTAGGTGCAGCGCACAATGCAATCTTCCTCGGTCCGCGGGCACAATGGCGAAGTTACTGAACTTCTGGAATAAATCAAATGCGGCAAAGATAAAATTGTAATGAGCGAAGAGATAGAGAAATTTATGTGTCTACTACTACAGACTCAACCGACGCTCTTTCCCGAACTGAAGGGGATTCCGACCTAGGGAAATAAGTATTACAGAAGGAATTGGACTGGAACGCTTGTGCTCCACTTCGAATGCTTCGGCTTTATTAAAGTCTCACTTTGCAATGAATACGACATCCGAGCTAAGACTTCATTTTCTTCGAAGAATACACATTCGCCCGTTAGATGTGACGCTCTCCGATGACTCCGTTTGCAGATTCGCATGAAAATCAGCTAAAGTGTCGAAAACTCCAAATTACAGTACGCCAATAATAATGATTCAGTCCCCCAGTATTTAGAAGGAAGTGACAAATAATGTCAACGAAATCAACGATGAATAATTCGCAAACATTGTCAACCTTAAGACGATGATAGTACAATGCTTAACTAACGGACGAACACGATACTTAGAAATGAATTCGAGAGACCTTTTCCTAAATTGAGATTGAAATTGCATTGCTCAAATTAACCGAAGAACTTAATTAATTAGAAGTATTTAAATGAAAAAATAAAGCGAAGCAAAAGATGTAATCGAAGAAGTTATCAATGAGAGATCGCAGGGTGAAAGATATCGGAAGTTGAGATATCGGGTAGGGGTAAATTTGGCATTGATTAGGGACTAGGAGATTTCACGAGGTGGACTCTTGTAGATAGCGGTTACGAGGCCATAACTGCAAGGCAGGGTAACCCCATTAACGGAATCCTTTCAATCCCATTGGCCATGAAGGCGTGCGATGGTACCAGCTTTGCTACTCATGGAATCCACAGGGATGTTTAGGACGATAGCAACTAGCAGTGTGTCCAGATGAGATGGCACTCGCTGTGAAGAGGACCAGAGAGGGTGGTTTTTAGACTCACCGATCTGGTGCAGCCTCTAAGAGTTAATCTTCGCTTAATCGCTCGTTTTATGACTCTATTCCGGCAAATCAACTATCCGGAGGTTGCACCGACCAGAACACCCTCTCAATGATTCTCGTACCGCACCTCGTTAGAATGCAAATGCCTTTGGATACCTGCAGCACGTGCAGCTCCTTCCTCTGAGTATGCACAACGTGGAATTTTCATTATCCGCTGTTTGACAATTTACACATAAATGTAACTACATAGTTTCCATCGGAGAATAAGCAAATATTAATTTCGCAGTTTGAAACGTGATACATATGTTGGTAATTCGCAGTCTTACTGATTGTGAGTACTAGCACTCCTACCATTATCTCTGATAGTTAAATCAGTGCAGTTGCAGCAAATTCGATATACAGTTATGCCCAATGGAAGTTTCGTCAGCTTATACAACCCACAGGCCTGGTCAAACTTTGCAATTTTTTACACAAAAAACATGTTTTCATATTTTGAGTGTTACCGCAGTATTCTTGCGCGCAACGTAAAATCTAGGAATAGCATCGAAAAGTTGAGGCTTCAAGCTTTAATTTAAAAAAAAAACTCATGCCCCTACGCTAATCTTTAACAAAGTTACAGCTATGCAAACATTGACTAGTTTCTGACCGGAAATAAAAGATCCCCTAATTTTTTTGAGCAGTGTAGTTTCTAATTTGTTACGTAACGTTATTCTTTTGTTACAAAATGGGAAAAACAGTTTCGTATGCCTACTTTTTCTGCATAGTGCAGCTGAGTCATGGAGTCATGGGGAAAATTGGAAATTCAGGTCAGTAACAGCATGTATTACACAAATATGAAATACATTCATGTCATACAAACTGTTATACAGTCAGATTATACACAATTACATCACAGGAGTATCATTCAATCCCACCGTGCCGTAACGATATAGTCATACAAAGCTGCTTGTTGCGATGTGTAACAAAAAAATGTTTTTGAATCGCGACAACGCGTAGCAAGTAAATTCATCACGCCACACTTTTAATGTAACCTGAAAGCAGAACTTTATGTGTTAGCGCACGTAGGGAGGCGTCTTTCATTTGTGGCCTACTTATCTTCATTCTCATTGTCAGTGTTGTACGCTATGCGTACTACGAAAGTGCCAGCTAAATCGTTACGCGTTCTTGTGTTAACTATTTGAAATAACCGTTTCACTTTGGCATTAGATGACTTTGTTATAAATCATGTCATCAAGTGCATTAACATCAATTACCAAATCCAACTAAATCTCAGTAAGTTGCTTGCAAAACTAGTGTTTCGATATTGGGGTAGATTAAGATACAGATTTGAATTAATCAAATATAGGAAGTTTTCGAAATTCCTGTAAAAACTCATCCCTGCGTTCACTACGTTTGCCAATGTATCACCCTTGCCTATCCTATACCTTCTGATTCTAACACCAAGCATCTAACTGATTATATTTAATACAATACTATTCGCATGGAAACGCATCTAACCAGTAACATATTTTTAACCAAGTGGGGATGGAATATAATTAAAAATATTTCAGGTCACTGGTAAATGAATTTTGAAAATAACAATTTGTAATGCTCTAAAAATAAGTACATGGTTGCAAAGGTACAGATGAAATAAGACAACGTGGGACAATGTGACACTCTGCTCTCGACGTTACTGCCGCAACATTACTGCCAAGAGATACGTTTACATTATGCGTGAATATTAATCCCAACCAGCGCGACAGCTGTGTGTATTATCTTCTAGGTTAAGCTATACTTCATCCAACTGTCTCCAATACCTGTGTGCATGCACTACGACTACGTAGATGTTGAGCGTCATGAATAACCAAAGTAGACTCTCATTACGTTGGTTCGTTAGTATTACAACCTTAGAGCGTAAGATACCCTATAATATCATTCTCCAAAACCCCATTAGTAATAGCCCACTGTATGATATTCAGTAAAATTTAAATGGACACGATGCATTAAACTAAAACTTCGTTTGAATAAAAACAATATTCTAAAAATCAATTTGCATAAAAATGAAAAGCAAAGGCTCGCGATACCTGAATTCTAAAATATCCCCTCGTAGGAAATGTCAAACGTAGTCTATAAGTTTGGAAAATGGCAGATACACTGTGATTCCAACCGTAATAACCACCTGTGGGCAGGGTCGAAATTGGGTTTGCTTCGATCTTTCTCTGTTCTGAAAGATGTTGATGTCAAGGCAAAGGCACTAACTGGTCATAAACTGAAATGCTCACGAGGTAGAAGAAACGACAGAGGGGAGTATAAGGTAGGGCCGTTTCCTATACAGGGTGTCCCATTTTAAAGAAACCACCGAGATATTTCCCTCCAGGTAAGATTTAAAGAAAAATGTTTCAGACAAAAGTTACTCTGTTCGAAGGGGGACATTCAACGGTTGACAGTAATATTTTTTTGGTGGAGGCGCCTCCGAGATCTGAAGGTCATTGTTGTTTTTTTAAACGGAACCACCACTTTTTTTATGCTAGACACATAGTCTAGCTTTAGACAAATCCATCGACCTGAATTGAGTTGACCTTGAGTTGTCATTCAAGGACATTTTCACGTATTTGAAGTTCCGCCTCTGGCATAACACTTCAAATTCCCATGTTGAATTTGTCTTTCAACTTAAATTTTTGCCAACCTAAGGTTCAAAGCTGTGCTGTGAGCAGGCAAGCTAGCATTTCAAACCATCCTCGGCGTGCTGTATTCAGAATATGTCAGAAAAATTGAAAATTATGCCATATTCACTGGTTCTCTTTGAAAGCGGAGTTCCTCTTTTGGGCCGAATCCAAAATACTTGGTTCAATATCGGTGCACTGGCACCGCGACCGACGAGAATTTTATTGGATTCGATATATTTACTTTAAAAATTAGGATATAGGAGATTTCGATGCGAAAACCTGGCACGTGCAGGTTTCAGTCAACGGGATATTAAAACGAGATATTCAATTTCGAGAAGTGTCAGCAAAAAATAGATATATCGATAAATGGTTCCGATTATATTGTACTTGATCATACGATAGCTTACTATAAATTAGATGATATCTTAAATGCATGACAGTTAGTTCAATTTATACTAAAGAACAATTAAAATGTTGTGGATTCCGGTGGAGCAAATGTGTTGTTGAGCATTAGCAAGACGTTTTCATTTGTTATTTATATCTATACATTCGTTCAAAAAGTTAAAAGCTATTTAGCCTTAATAGTGGCAATACTTTTCGAATTACCACTATTTGCAAATGTCGGATCTTGCGTAAAATCTGTGTGTCACGGGTAAAAGAATCTACGGAATAAATATGATCTAATAGGAATGTGAAATAAATTGATCGTTTGATTTGTATGTATACGAATTATACAAAACGAAAGTTAATACTTGTGCAGTCTCGGTCAAAAGAGCGAAAGAGGAAAAGAAGGGGCCATCATCCATAACAAAGAAATCAAACACGAGTTTAGTAATTTGATTCAATTTGGTGAAGCCCCAAGAATCCAGTCAGGTCTCATAACGCTCGGGCAAGTCCTCCATCTCGCGCAATTACTTTTCATTCCCGGCAGCGAGGGTGGCGTAGATCGTCTGTACGGGCACCAGCAGGATCCTGGACCATGAGGGCGTGTTCTTTCAACTCGAGAAAGAGAGTACCAAGAATATACGGGTCGAACTCCCAAGGGAGAGTTCATCTCGATGAGTGAAATAGAAATGCATCCCTCTTTACTTGAGAAGTTTTCCCGTACTAAAGCAGAATCCGGGAGCGAGCCTTTACACTTTTATCTCAAGTCCAGTATAAAATTACGCCGTCAACCAACCGCACTCTCCCGGTCTCTTCGTTCTTTTTCGGCTTTTTTCGTCGTTTTTGCCCTTCTTTCAGTCTACTCTCCTTCTCCTTGTCGTCTCCTTTCCCTCCTTTCCGTCTCCGTTCCTTTTCTCTGTCAACTCTCGTTTGCTCTGTCGCTGTGTGCTTTGCTTGCTTTTCGGGTGTACGAAGTCCCTTTGGGCCACATACATAGTCAGCTCATACAGTCAAGCCAGTTGGACTTGGGCTCTTGGCGTCAACCTCGTCCTAGTCTTTGCTCGGTTCTCTCGTTGGATCTTTGGTGGCCCCTGTTTTTCTCCCTGATCAGATTCACCCTCGTACTTCGATCCTTTCACGGGACGCGCGTTATCGCCACGATCAGATCTCCCCCCTTTTTCTGGTGCCTGTTCGAAGATACCGAAGGCCCCAAGGAGCAAGATCCACTATTGGCGACGCCGCGCCAGCGATGTTGACGATGTTGGCGATGCTGGCGATGCTGGCGATGCTGGAGACGCTAGCGATGCTGGCAATGCTGTTGGTGCTAGCGAAGCTGGTACACTGGTGTTACCGCAGGGCCGGGTGTAGCGAGGCAATACACGTAGTAAAGCCTGGGAGCGGAAGCTCAGGAAACGATACTCTCTGTATATTCTCGAGGGCTCAATTGACAAATTCATTCTATCTCCTCAGAGAGAGATGCGACGCCAGCATACATTGATATCGTAGGCATCGTAGGGAAGGAGAGACAAGCTGTCGGATGTATGAAAAACTGCCGATAGATGTGCTTCTTGGCCCTCCTCCTTTCGCTGGGATTGTGGCATGGTGTAGCTGCTTTTTATCGTGGTTCCTCGCTCGGTTCGCACGCCCACTTCTATTTCTCAAGATACCGGCGCGATGCGGCCGTAGCGCACTACTGCTTTCGTAGACAGTCTCTGGAGTCTGGCATATTAATGCTTTATGGTAATGCTGCTGATGGTATGCCGCCTGGCTGTGCTTGCTAGTGTATCGGTGAGTCGGAAGATGGGAGATAGGAGATGGGAATCAGGAAATGGAAACCAGAAAGCATCTATCATTTTCGTTAAGAATTCGGAAGATCGTTCGCTTTGCGGTCGTGCCGACAGGTTTAATTATTTTTTTATGCGCATTTCCACCGCTCTTGGATTCCGCGGTGACAAGGTGAAAAGCCATTAATGAATTCTCAGACCCACTGTTTAGGAGCTGCCTTCGGTATACCGGCTATTTCCCAACCGTTTTATCTCCACCGCTCGTTTCCATAAATTTCTTATCCTTATAATTCACGCAAACAATCAACCTGCGATCGTACAACGAACTAAAAAATGTTTTCTTCCTCAACAAAAACAAGTCTCAGGTAAGAAATGGTAACTACGCGAAAATCTCTGGGCGATTTTCACAATTTTCAGATATTAAACCATAAATTCAGGGTGCTGCATGAACTGGCGGGTAAAGCTCACGAAGTTTATGGAAGAACAATTAACTTTATTCTTGGTGAAAATGTAAATTTCGAGGACAGCGCTTAAGTCGTATTGCTCAACCAAAATTTAATCTAATGCGCTCCACTGGAGCTACCAAGTAACCGTGGCATAAATTAACTACAACCCGTGACTGTCAAGATTAAACCATGGTACCTTTTATTATCGTCAGCCACGGTTACTGTACTTAGCGTTAGCTAGCCCATATATGGCTACAATAGATTAAAAGATTGTTATAAAATGTTAAATTATATTACGAGTTAAAATAAACGAATTGGCTAACTTCTGACGTCATATTGCGGCAAGAAATTATAATGTTAAAGGTGATAAAAGTAGAATGATTTTCTAGCTCACGACCGGATGAATCAAAAACACAAGTTACGTTGCTGAACAAAGTGGCAGACCATTACGAGAATAGCTGCGGTAAAGTACCTCTGTATTCGTAACGTTGGCATACGTAAGCCACACAGGGCTCAGGTATAGCTGGCCAATGCGTTATTATCATGGTTAATAGGTTGAAGCCAGCTCGTGGTTTGCAATTAGGTCGTCCCTGGCCAGAAGGGCAAAGGGAGAAGGGAGAGTAAGCGTAGCCGCGTGTTAGCAGTGTTTTAATCCCCGCTGAGTCAGTTGGTAAGTCGTAGGGAGAGACCAGCCCGAAACATAACTCTTCATTCGCTAGGTTAGCCAGTATAACTCTAACTTATTTCCTTCAACTTTATCACGTGTGTGCCGCAGTTTGCCTGTATACAACTCAGGTATGTTTCAACATTCGCCGATGGTTCTGTATCCCCTTCAGACTATTTTGCCCCAGCAAGCTTGGCCTCATTGTCTGGAACCATACAAGTGGGACGCAAATAGAGGACAGAGGAAAGGTCTACATAGGGCATAGGGCATAGGAGAGCAGCCATAGAAGAATGGAGATGAGATGGGACGAGAGTTCGAGAACCACTACTGACCGGAGATCCAGTGTACTGTAGCAGTCCATAGTAGTCCGGTCTCGTGATTTTCTCTCTTTCAATAATGACTCAATCGATGCTACAGTCACTTGAACCTGATTCTTAGTCCACAAGACGTAATCTAAACGGATAGTAAACGCTGCTTCAAAGGGAAACACGATTGCTTCCTTAATGGCTTGTACTTTTCCTCTTCGCGTTCTTTTGGCCCTGGCACGTTCGATATTTCCGAAAAACTTCCCTTGGCAGATACACCTGATTTATGGCAGCAGTCGGATACCTCTCGACGAAAGGATCAGCACAAATTGCACTGGAGTAAGCTGTCAAAAAACAGGCTACCGTCATTGTTGTTGCAAACCTGACTGACAGGGTTAATGGAAGTATCATGCTCGCAATGGATTATTCTTGCGCAAGAACGTTCTCCCGCGGCACGGACGGGTCAAGTAGTGCTGCTCAATGTATTCCGCGACGCAGTATAAAGTGGTGCCGAGAAGAAAGGCTATACACTCACGTATGCCTGCTGCATTTTGCACCCTGCAATCGTGGACCACTTGTCTACGATCAGTTCACGTGAACAGCGATGCATTTACGTAAATCGTGAATAATTGCGACGCGTTGCGTACTATAGAGAACTTTTCGTATACCTACGTATGTAAACCGATATGTAAACACAAACCAACAAGTATAGAAGTTTCGGCACTTTCCAAATCCGAGGTAAAAAATAGGGGTTCCTATTCCTCTGTAATTAACTTGCACCTAACCTCTGCGGTTAAAGACAAGGTCATGAGGATGTGTCCTCGTCAGAGTCGAACAACTTTTGTCTGAAACATTTTTCTCTAAACCTTATCTGGACGGGAAGAACAGGGCGTTCACTCCCCATTGAACGTGTTATGCGCGGGACTTCAAATACGTGAAAATGACCTTGAATGACAACTCAAGGTCAACTCAATACAGGTCGATGGATTTGTCTGGAGCTAGGCTATGTGTCTAGCGTAAGAAAAAGTGGTGGTTCTATTTAAAAAAACAACAATGACCTTCAGATCTCGAAGGCGTCTCCACCAAAAAAAAAATTACTGTCAACCGTTGAATGTTCCCCTTCGAACAAAGTAACTTTTGTCTGAAACATTTTTCTCTAAATCTTACTTGGGGGAAAATATCTCGGTGGTTTCTTTAAAATGGGACACCCTGTATATTCCAAGTACGATGTAATGGTTACGTAGAAATGAGGCACACTCGTGAAAGCACCATGATTGGAAGCATTCGCGCTCCTGTGATTCATCATTCCACCCCTTATAAAAAGTGTATCAGTAACGGCAAAATGTTCGTATAAAAACAGCATTAATCTTTGGTTCATTGTTCTGGTTTCAAGCGGCGGAACTGGTTACTTCCTGCATACAAATTTGATTGAACGGGACATATTTGGTATCGCGTAATGATTCTGAACCAGTCTATCGGGCATTTATTGGAAATCGTGTAAACAGAATGAAAAGAACTCAACGGAAGCCAAACGCGACGTCTGCCTCATAAATAAAATTACTGGACCATGCGCAGCTCCGTCTATCGGAGATTTTAACCGAGGCCCTTATTACAGATTATAAGACACAAGTCGATACATACAATGTACGTATAATCCGAACCCAAAGTTTGACACGGTTACGAATCGATTACACTTCTTTCGTGTAGTTCGCTTTGGGAACTCCTGCGACAATTTGGAGCAATGGCCAGATCTGCCCTGGAAAATTGCTTCTAGGCGTCTATAAATCTGTTCGAATGGCTGCCGCGGTATCGTGACACATGCATCAGCCAAGTGTAGATACGAAACGCATACTCCTAAATATGGATTCGCGTCAAGATTATTCCGTGTAGATATGTTATCCTATTGACATTAGATTCCATAAATTCATATTGGAACGTTGAATTTGAAATTTGCCTAGGGACATTTTCGAGCGGAGCTGTTGCGGAACGCGTCATGCGTGAGGCCACGCCTACTAATTCCACGAAGTATACAACCAAAAGCATTCGGATTATTTAGGGAACGATTTGCTTCGGTGCAGGTGGAACGGAAGATCGAATTAGAGGGCAATAATGGGCAGTAATAATTCTCGTTAATGGCGCCGGCATTACATACAATCAGATTCAATGCAAACCTGCTTTTGATCGGAATTAATTCACGAAGTAAACACTTTGGACAAGAAAGATGTCGAAAATTTGTCTAATTGTACCTCACACCTACGAAACGCAGAATGTACGTAATTATAAAGTTACACGAAGGTAAAATCGGAGCTTGTACCAAGGTACTGATATGAGCCTGTATTTAACCCTTTCGCACCGGGCGGGACATATGCTGTCCCAGTCCGAAAAATTTTTCAAATTACGATTGGGACAATTTACGTCTCAGTTACTGACAAAAAAGGAACATGAACATCTTAGTTACTGAAACGGACAACTAGGAAGAGAAAATAACCGTCAAGTTATGCCTCTAAATGCATAAGCCTGTAGTGAATCGCCTTGCATACCTCTCCGATCGCACTAAACTCATTTTTCCTGCCGTATTAAAAGGGTTAAAAGACGTGCCGCCGTTAAATCTTGTGATATTTATGGATAGGTCTGGTGTAAAATCTTCCATAACCTGCACAATCAAACTTAACTATGCTGCAGTCGTTCGAAATGAGGTATTATTTGGAGGCCTTGCTGGTACTGTGGTAAACGAAGATTAACCGCGTGACATGATAACCAAGGCTGTAAGGTGGAGAGGTTTAGTTTCGTCCTAGCAATGGCTCTAGACGGTCCTCGGGGCAGTATAACGTCCAGTGCCTGGCTATATATCAGAGAAGATGGCAACCCATTCCTACCTTCACACAATAAGCCATTGTTGTCGACGTTGTTACCGTTTCCCTAGTTACTGTTCATCGAAGACAAAGCTGCTATCCTCGTTCCATCTCGGTTTCTCATTTCTGTTCTTCTCGCCTCTGACTTGTTTCATACCACTATCGCCGTTTCGACTTATTGTTCGTTGCTCGCTATTCTTTTGCCTTCTTTTTCCGGTTCCTTCGATTTCTCCTAATAGTCTGCTGTCGGCACTCCACTTTATTCCCAACACCGGCCTTATTATTTTACTTTTCCTTCCATTATATTTTGGGGACAATATAGCTTTGGGATGAGTCAAAGTCGGAGTCGATGTAGGAGTCGAAGTCAGAGGCGAATGGTTTGACCGTCGCGTCGGCCTTTGACAAATTAATAGCTGAGGCTTAGAATAAGAGCTTTGACGGTTCAGGGGTGAATTCCCGAGAAGGATTAATCGGGATCCGGAATGTCGGAGGTGAATCTTCCTACCCAGAATTTATTATGAGTCTCGATAGTCCGCGTATGTACGTACATACATACATATGCACTTGATGAACTTTTCCAATGGACGTTGGCTGGAAGAATATTATCACTGGCTACGGCTTAATTTGATATTTCTTGCGTCGATACTTCTATGCACGTTTTGTAGAACGCACATTCGTCAATTCCTATTCGTCCGTGTCAGGCGCATGAGTCGATGGTAAGTAAAAACCGCAATACAGTCATGGCACGTATCGATTGCTGATTAATAGCAGAGGCTGACTGCGATGTTTTTTGTCTTCATTTGTGTTTTTGTGATTTTAGGTCACGCGGTAGCGGTACACATTTTTCTCCCTGTCGATCAATACAATCGGATACTGATCGGTTATCTTCAATAGATGCCAGACAGCAACGCGCTGCTTCCGTTAGCTCTTGCGCCCGATTGGATCAAAGACAAACAACTGTCTACGGCCACGAACAGTCAGCTTGATGTATTCAGTGATAAATGGCTCGAGGCAATTAGCCGCCGCGTAAGCTCTCAAAAATAAATTATAGTAGGGCGTTGATTATTCGGATGAAATACGGATTTTAGTCCAATAGTCGCTTATTTCGGACAATCAGTTTGAAAGAATTAAATTCTCAATTTTTTTGTAAATCTACAATTTGGATTGATCCTTTTCTTCGATTAACGGACCTTATGTTGGAATTACGACGCTCCAATTTTATAAGGTTTACTTGCGCCTTGCGTGATATAATGTATCATTTTTCGCTGCTTTTCAACTTCTGCAGCAACTAAAATAGTCTTCATTACACGATTTCTCTTTAAAGTCTAACAATTATAATCGATGCCTTTTATATCAGAAAAAGAGAAACGCAACGGCGAATAAGTTAATACTAGGACAAAATGATAATTGCATAAGCGACAGGCCGTGAAGTGCCTAGTTGTTGTGAACACGATATATTATCCGGGCAGGTCGTAGTGATTCTAGGCACCTCAGGAACATCAAATTCGCGGAAAATTCAGATGAGAAGGCAAAAATTAACTTTTCTGGAGTTCTCAGTTATTCTTTAGCGGTAATATACTACGTCTGTGTGCCTAAGTAGAGTTGAATGAAACTGCGCAGAGTTGCCTGGTCGCAGCGCGACATAGATTTCGCGGAAGAAAACTTTTGGTACCGGTGGTTCTGTCTAACAAAGAGTCCGAACGGTAAATCAACAAAGTTCAAGTGACATCGAGTTTCTCGGAAGGTTATAAACGTAGTTTTTACGACTGCTAGTTTAAATCTTGATCGAACATTAGAGTACCGCCTCGGGAAAACTCGGTACCGAAGTAACAAAACTTTGAATAAACAAGAATGACCGATCACACTTGGTAGAATGCTTTGGTTAGGAATCGGGGTGAATTATGAGTAAACGTTTCTCTTCTGCCTAAACTACTAAAAATTGATGATTCGAATATTCCCCATATGTATGTACAAGCCTGTGTATAAATAATCAAATTGGAATAGGAAATAAGTCAGTTTTCTACATTACGCACAAGAATGAAAGGATACTGAAATGAACCCCAGATTTTTAGCTGATTTTCAAAGAGCTGTAACTTTGAGGGGTTTGTGGGGACACTTTGAGGTTGAAAAATTACCCACGATATCCTTCGTTTATGCGTTATATCCAAAGTTATACCAAATTTCATAAATATCCTTAAATTCACTAATTTTCAACTTTTTTTCAATCAACATTATCACTTTGAAAAAAATTTTTTTATCAACAGCCACTAATTGCATGCCATAGAGAATGGTTTGCAGTTTTCAAAACCCTGCTTTAATTTTCTGTACGATCATTAGTTCCCGAGTAATCCATTGTCAAAGTCGAAATTGACTTTTTTGCTTTGATCGGCGATAACTCAACAACGCATTACCGAAACATAGCGATATTTATAGTCAAATTGAAGGTAATTAAATGATCTAGAATACCATTGCAATGAAGTTGCGATAAAAAATTGTTTCCACTCCGTGCACCGATTCAAAGTCGAGCAAAAATTTAAAAAATTGTTTTGTTGTCGGTTTTACGATGATTACTCAAGAACCGCTAACGCTAAAAAATTCCAACCCCAGTTCCAAAAAGTAGAAACTTCAAGCTTCATTTTGCCGTACATGAAATCTCTCTACGGCCATTTCTCTCAAAGTTACAGCTCTTTGAAAATCACCTAAAAATTTGGGGTTCATTTCAATATCCTTTAATTTTTGTGCGTAGTGTATATGACGCTTGAACATATCTCTTTGCACATCGCCTTAAAATACTAGCACTACTACTTCGGCAGCCATTGAATGCTGTGAGAAAAGCGAGGAAAATGATCGCTATATCAATGCAGCAACAACATGCGATCTATTATACTATCGAATTTAAAGCTCCTGGTTATTTCACCGTCTAGTGTCATATCTGGCATGACAAAGTAAAAATAAGAAAGTTTCTTTACGCAAAGTCGCTTAGCGATTGCATCATAAAGAAAATCAGTCTGCAGAAAAGTTGCAGGAAACGATATGCCAAGTGTAAGAGTGAAGAGTATTTAATTCTAGGTGATTCTGGGTGAATACAAAACTATTTTGTCATGCAGCATTTTCGTCTGGGGAAGGAGATCGGGCCACAGAGATTGCATCAGATCCAGGTACTAAATCGACGTGCTCTCGGTGAAGTCGTGTTTTAAGAAAACGAATGCACTCGCTTCCAGCAACAGCGTTGCTTTTAACGGGCAGTCGTAAGTAAAAGGAAACGAAACGAACCGAAAGGGACCGAAAGGAACCGAAGGAAAGGACCGTCTAGGGTCTAGGGAAGCGAAGGGAAAGAGTCAAATAAGGATGGAGAGGGGAATGAGCAGAATGGGAAAGTAAGGCAAAGGAAAGTTTATGCGTGCCGCTGACTCCGTCTCCAATGGGTGTTTGTTTGGTAAATGGAGAGAGAACGAGGAAGGTAGAAAAAGAAAGAGAAAGATAGTAATAGAATGAGAAGAAACGAGAAAGAATAAGAAGGGAAGAGGAAAGAAGACTTGGCTGTGCGCCATCTACGGTCACCTAGCATCCTCCACCTCTTTCTCTACCCCCCTCTCACCGTGACCTCGCTCGCAGAAATCGTTGGGTTTCCCTCTGACAACGCGATGCACCGTTAGAATGGTTCGAAAAATATGGTCTGGCAGGTTCAGTCCGATTTACGAGTCCGTACTCGTTCTCACGTCATCCGGGCATTCGAATGGAGGACCCAGCCGAACACAAGCGAGCCGAAAGAGAGAGAGAAAAAAAGAGAGACAGAGAGAGAGGTGCCGGAAATTCTATCTTGTTTTTCGTGCTCGAGAATGGTTTTGTTTGGAGCTTGCTCCACTGTTCCATTAAAAGCCCCACTAAAAGGAATTCCTTTTCTGAGTGGAGTAATTAATTGCCGCGAACCTTTTCTCGCGACGTTGCTTGTTCGCTTGCTTCGTTACCTGCTTGCTTACTTGCTCACTCGTTTGCCTTTGTATCCAAGTAATTGTTACTCACACAGCAGAATTGTTTTGCAGAAAATTGACAAGGCGACCAACCATGGCATTAAATTTTTCCAACGATATTCACACTTTTCATTCCGTGGGTACCTTAATTCTTAAGATGGTCGCTGTACTATGTACAGTGATTTACACGAATAATTCAAGAACAAAAACTCATCTAAAAATGCTATTTTTACGGATGTAGAAGCATCATGAATTAACGGAAAGATCTAGTTTTCGCGAAATACATTTTTTGGAAAATACCATTACCAAAATTGTACAGTTTTTCTTGATTCTTTCTCCTTCCTTCTTCCTTCTCCCCTCCTGTACACACAGAAGGGAAGCACATCACACATTACACGGTATACTTGTGTAAATACAGTTCTCGCAACTACCAGCCAAGTGTCTTTAATTATCTTACTGGCTAATCTGCAGGAATTTTTAGCCGACAAGTTAAAACTCATTAAAGTGATGATCCGAGGAAAAGTTCTTAATGACACCTGGTAAAATAACGAAAGTTTCATGACACAAATTAGTCTAATATTACTCCGAACAGCCATCGCTCTTGAGAGTTTTCAAACTTACAACGCACATATACATAGCATCCATTTCACGTTCCATTTACGCAAATGCGCTCGGGTGCAGAACTGCTGATGATCACCGAGGACGATCACGTACAATTACGTGATAGTACGTAATTCCGCACAATTTAGCGCGTCAATGCGAATTTCAAAAGATTCCCTAGTGGCATGGTTGATTTGTGGACGCGGCTATGCAGCAGAGTGCAAAATTTCCTCGCTTCAATACAGCCCAATAGTAAAATTCACTTTATGAAAATGTCAAAACGGAACTTTAGTAAACGTAGTTCAAGGTAATTGCGTCGTATTAACAAGCAGCCATTGTCACTGTTGAACCTTTTTCTACAATTAGGAGAAATAACTAAAAGTACATTTTAGGATTGTTAGTAACCATATTCCTATACAAAAACGCATCTTTGATAAAAATAGAAAACTTTTTGCTATTGAAATGATATTTTACGATTATATCTATATGTATATTTTATACAATGAGATTATGATACAGACATACATACAGGACCCAATATAGCCTATGCAAATAACATTGGTCACAATATCAATAACGTTAATTGGATATTTGGTAGAATTCTGCCGAAGGCTATATTCGATCCAATATTTGACATTATGCTATTCTCTTCTTACATTAACAATGAATTTTTAATATAAAATGTCAGAATTAGTTTCTGGAGTATCGGATGACATTCAGATCACAATCGGCAGTTGCTACGCTTGGACGGTTAAAAGATAGATGATTGGGAACTGCAATAGGTGACCGGGCTGACTTGTTATATGGTGATACTACTTCATGCGCTTTTAATTCAATTAATACCATCACTAACTGAACCAATTATAAATCGCTAAACAATATTCGGAACCTTAATTCTCTAAATACAATTCGAAACAAAAGACATGATAATTGTTTCCGGCATTCAAACATGGAATGAGAGTAATTATATCATACGGCTGCGCTAGTACCAAAATTCGGATAATCGTTCGGATAAACTATTATAATACTTTGATGGGTACCAGATGTTATCTTCGATCTAATTATAGTTTCTAATATTGTATTAATATAATCCCAAATTGCCAAATACGATAGCGCACAGTGATATTACGCAGCACGGGCACCAATGGTCGTTAAAGCGAAATGAATGCATCACTTTGCCAAAATGGAGCTCCGTTCCCTCATTAGAGAGTAATATCGTTATTCTATATTAATACCTTCGCGAATGGTAACGTAGTCCTACGTCATTTTCATATTCACGCCTATTTAACACCCTAACTCCCAAACGGATTAAACCGTGGATACACAAGCTTCATATTTCTATGTCTAATTACTACGAAATACGTAATCATCATTACCTTTTTATTATTACTTCATTGAAATTATTGTGTAAAACAGAAAAATGATACAAAGCTGCTAATATTTTCAAAAATACTTTGTTAATTCTTCTAACATCCACATGATTAATTTATTTGCTATACAATTTTCGCAAATGAATGATTATGGACAGGATCACTAACAATCTAAGGAATGCGAAATAAAGCAATTTGGAATATTCGCTTTCAATGAAATAACAAAACAATTAACACGATGATATATTTATCTAATTGAACAGAACGAACCGAATATGTAACTATGTCAAATCATTTGGCTTCGCTAGGAAGTTAATTAACAGAGTGATAGATACCATCTGTTTAACCAACAACGGACAATCTGTTGAATTACGTTAGTTGCGACATACCCATTAGAACAATGTTTGGTATAGAAACATTGTGTGCTAAGCAGCGTCACATGTGTATTCTGAAGAGCAATTTACATAATTAGATGTTGCAGGATGAGAAGATGGACGAATTTGGATAAACGTGAGAAACGTGAGAAACAAATGTGGAGCAGATCAAATACGGTTTAAATTTCATTTTACTGAACAGGAGTTGAGGCAAAACATAAGAAGCCAATGCATTTAATCGAATTTCATAATTTTCAGTATAAGCAACAAACTCTGATTTCTGCAAATCCATGTTCATTTTTCAAAGAATCATCAGCGGTTACATTTGAGAAATTTTCGTTCCAAAGTAGCTGATCTTCTGGCAATGGAAAAAATAAGAAACGGGCTGATTATCTACGTGGCAGAACTTCCTTGCTGATGCGGTGTGGTACCGGTTCAACTTGTCCAATTCGATTGAAGATCAGCAGAATCCCGAAAGTTCTTTTTTAATTTGATACAGCGGGCCTCCGGCAAATTTTTAAATGCTGAGTAAGGAAAAAAGAATTGTCTGGTGTGCCGAGTCAGTTTATTACTTTTGTTTCAATCTGTTGGCCAGTTTATATACAATAAAAGCTACGTAAAAAAGAAATTAATATCCTTGTATGGAACGGGTCGAATTCACTTGAAAGAAATTTAAATAGCTACTAAATCTTGTCAGTAAACAAAGAAGGCTTTGAAATCAAACAATGGTTTGGTATTGTTCAAGCTTACAATTAAATTTAACCTTCTCACTCGTTCGTTCGGCTAACTCAAGAAATTTTTGTTTGTTTATTTGTTTTTGGTTTTCGGGACCTACTTTGTTTTAAGTGGGATCCGAACCACTATGTGCGCAACAGTACGTGGTGTTTCTCAAAGATGGTTGAAAAACATCCTCTCGGATGCCACCCATCCGAGTACTAACCACGCCCAACCTTGCTTGACTTCGGTGATCGAACGGGAACCGGTATTTCCACGGAGGCAAAGACCGTTGGCAAAGAAATTTTTTAATTTCGAACGCTGTTGTACAATTATACTTGGATGAAAAAGTTCTAAAAGCCAACGTCGAACAAATTATCTGATCTTTTAGAAGTTGTTTCCAGAAGAGGATGAAATGATACAAAAAATTTATTCCTGTCCTCGTTACGCTTTTCGTTTATAGCTTTTATGTTTCATTTATGTAATGATCGTAAATCCTACAAATGTGACAGTAGTACTAATTTAGTAGATTTTCTCATTGCCGAGTATATCCAGAGCGGAGAATAGAATTATCTTGGAACTGTGTAATAAATTAGAGTCGTATTGCAAAGAAGATAATATTACGTGACATAATACTGCTAATTATTTGGCCTGTGTTGTGCCATCTATGTAGGAGGGTTATTTTAAGTAGAAGTAGTCCAAGTAATTCCTATAATTATTATTTTAAATTATTATATTATACTCCAATTTCATGATACTAATCTTCCTTATTCGTTAAAGAAAATTTATATTTTTCAGCTGTTTTTCTACTTTTACAAAAGCAAATATTGGTAAAGCTTTTATTGCACACATGCATACATTTTTTGAATAAAATATATAGTACATTCTCGAATGCACACGTTACTTATCCTATTCGTTATTTGTATTTTAAGCTTTTAACATTTTCTGAAATATTTTACCTCTTTGGTAGCCTAATTCCAGGAAAAACAACTACTGATTGTGAGATTCAACTAAAGTGTGCAGACATCCTCAAAAATCGCAAAGATATACGCGTACAACCATCTTCTACGGATATGTATGTGACGATGTACGTGTATAAAGCAGCTCTCGATTAAGAAACTTCTCCGATGGAAGTTTCGTTAGAGTGTATGAACTCAAATTTCGGTAACCACTTCCACGATTAATTGCATTCGGTACTTGCTCATTCCCCGCACCTTATTGCGTTCTGATCCACGCTCTCCGTTCTGTTTCCCACGGGTTCTCACGTCTGCTTTCTTTGAACTAACTCTATTTCGTGAATATTCCCTCCTATACAATTTAAGTTTGTGCTACTTCTCATACACAGTTCACTCTTGCATCCGGAAAATCTCATTCAAAAACTGTGTTTACTAACGAAAAAATGTTCATTATTGTATCAAATTTTGTAAATATGAATATATCCCATACTAGGGCCACAATGTGTCGGAGTGGAATTTCCTCAACGATTGGAAAAAGCTTTCATCATAGACAGTACCGATCTAGGAATACTTCTGACATTTATTCGTCTGTTTCTAGATATGAGCGATTCCACGCCAAATGATCACAGTTGATTCATACTTGGTCCCCGATTTTTTTTAAACTTCACAGATTTGTAGCCCTTGTCGAATCCTGTAAAATGCTTTTTCCGTTCCTCGATATCGTTATTAGTTTTTAAGTTATTTAACTGCAAAGTTTGAGATCAACTTTTTTTCAAAAATTCATAACTCGAAAACTAATAAAGATACCAGGATGTGCGACCCGGCGTTTTGCGCGGAAATGTTCAAATTTTAATAAAAAAAAATACTTCGTGTTGGTACAACCTTAATAACAACATTTATTTATATTTTGTAACTATTTATTGAGGTTGTACCAACACGAAGTATTTTTTTTTATTAAAATTTGAACATTTCCGCGCAAAACGCCGGGTCGCACATCCTGGTATCTTTATTAGTTTTCGAGTTATGAATTTTTGAAAAAAAGTTGATCCCAAACTTTGCAGTTAAATAACTTAAAAACTAATAACGATATCGAGGAACGAAAAAAGCATTTTACAGGATTCGACAAGGGCTACAAATCTGTGAAGTTTAAAAAAAATCGGGGACCAAGTGTGAATCAACTGCGATCATTTGGCGTGGAATCGCTCATATACATCCTCCCTTTACTAAAAGGAACCCCTCTCGATTAAACCGTTAATTATTAGAGAGTATAAATAATGCGCCAACTCTTCACTTACATTACACGGCCGATAACTCTTCTCAGGATGGATATTGTCAAATTCCAAGACCAATCGCATCGAATCTCAGAAGAGTATCCCTGTCCTCTACGGACTCCGCATTGGTCGGCTTTCCACGTTTCTAGAAACTACCCCTCCGCTACCATGATTTAGAAACTTAAAAGTTGTAATTCCGAAGACAGCACTTACGAAGGACCACACGAACAGTTCGCAGCTACCCATCTCTCCATATCGACGTGATATGGAAGGATTTCTTGTTGAGTTTCTTGACAGTTTAGCAGGTAATACGTCAATCGATCGCGCGAGTGATTAATCATTCAAATACAGTCGCTTGATGCTTCCACGTCTATCGCCAACCATACTGAACCCGATGAAACCGATATCCTTTGACAACTCATCTCCACTATTACGCGCGGGTTTTCGCCTTCAGAATCGAATGTCGTATTGTCTGAAATCTTCTGTACGCGTTGCAAAGTACAGGCAGGTCAGTTCGCCGTCGTCTGCTTTCTTTACTTTCAATAATTCTTCATTAAGCGGAAAGTACTAATGACTTGGTGTCAATTGGCGAAAGAATTATCGAGAAAAACGGAAGCGACAATAATACAATCGGAAGGAAGAGGAATAGTAAGTTCGTTGATACAACTTCATGGCTGGGACTTTCGATTATCACCAGTACAAAAACATTCGCATTAGAGGGCGTACCGCCAGATTAACCCAATGGGTAAGTAAAAGAAGAACAAAATAGTACGGTACAAAAGAAACCGCAGGATGATTATAAGAAAGACTCGGGCGCAAATCCAGGATACCGAAGGATAGTGGAACTCTAACAAAGAAGAGGAGAGGAAGAAGAAATCGAAATAAGGAAGGAAGAAGAAGGAATAGGAAAGAGAGAAGGAGCGGCGTGGCGAAAGTGAACGGTGGTGGTTCAGATTTTGCTTGAACTCCTCACCATCTTGGGTTATGCATCCAATTCCATTTCCCATTTCAACTTTTCTCATCTCTAACTGCCTACTTCTAGAAAGAACCGCTATGCGCCAGAAGTTAAATACCGTTACCGTAATGTCCAATCATTATTTCAGAGTGAGATTCGGAAGTGGATTGCTCGAAAAAAGTGTAGAAAGGAAAGAAAATAATTTGCTCCATCGATGCAACTCTTTTAGATAAGCCAGTAGAAAATATCTTACGTTACTTGTTAATGTAATGTGATGTACAATAAAACAGACCCGTATATCGTGTATATTATACATATAGGAAGACGTAGATTGCCAAAATAAGAATCTCACCTTAATGTAATAACACAAAGAAGGAATGAAATTAATGTTTTCCAAGTAGGTACGAAAATGAACAAACTGTCACTGAAATTGAACAATTCACTTATTTAGAAAACTATTATATTTACATTTTTTAAATATTTTTGAAATAATTATATAAACGTTATAAGCGTTCGTAATGCGGCGAAATCTTACTAAACCGTCATATTAGCTGTACTGTATGCGTTACATGCGGTGAAGTAAAGAGACTTTGAATCAGAATTATTAGGTAACCTTAGACTAACGGTTTCACAAGCAGCACTTTTGGCAAAGCGGCCTATCGTTCCAACGTTACGCGACGTTCTATCTTCGACCGTCACAGTGTAAACACCTTTTCTGAAGATCCTCGTACGTCCCTTGATATAGTGCGTGAACCCGTATCAAGAACTTTCGACCAAACGAGCTAAGCAGAAGGGAATCGTCCCGAATCGCTAAGGATAAGCCTCAGGTCGCCTCAATTCTGTAACTCCGATTAGACTAGCTAGTGGAGGGTGGGTCTCGAGAGTTCGGGTGCCGCGAGGTTCGAAACGGAGCATATCGTTCCTTCAAGGTAAGTTTGGCCCTTCGTCCTAGGTCGTTCTCCCAGTAACCGGGCATCGAAGGGATGTGATTCCCACTAGAACCTCTGCCTTCCATGGAACAAGCAAACGGAAGATTGAGCGACTTTGTAAGGGCCGGAAACGCGCGATTGAAATCGTGGCGAGGAAGAGGATAACGGCAGGAGAATTTAACTTTCTGAGCGGACAGGCGGCGCGCGATTCGAGAAGGGGTGGGTATTGTCCAGCGCGCGTCACACTATCTTGTATCGGCTAGAATATATTGAAGATCTTTATCGTTGTGATGACGCTTTTGGGTTTTCATTTTTCTGCCATGTCCCGAGTATATTGTTGAATTAATATGTAATAAATTGATCGACGTCACACAGAAAGAACTTCTTAGAGATTGTTCAAACTGAATTTAAACTTTTTGATTCACTCGATGATATTTGACTCTTTTTGATTGCTTTCGATTCCGTTGGGTTTCTATCGATTTCGAAGTACTTAGGAAATATTTCAAATTCAATGGTAGTTTAACTGATTCCGATAATTTCGGAATTGTTTTGATACTGATATTAACATGTATTGGTACGAAATTAATACTTCACCGTTTTGTGTGAGCACGAAATTGGTTGAAGCGCGTGAGAAAAGTTAATAGGATACTCGTCGTATCCTCGAATCGACCTTTTGTTTCTCGAAGCTTTAAAGTACTCTGATAATGAAATAGTTCTAGTCAGAAATCTGTGTACAGTTACAATGTGATAGTTTGCCTTCCAATTAGAGAAACATGCAAATTGAATGATTCTAGTCCCTTACCTTTGACTTTTAAATGAACCCAAAGTGAGAAATAAAAGATGTCAAAGATAAATATGCGAGAGTAAAGTAGAGGGTGGACCCCAATTGAAATAAAAGAAAATGAACGTTTGTTAGGACAGTGACAGATTCCGGACTCTGTTTACACTTGACGACTCTCCCGAAACTCATGGTTGGCGAGAAGTTTCCACATTTGCACGTGGTTCTTGTAGTAATTTCCCGAAATGGGAAATAAAAGTGAAATTGGAATTTGGTAGAACGGACTTCCTAATTAAAAGTGACGCTGAAAGTCTGCCTTGTACACGGTTAACGTACACCTACTCATTGCCAGACATTGTGCAAGATAGAATTTATCTGAGAAATCCGTGATTAGATTATGTAGATCTGATGTCACAGACACAGTTGTGATAGACCATCTTATTGTGAAATAGCAAAAATTAGATGGTAAAAACAGTTATGTGCTATGAATTACAGCTGCTAAATACACACATACACATAAGTGTTTTTACGTAAATCAGTACTGTCATGTACCCTTGATTCAAAGACGTTCGCAGGCGCAATATTACAAAACAACATAACCTATGCAAGCCCAATGTAAGCCATTTTGGTATCCGCCGAAAGTACTAAAACAATGCGTAATTGAACTCTTAAGTTCAAGTAACTCGTAGGTCTCACAAGTAACAAGTAACGCCAGTTACAGTGTCAGTCTCGAAGACACAGTCTTGAAGCACTAACGACTCAGCGCGAGTAGAATTCAACATAACTGAACCCAGAACCTGGCGCCTCACGGGACAGAACCTCTTCCTCAATTTCCGCGCTTCGACCGAAATTGTAGAATCTAGCGTGATTACCTCCGCTGTGATGTTCCGCTTGACAGCCCCAATCACTAAATGTGAACGCAATCAATATCGAAATCCATATCCTCTCATCAAGGAACTTCACTATTCATAATCTCTAGTCGTTTCGTAGACCAACGGTACGCGAAGTGAAACATTGCTCTGCATTTGAGTAAATTAAAGTAGCTGTGAACTCTCGTTCGTAGCCAGTTGGATAAGAAATAACCATAATCGACCTTTTCAAAGGGAAACCATTGAATGATTGAATCTCCATCGTTGATAATAGACCAAGCCTGGGCACAGCAAGCTCCGGAGCCAACTTCCATTCCCCCTACGCGGCCGGATAGCTCCGAGGTTGCCATGGCGACGGCTGTGACGCGTCACGGTACACAGCACGTTACGAGCTAAGAAAGCACGGCACGGCGCGTGGAGAGGGAACGAGGCGCGTGAGGGGCCCCACCCGTGTCCAAGCCTGTAATAGACCAATGATCAAGACTCATTGAGTCACCTGGAACATGGGTGTGTTAGGATCCGAATCGATGGGCCAGAAAAATTTCGGGTTCTGGGAGTTCGAAGGATCCGAACAAGTTAATGCAGGCCTGGGCATTATCGGCTCCCGGAGCCAAATTCCATTCCCCCACGCGGCCGAGGTTACCATGGCGACGGCCGTGAGGCGCCACGGCGCTCAGCACGTTACGAGCTAAGAAAGCACGTCACGGCGCGTGGAGAGGGAACGAAGCTCGTGAGGGGCCCCACCCGTGCCCAAGCCTGTAATAGACCAATGATCAAACTCATTGAGTCACCTGGAACATGGGTGTGTTAGGATCCGAATCGATGGGCCAGAAAAATTTCGGGTTCTGGGAATTCGAAGGATCCGAACAAGTTAATGCAGGCCTGGGCATTATCGGCTCCCGGAGCCAAATTCCATTCCCCCACGCGGCCGAGGTTGCCATGGCGACGGCCGTGACGCGCCACGACGCTCAGCACGTTACGGGCTAAGAAAGTACGTCACGGCGCGTGGAGAGGGAACGACGCGCGTGAGGGGCCCCACCCGTGCCCAGGCCTGAGTTACTGGGTCTGGTCGTGGATCGACGTTAGGGTTGGTTCAGCTGCGAAAGATCAGGAAGCGGATGCTTCCAATGAGGTGATGGGCTTTTGTGATAGTCAGGAGACTGACTGTTGTGATATTTCAGTAACGGAGCGTATTGTAGACAATGTGTCTCGGTCGACGGTGAAGCGAAATATATTTTTTGATACAAGTTTCGGAGCGCGACATACTTGCAAATCGTTAATGGTGGTGGATAGCATCTTCAGGATGGAGTCAGAGGTATGCGTGGTTATCATTGATTAATGAATAACTTAATTCCACCCTCAAAACGTATGCCAGAATTTCGAATCCGCTGAAAAAGAAGGGAGAGCTAGGTAAATTCATAGAATTTGTACGCGGGAGGGTTCCACGAAGTCGGTAATAGACATTGTTTCTTATAGAACATTCCGATCCGAATAAGGAGCTTAGTCAGGACTCTGATCGCTCCGCTCATGAGCCTTTGATTGTATTTACTAATTTTCAGAGTAATTTGGCAACCGGAATAGATACAAAGTCTGTCTTCTTCTACTTGGCCCGAGACAAGACCTTGTCACTTGATATTCAATGGGTTACTTCGAAAAACTTGAATTCTAGGAATAAGCTTAATATTACAACTTAGGATTTGCAGGGTTTATGTAAGTCAATTCGTTTAAACTAAATTTCAAAAAATAGATAAATAATGTATGCTGCTTTTAAAAAAATTAACCTTGTCTCCCTGACTGAAGTGTGACAGGCAACAGCCAGTTGTATGTGCCTCATACTGTGTTTTTAGCAGAGATCTGTTCATACAAGCACAAGTTGCTTATGGAATTCCGTAAAATTATACTGAAAATCCTTTAGGATTGTTATCGTTAACGAATTTTACTTATAACACTTTATACAGTACGATCCAATAAATGCCCTCAAAATAAACCTCAACTGATTGCGAGTTTTCATCAAGTTTCGTCATTTCAAAGATGTCATCAAGTTTATGCTTATTCTTCATTCGCTACGTACCCCTGATTTCTAGTATTAAAAGAAAGAACTATTGAAATCCCTGATGCTGAAGTACCAGCATTACTTGTCAGACGACATTTTTCAAAATTGACAAATGAAGAGTCCTTCCAGTTCTCGGTACTCTTTGCTTTCTTTTCTGCGCTTGTCATTAAATCAGCCGCTCTTTCCTCAACTAACGTCATTGTTCAGAGAACCATAGAAATAATGAAATTCAGTACTTGCGCTCTGTTCAGACGTTGGCATAAATTCTTACCGACTCAATGAAGCTCCACTGAAATCAATGGAAATCACTTTCTTCTCTTTCATTCTATCTCATTCAATACCTGGACTAACTCGTTAAAGTAACGAATTGGAATACTTTGAAAATCGACGTGCAGCAAGTACAAAAATTACACAAACTGTGAATTGATCGCACCACTGTAATAGGAATCAGGATTGAATTTCGTTTCACCATATACCTATTATAATATAATATAATAATATAATATAATATCATTATATTACATTATTATTATTATAATAATCCGTAATGTGTTATAATCCCTAATCTTGGAAATTATTTATAATATTATTATTATAATATAATATTATTATTATAATCCCTAATTTTGGGAACCTGTTGGGTATAGTCCCTCAAATTAAATGATACACCCGCTGCATCTCCACTAGCCTAACGTACAATTTACCAATTAGGTAATGAACGTAAATACTTTAGCAGTTGATACATAATTTTGGGATAATATTGGCAGGACTTAACGCTTATGACGAACAAATAAGCCAAAGATATGTATTTGGTAATAAAGGAGCGATAATACAGGGTCGAGTTCGAAGAAAAGTGTAGCAAGATGGCGAAGTGAACTAATTGCAAGCCAGCGTTGCACATCCTTTCCTGCTAATTTGAGCTTTCCGAGCTGCAACCGTTGTGTTAGCTGAAGCTCGCTTATTCTGCAGAGCGCAAGGCGAAAGGGGTGGCCACATTTCGCGGAAGCAGCTTTCACAAGCTTGCAACATCAATGTTAGCTGGCTGTGTAAACAATTCCGTGGCATCTAACGATCCGTCCTCACTCAAGAGGAAGTTCGTTCGACTGGGTAACATAGAGTCTCGCTTGCTACGCGGCGCGTTACGTCTGACCTGGTTTCGTCTAGTTCTAACTTAACAGCATTACCGTGTAAACTAAGGCGCTTCACTCGAGGACCGGGCACGCCGACCTTTTTAGATCTCGACGAATCCGACTGAATGCCCAGCAAAATCAGATTGGCATTTTGTTTCAGGACGAAGCTACGTTCCGCTCCAACGAATAGGTTCGTTCGTCGCGTCGCGTCGGCCGGACGGAAATGCCTGAGTCAAATACGGCACGCGCGCCACTAATGGTCAGCATGATAAATTCGACAAATTCCTGAAAAATATCGCCCATGACGTCACGCTTGGAAGTTTGGATATCTGATTACGAATGCTATTAACAATTAATTAGATCATGTGCTCCTTCTTCTACTTTTCTGATCACAAGGTATTTCCGTAAATGCGAAACTTTAAATAGTAGATGTCAATACTTAAAATACTATCAGACACTGAAGGTGTCAAATTTCTTGTTTACGAGAAAGTTTACAAGTTCCGAACGAAGGTTACAGAATATAAATAGAATTATTGATTTACGATAATCGTTATTCCCGACTTTCAATATTTGTATTTCGTTTTACAACAATAATATTTTTTGTATTATATCGATCTCTGTTTTTTCTGCCTTCACAGTAAAGGAACTTAAGACGAACTCGCTGAGCTGTTGCACGAACTCATAAAGTTACAAATATTTTGTTTCTGTTTGCGAATGTACACGCTTGCGTACCTCATACGTCCAATCATCAGCAACTGCTGACACGAGGGAGAAAGTCAATCGTAAATCTGTTATTTTCACTGTAAGAAAACAGATCTGATGATCAGAATGTAATACCAAGTAAATTACAAAGCAGACACCATTGTTCCAACGTTGTTCCAGAGCAATAACTAAGCCTACAATCGCAGAGAAGGACATTCCGAAAACTGATGTACCCTACTGAAAAGCTATACCTACCACACAGTGTCAAGGACCCATCGACATTGGGTTAAATGTTCTCGAGCAGGCTGGCTCACGAACCTATCGGAACAATTAAACTACGAACGGACCAGGTAGTTGTGACGTCATGGTATTAGGGCACCCATTAAGATAACGTGGCTAGGGTGATTAGCCTGCCTAATTACTGGGAGACGTCGTGGCTTTCCCATACTCGTATCCCCTATCGAACGTCGCGTATCGTCCTGTTGCCTCTCTATTTCGTGGACAACGGTTTCTCCTTTCCTGCTGCCGCTCACACACCTGCCGGTCTGATTTCCTTGTTCATTCTGCTACCTCGAAGATTGATCGTACTCTTGAGTGACGGGTACAATGCTACTGTACGATACAAATCTTAGCCAGAGCGTAGAAGTCCGTGGATTTCACTGACAAGATTGTGAGATGCATAGAATTCTGGGATAAGCACGACTTATTCAGAGTTACGCCCAGTTATCCAACGTATCTTTTGGTGTGACACCACATTAAATAAAATGATAATGAAGGTGACTTTGTTGGAAATAATTTCTATAATCGGCATTCGAGCCGAACGAACTAACTATCATTCAATCGCACGTAAGAGTTCATCATTCGGATCTCCCGAGAGTTGATATCATTCATGAAATCGTTCGTCTTGAAACAGTTATCCATGATTAATTTGGCGGGTAATAGTTGCCGTCGTGACGCAACACTTACATATGCGTCTCTATATTCTCAGATGGCATGTGGCACATAGAAAGATTCAAATATGTGCATTGAGTGGCAGAATACCCCTTCTCCAAAGATGGAATTGTGTAGATGCTGATTTAAGCACGACTATACTAAATTCAAGTTCAGTTTGTCCAACAATAAGTGAACACCATTTTGAAGTATGTTGATGAATCAATTTAGTAAACACGCAAGTTCAACTACGGGTAGATTCTATTTTACATGGAATGTCGGGGAAAAAACGTATCGCAATTTCCCACTTTTCAGAGTTGAGTTTAGTTCTAGTAGAAATAATTAACATGTTGTTTTTATGGAATACTAGAAACAAGGACATGAAATCGAAATTTAAATTTCATTGTGCTACAAAATGTGCGTGGTCGTTATGAATACTTGAACCTGCTGTTGCCGCTTGGAAATAATTGAGAACGATTAAATATAATTGGTGCGGAAATGACAGACAATTTTTTAGTTATTCACTACGAAATTACGTTCGAGTTCTGTAAATTTTGTCAGTTTGTTTAATTCAATACGCAAATAACAACAACTTCCCTCCATCTCACCCTCCTTTCTGAATAAGTACTCCATACTCAACTGGTTCTTTCGTTTACGTCAAATGCTTTCCTCCTGGTTTTTTAAAATCAATAAAAGTGTTTACAAACCATATCGTTAAAATAGTAGAACTTGCGTCATGCAGTTGTCATGACTGACGCATATGTAAATCAGACAAAAGACAATTGAAAAATGATTATATTTCACAACTATTTATTTACGTTGTACCGGCACGAAGTATTTTTTTTTATTAAAATCTGAACATTTCCGCGTAAAACGCCGAGTCGCACATCCTGTTATCTTTAGTAGTTTTCGAGTTATGAATTTTTGAAAAAAAATTGATCCCAAACTTTGCAGTTAAATAACTTAAAAACTAATAACGATATCGAGGAACGGAAAAAAGCATTTTACAGGATTCGACAAGGGCTACAAATCTGTGAAGCTTAAAAAAAATCGGGGACCAAGTGTGAATCGACTGTGATCATTTGGCGTGGAATCGCTCATATACGAAGCAGGTAACGTATCAACAATAGTCAAACTAACAACGGGAGAAAATGGGAAGCGTGACAGGAAACTGGGTCGTTCAGTGGACAAATTACACCATCCAATCGGTGACAGTTATTCGTCAATGGATAGTCAGTTAATTAATCGGAGTGGACAAACAATTAGTATCTCGAGAGCAGTCTCTATGCCTACGCTGACACAGGCCATCACTCACGTTACGACGTACCGTCGACCTGGTACAGTATGTAAATTAATTAGCTGACAAAGTAGAGCCTGGCTGTCTGCACATACTTATGCAGATAGTAACTACAGCCGTGTCAGGCTATACCGACGATAAACCTCCGCACGTGTTTGGTTGTCGTTTATCTCGGTCGTCAATAGTTTGATAGCAAAAATTCTATGTAGTCGTTCTAACACATTCTGTCATTTATTCTGACTAGTTGAATGAATCTTTCAAGTACTTTAAACTCAATTAAACTTTCGCCAAGATAAATTGCCCCTATTGGTAAAGCGAATCGCAAAAGAAAGCTTAATTCGCTGGCATAAACGGTTGGGCTACTAACGCGGTACCTGTAGTGACTCTACTTCCAGTGACTCTCATCCAGCGGCAGAGCGAGATTCGCTGCTAAATGTCGTCTATCTAGAAACTTTAGAACGAGTTCCAACGAGTCCGTTAGGCTTGTTGGTGCGGAACTATTGTAAGTGGGGTAACACTTCATTCGATTCCGTTAAGTTGTTTATTATCAATCGCTATAAGGATGCAAAGCTTGGTTTCTAACTATCGAGAGAGTATAGAATCTGGGATCTTCGTCGAGTTGATCCAAATACGGCTTTCAACGCATCGAACGGATAGTAATTTAGTAGTGTGGGTAAGGATTGACCTGAAATGAGTAGGCATAAGGACCAGGTTCGTTGGTGGGTCAGAAAATCCCGAGCTAACTGCTAAAGAAGTATTGAGTTTAGTCTCCGACCTCTTACATCAGGAGCGAGTATGGTTGCCCTGTTATCCACGTATCGACATGGCCGAATGATTCAATGTGTGTTTGAGCGGTTATAGCGGTGGGACCTTCTGGAAAGTTAGCGCGAGGGAGGAACAGGTGTTTGGACTGGGTTTATGTTTGAAGTGGTGAAAATCCGTGGTGGGGATTTGCCAAAGGAAACCTGTTCGGTGCATGGCCCCTTAATTGTGAGGGAAGTACACGGATCGAATTGAAGATGCGGTCGTCGGTTGAACAGAAGTTATATAGTGGCACGTTGACAAGTGCGCACAGTGATGTGTTTGATCCTTGATCGTTGGTCTGGTTATCGTGCTCGTAGTAGAACGTGCGATTACCAAGCTTAAGATGGGCGCGTATTTCGTTAAACTTACAAGCTGAGAGTAAATGAAAATCCGTGTTTTGGATGCTGGCAATTATTCGAGACTTTCTGCTGGAGGGGCGTGTTGTGCTTCGGGTTTGGCACGTAATGCAGAGCTTGGGGCTCGGAGCTCAGAGCGGGTAGGACACGGTTAAATTGTTTTTGGTTACTGCGCGTGTGGATTTTGGGCAAGGATCGACTTTGTGCGATCGAGAATTTCTTGCTACCCAAATAAATTCCCCTGCCATGTTTCATTCTGGGATTCGATGATTTATGGTTAAGCGCTAGCTTTAGAATCATCACTCAATGCATTCTTGTAATCGGTGGTAGTTGTTGTGATTGGGCGTGGTGTCCAATAGGGACGTTACAAGAGACGTTGTATAAAGGGCGCGCCAAAGGCTGGATAGACATATTCTATTTGAATTTTCTTAAACGGATGCAGCTACTGTTTTCGATACTGTAAAAGCTGAACTGAATATGAACTCAACATGAACAGTTGAGCTATGGCAGAAGGTGATCAACGGTTTACCAGCAGTGGGTTGGGAATTTCTCCCTTTAAATATTGACAAAACAGGGTGGATTACAGGAAACGACCTTTAACCAAAATTTAACTATTTTAACGCAGGTATCGCGTGTCGGTAACAAATATTTAGCAGATGAAATATTTTTATATTTTTAACTACTTGTTTTTTGTATAATGATTAGCTTTTTACTGATTGTATCATGGCGGAGTATCAGAAGATAAATTCAACGGGGTGTACCGTACAGTAATATAATATCCGCCAGTTAAAACTCTACAAAACTACTTTCATGTGTACGGAAAAAATCTGAAATCGGTATTTATTTTTCTATATTGGCTTTTGAGAGAAACGAGAGCTAATCGAGAAAATCAAGTTTTAGGCTCATAATTGGTAAAACGAGATCTATCAAAATGGACTTGTCGATAACAGAAAAACGAGAAAAAAAGGTTAAAGTCCATTGGACAGTGCAATCCCTCTTACTTATGATCAAAAAAATAACAATTATTGAAAATACGATTGTCAGATACAATTCGACACACACTCGCGCGAATTACCAAAACTGATCGGCAACTTTCCCGTGGTTCATACGGGATTCGTTATACTGTCAAAAATAGATGGATTGCTTTAAAGTATGTATACAGTAACTTTTGAAATAAATCGATTTTATTTCCATTCGAGAGGTACGTTTGGGCTTCATTTCGCAGAAAATACCATTTCCTGCGAGAATGTTAGTTCGTCAAACTTCGCAATTTTTGAAACGAGAAAAATGCTCTGTTTTATAGGATTGTAAAGGTGTATACTATTTAATTCAAAATTTAAGGCCAACACATTACAGCGCAAATTCCTGGCTTTCCTGTTAAAAGCTTGAAAATCCAAAACGAATTTTCGAAAACTCGATGAATTTGTTACGGGCTAACCGTGCGCGCCCGATTTTATCTGTTGGATTACGGAAAACGTGCTCACTCCTAAACCTTTAAGGGTATGCGAGTCCAACCAATCGTCGCTGAGTTCGAATCTGCCTGAGATGAATTAGGACTCCAGATACTTCTCACTGTGCGAATGTCAGTGATCTCTTGGAGGCGATAATATGCTTCAAACAGTTTCTTCCTCGGCGGTCCAAATTGTTTGGTTTAGGATTTGGACTCGGATAGGAAAAGACACGGCTTGAGATACGCCCGGCTACGCGTAAGCCCCAGCCTCTTACTGTGTCTTTAGACAGGTAATCCTATCAGTATTCTTCTAAATGACCCTACGCGGATTGTCCTCTCTATTTTCTTGACTCGCGGAAGGTATTAATTCGGGGACTAGTCCTACCTGATGTACAGGTTTGACCTTGAATTGGAGTCCAGATACTTCCCAAAGTGTGTATTGTCATTGGGATCTCTTGGCGCAACAATTCCTATCGAACTATACCCAGGTCGGTTCGAAAGTGTTCGGAAAGGGAAAAGGTGTAGGATAGGCTACTGCAAACGCTTGGGATACACCCGGCTACGCATAGGCGCCGAGCTTCTCCAAGACCTCTCCAATATTACCCCGGATAGGAATATTCGAGCGGCTAAATATTCCTATACTAATGTGGGTTCTATGCACGATGCCGATTTCAGTGTTGATCGCTAATTATAGGTGATAATTGAATTTAGAAAGGAGTAATTGACATGAAAATTAAAATAACTATATTGAAATACTCAAAAAGAGTGAGAAATACAATCGTACTAAGTGTGTGTTCGCTTGTTACAAATACCTTTCTGTAGTCCTCGTTTGTTCGTACTGATTTGATTCGCCGCGCACTTGAATATTTCTAAATGAAATCGCAACTAATGCAATGATTTGGTCGAAAGTAACGTGTACGACCTTCCTCGGAGTAGCCCTGTACTCTAACGTCTAAGATTTTAAAGAGATTTGAGTGATTTGGAATGCTTCGAAAGTGCTTAGCATGATCTACTACAAAAAGAGCAGAGCTTCGCCCTCCGACGGAGAATCAAAGACTGCGCTCTAAGAGTTGAATTTTGGGTGGCTTATACAGGGTGAGTCAGTGATGGGTGCAATAAATCAAATCACGTATTCTGGGGGTCAATAGAAGCCTGAAAGTCCGGGAACAATAAGTTGAAATCTCAACCCTTTCCGCGATACAGGGGGTTGAAATTTCAAGTTTTAAAAAATCATATCTTCCGACGGGATAATGCTAGCGTTACGGGTCTTTTTCTAGAATGTGTGGGAGGGCCGAAGCTATGTGAAAAAAATAGAAACCATGTAAAAATTATTATTAAGTCGCATTATTATTGATTTTGACCCCCATAATACGTGATTTGATTTATTGCACCCATCACTGACTCACCCTGTATAATCGAGCGCGCACTAATTTCTTGAAAAAAGTGAGGCTAACCCTTACAGTTTTCCTAGACAAGCCCTAGGATGTAGCTATATGACTCAAGCGCATCCTTGCGTGGTGCTGTATATGAATCACTGCAGTAGGGGCTGCACGGGAATGTTTACAAAACTGGGGTATCTTTAGGCAACGGTGACTCGAAACTAAGATTTCTTTTCGAATATTCCGAGGTTTTAAAATGGAAAAATTGTACGTGAAACTACGGGGATGTAACAAATTTTTTCAAAATTATTCAATACCGCACAATCCCAGCTACTGTGTATGTATACGTAATTGTAAGCTAAATAATAGCAATTAATAATAGAAGTATAATTAATGTTAACACCAAAATTTCTACCTATTCCAGCTGCTCAATTCTAAAAATTTATCCAAATGTTAAATTGTTTAATTTACAGCATTACTATCATTACACAGAATATTATGCAGAAATATATTATAAGATAATATATTGGGCTTGGATTCAAGGTGATCTTACGGTAAGCTTAAAGAAGGATTAGTAATGAAACCTTAAAATGCAACAGAAACATACAAAATTGCCGGACTCGGGAAACTTGCAACCAACTCGCGAAACCGTTACGAAATGCTGTCGAATGGTGACCGCTGTATCGATTTTTGTTGCCACGGCTTAGCGTATCAACCAATGATACTCTATACGTATAAAACTCGCGACCGTGGACTTGGTCCTTTCGCTGAATTATCATACTAGAGGCCGAACTGAGACCATGGCCGTATGCAAAAATCATATAAAGGTAAATCCGGAATTTGTAGAAGTTCGTCTTAAGGCTGATCGTCCATCAAAGGTGAGAATACTGCGCGTCATTCGTACGCCCCTTCTTCGGCTGAACACAAGGTGCCGTCTGGATTACTTGAGGTTTTGGTGGGATCGGCTATCAAGCTCCGTGTCAGCGCGAAGGGTTAATTGAGTTAATTCCGGGAATGTTTTCCTCAGTCACCATCCTAGAGTGATTGAGGCTGTGAAAGCGAACATTCAATCACGGATGTTACGGAGAAAGCTGGATGCTTAAAGATTTCGCTCGTGTACGTAAAGACCTTGTTACAGTCACCAATACGATATTAGAATGAAAGCTTTATTATATTTAAACTTTACAGCCCAAATTCTCTCGGAAAAACACCCTGTCACGTGAAAATACAGCAAATTTTGTTCCAGCTTTCAGACAAAATGCTTGCCAGAATACGAGGGTAGTTGAATTAGCAGTACTTGAAAGGCAAATGGCAAAGGGCTGAATTGGTCCTGAATTGCAATGAAGGACGGTACGTACGTTGCTCGTATGGTTTGCTGCTGCACTGCCACTCGGATAGTGCACCGGATATACACGATACGCAGATATTACACGACGACTAACAGTAAGTTATGCTTCCTCCTAAGGCGGCGCAATTCATCCTACGCTATTACTGCACTAGAGATAAGTTAGCAATAGTTATTGCTGATAACGTAGCAAACTAACCCCAGTAGCATTAATTATGCTAATTATTATGCTAACGATTATACGATCAGCACTCAGCTACTTCATGCATATGCATGGTCCAGTGACAAGTAGTCGCACTAAAATGTTAATTATTTGGTAGTGCAGCTATTTTAATAACTGTAAAATAATATTGTGGACCAAGAAATGTGTTGAACTACGATAATTAAACGCAGCGCATTCCTCCCGGAGATTATATGCAATATCGACAATGCGCAGGGTACAAATTACCAGGAGAAAACATTCGGACATCAAACAAACTTGGGTGCTTCATTAAACGTAGATGGTATTTTCGTGGTGTTAATCGAACGAGCAAATATTCAAGGCACGTTCGCCATGTGCGGATAGTAGGAATTACTGTGAGGAAAAAGGAGCGTAGTCCTCGTACCATCGCGTCTCGATGTAATTGCCTAGTCGGTAGATTACTTTTATGGATATCGAGCAGTTTTCAATCGACCGTATTTACCGTCGAAACGTTATTGACCTTACATATGCGTGCCGTGCAAGTGCTTATAATCTGCCACTGGAAATTATAGCCAATTACAACGTTCAATGAACATCTAATTGCAAATTATGGATCACGTTAAAAGCGAATATTCAAGTCCGCTGGATTTAGAGCGATATTGGTACGACGAATTAATGTGCAGTATAGATTCCGACTAAGAGATATGTATATGTATAATGAATTGTCGTTTTATAATGAATAATCACACCAAATTAGTTTCTTTGTAAATAAGAGTTTTATATTATAATCGCTATTACTATAGTACGGACAAAAATTAAAGGATATTGAAATGAACACCAGATTTTTAGGTGATTTTCAAGTACGGCAAAATGAAGCTTGAAGTTTCTACTTTTTGGAACTGGGGTTGGTATTTTTTAGCGTTACCGGTTCTTGAGTAATCATCGAAAAACCGACAACAAAACAATTTTTCAAATTTTTGCTCGACTTTGAATCGGTGCACGGAATAGAAACAATTTTTTTTCGCAACTTCATTGGAATGGTATTCTAGATCATTTAATTACCTTCAATTTGACTATACATATCGCTATGTTTTAGGAATGCGTTGTTGAGTTATCGCCGATCAAAGCAAAAAACTCAATTTCGACTTTGACAATGAATTACTCGGGAACTAATGATCGTACAGAAAATTAAAGCAGGGTCTTGAAAACTGCAAAACATTCTCTATGGCATGCAATTAGTGGCTGTTAATAAAAAATTTTTTTCGAAGTGTTAATGTTGATTGAAAAAAGTTGAAAATTAGCGAATTTAAGGATATTTAGAAAATTTTGTATAACTTTGGATATAACGCATAACCGAAGGATATCGTGGGTAATCTTTCAACCTCAAAGTGTCCCCAAAAAACTCTCAAAGTTACAGAGCTCGGCGAATTTTTTTTCTTAGTGCCCCGAAGGTTTAAATTTATCGTTTTCGTCCAAAATCATCGTAACAAGCAATTTTTCGATTTTTATTCATTTCTTTCAGCTTCAAAATGTTTCTTAGCAATAAAATGATTCTTTACATACACAATATAATGCTACCATTAATTAACTAACCAAGATTTTAGAAGAAATAAGTTTTACCTACAGCATCAAGTATTTCCACTACTATGAGAAAACTGATTTTTTCCTTATCTTCATTACTTAAACATAGAAAGTAGAATCCGTAGAGAACAAGCGATGGAAGTAGATGGAAACAAAAGATTTGGCGCTTTGAGTGAGAGTTCGCGCGAGCCCTAGAGGGTTAATTTCAAGCAAACGAACCCTTCAGGCGGCAAGCATCAGGAGAGCAATGAAAACGCCGCGCCGGACAAGGAAACGAGCGGGTAGAAGAGGGTCAGCTTAAAATCGATTAAGCGCCGTATTCGATGACCTCGAGAGCGGACTTATTCGCGCGGTGAGATTAAATCTCGCTCCGGTCGCCATGGCAGATAGTCTCGATAGTGAAGATAGGTTAGATAGGGAAGAAGAACAGGAGTGCAAGAAAGAGAAAGAGGAGGGAAGAGCGCAAGAGGACGGCAGGAGGTTGGAAAAGGGCGCGTCGTACCTGGTACGTGTCAGCATTTTCCCAGAGAATATTTGGTAATTCTAACCCACTAGAACCCACTGGCTTCTGCTGTGCTCTCGCTCCCTATCGCTTCCTCTCGCTTCCTCTCGTTCCTTTGCGCACCTCCCTCGACAAGAGAGCGGGAGTTCACCCAGAAGGAAGACAAAGCTCGAGAGCAGTCCAGCGAGGAGGAATGATGTAATTACGTAGTTAGCGGGACCTCACGTAACGGCTTGACATCTGTCTTCTGCCTTGAGAGCAGTCCCTCGCCGAAAGTTACCGGTGTCGCCCACTTTATGTTCCAAAGAGCATTTTTCATCTAATCAGAGACCCAATCCCTCGTTATTTTCGAGAGAGATTATACGGTAGCGCAGCACGCCATTTGGCATATCTTATCTTCCTACCCGTGCTAATTTCCTACCGACAATCAATACAACTTATCGTTTGCCCTTTTTAATTTGCAGAAATGATTATTGCAACGCACTCTACAAAGCATTCCATTTCATTAAATGTATAGTTGTCACAATCGCAATACGATATGAACAGCAAACTGTCAAGGACAGCCAGTTTTAAAAACTAAAGAGAGCAAGAGATGATTGTACTAATGTAAGAAAATTAGAAAACAGTTGACAATTAATCAAAATAGCTGATGAAGATTTAATCGTCGATTATACCTGATGTAACGTTACAGTCTCTTAGTACATTACTTAATATTATACTAATAAACTATCTTGATTTTTAGTATTTTTTCAAAAATGAAAAATTCCATGCTACACGGTTTTGAAGAGTCATCAAAGAGGTTCAGTTAATTGATAATGATCAAGGATGAACTCTAGAACTGCTACCCATGCGTCAAATATAATTCTGCATAAATAGACCAGCAGATCGATCGATATTTTATTTATTCTGACTGCAATTTCTGTTCGGAATGTGTTACAAATCAATACTGCAGAATTTTGGCAATAAGATGAAGTTGAGAATACGATTTGTATTTGATAGCATCCACCAGGGTTGCAAAGAAGAGAAAATAGAAATTAAAAATACACTATGTAACTTTTTCATTGTTAATTCGAAAAAGATTCAATTCTGCAGGGTTTCTACAGACTCGAATAAAAGAGAAAAAGCATTACTATGGTACTGTTTCACCGGCGAGTCATGCGGTAAGCGATGTGGCGACGCTCAAGCGGTAAGCTGCAAGCGACATTCAGGAGAAAAGTTGTCCGCGTGACACTATTTCAAAGTATAAAAGTCAAGTTTGTGTTATGTGTTTATCCGATAAAGATAAGAAGGATGGCGGTGCCGGTATCCTTAAGCGGCACGTCTTGCGTAAGACACAGCCGTAAATTTGTCTGAGAAAATAGAAAACAGAGTTACGCGATAATTTATCATCTTTCTTTTCTCGAGATGCGGTTAACTGTGGTAGAATACTATACCGAAGCTTTTACTGTCTCCCTTTTTCTTGGGTCACTACGACCAATAGCAGTCGAAGAAATAGAATTCCTGTTCGTACGCACGAAAATTCACTAGTAATATAAAACTGTAATCTCAGAACCTGCTGTTCAGCGGTGCAAAAAACAAACCTTGCATAAAGTTTGATACGTTAACAAACTAATAAATCTGCGTTCACCCGAAAGCATCACAAGATATAATTGTACAGTAGTAATATTGTCCATAGACTCTACCTTACAATCTTTCTTTGTTTTAAAGAAAAGAAAGATACACCACCTCCTACGAGACTCTAACTCAATGAATATATAAGTTCTTCAACGGTAATAAAACTTTTAGCAGTAATACATTTTGCAATGATTTATAAATATATGAGTTTTATAAAAACTCTCAGCAAATAGAAATAGGGAAAATGTTTTTTTTTCAATATCCAAACTGTTCATTGAATCTGACTGGGGACTAGCTACATTAGTGTTCCAATGGTGCTGAATGACAAATACCACGTCGAAAGTTTAGTCTCAAAACAGGACATCCGCTATGGGTATCCGCTGTCGATGTTATTATTCACAATCTTCTATTTACAAGAAACACAGAGCTAAACCCGAAGGGACTAAATTACACTGTGAAATTGGAGAGCCAGAAAATCGAAATCTATATGCTGTGTTTATATTCATGTGCCGCCCACGATTACTAGGTGGGGAGCATATAATATACGGAAATCAAAGAACGAATGGTTTTCCTGCAGTGATGTGAAACACTTGAAGTTCGTATGACTGGCAGAAAGGGATTGAAATCCGCGGTAAAAATTACTTTTAACTATGATTTGTCATCGAAAGATGATTTATTTCTGTTAAATACACAGGAGTACTTGTACAACCAGGTATACAGACGTCAAGATTTGCTCCCACCATTTACCGACAAAAATAAGTCAAATTCTGCTGAACAGTTGACACATATAGGCGTGAAGCGCCTCGCGCGCTGCTGCGAGTGTGGCCAGGTGCGCACTTCTTAAGGAATTTCAAGGTCTTCTGGGCCCCTTCGGAAAAACAATGTACGACCGACTCGCAACTACGGGCACGAAGACCACAAGTTCATCAGTAGTTCGGCTACGCCATTTGCATGTACACGCAATTCGATTTTAAAGTACACTATTGATCAGCGAACTGGCTCACGTCTGTGTTTTTTTCGTATGAGAATTGACTCCCGTAACCCGTTCCGTCTGCACACAAAACTATAAGTCGCAAAGAAAAACTGAGCAGTGATACCATATAGAGAGAAAAGTTGGTTAGAATGATTACCTTGACAATGTATTGCTAGATCAGGCCTGTCCAAGCCGTGCCCCGGAGCAAAATCGCGTCCCCCATCCGAGTCCGAGCGTTCTGACGTCATCACAGCGACAGCTGCGACGCGCCACGACGCTCAGCGCGGCATTGTGCCGTACTACAACCCGCGTGACCATTGGTGGTCCATTCATTTTCTAATAGGTCATTAGTACAACTAATTTCTTATATCAAATACTGTTCGTAAGTCGGAATTGTGTACAAAGATATGGAGAAAACCACTTATGCAGTGTAAATTTTATGTAATCGTGTACAAAGCTCTTAATTTATGATTCTGAATTCAAATCACACGCGGCGAGTTACCGCCAGCTACACTCACATACAGTGATGTAAAGTAGTGGGGTGAGAGCTGCGTCGCGTGTGGAAGGGGAACGAGGCGCGTGAGGGGCTCCACCGCTGGCTAGGCCTGTGCAAGATCATCCAAATCGGTGGGATGGATTATAATCTAAATAATTACCACCTTTTCTTCATATGAGTAAAATGCCCCTACAAATGATCTTGACTGCAAAGATTAAATTGATTATGCACACGTTGCTTACGCAAGTTACTCTAGAGCTTACACAAGGCTAGTTCCTTCCTCCTGGGTACCTAGCCACTACCGCCTAGATCCGACTTCAGTTCGATGGATTAGGAACTGGACTCCCGATCCGGAGTTCGCAAGTTCAAATCCCCCCTGATCATGGGAATGATTTTCCTAGTTCTGCGCGCATGGGTATAATTCAATCCACTCGGAATAGTCTGCCCTGGGTCCTATACCGCACGATCTTGATAGTTTCTTCCGAAATAAAAATAAATAGAAAAGACCCGGTTACGGAAGTAGCCTACTCATCCCGCTAACAGAGTACAGAATTTATTTTATGCGGCTTGGCATTTGCTATGGTGCATTTTTTCGGAAAATATAAATAAACGCCGTGGCCTTTTTGGGGGGTCGATATCATATTGGTGGGGTTACTACTTTTGAATTTTCGATACTCTGAGCTAAAATCTGTTAGAAATAAAGCCAAGTTTATTAAAATCTATTTTTTACGCTACGTTAAGCTTGAAATCCATCTAAACGACTGATCCGAGGTCAAGTACTATTCGTTAACGTTTATCTTCTGCTAGATGTAAGGTAATTACCATAAAAATTAGGTTCTTGCTGAAAACTTGAAAGAAATTGGCGACACGGATGTTGCTTCTGCATAACCTCATAGTCGTTGGAAGGAATGGCGAGTCTTTGCAACTACATTAGCCAAGGATGGAAAATCGTATCCTGCAGGAGATAAAGGTGAGATAAGGGATCAGGAAATCGAAAGAAGATGGCGAAGAAATGGTAAAAGGAAGAAAACACTAAAAGAGAAGAAGAAAGAGGAGATCTGGAAGATGGGACGTAAGAGAAAAATGAGGACACTGAAACAAAACAGATAGCACGAAGGGTGGAAGAGAGCGGACAAATCTAATCCACATTCATCGGGGTTATAAAACACCGAAAACCTTGGCGAAGCTTCCACCAGCTTTGTAAGAGTAAACTCCGTTGCTGAACTAGGATAACATCATTACTTTGGCGAACAAGTTACAGCGAATGGTAGAAGAGAGAAAGAGAGACGAAGAAGAAAAACAAAGGGATCGAGAAGCTCCTCTTTAGATTTTTATTGGAATTCCCATTGAAGAACGCCGCTGATAATGGGCTTGATTTAGGAGGCTGCCACGCCTGAAGGCGCGATCAAAATTTATTACAATGACCGCGGATTGTCGGAAAAGGCTCGCCATACCGGAAATTACGTTTCTCGTCCTGCTGATTCTCGCGAAATCGATGCACGAAACACGCCCGCTGGGTTAGTCGGCACTTTTGCGTTCCGGTTTCGGAAACAAAATAAATGGTAAAAAACGCAGAAAATGTAGTAAAGCTGATGCATTCTGGAAAAAGATATTATCCAAATGCTTTGCATTTCTCGCTGTTGACATCCCGAGGAAAAATAAACAATGAACGCAAACGCGCTCGGTACAGTAATGTATCGTTTTTATTGCATTTCCAATTATAATTTAATTCCACCAATGCACCACTTCTTGACCTAGATTTACAAAACGAAACGTACTTTTACAGTGTCGCGAATGACGTGCGCGAATTCGCACACGAATCACCGATCATGAGACCGTTCATGAGAAAACCACAGCTTTAGTTGGTAGTCCGAACTCGTACGGAAGAAACTGGTGAACGAGCAATTACCATCAAAGCGAGCTTGATTCGCAGAAAAATCGTCGACACAACAAAGTCTCCTCGGAATGTCTCGAATCATCGGAAAGGTTTCGGGCTCGTCTTCGGATTCTACTTTCGGTTCGTCGGTGCAATACACCCTGTGAGGTGATTACTTCGAAAGAGCTGAAACGTGGCACGCGGCTTTAAACGACTGGCCGTAGTTTCGGCGTCGCATCGCAGCACAAAGAAGGAATTGGTTACGAAGGAACGAAGACCCACATGCCAAAGCACTCTTCCGTCTGTCTCGAAAGTAACACGTGCCCTTTCTACCCGTTTCGAAGCCCTCGTTACGCTTTGGGCCGCGTCCAACCAGCCAACTTCTTCGTTCTTCCCTGCGCTCTTCTTTCCTCTTCTCGTCTCATCTTCATCTTTCTCTCTACCATTCTTCCTAGATACGATGCGGCGGGTCGCGGTGCGGGACGATGCGACGAGACGCGACGTGAGCGCGTCGATGTCAGCTCCTTCGAAGATTCCGCCCTACAGATCTTCTCAGTGGTCTCAAACCGTTTTGCGGATATAGGGTGCGGGTAGTACATAGGTGTGAGTAGTGGGTGCGGGCAGAAGGTGCGGATGGATACGAGTAAGTGGAGGGACAGGGTGTGGGAAGAGGGTGTGGACCTTGGCGTTAGGGATAGTAAGACACTTTGCAGAGGAACGACGTGATGGAGGATTGGCCAAGAGGTAGCGGCACCGCAGTAGAATTAGCCACCTAGCGTCACTGCTTCTGTCCTGATCTCGATCGAGTGGAAACGACTTCTGGAGGAGGGAAAACGATAGCGCATTGGATACGTCCTGTTAGTAGTTAGCTGTCGCGTACGTGACATAGCTTTTTTTACAGTTCCAGCCACACGACACTCACTCATCCAAGTCACCCCGGGCAAAGTTTTCGTTTCTCTTCCTGTAATTCCTAGTGCTCTATACTATCAAAACTCTTCTTCTGCTTGTATTGGTCAAACCGACATCCCGATTGCTAGTGCGAATCCTGGCCCTTGGTGATTTTCGAGCAATATTTTCCGATCTGTTTTAGAATAAAATATTGAATCGACATAAAAGAGAATGTTATTCACGATTTCGCATTGCGATTCATTAAACAATCTAATTAATTATACCACGGGTAGGAGAATGTTGCAGAAAGAGGCCAGAGACTAGAAAACATACCGAAAAGAATACGTAGTTCCCAAGAAAATGTTGGCTCATTCATTCTACCTTGTCTGCTATACAACACTGAGACATTCTTAATTCGATTTCTCCTCCTTTAACTGTGAGGCATACCATTGTTATCGAACTATTGAATAGCGTTATGGAAATTTTTTATAAATAATAAGCACATGTAAAATAACCCAAAAATGCATAATTCTAGTTCAAAGAATCTTTTATAACAAGATTACGAACCCGTGAGCGGATTACATATCATTATTAGCTGAGAAAAGTTCCAATTTAGTAAGATAAACTTGACTGTATACCGTGTACTAATCTGTCCCTTTTCTGCGAGAATACGAATTGGGACTGGTGATAAAAACTAAAAAGGAAGAAAGAGGTCGAGCAATTGTTCCATTGTAGGATGGGTGCGGTGGATCACAAAAGATACATTGGGCTACGGTATACCAAGCAGAACAGAGAAGGTCTCACGATTTTTAATTCATAATTGTTTGTGCAACGGATTTCTAGGGATATGTGTATGAACGTTTGCATTTGTGTGCATCTGTCTGCATCTGACTGCATGCGTGTTCATGTGTGTCCATGTATGCGAAGCAGAACCGAAAACGGAACAATTGACGAGACCCGTTGACCCAGTTACACTCGAGCGAATTCTGATCGATAGGATTGTCGTCTGTTTTCCGAAAATGCCGGGATTACTGGGGCCAGCAGACAGGATGCATTAGGAAAAACAATTCTACTGCCATTTCAATCCATTTATCTCATAGCTGGGTCAGAAATAGTTTCAGCTTAATACATCTACCGAATCGTATCATGCTGCCCCGCGCCACCGCATGCCGAACTTATTTGTTTTCCTCAAACATACGGTAAATAGGGAAAAAGAAAGTGATTGTAAGGGAGTGACGAAAGCTACCTTTTAGTTTAAATTTTCGATGATTTACATGCGGTAATTTTTAATGACATTCTTTCAATTCTGAACGTATTCATATACGTGTCTAGTACTGGCTAAACAGTATAATTCATGTTACGCAGAGTAGAAACTTGAGAAAAAAAAGACTTTGTGAAGTGAACCACGAGTGGAGGGCAGAAAGGTCTCGAAGAGCACGTAGCCTGCAGCTTGCAGCCCGCAGCCCGCAGTAGATTACAAAAAAAAAGAAGCTGAAAAAGGTAAGAGTCGCGAAGAGCGATCGCGCCTTTATCGTCGTTATTTCTCCCAAGTCACTCCTTAGTCCAGGGGTCTCCTGCACGTGGCAGAAGAAGTGTCCGCAAACTGCGGACGATAATAATTTCCGCAGAAAGCCGCCCGAACTTGGACAATTCCGCTTTCCATTAAGCGGCTACAGTCCAAAAGTTTGTCCGCGTTTTTTGCAAAGCACAAGGGAAGGGGTAGTGAAGGAGAACAGAGCGACGGGACGCAATGCGAAGCCACGTTTCGAAATTCTCGCATGTTAAAAATGTCTGCTCGGTTGGCAAGGGTGACAGGACACCATCATTATTAGCAGCATTGCCAGGGTCGGGACTGAGTTACGGGGTAATTATCCTGCGAGGTAATACCCGTATGTCAGTCGAGAATGGTCCAGTATCCCAGCTGGTTCGCGAGCAGGTATGCCAGTATCCTCACCATGCTTGCCTTCCGGTTCATATGGCCTGGCATATCTCGCCCCTGAGAAACGAGAGGTTTCAATAGGTTTCACTGACCCTAAATCCTGCGGCAAACGGTCATCTTATTTCTTCTTACCTCTGACCACTTTATGTACCACATTCACATCCTTAAGGTCTAATTGCTCCTATCATCGCTTTACCCCTTTCCCCATTCAGGTTCTTATTTTCTTCAGTAATCAGCTCGCTGCTGATGGTTTGTTTAAAGTCCAGCAAAGATACGGCAAGTGCTTTACATTGCTGTGTACACGTTTCATTTTTAAGGCTGTATTTTGCACTTTAATGTTCTTTTTCTTCGGAACTATAACTCCTACAATAAAAATGCATAGCACATAAAATGTGTATTTTTATAGGATCTACAACTTTTGATTGAAACTTTTTTCGAAATTTGCAATATTTACAGAGATAAATCGAAAAACGAAATTTTTTGCCATTTTCAATTTCAATATTTCACGAGGTCAGTCATTGGAATTCATCGAGGAACTGTACTGATGTGAGGTCGGAAGATTGTGATAGGAAAGTAATAAAAGTATTTTCCGAGTGTTCTACTTTCCAAACACATGAATTCATTACATTTCTCGGTACTTGACGGAACATTGCAAGCCGATACAGGAAAAAGTAATTGGAACCAATGAACGAGATCACTAGTTTCATATGACTTCTCATTACTGTTCATATACGTATATGATGAAATACGCAGGCAAAAAGTCCGATAGTACACTTTAATCATATTATCTTTGACATAGAGAATGAGAAAAGCTTCTCCCTTGTTGTTATCTTATGTTTAAATCGTGCGGAAATCTCATCGCGTAACGGTAAAGTTGTCCTTCTGCTCCTAATTAAACTTCTTTCTCTCATTTTTCTCTAGTTAATCCTGTGTATACCTTCTCCGCTTTGTGTACTTACCCAGCCATGAAAAGAGATACCGACCCTGCAGAGTAAAGCTCAATGAATAAATCATTGAATCTTTCAATTTCAATTTTCAATTTCAACATCAAAGACTCCTTCACCCTCGAATTTGCTCGCCCTGATCAAGCTAACCCATTACGATTTATGTACAACGGTGGCTATTGCGCCTATTTCATTAATTAATTGAAAGTGAGGTCAAGCATATCGTTCTCATCTGAATAGAATCATTCGATCAGAGAATTGACGTCCCAATAAACGTAATTAGGATGATTCTCAATGATATACTGTAATTCGATTTTTACAGAGTGACGTATATCCGTGGACGTGGAAATGTACTTGAAAATGCTCTGTGAAATACTTTGATTAAAAATTAGTCGCAACTTCATTATAACGTATCAAGGTCCTATTTATTTCATATATTCCGTTGGGGTTTGATTTTGTACTTCCGTCTAATTAGGCAAATAATAATTATCGTACTTTGCTGTTCTCGAATAAAAGTTCTGAAATTTATTGGCTCTGTCACACAGCAGGTCAATCCAATACACTGAAGCGAAATTTTTACCAGATTGCCAATTAGAAAATAAATAAGGCAATCAAAAGTTGGCATTGATTCCCAAGCCAACTTAAGTCCAAGTTATTAATTAATCTCGTAGCGTTTCTTTTATAGACAAGATAAAAGACGCAAGTGTGTCCGACACTCGAAGCGGTAATTCTCACTTTTACTCGAAATTTTGCTCAACACCTGTAGTAAACAAGCAGCGAGGAAGAAAAGTGGAAGTTAACTGAAAGGATAAAACTTAGGCGAGATCGAGAGAATGCATTTTGAGGAAGTTCTATTGAGATGAAACGCGATTCAAGGCAGTGCAAATAGTCGTTAAAGTTGCTTTCCACGGGGAATCTTGCGATCCATTGTTTTTCGCCCGATTAAACTTTTCTCTCGTCGGTCTCATTTGCGCGCGCTTATTGCAACGGTCCGCTGCCTTATCTTCTTTGCACGTTCATTAGAGTCTATCAGCGTGCCACGTGATAATGTGATCTTTTTAGTTAAAACTCCAACCAATTTAAACTTGAAGAATTCTTACTGTATTTACTGCCAATAATGATACAACAGAGTTTTTCAATCGCAACTGAAATTTCAATTTCAACATTTCCACCATTCAATTGAAACGCAAATATCAATTAATCGTCCTCAATGTGCGATTCGAAAGTGTGGTTAGTGACCGTTAGTCATAGAACTAGTGACTCTAATATTGACAGGGTTGAACATCGTGGTAACGTCGTAGAATTCAGAATTGAGAATCCTTCTTTCAAATGTGTTGCCATTATTACTCCTGGACGTGGTCGTAGACAGATATAGAGGCTTCTGTGTCACTGAGGACAGACTGACGCGCATGCGTACGAGATACTTATGCAAATCCTGTATGTACAGACAAGTGTCGCAGTGATACAGGAAAGGTCCAAACCCTGAATTCGAAGTTCCAACACCAATGTGTATCTTCATCAATATCAGCACAGTTGGTCTTGTTGTTAGGTCGCTTGACTTTACGACGCGACGCCAGCGTATGAAGACGGTCAGCACGTATTGACCGCCGATCTTTATGAATTATAATAACGAGTCAGTACGCGCTCAGATGTTAGCGCTTGTAAGTCTCAAAAATATAATAGTTTTTATCAATAGCTGACATCAACTCGATCACATTCAAGGTTGACTCTATATTCTAAACATAAGCATAGTTAAAGTTGAGAGCTGAGTCTTTAGTTTAAGATTTTCAAGATGAAACTCGATTCAACTTCATTCATGGAATTATGAATGACATGGAATTATAAGTCGGTAAATCTATAGAATTCCTGCCTCCTCACCGATTTGGCTGAGCTTTTCATATATACTCGAGTTTGATGTATAGATTGAAGATATGCAAGTAAAAATTGTCGCTCTCTTTTCGTTTTCGAGTTATTAACAATTATATGCAAAACATTAATTATTACTGTAAAATGGTGTTCTCTTGACCGATTTCGCTGAAATTTAAATATGCTTTACATTTCGATGGATTAATTACAGGTGTGCAAGTAAAATTCTCACTCTCTTCCTCTTTTTAAAATATTAAGGGGCGCACCCTTCACGTTTTACAGTTGCGCCCCCTTCACCTCATCTGGCACTGACCTGACCTGCGACTGTAAAGCATGATGAGACTTATTACATTTTACAGTCACAGGTCAGGTCCGTGCCAGAGGGGGGGGGGGGGGGCGCCCCTTAATATCTTAAAAAGGCGAAGAGAATGACAATTTTACTTGAAGACTTGTCATTTATCCATCGAAATGTACAACATATTCAAATTTCAGCGAAATCGGCCAAGAGAACACCATTTTACAGTAATAATTAATGTTTTGCATATAATTGTTAATAACTCGAAAACGAACAGAGAGCGATAATTGTTAGTTGCATATCTTTAATCTACGCATCGAAGAGTGCAACATATTAAAAACTCAGCCAAATCGGTGAGGAGTCAGTAATTCTATAGATTTACCAAGAAATTTTCTATGGTCAGACCACATGGTTCGATTACGATTCAGAATAAATCCGAACGCACCAAATTATAAATTTATAATTAATTCAACTCCTTAGCCGTCCAAATTGACTTACAACGACTTACTAATTGAATAAATATGAATATCTTCCATTCTAGCAGCCATTGATTCCATGATAGAAGTACGATGATATTTTTGATACTGATACATCTTTAAGAAAATTATCATCCCACATTGTACTCAGAATTGCTCTGGATTCGGAATGAAAAAAAAAAATTACCCTTATCCAACAAGGCTTATTCTCCGGTTTTCCTGGATCAATATTCTTACGGTGACTACGTTGTTTAATCCACGTGAATTACAATTTACCATCGAAAGAAAGAATAAAACCATTTTATACTTGTATACTAGAAAAATGTGAATGGTATTCAACGAGAGATCTGGCACTATAGAAAGCAATATCCGCATTCTATTTTGGCAATTTCGATTGTCTATGCTTGGCTTGTTAGGAATACTTTAATAAAAGGGCTATTCAAGCAGGAGCACAGTTGTGCCTGTAACCAATGGAGCGCATATGTTGCTCAAAACAGTACAATTGCCATGTTCCACGCTACACGCACCACGCACCATTCTCTTGTCGACATTTTTGAATGAATATTTCGATATTCACCCGTTTCAATTTATATTGACAGTCATTGAAACGTTTGATGGATCATCTATCAATTTAATTGATTAGAACTTTCCAAAGTCTAAGCCATCTTGACGTCTAATTGTAATCACTCCAAACCACTGTAAAACATCTTGTATTTTCAGTCAAATAATATCAGTGTTGCCTTAACGAAAAAGTGAAACCTCATTCCGTAAAGTGTTCTCAACTCATCCTGGACCCAAAGTCGCTAATAAGAGAAAAATTTAGCGACTTGGATCTCGTTAATTGGGGAGCCAAGCCACCAGTAGCGTAAGAACTACAATCTGGCTACTGTGCACGTCGTATTCGACGAGCAAAATCCTACATTTACAGATGAACATATCTACTATACCCGTAACATATGAATAAATGCTGTGTCCACTGATTTAACAAAGTCCTCAACCAAAGTTAGGTAAGAAAGACATCGCTTCTTTGCTAATTCTATGGAAATTCGAGGTTTGTGTGTTACATGTAAATTATTTAACGTGACATTTGCACGAGAAGCAGAATGAGGAAAAGTGCGTGAATATGGCAGTAGAAACAGTGACGAAAGAGTGACGTATTTTTAGCATCCTCTAGCTTTATAGATATTAACCAGCACGTTCATGCACTTTACATAATATTAAATTCTGCGCGTGCCCATTACCCAGCAAGTAAACCATCTGAAGAGCAAACAACTGTGCGGATACCCATGTTATGCTATTTGACCGCGTCTCTCGCAAAAATGTCCTATTAAAATCTCGTAGTAAGTCAAAGAAGAAAGAACTTTGTCCTTTGGCTTGAAGCCACAGAGGAAAGAACGCTTTAACGTAATATTAGTAATTGGCTTTCCTCAAATCAAATGAAACGAAAATATATAAGTTTCCGCGCTCTCTTCCATAGGAAATACAAATACGTACCTAGTTACAGATAGTATCTGCATCGGAGTTTTTCCGCCCTAACGAACTATAATCGCATGACAGTGCCCCGTATTCCAATCCCTTATGATTCCGTTGATAGCTCTACGAATATTATATGAATGACGTCCGTTCTACCCAATCACTTTGCCGCCTAGCAATGTCCTACATTTGTACTGCAATCAGTTCTCGGAAAGAGTGATATGGAAATATGCGACCATAAAATCTCGCAGCAAATCTATTGCCACTTAATAATGATAGGATTTATATCGATGAATCTACTCACGTAGATTCGATGAGTCAGAGTTCCATCGCATCAAACTCAATTGCGAGGATGTAATAATTTATTCCATTTGGAATAACGTCTAGGAGTTAGAAAATCTAACAATTCTAACTAATCACTCAGGCCAACGGTCTTTGCCTCCTTGGAAATACCGGTTCCCGTTCGATCACCGAAGTCAAGCAAGGTCGGACGTGATTAGTACTCGGATGGGTGACATCCGAGAGGATGTTTCACCCATTTTTGAGAAACACCATGCACTGTTGCGCACATAGTGGTTTGGATCCCACTTAAAACAGTAGGTCTTAGGGCATATAACCTTAGCAGTGGGTCCCGAAAATCAAAAACAAACAATTAATGTCAGTTAGGTTACAGGCGGTCCTCGATTTTCGCACATAATTGGTTCCTAAAGTGTGTGCGAATGTTGAGTGTTCGAAAGTAGAGGGCCGCCTGTAGTTTCCAGCTAGTGGGCTTTTCCATCAGTATAGTCAAACCGAATAAAGTCTTTGGTAGCCACTGGATTAATCAATCCGTAGATGTGTAGGGCAAACGATAACTAACCTGAAGACGAGAAATTTATCGAGACACGTAAAAACGAAACCGCAAAGAAGGGTCCGTAGTTGGTTGGACAAATTGGACAGGTCACTACATACATGTAGGAACAAGCTGTTGCGAATACTGGTTCTTGATAAACGTCCTAGGTTCTTGCATAGTTAGCGCAGCTATGTCTTAAACGGGAATCGTAATGTTAGGCCGTAAGCACGTGCCCAACGTAAGTTACTGCAGGTAACATAAGGCTGAATGGTGGGTATGTATGTTAGAGAGCTACGCTACGTGCTTATGGCTTCCCATTATAACTACAATCGTATTCTTGGTCCCAGTGGTCTGTTTTGCCGAAATTAGAAAAGTACCGTTAACGCTACGAGTTCCAAGGCACATTCTTCGCAAGGTGTACTCTTCGTACTCGGTGGACAAAAGCTACGGTTTTATCTTACTTTTTCTTTCGTGTAGTCTGCATTCATTTCAATAGGATACTATACTTTGCCAAATGAAATCTTCACTCGCATGTACAAGTCTTTTTAACAATTCTGTACAACTAAAGGCACAATCATATTGTTAAATATTTAGTATAGCATATTATCAATACCCGAATTAATCTCCCAAGCACCCAAACATATCGAAATTGAAATATAACTTGGAAATATCGTTACTGTTCGATTAGTTATAGAATGACTTACTAGAAATTCGCTTTGCAGCCGAAATACTTTACGAAAAATGAACTATGTATTGATTGAAAAAGACTCTGTTAAAATTGCCATGCCGGATACACTTTGTAGCGTTGGAGTTATCGGCGTAAAACAGGAATTTCCCGACTGAACTTTAGTAAAAAGTCAAATCGAATTTTTGAGTAATACCGAAAGAGAAACTAATCTTTGTCGGTTGATCGGTCAGAAGAGAAATCGAGATCGGAAGGGCCTTCCACTCGATGAGAATTTTCAGACGTAGACAGCAGTGGGCGGCTGATAGAGCCAAGTTAATCCGGTGGAGCAGGGTGGTGCTAACACTGCTAACACATCGCAAAATCGTCGAACTTTCTCCCGCACAGGGAATTCAAAGGATCCTTTAGGAAAACTCGCAAGAGGGCGAAAAGCCGGATCGAAGAGCTGTCTAATCACGCGGCACACCCTCGCTCCTGGCTTCAAGGAGCTGTTACCGCCAGTATTAACTTTGATATTGGATAGCGTTAAGAAGAAACACAGCCAATAACTACCAGTAGGATTTCGGTTTCGCTTGGCCCTCTGCGATTCAGCAGTCTCGTCCCTGCGGTTCCAACCTTTTCATACCCATCGATGGAAGGAGCTTTTCAATAATCGAAGCGATACATTAGAATAAGGGCAACACTGCCAGCCATCCGCTAAAACCTGACTCTGTGCCAGGGCTGCTGCCACAGTTTTCAGACGGCGCGGCGTCTCTTTAATTTATATTCTTGTTTACCGAGATAAAGTGCTATTTTGGAATTCCTGTAATATAATTCTTCTACTAATTCTTTATAGGCCTGCTTACAATTACCTCTGTCAGCTTCGAGACCGAATATAATCTTATGAAATTACGTATGCATAGAAGATTTCGTAATCTAATAATTAAAAAGATCTGAGAATCTCAAATGTTAATAATCCTTCTCTCTACACGTCTATTCGCTTCGACCATCCGAACAAGACTCTCCGCGTTGCCGGTTCATTCCTGTCTATTTGCGCTCTTCCTTTATGTTCCGCACGCGTCTCCTTTAACTCAGATTCACAACGTCCCTAAACCGAATTCACACTCTCACTCAGTTGAACAATGAAACCAACATACATTTATACATACGCACGCGATAGACTGCTGTATTTCTATTACCATACAATTTATTCCTTATAAAAACTAAAAAAACATTATTAATGAATGCTATACTGAAGTACAGCATTTATTTTGAAATTTATTTGATAAATTTGCGAAGAAAGGACACAAATTAGCGACACGGGCGTAATAGAAAACGTTCTGTTCAACCAAATCAATTGTACGGGTTATCAAAAGCTTCTTTGTAGAATTCAACGAGGATCAACGTCAAAGCGACATTTGGAAAATACTAAAATAACGGAGCTATTCGTACGAAAGCGTCATTGTGAAAGCGATTTGCATGACCGTACGGAATGAGTATCGTAGTTTAAAATCATTGTTCGGTATTTTGAATCCTATTCCCATTGGTGATTTTGCGAGGTAAAGTGTAAAACGAATAAAAGAATATACACATAATATTGTAACGATCCACGATCTCTCACCTACGTACTACGCACTACGCACTTGCGTGCGTTTGGATCCTTGTGCTGAACGTGCTCGCAGGGATGAGGCGAAATAGAGGCCAAATAGACTGGGACGATGAGAAGATAAGTTGTGTATTCTCGATGCAGGGCATAACAATCGCACGTTTACGAACTATATTTTTGCATGATAATGCAGAATACGAAGTGCTTAAGTAGAATTTAGGTAAGCGGAACTTTCCTCTGTAAATTCATTTCCGTAAAGATACTTGAAGAAGTTAACGGCACGCGAATTTAGAATCCTTGCGCAGTCGCCTTGTCCAGGGTTTTTGATCGATATTCTCTTGAACTACGTGTAAATGCTAAGGCGGTGCCTAATTATTGAGTTGGGCCTCTATGAAGTGCGTTTACCCCTTAACAGTTTCACAACCGCATGTTTGCGCAGTGAAACGTCGCCAGTGGCCGGCAATATCGGACAATACTTTTGTTCGATAAAAATATCGAGCTCAAAATTTTACGATAATGCCCATTCCTGCGTGGGAGTCCCAGCAAATAACAACTGGCCTACTAATGACACCACATGAGTGTCACCGGCATACAACGACTGACCTGCCTATGACATCACATTGGTGTCACCGGTTGTGACAGTGTTAAGTTTCAGATATTGATGGAAAACTGTGGGAAACTGCCGTCCTTGGAGAAGGCAGTGTAGCGTCTTTGGTCGATATCAATTAACAAAAGACCTGTTTGGCGCAAGTGAAATACCGATAAGAGAAGAAAAAACGAAAATCGTCTATTCGAAGTGTCAGTGGAAGAAAGGTATGTAATCGATTAGCTGTTGCGAAACATAATGAAGGGTAAACGAACACGATCGAACGATTTCGGAAGAAAGTGTTCGCAATAAGTGGTGGGTAAAAGCAGTACAGTGCTGTTAAAGATGGCTGCTGCTGCTGCTGCTGCCCGATCGAAAACGTGGCCGACGAAAGAGGCATGTCTCTTTCGGATCGGTGTAATTATGTGACACAATAGGTGGAAGTAGCTCACAGTGTAGGTATATTGAAAAATTCCAACAGCGTCCTGATTTTGGGCCGGCACGGGCCGGGACGGAGCGTGACGGAGCGGGACAGAATGAGAAGGAATGAGACGGAATGAGACAGAACGGTCGGGGGCAAAACGGCTACGACAGAGATTGATGCGGGGAATGCAATTTCCTCAGAGTTTGGTACGAGTGGCGGCGAAAGAGGATTCTTCTTCCATAGGCCCCGAGTAGCCCCGTGTAGAAGATCTCGAGTCGCGCCAACTTGCGCATTTGTATTAATACGATCAGCTGTTGGATTCAGGAGGAAATTCTTCGGGGTCGAAGGATACTGTTACCGAACTCACGGAAATGTGCCGGCAATCCTATTATCTTCGAGCAGCAACCGGAATCGAAGCCTGAATCTTCGATATTGATTGTGCTCAGTGAAAGACTTTCGAGCGTACACTGGCTACGAATAAACAGCTGCTACCACCCCTGGAACTTACCCTCGCACCACTTGCCACCCCCTGCCATGCAACTCTCTCGCCGTGCTCTCTCATGCGCTCTCTCACGCGTTTTTCATCGTTCTCTCCCCCAGGTCTTCCCCTTCCCACTCCTGCTCGTCCTTTCGCCTTTCGGCCGTCGCTCCCCCCACCAGCCTCAACAGCCCCGGCAAACCCCACTCCAACTACTCTCCACTCCCCACCACCAACATCCCACTCCTCACTCCCACTCTTTGGCTCCCGCAACCGACTAACGCTCTATACGTCTCACTCGGTCACTCGCGCGCTCGCTCGCTCCTTCTCGCATTTCCTCACTGTTTTTGGCTCACCAATTCGATTTTCGATGCGGAATAGTCGAACGGCGCGGGGGCAATCGCGCACGTTCTGCTGGAAATAATACGGAATTTATTGCCAGTGTTATCGCTGTGTTGTGTGCTGCAGCTCGTCGCCCGCGGCCCATGACCCGCAAGCTTCGACCCTTGCCCATCTCGTCCATCCCGTTCCAAATTAGAATTGACCCTTGGGTCATTCGACGTAACGTCTTATCGGCTCGCCGCTATGCGCTGCAATCGAGGATTATCATTCCCACTCTGCCCTCGGATAAGGAATCCCATGCGATAAGAATGCACTCATGCTTTTTAAAACTAATTTTTCTTGCCATATTGTTTTAAACATCGATTAAGTATACTATAAAAGGATTAGATGCGAAATTTACTTTTATGCATCCCAATTTCTGTACACATACAAATGTCAAATTATCTATTGTTTAGGTACATACGCATATCCGCATCCGAATACTCGCACTCCGCATATTCATAATTCGCCTACCGATACATTAACCATAATAACATCAAGGGCCCTATTCTCAATCTATCAGCCACGAACTCGAAAGCCAGAGAATCATGACCAACAACGATCGAGCTATAACCATCGAAATAATACATTAACTAATTGTAAATATGATACACCATGGCATTAGAGTTTCCAGAAATAACCAATCTGAATAACGTTCATTTGATATGTAAGATGTCATACAATAGGACAATTTCAAATCACGAACAAGTGTATATCCAGGAAGACAAACTGGCAAGACCGCGTATAACCAAAACTTAAATTTAAAAATGTCCACAATGTTTCATTATTAATTTCGAAAAGTATGATCGTCTAAAACGAAATTCTATATCAAATCAGAACATATTAATGAAACGCACTATTAATTTCGTACAAAGAGACGAATTCTCATATATTTCTAGTTACAGAAACGGTCGAGTGCTCTAACTGAAAACTATAGTTGTAGGACATCCTGCGACAGGAACAACTGAATCGTAACCAGCTCTGCTAGTTTACATTGCATGCCCAAACCATCCAGCTCCATGTGAAACAAATGAAAAATCTACATTAAACAATTCGAGAGTGACTGTGTAAAAATTCAAGTATACTTTAGAGAAATGTCTAGTAATTTAGTTTTGGCTCTAAAACCATCCAAAATCAAGGCTAGCACAATAGGCAATGAACTAAAAGAATTAAACGACAGAAGAAGCATACAATAATTAACCAAGTCAATAATAAAAAAACATGTCAAATGACTGTTCAATCAAATATTATCTTCTAAATCTCCGAGTAATGAAAAAGAGATTTTTGAATGTCTACGTTGTTAAGCGGACGAATGTAGCACGAATTATTGCCACATAAGACTCACAATTGTCAGATGTGCCTATTGAGAGCAACTCCTCATCTGTTGCCTTATAGTTGACTATTTGACTCGTTACTTCGTATATTGATCGATTAGAACTCAAAAACTGTTCCCTGCAATTCGTCCAAGTACGTTGCCTTGAGCGTACCGCTGATACCATTGGTGTACTTATCATATGGGTATTGTTCTGCTTTATCGACTGCATTACGAAGCAATGGGCCCGCAATAGCTGATGGACCCAATTTATTGGTGTATAGTATTTCTCATAGTATTTGTATTAATTCTGATATGAACATATCGATAAAGCGGGAATCTTTAAATATTTGCATCCAACAAACCTAACATAGGAGAATTATGATACTTGGAGGAATATGAATATGAATCATGGGGAATATTTTGACGAAATTCAAAATCCTCCAACGAGGGCACATGGCAGATTGCAAATTCTGCAAAAAGGATGTCAAGAGAGAGCAAGAAGATTGTTTCATTACAGAAAGCGAAATAGGACACATGAATAATAAAGAAGATCAGGAAAATTAAATTGGGGATCTGCGAGAAGAAGTAGATGATGAAAACCGAGAAACGGCAGTTCAAGATAAGACAATTTGAGCAAATGGAAAAAGATAATGAGAAAGAAATCTAACAAAGGAGGTTTCCAAACGTGAAATCTCAGATCTTAATGAAACTTATACCACATGTAGATATCATAAAAATAATGTACCCATATTTTTTTCTTTCGGGGGAGTTGAAAATGGAGGTTGAAAATCAGTGCAAAATGATGTTTTGTTAAATATCTTCCAAACTAAGAGAGATAGACTGAGAGTATACATTGCAAAAATTTATGGTTTTTCATAAGCTACAAAACTGCCAAAATGAATTTTTTATATAGGTATTTGTTTTTGTTATATTTCGATTTTTTATACATTTTTTAATAACTTTAGTACTAAACATAATGATCTTTTTATCGCTCTTGGTAGGATTGTATGGTAGGTATTTCCCGAAAATACGGATATAAGAGATTTTGCAGAATCGAATTTTAAGTAAACAATATTGCAAGGCGTAAATTAAAAATGTAGTCAAAAGCAGACTTATATTATAAAACAAATTTCACGATGGGTAGTTAGAAAAACGGAAGTCGCGTTTCGTGCCTCGTAGTTTGTCCAACACTGTTATGAGCTTCATCTCAAAGAAACCTATGGTCCTGTAGCGCGTATAAATTCAGTTCGAATTTTGAGTGTCCTATCAAATACGATAAATCTTTCAGTACAATATCTGAACGGACCAAACACTTACTTTAATGTTAAATACTATTCTAAAGGAAAGCAGGGAATAAGTTGCAGGAACTTCGTAGGAAGTTGTAGAGAGTAGATAACGTTTGCGTCAATCTGGACGGCAGTGGAACATTGGTCTGAACGAGGAACTGCTCGAACTAGACTTGAAGTAAGCAAACGCAGACACATGGTTTTACTCCTCACACTCCAAAGACGAATCAACCTTGGTACTCGTCTACTTCGATAACATTGACATTGCGTCGAACGGAAAGAGTCATCTAACCGAATTGAAACAGAATATGCTAGTCAGGTTCAAATGAGAGATTTTGAGGAGAGTCGTTAGTGTCTCGAAACTGAAGTTACAAAGCACGAGGATGACATCCTCATGATTCAAGAGTAAAATACTTGCAACACTTTGAAACCACCGTCCCGATCGATACATCCATGGAAAAATTAATAAAGTTTATTAATACAGTTAATAATTCAGTTGCTTCCTGATGTAAACGCAGCACTAGATGGTTACAAAACGCATTCTCAGATATCTTACGATCACGTTCACGTTTTCAGAAAAGTCTACGTTTTTTTATTTTAATTTATTTTTTTATTTATTTAATCTGTGGTAACACGATATACTTTATGGCAAGCATTTTCAAAAACACAAACATGTACACAGGTACAAAGTAAACGTAATATTACAGTATGCCAATTACGAAATATCCAAAACTGTATTACCAAGTTTCAGCAGTTAATAAAAAAAAAAACCGGGTTTAAAATCTCGGAAAATAAATCCGGGGAAATGCTCTTCGTTAAAAATAATAGGAGCATTAAAGGACTAGAATTTTATACAGGATTGCAAATACCCCGGAGTATTCCAGAAACAAAAATATTAAGGTTAGTTTTTATTGAAGACCCATCTGCACTTTGGCTGCTATAGGATGACTCGGCGATGTAACCCAAAGGAAAAATCCTTGAAAGCGTGAGCAGCAAAAATTGGGAAACCGAATATTGAATAGTAATGATTACCAAAGTCATATATACAGTTTAGGGCTTATTGTTTTAACTTCGAACTCGAATTCAGGCAGCTCATCAAATTAGCAAACAAACGTACGATTGGCAAGTAGCGTACTCATTGTGAACCTGGCGACTCGTACAGCATATTTTATCGCGGCAAAGCTGTTCACGCATTATTGAGTTTTCCCGCTCGCTCCAAATTGACCAGTGCAAGCTAATTAAACTCGTATTTCAGGGAAAAATATGAAGATAATTATCAACAGTTATGCGAACGAATTTTGAACCATTAATATTTGTTGCATTAGAAAATTTCCCAACGCGAGTAAAAATTAACCTCCCAAAGAGCAGTATCGATAAAGAAAGTACTTGAGTGAAGGATAAAAATGTAGAAAAAGTTCTTAGGCAGAAAAGAAAAAAAAGCCAGTGGAAAGCGAAGCAAGATAAGCAACGATGGATAAAGAACGAGGTCGGTTACTTGAAGGTATCGGCAAGCGTCATAAAAAATATAGTGGAAAGTCAACGTCGAAGTGGAAGTCGAAGTGGAAGTCGAAGTCGAAGTCGAAGCCGAAGCTGAAGCCGAAGCTGAAACCGAAGCTGAAGCTAAAGTCGAAGCCAGGATAACCTGTAAGTGGGGAACAAACAGAAAGGAACGCGCACAAATTCGATTCCTTGGATCGGAAGACTCGAAACACGCCAACTTAGCAGCAAACTGAAGCTCAATCAGAGCATTGTTAACTCCAGCTGCTGTTGCAGCGGATATTGAAGTATTGATTTCGTTCCTCTCCCTAGAAAGTTTATGCCACGCCGACATTACGGATTTCATGCCGCCTCCGTTTCCTCCGTCTCCTCCGTCTCCATTGACTCCTTTTACCTCTTTTCTTCCTCTTTCTCACGCCCGCCGTCACCCATTAAACCTTTCTACCGGCAGAAACCCCTCGCTCCACTTCATCACTCACCTAGCCCTTAATCCTCGCGGGACCACTGGCCCGGCCCACCGTAAGGATTATTTGCATTTCAATCGGCTGAGTAAAAATCTATAATTATGCGCTCCTGCTACTCAAGATTCTGCTGGGACAGAGAAAAAAGCTTGCCTAGTCTTATTTCTACTTTGGCAAGAATCAACTCTTCTTGAACGTCCTCGCGTAGCGAAAGACGGTCAATCCTTGCAATAAGGGACCTCTCGTGTCTTTCGTATTGCCCTTATCGATCTTTCTCTCGGATATTATGGCACTGACATTATTTACCGACCGGAAGTCCCGCGTTCTTCCTTCAGTGCACTTACTGTGCGCGCTGATATTGACTCATGCTTCAAATCCTCTAATTGGCAGATGTTTCAAGTTAAGATAGCACATGGGTTTTATGCGTAGGGATAAAAGCCCACACTAGAAATGTTCCAAAATTAGCAATAATTATCTTTTTTCAAAGGAATAAGTTATTGGGAGAAAATAAAGATGCAGGATAAAGCTTTTTTAATGAAGCCTCAATTAGGAGCATCACAGGCTGAAACAAGTAATAAATTTACCAGACATTCAAAATGCATTCATCAAACACAAAGCATGTCAGCCTCGGTAATGTGGGCCATTTCCACGTGAACCCCACCCGAAATTGCAGGATGAACCTATATAATTAATTCTCCACTAGAGGTGTGCGAGGTTCTGGAAGTTGTAGGTTTCTCTACCAGGGTGTACGGGACAGGATGAGTACAATTATATCGCCTGAAGAACAAGTGGCATATATCTCAAAAGTTTAATCTATCTCAGGCGAATAGCACAGCGACCATTACGACAGTAGGAGGCAGTAGGAGGCTCCTCACATTCTGTAGACGGGTGTACATCGTACTGCACTAGGAGAACGCAGGCAAAACCAGGAACTGGCAGCGGCACAATTTGGTTGTGATGCTCAGTTGATTAAACGCAACCTGAACCGTTGGCGCATAACACGAGAAGCCCGGAAACAGCAACGCTAAGACCGTATCCGGCATCGCGTCGCTTCGTGTCGCACAACATCGGCCTGGTAGACGCGACGCCGACGATTGCGCCTAAACTTCTCAGCCAACTCATCATTAAACACACCCCCAATCCCTTAGCATTCTTCTCTGTAACTTCTTTCAATTTTAACTACCAACTTAAAAAACTTTCAATCATTTGACATAAACCATTACATCAAGTATGAACGGTGATCCTTTTTTGAAGGATAAAGATATTTTGACTATTTTTTATAATATATCTCGCATATCGAAAAACTGGCCATAGCATAGAAGCACTGAGAACGGTATTCATTTATTTGAAGGTCAGATCCGCAAAAGAAAATTCATTACGCATTAAATTAACGTCATACAAAAATTAATTTCATCTTCGAATCAATATTTGACTGTGGGTAGTATTTCAAAGTAACATTCCCCTGCAAAAGCGTCTGTAAATGGTTTGTATATACTCTTTTCGTGCAGAGCGACCTGTAGGTAGTCTGTAAGTAGTCTTTCTCTACAAGCACCTCTGCATATACCCCGTATGCGGAGAATATATGTAAGAAATAGATGGTAATTTAAGACATCAACCCGGCGATCACACGTGGTAGTAGAAAGTGATATTGAATAATCGCGACTCATCGCGCCGAGAGTTTTTGAATTACAGCACAAATTCTGTAACACAATCGCAGCAGCACTAATAATTATAATACTGTATAGAAATTAATTCAAGAAGAAACTTTTCACATTTTTTGATCCTGCATATAGGCTACATGTGCTCTGCGCATACTCTGCATATACTCTGCAAGTTACTTACCATGACCTGCATACGGTTTGCATAAGACCTTTACGGGTTACAATGCAGGTTTTGTACAGAATCATTTTTGCAGAAGCCGTCCAAAACCGCTTGCAGATAGTCTGTGAACCACCTTCTGCCGGATTGATTTGCAGAAAAGGTACTGTATTTAATCTGCATAGGAGGCTTATGCAAGGGAAACTGTTATTTGGGTTTTTGGTGACTAGTTATCTTGAAGCAAAGTGTTAAAAAAATGATCCGCCACGCTCGAACAATACAGCCGCAAAATTCGAAAGTCTAAAAGACACGACCTAAACGGTTTTCATCGGATTAAATGCTCGCTTGTAACCTGTAATGTTTCACGAAGATTAAAAGATTAAAGATGGTGCTGATTTGGCGATCTAATAGTAATATACAAACCTTACGCGTAACACAGATTTAACCATGATCGTAGCGGAGTAGTACTTAATTATTTTCATCTCCAGAAAGATCCTTCCCTTGGAAATGGCATCCTTAAAAATCAAAAATCACCCTTGGAAGCCCCATTCTACCGCCATAAAAATATTTAATATGCACTCCGCTAGAGGAAGAAGCTAACCTGGAATACAGTATTCCATGGATGGTATTCCGCAGGATACTCTAGCCTCAACGTCACAGACGTGCGGGTATCAAAATTTTGATTAAAATTTCAACCGGTTACTCCTGCCAGTAGCTTCTCATTCCATTTTGCTCTCCGTTATCTAAATTTATCCACACTATCTTCTCGGTCGAATATAAAAATAATGAATATAGAGAAAAATATAGCTGGCGCCAAAAGATACTGTTTAGCTTCCTATACCTAATTCAACTTCCTTTAATAGAATTATTAGAAATAAAATTAATTATTTTCGTTATTCTTTTATCGTAGTATCGTAAACTGCATTTCATAAGCATCCGGGTTACTTCAGACATTAGTTAAGTAACTCTTCATCGCAGACAATTAATCAATATGTAAATCGATTTACATAAAATAACGTCAGTAATAATGATTGCGATTTTGGAAAACGTAACTGACTAACAGGAAAGTGTCTCAGACATCAATTGTCATTTCTTTGCTACGTTGTAAGTACAACTTACCACAACAATCTTAATAATTAATTATAAAGAAAATCAATTCAATATAATATGAAATTCTAAGTCACCGATCCATTCGTCGATACGTTAATAGCTTCGGATATCCGAAGGCACCGATCATCCATTACGGCAGGAGAAGTGATTTGATGAATCAATTCATTTTTCAGCGGAATAGTTTTCATTAGTTGATTAAAAGCCACAATTTCGGAGGCGGAACGCAAACACGAGAGAAGAAGGAACGAGCCATGCACACAAAAGTATACGAAGGTTTATATGTATTTAAAACTTACTATTGACTCGTATTGTACTGATATTATAGCATTAACTTTGCTACGTCACAACATCACAAAAAACTGTTTCCCAAATGCAAAAGTACACAATATTTTGATAATGAACAATACGAATAAAAAGAATGGTCGTAAATCGAATTTAAGTGACGATTTCTTTCCAATATCTAATATTAAAGAAACGATAAAATCGAAATAATTGTAAGTATGTATTGATTCTCCGTTGGCCGAAATGTTAAAGATAAATGAATAAAATGTTCATAGCTGATCGAGGAACGCTTTTATAACGTTCTTACAAACAACAACTCAAATATTATAATTTCTGGACCGTGTCGCTTTTTATTTAAGAACGTGACATGTAATTGGATTGATCTATAGATATATTATTATGTTATTCCGTAATTAATTTAATTAATGCACTCCTGAGAGTTTCGCCCGATAATGTTTTATGAATGCGTCATTGGGCCACTAATACGATATTTCGCTCGTTAAAAGCTGCAAATGTAAGCGTTCAAACAGTTTCGTGTGTCAGTCCTGACTATAGTTGTGTCGTGGGGTTGCTAAATACGTTCCGACGCGAAACGTAGGACACGAATCAGCCGAGACGAAAGGGCAATGTGAAGAGGGAGGGTTCCACGGGAGAACGTGGCCCTTTAATGAATCCAAAGTAGCTGCTGTTTCGTTTCGCCTTGGCGGGTACGTCGCTCGCGAAATGTCCTAATCTGCAAAATGTCCCAAAGTGCTGATGCGGAAGGCCATATAAATTCTATGGGGCGTGAGCACCAGAGAGCACAGCGAGCACGGCGAGCTTCGAGAGCCCAGAGAACCCAGAGAGCTGCCACATGAGGGTGCAGGGCTATAAGAGTGTAACGGCTCAATGTGCGATGCCTTATACCTTGCGTACACAGACAATGAGAAATTCGAATGAAAAAGAGAACAAAAGAAACGCATTTCAAATGGAAAATTAGCAGAACATTTAGAGAAGCGAACAGTATCTTTGGGAAACATTGCACATTTCTGGTTCCGTTGCTGTGGAATACATCGTTCATACAATTACTACTTTCCAACTATCTTGACACCATCTACGTCAGGCATGCCAAACTCATATGATATGACGGGCCACATTATCTATTTTGTATTAAGTTAGGGGCCAGTTGTTTCTAATATTTAAAGATTAAATGAAATACAATTTTTAGGATGATTATAACGTGTTTTATGTATTTATTACACTCACTGTCAACCTCAATGTATTAGATGTTATACATACATCTAGTTGTTTTTTATATTCTACGTCATTTTTTAAACTTAGGCAATAAATATTTCACATCTTATATAAAGGAACAATTATCTCTTAATTCAAAACGTTCTAATGTACAAATTATTCCAGATTTTAGATGTTTCGTTATTATACATTTAACACGTATTTCTCTTCTTGAAACGTCAGAGAAACCACGACAAGTCCAAAGGCTTGTGGCAATACCTGCTCGAAACTATGTACCGAAAAATGAAATATTTATTCAAGCTCTAGAAGTTCTATTTCTAATTCTATCTCACACACTGAATTTGATTTTAAATTCATGCAAGAAATCAACGTCAAATTGTATTTAAATTGAAATTCCACGCATTTCTGTATAGAAGCCAGTATGGAATTGTGTAACACCATGCTGGACTAGTGAGCTGGTTCAAATTGAACAACGATCCTCGGAGCTACAGTTATATTTCCCGTATGGAAGGAAAGATCACGTTTGTAGGTAAAGTACAGTGCAGAAGGAATGAATTTCTAAGCATTCTAAGGGATATGAGCTAAGGATTTCAGGATGAAAAGCGGAAAGGCAAAAGAAGATGTGTTGAATCAGTCAGGATCAGTGAGAGAGAAGGAAACCTAAAAGGAGGGAGAAAGCGGCGAGGGCGTTAACCGTGTTAAATTTAAATCCACCGAAATTCGTCTTTCATTTAAGGTCCTTTTCCAAGTAGCCGAAGCTTCATGGAGACTTTGAATTAACTCGAACGAGGGAAAGGGTTCTGGCACGACCGACTAAAACGGCCGAGCCAAGTAATTAAATAGCAAGGAACGTGAACCGCCCTCCCTCTCGCCATCCTCGCCCCTCTCACCCCATTACAGTCCGTCGTTCCTTCTCTCTTTCCCTTCTCTTCCCTTCCCTCTTTCTCTCTCACTCGCTCATTCTCTCTTTTGTATCGCTACGTTGGCAGAGCTTATATGAAACCTTGACTACGACTGAGATCGATAGGTTTCAGATTGCGAAAAGGCAATTGCTCATGCTCATGCAATCCAGCCACGCGTGGCACGTTTTCTTCTATTTACGGGCGTTAACTGGCGCATCGGCCTCTGCTATTTTTGTCCCGAGCCCTTCCGCTCCTTCATTCATCGATAAACTCAAAATTTCAACTACAGAAATATTTATATTCGGGACGCGAAATCCTGTGGATTATAAAATGTACAATTCTTCTTGTTATATCTATGATCGAAGAAAAAGTGCTCATGCATATTTTCATTATACTTTTAAAAATGGGAACAACTGTGCCTTTCAGCTTCAGCTGAGACGACGAAAGACATCGAAGGCGAAAGAGCTGCATCGCTTGAGTCCGTTTAAGTGGTATTAAGTATCTAATAGTTTATTCAAGACTCATAATTAGAAGATTACTGCTAATTAACACGAAACCGGATACGAAATCCGATGAAAACGAATCAAAACGCCAACAATCATAGTTATCATTCCTTTATACCACATTGCACACCATATTGTATTGTTATGCGGGCGAGAAACACGTGTAGTTACTTGATAACGAAACGAGGATAAGCCGAATGTATATACATTATATTTACAGTATAATTATACAGTATAATTCTAATTATGCACGGTTCATATTCTAATGCGTAGGTCATTGTCTGGCATTATACAATACAAGTTAAAATAACGAAATTATTTTATAATCCACTTCCATTGTCATATTGTCATATTGAATCATATTGAGTCATATTGAATCTACATCCTAAGGCTTGTCTAGGAAAACTGTAAGGATCAGCCCCACTTTTTCCAAGAAATTAGTGCGCGCTCGACTATATAAACCACCCAAAATTTAACTCTGGAAGCTGAATCTTTGATTCTCCATCGAAGGGCGAAGCGCTGCTCTTTTTGTATTAGATCATGTCAGACACCTTCGAAGCATTCCGAATCTTTATAAATCTCAGACGTTGGAGTACGGAGTACTAACGACCAAATCATTGCATTAGTGCAATTATTATAGTATTCAGTGCGAGCAAAATCAGTGCGAAGGGACGAGGACTACACAAAGGTATTTGTAACAAGCGTACACACGCTTAACACGATTGTATTCTTTATTCTTTTGAGTATTTCAATATAGTTATCCTACTTTTCGTGTCAATTACTCCTTTCTAAATTCAATTATCACCTGTCATTGCGAACAACACTGAAATCGACATTGTGCATAGAACCCACATTACTATAGGATATTTAGCCGCTCGAATATTCCTATCCGGGGTACATAATACAGGGTGTCCCGTAATTGATAGTACAACCGGACAGAAGGTGATTCTACATGAAAAAGTGAATCGAAAATAAGGAATAAAATTTTTTGATAGAAGGTCCTGTTTTCGAGAAAAATGAGTTTGAATGTTTGGCAAGTACGCGTTGAAATACGCGTGCTCCCGGTAGAGTTACGGCTTACGGAAAGTGCCTATTCTTAGATCTGTTTACAAATAGAGCTAAGATATGTTTACAAGTATTGTCAGATAGAAGCGATATAAGAATATCAGTTCTATTAGTTGTACCCACATCCATAGAAAATTAGGCGTTCAGTTCTCATCCAGCAATTTATGAATTAAACCAATACTGGAAAGGTAATACTAATATTGTAATCTCGACCTTCAATTTATGCGATGTATCCAAACATATCTCTGAAACCATTGCACAGAAAGGTTGAAGTAGTAACGCCGAACAAAGTCGTGTACTTGCCAAATTTTCAAACTCATTTTTCTCGAAAACAGGGCCTTCTATTAAAGAATTTTATTCTTTATTTTCGACTCAGTTTTTCATGTAGAATCACCCTCTGCCCGGGTGTACTATCAATTACGGGACACCCTGTATAACTCTTGAGAGAGATTCGGCGCCTACGTGGAACGTCGTCTGGTACCTCAAGCATTTACCTTTTAGCCATCCTAAAGCTTTTCCTTTCTGGGGATCGTCGAACCGACTCGGATATAATCGGATTAATATTGTTGTACCAATAGGTCTCATTGACCATAGCGCAGTGAGATGTCTTTGGACTTCAATTAACGATCTAATTATACACCTGGTAGGATGGGTCTCTGGACTGACACTCTCGCAAGTCAGGGAAACAGTTGGGTAGTTCAAAGAAGGATTTTCCAAGTAGGTCTACCTGCCTAAAGACATCGTTAGACTTGGGAAAGACTAGGCGCCTACGTGAAACGCCGTGTGGTATCTGAAGCGGGGTCTTTCCTCCCCCCTAAACCATATCCTGCATCAATCAATTTGGACCGTTGAGGAGAATTTCCCTGTAAGGTATTATTTTGCCAATAGTGTTCATTGACAATCGCGCAGTGAGATGTGTTTGGAACTTAATTAATCTCAGGCTTATTCAAATTGGCGACTATTGATTGAGCTCGCGTTTACCCTTAAAGATTTAGGAGCGAATCCGATCTTTTCTCTCTTACCAGTATATCTGCGGGGAGAAAAACGGGCTCGCACGGCTAGTCCGTAACAATGATAACAAAGCGCAAAAAGACCGATGAAAATTATCGGACGAAGTTTTAATTAATTAATTAATTAATCAACTACACGAATAGAACAGAACGCCTTTATTTAAAACCGAATGTTGTCCTCGAACTGCGATACGGCTGAAGATGTTTAATTTCAATTGTTGAAATCATGGAAAATTTTGTATTGAATAAGGACTATGTACATATGCGCTACGAAGCTTGAATGTTTAGAATGGTGTACTACATCTCATAACGACTGAACAAACTCAACACGGCAACAGTAAAATTATAACTCACAATTAATTCTAGAATCAGGATGATACGCGTATACATGTATAACTTCAAAGACAATGTTATTTTGAAAGTAATCTATTTCATGGAAAATGGATACTCGCTAAATTCGTTTTGAACTATTGTTTTTATCGAGTCCTTTAGAAGCTCTACCGTTTTTTGTAGGCTGAACGAAGCATTGAATCACGAACTGTATGTACGACTCGAACCCTCGGCTTCTGTTCGCTGTAATTGGATCCCGTGCGATGGGCCATTGTAACCGTTAATTTGCATGTGTTCGATTCATTCTCTCTGTCTTGCATCTTGAAGTGTGAGCATCCACACTTTGATCTTATTGTTAGTCCCGACAGCACACTGATTAATTACTCTATTTGTAGTGTATATTCAAGCGTCAATTGCTTATTAAAAAAGCCGTTATCACGAAATTTTCATTCCTTCGACTTGTCAGAGTTGTCGCTACGTTACAAATTCCACAAGAGTCAATAAGACACATGCAAACGATTATTTAATATTATTTTCTCAATTTCTTAAAGATTTTTAGAATAGGACACCTTAGCTAATCAACGTTTGTTGATGTATTGGGCTATCGTTATCCTTCGATGTTTTTGTACTTTGCTCTAATTCTTATCTTGTCCGGTTTGTAGAACAGTCTCATCGTGCATACATCGAGTATAGAGGCGAAAAGACGAAAAACGTCGGTGGACAGGAAGATACTAACAAGAGGGAAGAAACGAAATAGAAAATTCACGAGGCGGAAAGAAGAAATAGAAAACAACGAGCTCGTAATAACAGAAGACAATATACGGTGGAAGAGAAAAAAGAAAAGAATATACAGGAAAAATAAGGACAATTCTAATGGATAACGTTAAAAACAAGGATTAGACGACAAACATAGGTGAGCGGAAAAGAGGAGTGGATTTAAAACATGATTAGTGAGAGAAACAAACGAAAGAAGAAAGAATGAGAAAGAATAACTAGAATAGAAAGAATTAGACATACAACACCGTATTAAAGTACAATATTTGTGAGCAACATCGGAATTAATTATTTTTTTTCATTTACGACTTTATCTAATACAAGTTTGTTTTGTAATATTTCTCTCGATAGTTCTACAGTTTCTTGAATGAATCATTAAGGATCAGAAGTTACGTTGTACCCCTTGCGAGTGGAGAACAGACGAAAGGACAATGTGACACGGAAGATGAAATTATGCCGAAAGACAGAAATGAGACTACAGGGTGAAAATGATGCTCCGCAAAGTTGTGATGTGGATCCCGCGGTCGTCATTTCTTGAACGGGCATAATTTCAAGGTACCGTGAGCAGAGCAAAATAAAAGGAAAGAGGGAGGATCGAGCGTCGCCCTCGCGAGAACTCGAAATGCTTCTTTAACGGTTACGAGGACAGTAAAAGGAACTGGTACAATTTAAAGTTGGCATGCGTAAGAGATGAGAGTACTTGCTCCAGCAATTTTCCGCTTCCTAGCGTGACTCAACTTCTTTTTGTTCCTTGGCAGAACGAAGGGGAGAGGAGAAACGGGAAGAGATGGGTTGAGGGAAGAAGGGAGTAGGGGAGACACATAAACACAGAAGAAAGTCCCAGTGATGCCTGGATAGTTTTTGCGGTTTTTCTTGACCAATATTCTTTTCGTGTATCTCTGTATCTTTTGTGTGCTCCGTCATTACTTCCGTAAAGAATCCCCTCCCCTATACGCACTGACTGTGAGATTAAAAAGGCGCGCTGATGAACCTGCAGCATATTATGTGCGAAATCAGATATGAAAATGTAATCGACAAATATGTGCCAAGTATAAGTAAGCGTAGATACGACAGGAGAAAACGTTCTATGTTAACGGCATACATCTTCTGTTAATATACTAGTTTTTACGCGGTTGTAGATATGCTTGCGGAAACTTGACGCTCATTTTTTGCATTATAATTACATTACAATGTCTTTATACGCGGGCTCATTTCCAAATATTCCCAAGTAACATTTTTCCTTGCATAAGCCTCCTCTGCAGATTAAATACAGTACCTTTTCTGCAAATCAATCCAATGGTCTGTTCACAGACCATTTGCAAGCGGTTTTAGACGGTTTATGCAGAAATAATTCTGTACAAAGCCTGCATTGTTACCCGTAAAGGTCTTATGCAAATCGTATACATGGTAAGTAACTTGCAGAGTATATGCAGAATATGCGCAAAGCACATGTAGGCTATATGCAGGATCAAAAAATGCGAAAAAGTTTCTTTTTGAATTAATTTCTATACAGTATTAGAATTATTAGGGCTGCTGCGATTGTGTTACAGAATTTCATCAAATTAAATCTAGTTTTATATATTTGACGGAGAGATAAAGATTATTTTAATAAATAACGGATGGGTGTGTGTTTTCTCTCCTGTCCCGTTAACAATAAGTATGTAGCAAGAACATTGAGAGATTTGATTAGCGTGATATCTATAGAACTGCGCGACGTAGACATAAATTTTCTCGTAGATGTCAACCAATCCATCTGGATATATCCATATGGATAGGGATTGAACCCCGTGAACACGAAAATGGGAATCTAGACCCTTATCCATTATGCCATTTCAACTGTGGTATAAAGTTACGAACAAACTTGTTACGCGTCTGCACCTCGCTTGCATTCATGATTTGCCATTCGTGGAATGTGGGCTTGAACTCGCAGGCTGCAAAGTATAATACTTAAAACTCAGAGAAGTGAAAATGAATATTCGATTTATTTTAGTCTACAAAAATAGCGTACCATCCGATTTCCTGAAAACATTTATTTCACGTTCTTGTAGGAGGTTTAAGTAAGCAGTACGGCGAGCCATTAATTAGAAGGTTTTTTGTTCCTGGCTCCTCCTAGTTTCTTGCGCGCAGAGGAGGACGCTCAATCCAACGATCGTTAAACGTGATCAAGTATACGACTGAAGCTAGCAGCTTCAAAATACGATTGATAATTTAATAAACGTAATTACTATAAATTTTATTGTAATTGAGTCGGTTAAATGACCGAATGAACGAAATAAAAGAGTGTATGGAGAGGAAAATATGGTTCCCTCGCCAAATCGAGTTGAAGCGCACTGCGGTATTATTCATGTCACAGTCGACCGGCTGACTTTATTTTCATTTGGAATATTTAATTTGCCGTTCTGTAGGTATTAAATCTCAAAGACTCCTGTCTTGCCCGCTATCTGTTAATTCGAATCTCTAGTGTACCAATGTGAGCAACTATATTAACTAACAAGTAAGCGTTGGTTAATTTCTTGCCAACTTCAAAACCACTCTAGTTAATTCACGTTACCGTTTTTGTAGCCATTGTTATCCACTGCTTGAATTTTACTCATCAATGTAACACGATCTACACACGCTAACGAATGACCATGAAAACACAGCAAACGAAAGACAATTAGAGACGTGAATAGATTGACGGTATCGATTTCGAATAAAATGAATTCCGGCTGAAAGATTGTAGTACCTGCATTCAACTGTTTTAGAATCCACTTCATTGCAAATCACAAATTAAACGACTGCAAATATGGTTGCTCTACGCATTTAGGATGGCAAATATTTGCCATTTAAGTACATTTAAGTAGCTTGAACAAAACTCTAATTGTAAGGGATCACTTAGCAAGCTTGTAGAACCGATTGACCTCAATAAGTTAAACGCCCTAAAGAATCGGTCTCATAGCGAACATTCTAGTAACAGTTAAATATTTTCTCGTTCAAGAATAATTTTTAAGTAAGCAATCCAAGTATTTCTCTATCGGGGTTAATTCACTGTTGTTCCAGTTTACCAAAGATAATCTAGTCTGTCACTCCAAAATGGTATAACGATCCTGAACTCGAACCTAGCCAGTGTGTGTGTCGTTAATCATCGCATTAAAACGAAAAAGCCACCTCCTAAATCTCCGCAGCAGTGTTACACCAACGTAAATAAATTACGTACTGTAAAGATAGACGGGAAATAAAATGGTGGAAGTTGGTGAAAAAAGGAAGGAGGCTTACAATAAACGGGCTCTCGGTGGTTTATGCGTAGAAGTCCGTAGGTACACGCGTCCATTATGCAAATACATACATATGCATGAACGATGCACACACAATTCAGTGCTCCGCGCACGTGGTACAAATGCTGGGAAAAATTCGCTAGGTACCATTTACCAGTCCCTCGAAAAGTGCCGCCACAAAAAGGAGAGAATCACCAACGTACCATACCATACTGTGCTGTGCTGTGCTGTGCTGTGCTGTGCTGTGCTGTGCTGTGCTGTGCTCTGCTGTGCTGTCTCCTGTCCTGCTCTTGCCTGCCTTACAGAACGAGAGCGGAACTAGAGGAGAAGGAAGGAAAGGTCGAGTATACGTGCACACGAATACACACAACTTTCCCGAAAGTATTGGAATTTTTCGACTTAAGAAAACCCAAGTAACATTTTCGCTTGCATAAGCTTCCTGTACAGATTATATACAGTACCGTCCCTGCAAATCAATTCTGCGGAAGGTCGTTCACAGACCATCTGCAAGAGGTTTTTGGACGGTTTCTCCAGAAACGATTCTGGACAAAACCTGTATTGTAACCCGTAAAGGTTTTATACAAACTGTATACAGGTCATGGTAAGTAACTTGCACAGTATATACAGATAATTTAGCAGGGCATATACAATATATTTACAGAGATTTTGCAGAGTTGGCTATGCAGAGTATGCGCAAAGCACTGTAGCCTATATGCAGGATCAAAAAATGTGAAAAAGTTTCTTCTTGAATTAATTTCTATACTGTATTATAATTATTAGTGCTGCTGCGATTGTGTTACAGAATTTCATCAAATTCAATCTAGTTTTATATATTTGACGGAGAGGTAAAGGTCATTTTAATAAATAACGGATGGTTCTGTGTTTTCTCTCCTGTCCCGGCTGGGGTTCGAACCTGGGCCATTCGCATATGATGTTTGTTTCTGGAAATTCGTTGGTGCGCCTTTGACTACTGATCCACGGATAAATTATGAATCTCCTTATACAGTTCCTTCATTTGAGGTTCTAGTATGGGCTTATTAAACTTTTATCACGTATCTCCACGATATGATTTCATAATCAATTACTGGGCAATTAAGAATAGAAACATCCCATCTTTCTATTAGTACGTTCCGTGTTGCGTGGGGCGTATCCGACCGCTGCTGAAATTTTCTTTCAGACCAGACAGCTAGCAATTCTTATTGAAAGCGAAAGATATTTTAAAAATGTATCTTGTGTGTGTAAAAAGTAATTGAAAAAGTGTGCTGTGCTGTAATTCAAAAACTCTGGGCGCGACGAGTCGCGATTATTTAATATCACTTTCTACCACCGCGTGTGATCGCCGAGTTGATGTCTTAAATCGCCATCTACATCTTGCATATATTTCGTCCTCGATTTCAATTCTCGATTTCATCAATTTCGATCTAGAATATTCGCGAAATTTTTGAATCATGAATTTTTCTCACAGAAGAGAAAAGAAAATTGAAGAAACCGTTTCATTGAATTTGAATGCCATTTTGAAGCGGCATTAGACCTACTTCAGAGGGATTCGAACTTTCAGATTATGCTTGACTTGTAAATAGTCCGATTATGTACATATACGTATTTAAGAAATTCGGCGTCTACGAAATCTATCCCATGGAACCACTTGAACTGTGTCAATTTCATTTTCTCTCGATATTGTTCCTACGTGCTACGAATGATTGCTGATCTCAATCTTTGAGATCACGTTCTAGAAGCGGCACCACCAAACTTCAACTGGTCCTGTACAGCTCTGAATGGTTCTTGATCAGATCTATTTTTTGCAGTAAAAACACGTGAAATCAAGATTAATTTCATCAAGAAACTATAATGCTACCGAAATTCAACTAACGTTTCTTATGAATACAAACCTATGTGAAGTACAGGGACAAATACAAGAGTGTATCTTGTTTCGCTAAAAGCAGTTAAAATTTGTTAAATTTAATTTCTGTCGCTCTTAAAAGAAAACAGAAGATGATTTTATCACGTTTGGATTTATACTAGCTGCACATTTTGCTCCAGGTACGACTACAGTTATGGTGAAAAACTTTATACCAGCTGTGTACGACACAGAACGAAAGACCACTACACAGTTTCAGTCCTCTAATTACTAACTATTTTCTCTTCGCTGTTCGCTTTAAATTACAGGTCGTGATACGGTTGGTAACAGCGGCTGTCTTTAAACCTCGTACACCAGGAATGCGCAACGAAAATCATACACAATTAAAATGATTCTAACGACTGATTCAAATCGATTTCAATTCTTCACTGCAGAATTATTTCCCCGATGTCAGAGCGACTTTTGCAACGTTACGATTGGTGGAAAAAGTGTACAGATTGTTGAGCGGTTCTCGTATGTGGCCTTAATTGGATTTACTCACGATGCATCGTACAATAGCATGAAATTTGTTGACCGAATTGTTAGTATGTTCTATTTAGAAAAAACTTGGTCAACAATTTAGTGCAAATCTCTTGTACCAGAGTCGAAGAATTATAATGAAGCTGTATATTTCGTCAGAATCCCCTCTTTCCTATCACTCATATTAAGTAGTAATTAAAAATTAATATTATATTTTTCTGCCATTGTGAATGTCGTGATTCTTAATTCAAGGTAAAATGTTGTTTGTGAGATAAGTGGGCGTAAGTAAAGATTAATATGCAAATATGTACACAAAAGTAGATATTTCCCTATGAAAGCTCTCTGGATTTTCATTTTCGGGCCATGTTAATATTCTTAAAGCTGTTTACACGTAATTATTAATAATGTTTCGAAAATTCCAAACGATTGCTACGCTCGCACATAGATTCACAGTAGTTAATGGAACTTGTACGCACTGCTAATAATTTATTTATGATTATTACGTGTGCACTTTACGATGGTTAATATTGTAATATTCAAACCAAAGATAAATACACTGCCATAATGTTTGCAATGAGATGAACAGTTCAACAAATTGCGGTATGATATATGGAATCTCTGAGTATTTTGATTACGAATTGGATAAAAGTCAACGTGGGGATAACTGGTAAATTCTACGAATGTAAACGCATAAATAGTAATGTATCAAATTAAATACAACCATTCCGTATATATACATATATTCATTAATCTTTTCGATAAATATTTCCATTGTCTGAAATTTATAATTTCTTGTTAGTAACAACCTTGTGCAATGGGCCAAAAGTTAAACTCTGATCCTCCAAGCATCTCACGCGAAAATACGACAAGAATCATTATGGTAAATATTAGGGGCACGTGATGACGTCGTTTTCTTTACAACAAATTCACACAAGTATCTTGCTATTAAATTTTTTTATTTAACCAAAAATGTTAGCACCATCCCCAAGTAACATTTTCCCTTGCATAAGCCTCCTGTGCAGATTAAATACAGTACCTTTTCTGCAAATCAATCCGCCAGAAGGTCGTTCACAGACCATCTGCAAGCGGTTTTGGACGGTTTATGCAGAAATGATTCTGTACAAAACCTGCATTGTAACCCGCAAAGGTCTTATGCAAACCGTATGCAGGTCATGGTAAGTAACTTGCAGAGTATATGCAGAGTATGCGCAAAGCACATGTAGCCTATATGCAGGATCGAAAAATGTGAAAAAGTTTCTTCTTCAATTAATTTCTATACAGTATTATAATTATCGGACTGGGGAGCTCTGAATCCGTGAATTCTCAAGATCTTTGATCAAATGGCGACAAGACCAAGACAAAACAACAGAGGTAGTAGAGCAGATACAGTAAAGATTGTTCGCTCGCTGGATCATTTAACGAGATTAGCTTCAAAACTCTACAAGAATTTAAACAATTTAATAATTTCTTCGCAAATAAAGACACACCTGTGTCTACCTACTGGACGAAAACTCATTGTCAGTCTTACCCTCGAGCTTAAGCTTCTTAAAGCTATAATCATTCTCCCCAGTGCTCTTAGTACATTTCCACACTAACTTTTATCAAAACAATTTAAAACTTCTTCATTGTGCTAGTCTTTATGACAGTTTCCATCTAATAAGTCGTTGTAACTCCGATTCCGCGTGACTTACAGTGAGCCTACTTGTTTTTCCCCTATTATGTAGCAGAAAGAAAGAAATACGACTTTTCAATTTAGTCATTTTTATCCATCTAAGAAAAACTAACAAAATAGCATTATTGGAAGGAATAAAATACTATATTACAAAATGATTAACGAACACTACGCAAAAACTGATGACAAAAACTTATTTTGTAATAATGAAAAAGGTAAGTTTGGTCTCAAATAACTGTCATTAGTTCAGTAAGGTATCAAACGAGCAACATAAATAACTGTCAAAACCAGAAAGTGTGTAAAAGGAAATCTTATTCCTAAAGTTAAGTAACGGTTATGTAAAATTGATAAAGTCGCAAAGTGAAAAAGAGGTATCCGAGCTGATTAAAACGACAACCTCCAATCTCTTTGCTTATATTTCTACCGTCACTTTTACCCAAGTTGCGGGGGAAGCACAGGTAGTGTTAAATAGCGTTAAATCTTATCAGCTAAAGAGATCTTTAAATTGAACAATGCATTCTTTTTCTGCATCGCTGTTGCTACATTAATGCAGCGAAAAAAGGCACAAAGTGCAGGAATAAAAGAATAATAATGTTTACTCCACACATTTCACAATGAGAACAAGAGGGTAAATCTTGGAGAATGAGCCTCCTTGAAGTTAGCCGCAACGAAGTTTTGCGGATACTAACCTAAATACAAATCTCTGGCGTCGCGTCGGGTTGGTAGCTAAGCGCGAAACTTCGTGGTGTCTATTAAATTATGTCATAGCACCATGGTGCAGACGGTTCCGGAAGTTGAGCTGTTTATATTTATCCTGCCGGCACAGCGCGGAGCTCAGGCATTCTAGGGTCTCGCTGTGCTGCGGACACCGTCACGATACTCCTACCTCGTCTCTCTCCATCTCTCTCCCTTTTTCACGCGAAGCTTCCTGACTCTACCTTTGCGCTCGTCCCGGAGATATTTCGTCTAGTGTGGTGCTTGCGAACTTTTCACTTAGGTTTTTTTACCGGAGCTACAATTTTTAGTATTTCCCGTACTTCCTTAAATTACTATAGTTTCTACTATTTCTTTGAGATTGTACCATTCATCTTCCACTTAACTGATTAGAAGGATGCATTGTATCTGTCACCCCGATTATGGCATGTTACAATCTCTCCAGCTCAGCACTACGCAGAATTAGCAGATAATTGCAATAATTGTTAGAGGTACCAAGTCTAACTTTACATTAGAGGTAGAGCGGTTATCCACAAGAGAGTATGTTTATAATCGATCAGCATATGATTAAAGGCTAGATCAGGTAATGCTTTATATTTATTAAATAAATAACTTCCTTGAGCCTTTATACAATCCTGGTATTTTATTTACTCGTTTATTTATTCATTTAAAATATTATTTATCCTTGTCCAGCTGGCTGGGGAAGATGTTTGTTGTAGCAGATATTAGTTCGTAATTAGGTAAGTTGTTGTTAGAAATTCATTATCGTTCAACACTGCAAACTAATAGAAATTTAGGTCACAATGGAAACACTTGATCGCAACAAAATTACCTGATGACACAAAGTAATCAGTGTGCATCGGGAGAAAAGCCAACGTTCCAATTCGCGTAAAAGACCGACACCTCTTCAGCGCTAGCATTTGCAAATGTTTTGACTGTCGAACAAACATTACGGCCAGGTCTAGCTGATCTCGGCAACAGTTCAGGCCTGTTTGATCAGAGACCTCGGGAGGATAAATACGGTTTGTCAGCGGGTAAATTCTACATGTCATAAAGCAAATTTCGCGTCCCCGTTGATGCGAGGTCCCCATCGGCTGCGTGGCGAGGATTTATTAACCGTGATCGTGCGAATTTCTGGTACACCCGACTACGACCGCTACACTGATTCAATCGATCGAAGGCCGCGTAACAATTTTCACCAGCGTGTCCATCCCAATTGAGAATATTGCTCGAAATTGGCAGTAAATTCATGCGTATCGTAGTAGCCGGCAATTCCCAGCAATTAATTAACCGGATAAAGCGCCGGTGCACTCTTGCATTTACGCTGATCCTTGTTACTTGGCTGTGCAGTACCCCTCGATAGAGGGCACGATTGCATGCCCAACGCGCACACTGCGCTGCTGCTCGTTACGTCTGCCTTGCCTCCGCCTCACCTCGCCTCGCCACGCCACACCGTGCTACGCCTCACTTCACCCTACCATGTGCTGCCCTGTGCTGCTATACCCTGCCGTTAGGTATCGTGTAGCGTCGTGCCGTGCCGTGCCGTGCAGTGCCGTGCCATGTCGTGCTGCGCCGTGCCGTGCCGTGCAGCGCCATGCTGCATCCAGCTACCTCGCACTACTCCCAGTCTACTACCGGCTACTGGCTACTCGCTTGATCGCCTATCCCGAATACACCCGGAAGATCGTCACAACGAACATGACACACAGCGTCATCATTCAGAGCGAATAAACCAATCATACCCTTGTTCTAGGAAGCTAATGCATCGGTCCCACTCTTTTCGATCTCTGTGATCATCTCTTCCGCTGACCTATGCGTATCCACTATTGCATCATGTGGCTTTGTGTATACTAAACTTAATGATCGTTACTTACCCGGGTTGATACGTCTTTGCGTGGGCTGGCAAATTGCCGAATGTTTAACTTACCTGCAACATATGAACAAAGAAAAAGAAATGAAAAATTAATGTTGGTTGTACTGTAGCAATGCGTTCTCATCAATCTTTTGCAACGACACAGAAATAAAGCTATACAGTGGCTAGTCTTGCTAGCAGTAGGTCAATCTTTACAAAACCGAAAACAGGAGTTAAAAACAATACAGTTTGCAGGAAAACAGAAAATCTTTTACGAACTAAGAGTACGTTCAATTTCACCATGCAAAATTTGAAAGAACCTACCAATCTATCGTACCGTTTATTAAAAGAACAGAAGAAATACTTCTTGCCGAGCTTCACCCGTTTAATTAAGACATATTTGTGTTAATTGACGTAGTTTGCATATCGCTTCGTATCTTCGAACGCTCTGTAATCTTGAAACGATGAGAGACTCCGTAGCATGGAGTCCAAATAACAAAGAGGCAAAGAGGAAAAGAGCAGACTCCGATACAATACCGTGCAACGAAAAGAGCAAATCAAACCGCGCGGTAAATTCGGTGGGTAGGGATCTACGTGGAGAAGAGGGAGCAAAATTTTCAGGAAAACGAAGGTGGAGAGAGGCGAAAAAAAACAGGCAGTAAGAGGAGAGTCGAGCGGGAAAATTGGCCCCATGTGTGTTTGCACGGCCGCAGAGAATAATGTACGCACGGAGGCGTTAATGAGATTTACAAATAATGGTGATTACCTGCATTACTCAATAGGTATAAGCTCGGCAGCAGCAACGAGTTTCTGGTTTTAGTGGAGTACCAACCCATACTCGTACTTGCTGACTATGGGGAATTGCACGGTTCTCGCTCTTTACCTCGTTTTTCATGCGCAGCGTCGCGTGTACGTTGCACGTATTTACCTCAACTTGCATTAAAACTATGTGCTCCTCCCAATTCTAGTATAGCTAGTATGTACTGATATCGCTGTGACTCTGGCTATAACTAAGGCGTGATTGGCGGAATTCCTCAGAAGCAAAACAATGCATGAGGGAAAAAAACCCATTATTATGTACCTCCACTTTGATTTCCCTGCTTTGTGCTTCTGTTATATTGTACATACGGGGCATTCCATGCCAAAACGATCAGTTTTGACATCATGTCCACAGATCTTGATGAAATTGTAATATATTGTAATAGATGGCGGAAACACGGTGAATTTCAGTCATTATTTTGCTAATTTCAAAGTTCTTAACAAAATGTGATAGTGTTAAATTATTAACAATGGATGAAATGGATGATTCATACCATGTAACTTTCGTTAAACAAAATTTTCTCTAAAATTGAGAATTTCCAAGATATTCAATCATTGCTCGTTGAATTCGCCTTGGCTTCAGCTTTCAGAATATCGATAAGAATGAACAATGTAGTTATATCCGTTTAAGAAAATTAGGATGACATTAATAACCTGGAACTACCATTTTGCAAAAAGTACGTAATACTCTCATTTTACGAGTCTATGTAATATAACTGTGCCTTTTAAGGCTTTTTCATATCTCCAGAATTAATAAAAGTATTTCAAATCGGACAGTTAAGTGAATCTTCTTGTATACAGGGTGTAAATCTGTCTCATGTCTTTGTTTTAGGACAAGGTTGGGGAGGAGACCGCGCTTCCGGAGCGCTCTCCGGAGTCGAGAGCACTGTAGACAAGGATACGCCGAGAAAATAAAATGAGCGACAACTACTCGCAAGTGTAAGGGGACCGGAGGGAAAAGCACGGGTTCTCGGCTTCCAGCTCCGCCTGCGAGCGCTCGCAGTGTAGAAAGCCGAGTTGTTCAACCCTGTTTTAGAGGGTAACGCTGTCGGCCAAACTAAACCAAAAATCAAGTCCCGTTGCGCCACAAAAAGGGTCTGTAAAAAATAGTGCCTGCGACCTTCAATTTAGCTATGCAACCCAACGAAACAGCTCTGACGCATCCGACCGACTCGGACCGCCCCGTTGAGTCACAGCTGTAGCATGTAAAAAACCTGCCTGGTCTTTTCAATAGAGAACATCTTGTCAGCGTCCAGTTAAAAAAAAATCCCTGATACAGTATTACTTTTTTCATTTTCAATTCATTTTGCTTCATAATTCGTTATTATGATTCTTGTTAATGATTCAATTTGTTAATGACTCTCGAGTTGGCGAAATGATACAATTCAATCAATATCAAAGGACATGGTGCGAAACCCAGTCGTTTTAGGATTGACTGACCCTTACTTATATTTCTCTCAACTGTTGAGTGAGAACTGCCTGGAACTTTGAGTTAATATTTTGTACTGTTGTGAGCAGGCGCATATATAGATGAATGCAAATGGATGCAGGCGTATGCAAACAGATGTACTTTGTTAGTTAGACAATGCTATGTGTCTGCCCCACCCTGCTCTCCGCGGATTACCGCGGTGGGAGCGGTTAACCGCCTAAGTTTCAGCAATTCTCTTGACTTTAGTGGGAATGAATTTGCGTTGCATTCGCAGGGGTGCTCGAGCAGTCCTGATAACATTTGTATTGTAAAATGACAGTGTTGGATCATGAGAGTAATTTCTAACTGTGCGTCGTGCACTGACCCACTGGTTGGATCTACTGGCGGTTTGAGGGTAGTGTGAACAGAGACGACGCCACCGTTGGATGTAGCGGTTGCCATTATCAGAAACTTCTAATGACATGGCATATAGACATCCCATAGGAGAGCGCGCGAAATACAATAGACAGATAATCACAATTCGGCTCTGGGTAATCTACATATGTGTGTAGCTTGTGTTGATCCAACTATGCGATCGGACAATTGTAGCAACCGAACAATTTAAAAATGAAAAATATTCCAAAAAAGTAACGTGTACAAGAAATTTTCAATAGGAGTGACGCAATCATTAGTCATTCTAGGCAAGTTTCAAAAAGTGGAATGCACCTTAATATTCAGCGGTCAAACTAATCGTTTGTAATCCTCTCCTAATTTCATAGGAAAAATGAGTAGATTTAGGAATCACGACAACCGTAATAGCTCCTCACTTTTCTCTAACTTAATCACGCATAAAGCAGAAAAAGTCGAGGCGGCGACCCGCATTTGTCGAAAGAACAAAAATGAGGAATTAAGTGGAAGTGGAAGGGAGCTGACAATTGATGTTTTTATGTCAAGCCGATGAATTTTTTTAAGGGTGAAGCGGGTCGTACTGAGTGCTTTTCTCTTGTCGAGCTCCAGTTATTAATAAACAGCAGCTACTAACTGATGCACACATCGTTCACAATGCGTACACGCGTATACGTACTCTTGCAGAAAAAGCTCGGTGTGCAATAGTGCGCGCATGTGAATTCTGCGACCGCCCTCTCGGCTGCATGTTCCCTTGTCTTCGATTATCCTCTTTCATCCTCTCTCATCCTCTCTTGCGTTCTCTACTCTTCTCTTGTCCTTTCCCGTTTTCTATTCTGCTCTTCAGTTCCTGCCTTTTCCGCTCGATTTGCTGGAGCGCGTTGCCTGTCTCGAGAGACAGTTAAACTGATGCTAGGGAAATGTTTAAACAGCTTACGAGCCTTGGGCTAACAACGCAATGCGAATTGGCCGGTTTGCGCGGAAAACACACTTCAAATACGAACCTCGAAATTCCTCTCAAATTAGATGCATGAGACTCGTAGTCTGCCGATTAGTCTAGTTCCTCGCAATCCTAATAGAATAATAGAGTAATTTTCACTATGAAAACTCTTTAGAACAAAACCCATGAAACTTGCGTTTATAGATTGGTGTCGGGTATGTGCGTTATCGTCCATTTGGGAATATCAGTGTTGATGGATGATGGGCTTCGCAAAACTCTCCGCGAAACAGATAATTTCTCTAGAGTTCTATTCAAAGTTTCGATACACCTAAGTTTTGGCAAACAAGTTTTTGAGTTATTACAATTATGAATTCTAAGTTTGTCTTGTTTCACAATCGGATTTAGAAAGTACTAACTTGTCTGACACTGACAAGGGACATTACGGAACTGGTACATTCCAATTTTATTCAATTAACTACATGTAGTTTTTAAAAATCTATTCCACACGTGTTTTCTTTAACTGCCCAAATTCGCTGTTAGGGGTTGAAAATACGGGTTGAAATTCGAGGGTTGCAGCGTATTTTGTTGAATATCTCGAAAACTAAGAGAGATAAGGGAACGGTGTAAATAGCAAAATTTCACAATTTTATAAGGCGGATAGAACTGCGTAAACGGATTTTTTCTATATAATAGATAATAAAGTAAGCTTGTTCAAAACACACGCGAAGGATTCGCATATTGATGCCCTTGGACTTCAAGAAATGCATCATATTGTACACTATTATTTTGTCAGCTAACTGTATATATTACTCACACGATAGAACCAAAGCGCAAATGTAATTTTCATGACAATACTCATGGACGTAGAGCAATTAAGAAAAATTAATGTCTAAACATTTGGTAATTATAAATATATACAATATTTACTTCAAAACATGCGCTTTTTGGATGGGAGCTTGACTCGACCGGTGAAAATTTCTGCTCAACTAAGTTTCCACGCTCTGCCGAAAATAGAAGGGCGAGCTAAAAGTTAAACGAGTTTCCAAAGTCCGTAGAAAGCCGAAATATCTCGTCCTCGAATATATTTCCACATTCCCATTGAAAACGCTCGATTGAAACGTGATCTGATTACTGGAATACGTGCAACGTTTAGCTCGCATATCGTAGCTCCGCTGTACCTCTCTACTCGATTTATGGATGTGCACAGAAGGAAAGGGACGTTTTGCTAGAACAGAACTGAATCATATTTACCAATCGACTACTGTATTGTATGGCCATTTTTCAATCGAAGAACTAATGTTAATCTTCAAATCCATCATGGTACATTTCGACATTACGTTCCAGAAGTCGCTATTATCTTCTCAAAATCCTACGTTAGATTAGCATTGCACTCACTGCCCTCACTGCGCTTTCCATTAAAAAGCGATATTGTTACAGTAAAATCCTCGTCTATCCGAAATTCCATTATACGCTGTGAAGGATTCCGAATCCAGTTTCTGGTATAGAAAGTCCTGGATAAGCCTCTATTATCCGAACTGAGCATGAGCTTAGTTTCAGTTACACAAACGCGTATTTACTACTTTTCTATAATCTATATAAATATGCATTCCAGTCAGAATGACAACGTCCCGAACCCTAACAGTATTTTAGTATATTAAAACGGAATTCCTCTCGTCCTTAGATTATCTTCGCCAGGATAATTATTTAAAATTAATCATTGCAATAGTAGGGTATCTTTAACTGTTAATATCCTGTATATTAAATAGAAATGCGAAGTGGTTAAAAGTCTGACCCCACCAAAAATCCATCCCGCAATTCCTTAATAAACTATTTATAATAAAACATTTATATAAATTTTAACAGTTATGTTTGTTCGATGAGCAATTGTCAAAACTTGTGATCTACGAGCCTTTTAAAGCAAAGAGTACTCAAATAAAAGTATCATCACGGAAATGCATCAATGACGAATATCTTGCCCCGAGAAATCCGTAAAATCAGATGGATTTTTGTTTGCGTAGTTTTGCTAAAAGCTCTCTATTAATAAGAGAAACGCAAACACGAACACGCGATAATACGTCATCCGCGGATTTGCTTTCTCATCGAAATTCATCGATGGATATTACTTGTGCAAAATCTTCCGCGAGTGTCACAGATAAACATGTTGCGCGCGTGACAATTTATGAGAGTGCACTTCGCGTGCCTGAATTACGCGAGTTTGTAAATTTCGTATCGCGGTAGTTGCAGAACGCGTTCGTAAAATATGTTCGAATAGTTTTATTGAAAATGTTCCACTAGAACTGTCCGTAATTAACGGCAATGGAAAATACAGGTCTATTACTCTTTTGGCCTATCGTACACCGGCATGCTCATCTCCCACGTTTTCCTTTTCCCAATACACTCAAACAACCTGGAATTTAGAGCAAGCACAAGTAATTATTTTGTGAATTTATTGGCTCAAAATTTCGGTAAACCTGCCACAACATTTCACAAGTTGTAAGCATTCCAATTAATTAATTATTAAATCCACAAGTTGCACTGGAATTAGGAATGAAAAATTATTTCGTTCAAAATTGTAGCATTATTATACGCAAAATGTCAAGGAACAATTATATTCGGTTCATAACATTATTATATGCGATATATGCGATTCGATGGTTTTGTAGCAACATTCTATGAATCCTTGCGGAAATGTTTTAAAAGAATATTTCTTAGGACACTGAATTTGAATAAGATGTTACGGGCTAGCCGTGCGAGACCGTTTTTATATCCGTTTGGTTACGGAAAACGTGTGCTCGCTCCTAAACCTTTAAGGATACGCGAGCCCAATCAACAGTCGCCAATTCGAATAAGCCTGAGATTAATTAAGTTCCAAACACATCTCACTGCGCTGGTGTCAATGAGCACTATTGGCAAAATAATACCTTTCAGGCAGATTCTCCTTAACGGTCGAAGCTGATTGATACAGGAATTGGATCAGGTTAGGAAAAACACAGCTTGAGGTACCACCGGGCTACGCAAGGCGCCAAGTCTCTCTCAAGTCTAACGTGCTTTTAGGCAGGTAGCCCTACTTATATAAACGTTCTTTAAACTATCCAATTGTTCCCTGGTTCGCGAGGGTGTCAGTCCGGAGGCCAGTTCTACCTGATGTATAGTCAGATCTTTAATTGAGGTCCAAACACATCTCTCTGCGCTAATGTCAATGAGACCTATTGGCACAACAATACTAATCTGATAATACCCAGGTCGATTCGAAGGTCCCCAGAAAGGAAAAAGGTTTAGGATGGCTAAAGGTAAAAGCTTGGGGTACCACCAGGCTACGCAAGGCGCCAAGTCTCTCCCAAGAGTTATATTACCCCGGATAGGAATAATTGAGCGGCTAACTATTCCTACACTAAATGTGGGTTCTATGTACGATGTCGCTTTCAGTGTTGTTCGCTATTGACAGGTGGTGATTGAATGTAGAACAAGGAGTAATTGAGACGAAAAATAAGATAACTATATTGAAAGGATTTAAAAGAATAGAGAATACAATCGTGTTTAGTGTGTGTTCGCTTGTTACAAAATACCTTGTGTATTCCTCGTCTGTCTGTACAGATATAACTCGCGGCGTATGTTGAATGCTTAAGAATATAATTGCAGCTAATGCAATGATTCGGTTGAAAGTGCCGTGCACGATCTCCCTCGGAATATCCCCGTATTCCAACGTCTAAGGTTTACAAAGAGATTCGAATAATTTGGTCGAAAGTAACTAATACGATCTTCCTCGGAATAACCCCGTATTCCAACGTCTAAGATTTGTAATGGTTTGAAGAATGCTTCGAAAGTGCCTAGCACGATCTACTACAAGGAGGACAGAGCTTCGCCCTTCGGAAAGAATCAAAGACTGAACTCCCAGAGTAGGATTTTCGGTGGTTTATATAGTCGAGCGCGCCCTAATTTCTCGGAAAAAGTGGGGCTAATTCTTAGGATTTTCCTAGACAAGCCCTAGGAAGTAGCTGTATGACTCGAGCGCGTCTTGCATGCAGCTGTGTATGAATCATTGCAGCAGGGGCTGCATGGGAATATTTACAGGACTGAGAGATTATGTTGGGTGCGGTTTGAGCTTGAAACTAAGATTTTAGCTGAATGCTAGAATATTCTCGATTTTTAAAGTGGAAAAATTGCTTGCGTAAAATACGGACGTAACAAAGAATAACATCGTAGGACTTGATTCTTATTTGATAATTCTTGAAAATACAAAACTAAAAATTAATAATCATTTTATTTATTATAATTAATGTTTTATTGTGCAACGATTCCTGTAGCTGAGGTCAGATCAACTAATTAATATGCATTGATGTTTCGACAAAAATAAACTGGAAACAAATCAACGGTAGGAATAATTAAGAAATTTACACTAATTTTTCGATAATTATGATACATTCTGTTACCGAGATTATGGATAGAGATTTTTAAAAAGTAGAAATAACGTCAAAGTGGGACCTGAACAGAATCGGCATACTTGAGGCGCCGCCGCGTGTAACACGGTGCATCTAACTCTTTACGTCAGGATTAATTACTTTGAAATTAATTATTCTTATAAATGGGGCCTCAAGTATTACACCGATGCTGCCGATTCTGTCCAGGTCCCACTTTGACGTTTTTTAATAGATATTACGTTTTCTTATCATTAATAATAATCACTTTTAACATCTTTTATCATATGTTTGAATGTTTGTTGCCGTGAATAATTTGAAATACTATTAAAACTTAGATAAAACAATTACGATGATTCACACGCAAATCGATAGTCTCTTGATCTGAAATGATGATTTTTCTATAGTTCTGCAAAAATATTGGATCTTTAATTTCGTTATCCCCGTGCATTTCTCCAAAATGAAGTCGATTAAAAATCGGAAAAAATCCAACCGAAATTCATACTCAATAAACTCGACGCGCCCTCGTAAAATCACCGCTCAGCGTGCAGTATTACTGGGCGAAGCGATTCAGTCGCGGCAATTTCAATGAGATTAAAACGCTGCATCGCAATTTGATCCGGCAAAACGATCAAAAAAATCCTCAAAAAAATAGTGCCGCAATTATCAAGCTACAGCGTTTAAATTAAAAAGGGTCGATCAATGGACCGTTGCACGATGAAGCAGCATCGATTCTGCAATCTCGCTAGCCCGTGGGTAACGTTAATTGGGTCATGCCAGAAGCAAAACAAAAAATTACTGCTAGCGAAAGTATATGGCATAGAGTTTACTTGTTGGGGTATTTGGTATCTTCGGCATTGGAAGTGGCGCGACCGCTTTAAAATACGCAACACACAAAGACAAACTTCATACAATTACGACTACGCCATTGTTTTGCTAGATTCGCTGATTCTTCGGAAATTTAAGAGGACACCGATGGCGTGGCGCACCGCTACACGGAAATGCCAGAAAGGCCCGTGTATTTACGACAAGGGACAAACAAGCGGACAAAGCCACAGCTTTGCTGTGGTGTCGAACAAGCCAGCTAACACCGCACGAAAGCGCGCGTGAGTACGCGCGCAACCAAGGGACGTAGGAAAAGCGGTACCACCACTGCAATATGTATACAAATTGTATTGAAATGAGTAGGAAATGTTTAAACAAATTTCTTCAATACCATTCGAAACGGTAGATCGCGTCGATCAGTTTTAGTGAATACAGTTTTGTTACAACTGTTTGTCAACAGTTTGTTTGTTTATCAATTCAGAATGATAATTAGGCATACTTTTTGGGGAGGGGTCTAAAATTACCTTATGATGCATATCGTTGAATTTTTCATCATTCCCCTATCATGATTCAACAAATAAAGTACTGCTTCGTCATGAAAAAATACTAATGTGTGAACAAAAACAGAATATTAGTTAATTTCTTAACCATTTCTTAGTGGCACGTTATAGTCTTGAAAGAACAGTTTAACTTTGGTTACATAAAGTTTTCTTTAAACCTCGTGGTTTTATTAATATTTAAAGGTAAAAATTTGCAACCCTGTGGATATCGAAAAAAAAGTAGGTAGACCCAATCAAGAAATTTAATTTAATATTAATAACAAAAAACTATGCCTTTGTAGAAACATCCTCACATCGCCATTTAACGAGCCCCTCCGAGTCATACAACTTTCCCCTCTCAGTTATCTTATATCTAAAAAATTGACGGAAATATTCGCGAAGGGAGTTCCTACTGACGGGCTACTGTGTATAGAGTACAATAAGTACAGGAAATCGCAATTCCAGATATGCTCGATGCAAGCAACACGAAAGCCAAATTTTGTATTTAAAGTAGTATAGAACTGCGGCCCACTAGCCTATTCGTTGCAGTGATATACAGGGCCTTCAAAAAGTCCCGGACCGGTTGAATAACTTGAAAAGTAGGCGTTGCCCAAAAAAATGGTTTAGACAAAAGTTGGTCAGGAAAATGGGGAGTAACTCCTCGATATATCAGTTTTGACATCAAGATTCACTTTGAAGGTCATTTGAAAGGTCAGTGATTTTTTAAAATGAAAACCCCTATTTTTGACAACGGATTCGGAAAGAGCAGGAAATTTTACGTTCAATATGGTATTTATAAACTTTTTTTAAGATGACTCTTGGCAGATCAAATCAAGATTGAATATTGAAAACTCGTTCAGAAAGCTTTTTCCTCCAGCTTATATGGATTGCGGACAAGTAAATGTTTTGAAAATGTTAATTTTCAAGGTTATCTGAAATTTAGAGTCATTGTTTAAATGAACTTACGTTAATCGGAAACCTTACTTGAGGGTTCAGTTTCAGCATTTTATGATCGTATGGGACGCTGCCAATTAAAATATGGAGGACATTTCGAACAAGAACTTTAAATAAAAAGATTTTTGAACTCACGTTAATCAATCGCTCCAAAGGAATCAGAATTTACTACGTCCACGTCGTTGTTTCTGGATAATGCTAAAGTAAGGTTTCGAATGAACGTGAGGTTATTTAAAAATTGACTCTAACCTCCAGATAACCTTAAAAATTAATATTTTCAAAACATATACTTGTCCGCAATCCTCAAAAGCTGGAGGAAATAGTTTTCTGAACGACTTTGCAACATTCAATCTTGATTTTACCTGCTAAGGGTCATCCTAAAAAAGTCAATAAATACCATTTTGGACGTAAAATTTCCTGCCCTTTCCGAATCCGTTGTCAAAAATAGGGGATTCCATTTAAAAACATCACTTTGACCTTCAAATGACCTTGAAAGTCAATCTCAAAGTCAAAACTGATGTAACGAGAAATTACTCCCCATTTTCCTGAACAACTTTTGTCTAAACAATTTTTTCGAGCGACGCCTACTTTTCAAGTTATTCAACCGGTCCGGGACTTTTTAAAGACCCTGTATGTATGTCAGTTGGAAGCGACGACAGGACTATTTCCCATTTCGTAGGTGCCCGATATTATGCCCATAAGTTACGGCGCAGCGTCCCGGGGTTTCGTCGATTTAATGCACGCCTTACAAAAATATCGATCGGTCATCCGTGGCCGAGCGTTCATCTTCGTGATCTGCTTTTACCCTTATGCCCTGACTTTGTGCAGACTTTCGTCCCAGCTTTCATCTATCCTACCAAATTCCCCACTGATCGATCGGGCGTGTTGTCGATCGCTAGGAAATCTTCTGATAGACGATGGCTAGTTTCGCGCATGATAAATGGCCATCGACATAAAGAGGCGAAGAGCTTGAGCACGCTCGTGCTTCGCTATCTCTTGCAATCCTTACCGTGATTTCGAACTAAGACATGAAAAATTTGCGATGGTCGATCCTGACTGAAGGACACTATCTTTCCGAAAACGGGGATTAAACTATATCGAGTCCCGAAAAATCTTTAGAAACAGCGGTGGTAGTAATTTTGACTGTTATCGTAACTTCGTAACTTCTTTGCATGTTGGTTTGTCGATGAGTAACATTGCTGATACTCACAACTGCATTTAATGCTTTACGAATCTACAAAACAGCACTGTCCAAATAGTAAAAATATGTTTTGATAAAAATTTTATTTCTGTAATGGTGTAATTTTTACCAGACTTAACATGCGGCTAGATTGCACAAATACTGTGGCAAATGTGGCTTTTGCAGAAATGTAAAATTCCACATTATACATGAAAAGTAGATAAGTTGAAGTATATCTTCCACGGAATAAAGCTGACAGCATTGTTACACTCTTGTTGGTTCCAGGTAGAAATTAGGTTTCAAGAAAAAAGGATAGTCGCGACTATTTACTGCCGCAGAAGCGTAGAATGTGTTGGAAAAAGCCAAACTCTAATTAGGTCGTGCTGGATTTCAGTAAGGAATGGAAATAGCTATTGTCCTCGACAGTGAACGGAGTTTGAGTCAGATGTTTACGACAAAGTCCGAGCCACTGTAAATTTCCTGAAAGCTATTGCCTGTTTCATAACTTGTTTTAAAACTACCAATCGCATGTGCAAACAATTGTGAAATACAATAATCTATTAAGAAATGTGTAATCTTCTTAGGAAGAAGACACTTACTGTAGAAAAAAGCAAATGAATTAGGGAGAATGAATCAACCTGCAAGAGCGATTAAATTAACCAAATTTAAGTCTACGGGAATTATACACGAAATCTGGTATAGCTCGAATATCATCTACAATACTACACATAGCATCAAATGACAATTCTGAATATGAATTTAATTCGCAAGGCAGATTATCAGGTTGTTAGACCACAGAAACAAGAAGAGAAAATTCTGAATAGAAATAGAAAAAATTCGTATTATCCCTTTACTGGTTGTGCGACTATCGGCACCGCTTTGTACTCTCAAATTTCGATATTGAACAAATAACATGTGTGTACATCGTTTTGTTAACGGATCAACAATTTCCAAGATAATCAATCAAAATTGTCTTTTGTCTTATTATATTCTAGAAATTTCTATACCCACTAGAAATTTGTGACGATATAAAATCCTCACTGTAAGTGCTTAGTGTATTTTTCCAAGAGTCAGCACGCAAGAGCGTGGATGAACGAGATGGCACGGCATTTGAGAGAAAAATGCAACGGTAACAGGAATGAACACAAGGGGATGGGAGCAATCGGTTGCGATGGGAGCAGTGAAAGGACGAGAGTGGGAGAAGCGTATTGCACGAATGGAAATAACGTTTGGGACGAGACGAGCGAAAAGCGACCGGGAGCGTTTTATGCATACTCAATGTACACCGTGCTATTCTGATGCATCACCTGGATAGACAATTGATTTATAACCGAAATAAACTGGCCTTCTTTCCGATAAATAGGGAAAAGTCCTCGCTCCACGGTGGCTCGAAATTCGATGGGTGAAGGAATTTTCCTGGTCGATCGTACGCTCCCACTACCGGGAACGATCTTCAATACCCATTTGCCTTGGGCAAGCAGGCCCTTTCATTAAATTTATAATCTAACGACTACGGCAGGGGATTCGTTGCATTCCTTGCGCAAGCTTGCTTTATCCCCTTTTTTACCGATCACAGCAGGATTTTTTCATCGCTTTGCCTTATTACTACTATTAATAAGATGGAATTTCAATATTACTAAATGAATAAATATCCGTAGATTATACGAGATTCTTCCAGACACAGTCGAGTCTTATTGTTCGTCTTCAACTAGGTTATTCAAAACTTCAGATTGTACTTTCGAACTAACGTACGTATGATATACAGGCACGTACAATATATTCTACAGAAGCAGTATTTATATCATGGATGTATATCACACAATTCAATGAACGATGAATGCGACAAAGAGCCAGTAACTGGAAGTCGTGAAAACGAATATAATGGTTTTGAACGGCATAGTACGATTAATATTGCCCGATTGCCCTAGTCATATAATAATAATTAATTAATTAATAAACTGTTTCAATGCTACTCCTCTTATTCCTGTATTACATACTATAAAGTGTGTCCAAGGTAAGTGTAACAGACTGTATCTAGACGGTTGGGAATAGAAGAAGAGGCCTCAACAGTATATGCGTATATGATAATCATATATGTATATGAATATGGTCCCACAGGGAAAGGCTACTTGCAGGTTGCCCTGCAGATAGTCTACACGCGCAGGCTATATGTAGGTGTCTTCGTAGGCCATTTGTAGGCGAATGCTATATGCTGCCCATCTGCAGGCAGTTCTTGCAGAAAAAGTATATTTATAAGCTATCTGCAGGTGTCCTACATAAAAAGGGGATATGCTGGGTATTTGCAACGACATCTGCATGAGAAATGTTAATGGGTAATTACCCAAGTTTCTGCATTTCTCGTGCAGAGGCCTCCTGCGTATTGCAATATGTAGGAATATTACTGCGCACCAATGCTGCAGAAGGCCGTTCACTGGCTTTATATAATAGGGTTTTGGACGGTTTATGTAGGAGAGAACATGCACAAAACTTACAATGCACCCCCAAAAAGTGATATGCAAACCATATGCAGCTGATTGCTGATAATTTACAGGTCACAAGCAGGTTATCGGCTTGATATGTGCTGTGACGTAGCACTTTTTGAAGTGCTCCGTCTGACCAGCCCCGGCGGAAAGGAGTCGCCACACACGTCAGGAGGGGGGAAAAGCGATAGATAGCAGGAAATAGGATTAATAACAAATCATGTTTTTGACGAGTTTTGAAGGTTAAGATCCGCGATTCCGGCCGGTTTGGTCACCCGGACGGAACCGCAAACACCAACGAGCCGAGCCGCGCGAGCAGAGGAGACGGAGGGGACGCCAGCCGATCGAACATCAGATCAAGACAGGGCCCACCATCTAGGAGCCGCGGAAGAAGATCCTAATTATAAAATAATCAGACTAGGCGGCGTAATCGGCCGTTAGTTGCACTATTATACCACCCTCCCATACGTTCGCATACGTGCAATCGGCTTCATCGAATTTCTGCCCTAGATCTTCGTCTCTCTCCAAGTCGTATGTGCTATCGGTGTTGAATATCACCACTGATCTTTCCATCTTCCGCGAAAGGACCGCTTGCTTTCACTTCTCTTCCTCTCTCAGCTTGATACATATTCCCCTTACTCTCATATGGACCCCGACGAATGTCGACCATTCCATTTGTTCGTTTCCCGGTCTCAGTTTGTCCCGATACGTCAGTTTGTTTGCCACGTCCATGATACTCTTGTTCATCCGATATTGCTTCCTTAGAATAACCGTGTTGTTCTCACTGTCCAACCGTGCGAAGAGTGATTCCTTCCCACCGAGTTTCCTTGCTTTTTTGCTCGACAGAACAGGGGCCAACTGATTCGGATCCCCTGCCAAAATGAACTTCCTCGCGTTGTACAAAGGTCGAATCACCGATGGTTGCAACGCCCGGGCACTCTCGTCCACGATGCAAAAATCGAAGATTCTTTTCCCAAGAAGGATATGATACGAGCCCAAACATGTTACTCCGACGATATTTTTTGATTCGTAAACTTGGTTCAGACTTTTGGGTGTACGGCAGCCGGATGTCGCTCTCGATTCCCCCTTTGCGATCACCGATGGATGTATCGCACTGTCGGATCCCAATCGTAAGAAATCCACACGCTCCTCCAACAGTTTCACGAGAATATTGTCGACTGCGCTGCGTGTGTGCGCGCTTATCAATATCGAATACGACAAACGATTCAATAATTTTATCAAGGCCACCAATGTCTTTGTTTTCCCGGTGCCCGGCATTCCCTTTATCAGCATGTACTCGTTTGCACTGATCGCGTTTAGCACGGCCTTCTGTTGATTCTCGTTCAAGTCCCGCAACATCTTTGCGCTATCCTCGATCATTGATCGTGGCACCTGATTACTGAACGTTGACGGTTTCTTGTCGATGACGATGCTTCTCAAATTCCGGCAGATTTCGTTGTCGCTCAGTGGACCGGTCACACTCGCGTAATTCATGCAATTCAAGCTGGACGACACGTATTTGTCCATGTGAAACTTCTTCTTACTCCCGTATTTGCTGATATTTCTATCCAAAAGAACGACGACTAGATCTTTCGTTACGTCCAACACGTAACCCATCGATAAGTTTATCTGGCTATCCGTACCCACCATGATATAATCGTTCCTCGCGAAGCTCGGGTTATTCGAGTTCTTCGGATTTTCTCCCTGCACGAGTGTATGCTCGTATAGAGATGACTCTTCCACGAATCTTACTTACAATTATTTTGCCGAAAAATGATTACCGAATCTGGCTATCGGTTATTCTAAAGCAGCAGATATGCGCTAGAAATGGCGGTTTTCAATAGCGATTGCGCCACTGGAGCAACGAGCCACTCGATTGTAACGTATATTAAAATTCCAATATCCAGACTTCGGATAACTTCCACCGTCTATCATGCCAACCAGCGCCGCCAACGAACCCACTCCTACATATCCATTCTAGAAACTGCCGAAGATTCCCCTATAGCAAGAGGTCTCGAATAAACGAGCCGCCGGAAAATGGGGCAGGAGATGTTTAGATTCTATGCCAAACCTTATTTTAAAATTATTATAAGCCAACCGTTCTGCGTTATATCTTGTCTGCTAGAATTTTTCTTGACCCAGTGTACATTCGCACAGTGAGAACGCTTCGTGGTTTCGATGCGCAAGACATTCCTTCCATTGCGCATTTAAGGTTAATCAGTTGCGTGGAAAACAAGACAAATGAGACAAACACTTTGCCCTGCAGTCGCCGGAATAAAAGTTTTGAAAAAATGAAACCAGAAATTCCTGAAACTCCCAAGAAATATCGTGAAAATCCTGCGGTGGATTCGTAGCAAATGGTCGCCTTTGGAAATAGAAATGGCCTTTAGGGATCTCACGTACTTTACTCGCTCTGGGCATGTGCTTCTTTACGGTTTCTTTTGCGAAGTGAGTGCCGAAGTAAGTTTCCGATGGAATTAAGGATCGCTCTCACAATGGCTATGGGTGCAACTAGCAGCGCTTTCCTGATTCTAACAATAGATGTAAGATAGCCAAGATCCTCTCTATTCCTAAGAGTCGTGGGATGTCCCGGCGATAGATTTATTGTGGTCTTCTTCCTAGTAGTTCCTACCGCCCCATCTCCCAGATTTCTCTGCCCGTGCACCAGACCGTAGTCTCCTATGGTTATCTACAACATATACCGCGCCCTTTTACTTCACTTTCCTAGGATTCCTCTCCGATGCTGCACGGATCTGCACCTCGACGGATCTTATCGTGACCTTCGACCGGGGGTGGGACAGATCTGATTCTGATTGTGAGTCCTCAACCTCCGTCACAACGAACGGCGGAGTGACCCGCCAAGACTTCAGAGGTTACCTCTGCTAAACCGACACGTCGCGACGTCAAAAACTCGTATCATTCCAATTATTTTGACGCTCCTTTCGGCCTCCATATTTTCTATTAGTGTCGTCACTCACACAGTACGGGTCAGCTGCTTACCTGAGACCCTTCCATATGTCAGTAATGCCCATCCAGAACTCCTTGACCTCCTCTGGCCCTTTTTTTCTTAATACTATTGTTATCTTTCTTCCGATGCTACATCGAGAGATAGACGATTTTTGTTTTTGCGCTTCATTTCTCTGCGTGAAAGCTGCTTGCGAATTTTATCGGCTATGCCGCTATGCACTTGATCACGGATAATTGTGGCTGTGAATTCGCTACCTACAGTGCTTGTTCATTTGACTAAAAGCAGCAATAAACAAGCAGCGAAAAATTTGACTGTCTGTGAAATTCATTCGTTATTTTTTTCGCGAGTTGTAAATACCAAACGAATGCTAAATAAGTACCTTCCGAACCAATCGAATACGATTGTATGTCGTTCGACAGAAGTAATTTAGCGTCTGCAGGTGGGATCAGGTAAATAAATTATGAAAGCGTAGTGCGACAGGTTCAGAATTGGTTTCCAGTCAAATTGTCCGCATAAATGTAACATGGACTCATTTCGCGGTTACAACTCGCCCTGGGAAAATTGTTCTACGAGCTGTGTGGCTGCGATCTCGTTGCAATATGTTCATTATATGCGGCCATGGTCCATTTATATGGTCCGCAATATGTAATTGGTTATGTTACGATACACGAATAGTATCTATGGAATTGGTTTTATTATCGAGCCAGCTGGCCAATCCGAGGATACTGCTCTAATTTCCCACACCGTGATTCGATTTACCCCCCCCCCCCCCCCCGGCGCGGGGAGAGATTTATCTTTCTCTGATTCTTTTTCGTTTCTTTCTAAGACCGAAGCATAGTTACAATCATCAAAATTTCGCAGAAACCTTTTCCATCTTTTTCACCATATTTCTCTTGCTGTTTATAATAGCATTTACCATACGACAACACTTAAAATAAGCTGAAAAACATAAACTAAAAAAGTTAACCGAATATTTTGTAAGATGTTGTTGAATAATATTGTTACATTACAATGTTATTACATAATACAGAATAATAGGTCATAATCTGTGATTGGCTCCTTTGAATAGCAACGCTAACGCTAACATGATAAAGGTATTTTAACTTGATACTATCTCATCCTCTATCGTCTTTAACTGAAACTACGTCTCTGTTTTTTCTCTGTGGTTTGTGGCTAATAAAAGATAGGTGGTGTGGGTCAGGACGGCTGTCATAAAATTTCTAGCAGAACCGTATATCTGGAACCTAAAGACACAGCCCTAATTAACTCAAAACCGCAAGTTCTTTGTGTTTTTTGATATGTTAAGGCTTTGAAGTGTACAAAGTGTGCGAAGTAGCTTTTTAATTAGCACATTTAATTAGCAATCTTTGATTAGTATTCGTAATGCCAGTAATGAATCGACTTGGTACATTTGTTAAACTGGTGACCATCAATATAATACTTTTGAATATACTTTGCAACATAAAGTATATAACATAAAATCTTCTTGCTATTAATAATTGTAAAATTATTGTGACAAGGTTTGGCCGTTGCAATCTGAAATATTCTTGAGGGCACAAAGTTACAGGCGAGCATAAAATATGGATGACAGCCAAAAGTGGGAAAATTGAATCTGTTACTTTATTAATGAACTGTTGAAAGTTGCAAATTGGCCGAGAAATTGCTGCATGTAGGTAACGTAGTTTGCAAAACCTTGCATTGCTGATCTACTATCGAGTTGGTGAAAAATCAAGCAAGTACTGTTGTGATATTTTCTATACATTAGTTTACGAGGTCTAGATAAAATCAGAGTATAAAACAAAGTTTGAAACAGAATCCAAATTGAAGTAACTGTCGGCTTGTCAGTGTTTGAAATTGTTCATTTGGAATTTCTAGGTAAAACGGGGAAATATCATCTTCATACGAACCACATAATGATATGAAACACTGACGTGTGTCGAAATCACGGTTATTCTGTTTGTAAATATCACATGCGTGAATTCTGTATTTCTGTTTATCTCAGGATTCGATTAGTTTATTATATTTCCACTATCAAATTACAACCCAAACTACAGGAATTATTGTGGGTTTTTAAGTCGAATAAGATACCAATTTTAGAGGGAAACTAAATATAAAGAGCAGACTCAGTAATACCAGTCCAATTCTAGTATTCATCTGATTTTTTAATATTTTATCAAAGCAAGAAAACAGGCTAAAACGAAGATATATTCAAGAAGATATTGTAATTCCTTTCTTCGTAAAAGCCCCTTCGAAAAAAATGTTACTTATAGAATTATACATATACCTAGATGTAATATTTTTAAAATAACTTATTTATGAATTGTGAATTAGAAAACAATGTGAAGAGCCGATTACCCTGAACTCGGGAAATTTAGATCATAATATAATCCAATTATTTTCAACAGTGAGGGAGCCCCCACAAATACTGCCAACAAGTCTTCCATCCCCAGCAACAGACTGAAAAATGAGACACGTTTAATCAGGCCGTCAATTTTCACCCCCTCAGAGGACACACTTACGACGAAGAGAGGAGATCACCGTCATAAGAGAAAGAATCATCACGGTAAAAAACAGAGACTAAAAGTAGAAAATGTTGGCAGGATGAAAAATAATGAAATATGTATACAGAGACGCCAGTGAGTCAACGGTACCAACATCTAACTAGCTCCGATGTACATAAATATTTGCTCATGACAAGAACTTTCTTCCATAACCCGATTGAAATTAAAAATTATTCCTGCGTTCTGTTAGTTGAAAATCGATATGTGTCCGCAACAGGATCAAAATTTACATGCGTTTGCCTTTATTCGATAAATATGAGTATTTCTATATACAGGGTCTTCAAAAAGTCCCGAACCGGTTGATTAACTTGAAAAGTAGGCGTCGTTCAAAAAAATGGTTTAGACAATAGTTGTTCAGGAAAATGGGGAGTAATTTCGCGTTACATCAGTTTTGACTTTGAGATTGACTTTCAAGGTCATTTGAAGGTCAAAGTGATTTTTTTAAAAGGAAACCCCTATTTTTGACAACGGATTCGGAAAGAGCAGGAAATTTTACGTCCAAAATGGTATTTATCAACTTTTTTTAGGATAACCCTTAGGCAGGTCAAATCAAGATTGAATGTTGCAAAGTCGTTCAGAAAACTATTTCTCCCAGCTTTGAAGGATTGCGGACAAGTAAATGTTTTGAAAATATTAATTTTTAAGGTTATCTGAAGGTTGTCTCTATACCTGGGCCAGCGGTCTATGATCGGTTTTGAGCTTGGGGCTTCGCCTGTTGGTGGCGCGATGCAAAATTTCATCGAAGAATTTGTATTCTCGTTATATTCTCCGCGATAATTAAATTTCGTAAGCTCGCAAAAACCTCTTTTAGCAACTCCTTTTTCTGCGATAGTCGTTCAAGCATCACCGCTCCAGGGCACAAAACGTCACTTGCAACACAAGAACCACCACCATTAATTCTCAATTAATTATAAATAGATAGGTACACGATGCGATACTTTAATTACTCTGCTGGAATAACTCTAGGACAAAATGGCATAATCAAAAATCTGAGGAATTTATTAAAAAAATGGAAACAGGGAGAGTGAATCTAGATTCTGGAAGAGCTTCGAGATTAAGATTAGTTACCAAATCAGTAATCAGGTCTGCTATCCCTCGAAAGCTGCTCAAGGTTGGGATCAAAGTACCAACTGCTTGGGTAAAGTGCTCGAGGACAGTGCACACCTGCTGGTGCACGACGACGTTAATCCGACTCTGCCGACGAGTTCTGCAGATGTAATAGGGCACGTCAGTAGCAGGCAGTCAATATTGGCTCGTCTCCGTTCGCTCTTCCTCAAGATATTATAATACAGACATGCCCCACCCTTTCGCCCCACCCCCACCCTACATCTGCCGTCCTCAACTTACGCGGGCTGAGACGGCTGGTGAGAATGACTGACGATGAGAAATATGACGAATAGGTGCGTGTTCACACTACGTTTAATCCGATGCATATTTAAAACTGAAGAACCACCCCGTGAACGCATTAGGAGTCGCACTATAGGCGAGAGGCGGTATTGTTATCAGTGATATTGATATTTGAAAAAAACTGCAATTAGGTATTACGCATAACACCGATAATAGAGAGCCATGGCGTTCAGAAAAAAGGCAAGAATTATTATGTAGTATTTTTAGTATAATGGAACCTTCATTATGCAAAGTGTCAATTATCAGGCATGACGTTACTACTTTTAGAGTATTTAATTGTAATATGAAAATGATTGTATAGCAAAATATAATTAGAGCTGATAACTCATTTCTGCTCTAGATTAAGAACGAGGTGTTTAAAGTGGTTGTAGGGACAGCTTGTAAGTTTTGATTTCACTTCTTAATTACTGAACAGTCTAAAATTCCCCAATTTACCCATGGAGCAAAACCACGACAATGGGGATTAGTTTCGTCAACATCATGAGCCAGCCAAAAGCTGTATTAATATTCAATTGGACGAAGGAATACAAGAACAGATCTAAATTTTGCAGATGCTGTTGTACATGTCAGGGTCGAACGACCGATATTGGTTCGTCTCCAACCCTTGTCCGCAAACCATATTGTCGCTCCCTTGGGTTTCACGTGAAATCTCAAATGCTGACAGGGAAGGATTATTTGCGCGACACACAATTTACTTCATCAGCAAAACTGCTATTTAAGAAATTGGTTGGTACTAATTAGTGGAACAAATTAGTCAACTATCAACCGTAACGGTAAGGAGTAGCAATTGAGAGAAGTCTCAATCAATTTGTTTGCCTCATTTGTACGAACAACATTTAACAGACGTTCACGTTGCGTGTTTCAAATGGCTCTATTTCACAGGCACGATTTCTTCTGGATCAACAGTGCGATTAGCCGGATCATGCCGTATGCATACGACTAAAGCCAGGAGTTTCAACGTATAGAGTAAAGTGCAAAGAAGCGCAAAAAAGAGGGAAGGAAGAAGCTAGACAGGAGGAAGCAATCCAACGAAGGCGTCTAGCCAAGAAGAGTAAGAAAGACAGCGAGAAGGTGGAAGGTGAGACTGACTGATTCGGAGAGAAGTACGAGCCTACTAACGTGGAAGGTGACTGCTTTTAAATCGTCTCCGGCAGGACTGATTGATGGAGTTTCCTAGAGCTGAATCGCGCACTAGAAATACGGTGAGATTCCATGGTCTCGCAGGGAGCGCGGCTATCTTCGGCCTCTACGGACTTCCCCAACCAGACATCTAAAGCTAACTGACGTAAAGCGCCAAGAAAGGCTAGGAAAAACTGCGTTAGCCGTGTTTGTTATCGCCATCACGCTATTTATGCAGAACGTTTACCGTCTCTACTGACAATGAACGTACAACCACTGCAGACTTCTGCTAGCTTCTTCACAATTGTATACTTCTTACGGCTAGCAAACGCTTTAAGTCTGCTTCGCGAGGTGTTTTGCTTGTGTCCTCGGAAAATCGTTAAGTAAAATAAATAGTTGACAAAGAACGAAAGCCAAGAAGAGTAAAGGAGCTGTGTACACTCCCAAGCAACATTTTCCCTTGGATAAGCCTTCTGTGCAGATTAAATACAGTACCTTTTCTGCAAATCAATCCGGCAGAAGGTCGTTCACAGACTATCTGCAAGCGGTTTTGGACGGTTTATGCAGAAATGATTCTGTACAAAACCTGCATTGTAACCCGTAAAGGTCTTATGCAAACCATATGCATGTCATGGTAAGTAACTTGCAGAGTATATGCAGAGTATGCGCATAGCACATGTAGCCCATATGCAGGATCAAAAAATGTGAAAAAGTTTCTTCTTGAATTAATTTCTATACAGTATTATAATTATTAGTCCTGCTGCGATCGTGTTACAGAATTTGTGCTGTAATTCAAAAATTCTCGGCGCGATGAGTCGCGATTATTCAATATCACTTTCAACCACCACGTGTAATCGCCGAGTTGATGTCTTAAATTACCATCTACATCTTGCATATATTCTCCGTGTACGGGGTATATGCAGAGGTGCTTGTAGAGAAAGACTACTTACAGAGTACCTGCAGGTCGCTCTATACGAAAAGAGCATATACAAACCATTTACAGATTTTTATATTTGATTTAATCGTATCATAAACAGTGTGCATCGAACATTATACAATCATATACAGGGTGTATCAATAAAAATGAGTTTTGCAAATATTTCAGTCAATTTTGAAGATATGTGAAAACTGTTAAGGGAAAAGTTGAATGGTTCGAGGGGGCTCGTAGGTTGGTGATAGGGGGATGTTTGTTCAACTGCGTGGCGAAGTGTTGTTAATGTTAACATAATTTAACACAATTTTATATGATTGAACAATTGAGTTAATAGTCAGAGTAGAACAGTCGGATCTTCAGTTTTTTTCTAATTGGCGGATGAGTTGGATGAAAGACGAAACAGTTATAGAAGAAGTTGGTATACAAATGGACGTTATCTCTAATTCCTTAGTTTATTTTAACAATTTATGATGATATTGTCCCAAAACATTAATATCAAAACGAACCTCATCAGACGCTGGAGATAGATGGTCAACACGGTCGATTAACTAGTTCACAGTAAATTCATCATGTGATGTCTCATTCACACTTCGATCACAAACGATTTTGTCGTGGGATGGTAGCGAAAAGCCAGCAATAAGTTTACAACGGTTTTCTGTCGAGAAAGTTGGAGGGCAGTATCCAAGTTCGCCTTGATACGTTATTACGTGATATGTAGGTAGAACTTTCCTTACCACTGTACTAATCTTGTTTGTGCAGTTACGAGCTGTTTTCGGGCAAAGTTCTAACGCTAATTCCTTATTTCTTTCGTAATGTTTTACGTCGATGAATCACCATGCCAAAGCTCGGAAATAATCCTTCACCTTGATACGGACTTGCTTTACGAGCTCGGGTTTTTTATGCGTTACGAAAAATGAACTCGCTTTAAACTCCAAAAGTAGTCTCAACGGTCAAGGCAAAAAAGGATTATTGGCAACACAATATTCCTCTCACGATTCTTCTAAACATTTGAAATTCAATGGGTGTAGGAATTGGAGGTTTGGATGAAAGAATATATATACAATCACTTGAAATCAACACAGTTACCCAATTATGAAATTTGTCTAAATTATTTCTGAGTTCCTATATTTCTTACTAATATCTTTCCAGAATTATCGGTAACATTATTGATTACCTGACAAACGAAATGTCGTAAAGACAATTTATCAGATGTGACGAACACCACTAAAATTAGGGACAAATCAAAATGAACGGTAAATATTCCAGTGAAGTGACTCCAGCAAAATTAGATGAATTTAATAGGGTACAATGACGAAAAGGCCAATCTAATCTCTGAAAGTACGACATTTCTCATTAGCGAGGAGGAGCAAGCGAAGTAGGGAGTGGGTAATCGGTAATCCGAAATTGATGATTCCATAGTCGGCTTCACTATGCCACTTCCTTATGATCAAGTCTTATCAACGCGACGCGACGCCAGTGTTCCTAAAACGCAAAAAAGCTAACCAAGCTATTCAAGGCGGCAAAAACCATTAAAAGCATTAAAAGTAGGTGCTTTGACTCGGGACTTGGGTTCGCTAGGTACAAATTTATTACTAAAAGAATGCTTTGAGCAGATAGTTAGCAACAAAAAACTATATATTGTTGAACCACGAGCATCGCTTTGTCAAAATAATGTTAATCCTGTCCTAGTGGTCTAAGCATTTAATCTGAATTTTACAAAAATGCGTGTTACGATTCACAATATTGATTAGAATTCATTTACTACTTTCATATATTTCATAATCAAGGTTATTAAAAATTAATTATTATTATAGAAAATACAGCCGGCCTTTGCAAACTTTACAGCAGAGACGGAAAGTTGTATACATACACAAAATCGTATAGATACACGTGCAATGTGTGTATACACACAAGTTCTACAAATAATAGTATAATTAGTATAGTATACTAATAGTAGTTACCCATTACAGATCTAATGATAAACTGGTGTGTTAATTACCTTAATTAGTCATTGACTCAGGAAAAAATCCTTGAAGTATACATTAGTTCCTCCCACATTCCCAAACACGGACGTTGCTTGTGTGTCATGCATTTAAAGAAAAAGGTCAGGTCGACTATTTGTTAACAGCGTGGTATTTCAATGAATAAGTAATACAGACATTTGATGGTAAAAATAATTAAACACTAGATGCTTAATTGATTGTAGCAGCCCCGATAAGAATCTCAATTAAAATGCATGAAAGAATCGATTTTTTAACGATTCATAAGAAAATTAACTGCATTACCGTGACCGCTTTAATACCCATTTTTCTACCTGATACAATCATGCGCAAGATTCTTTTTTGGATATTGTTATAAACATGTTCAGGAATGTTTTCCATGCACAATCAGTGTGTTATATCTTTCTCATCGATTCTTTGTAAAACAAGGAATATTTCAAATCGCAGAGGTTAAATAGAGTAATGTTAAATTGCTATTTTAGTCAAAGTAACCTTAACCAAGAAAAAGCAACGTAAAGTCATGATTTAACAAGTTTATAGTCAGCCACTGATACTAGTTTTATTTTCTCTTGATAAATTGGTGTGTCAACTACCGATAGTGTAAACTATTTGAACGATATTTGCAATTTGAGAAAAGTGAGTATTGACACGCTTTTTCTCGTTTTGGAACACACTATGCGATGCGACGCGTCCCGACGCTACGCTGCACCGGGAGTGCCCGACCATTAATATACCTTCCACCTATATCAACGATGGCTTAACCCACTTGGACGTTATTACTGATAAGCGCGCGTCCTCGTCGTTTATTTGCAGACTAACCGCTTCAACGTTCGACCCTCGGTTACCGCCCAATCAGATTTTATTAATGAACCAATTTCCTCGCATTTCAGAAGTGCCAAATGACCTCAATCACGTCAAAACGAGTGTAAGATTTTTGGACGATCGTGCGTTATGTACCAGGTACAAAGTTACAGGTGAACAAAAATAAAAGAAGTGGTTCTAATGCCAGTAACAATAAAATACAAATTACCCAAGTAACATTTCTCATGCAGAAGCCTCCTGCATATTGCAATATATAGGAATATTACTGCATATCGATGCTACAGAAGGCCGTTCGCTGGCTTTATATAATAGGCTTTTGGACGGTTTATGTAGGAGAGAACATGCACAAAACCTACAATGTACCCCCAAAAGATGATATGCAAACCATATGCAGCCGATTGCTCATAATTTACAGGTCAGGAGCAGGTTATCTGCTTCATATGCGCATGTGATATATAGGAGTTTTGCAGAGCACGTGCAAAATATGTGTAGGCTATGTGCAGGATCAAAAAATGTGAAAAAATTTCTACGTCCATTATTTATTACTATTTTTCGATGTAGTGCTGCGCTTTGGATTATATGTTATATTATTTTATAGAGGTGTCTACGTAGGCTATCTGCAAGTAGCCTGCACATATCTTACACGCGTAAGCTATATGTAGGGGTCTTCGTAGGCCATATGTAGGTAAATGCTATATGCTGCTCATCTGCAGGTAGCTCTTGCAGAAAAAGTATAATTATAAGCTATTTGCAGATGTGCTACATAAAAAGGGGATATGCTGGGTATTTGTAACCGCTTCCGCATGAGAAATGTTACTTGGATAAAAGAGGCGCAGTTTTTTTTGCACCTTTATCTACCAGACTTTGACGATCGAAAGTCAATGTAAACATCAATTGAGTCAAGCAAATTAAGGTTAAGTACTTGTAAATTTCTTGAGGTTACCTACAGGTCCATATAATCCAAAGTTACTTTACAGTTATACTTTAGTACTGTCAAGGTGATACAAATAAGAAATAGAAAGTCCAGTCTGTTTCCGTTTGGTGAGTATTTACCACACGTCATATGGGTCAAGAATGATATTGAACTTTTACCTTTTAACCTAACAGGTCATTTCTCTATAACTCAAATACTCAATATGATTTGTATTAACATTAACGTCTGTTACCTTTTCCAAAGGAACCATATTATCCTTCCGCGTAATTAGTCTTTATACTTGCTTCGTTCTTCATTTTCAAATATTTTTCTTTCATTTACACTTAGCTGCTTGCTTTCCCCCACTCCTCCTACCCTTAACTCCATCATATTAGATTATCTGTCTTAACCAATGTGAGAAAGAATTTTTGATAGACCAATTACAACATTATTAACGCATACCTTTCAGCCACTCATAATTATAATCATAATTAGAGTCATTATAACAATATCATCCCCTTCATACCATACTTATTATGATTGGTTAATATGTAGAAGGTAATTAGCCGACGTTTCACCAGTTAATAAATCAGTAATTAGTCTGGAATCGTATCCGTATATTGTGAAAAAATTTCAACCAAAAATTCTTGCCAGAAATCTAAGGTACATTATAAGTAGTTATTGAATTCAACACCAGCGCTCAGGCTACAGCTCTTTAAATTGTTAAAAATTCAAATATAGTTTATACTTCTGCAAATCCTCTTTATCGCCCGCTCAAGGTTTTGAAACGTTAACTACTTACTCGAAAGCAGTTTTTATCTGTTTGTGCTTAAACAGTTAGTATAATTTTTAGTACAATGTTTCGTATACATATACGTATATATCACTAATAATTTTCTGGTTCCCATAAATACATCGAACCAAACATTTAACCATTTTAGAAGGCAGATTCGCATTTCGCTAAAGTCTAATTGCCTTGACGTAGAAAGAGTACATAGAAGTGAGACAATGAAGGTGACATACATCAGCCTGTCAAACGGTAGGCCAACAAATGTCTTATCTCATTGTCAGCTGTACAACAGACTCCGTTGTTCTCCAGACACTTTGTACCTTTTATTTATAATATTATTATTCTGATTATCTTGATAGAACTGATAAACTATGAAACTTTAGAGGATTCGACTGGTTATATTGAGATAATACTCCGATACAATCTTTTTACTTATCCTTAATAAAAGTATTCTTTGTGTCGCTTTTATCACGTGCGCTTACAGTATTGAACTTCTCACTGAAATGCCAGACCTTCCATTACACGTCAAGGGAATACCACGAATTAACTGACGATACAATTGAAAAAGAAGACGTATTCATGTTTTTTCACAAAAGGTTTTGTTGGTGTGAAAACCACTTGAATACGTCCCAGGCAATGTCTATCAAATATGATTTTCTCGAAACAATAAATACAACAAAATCGTACGTCATATTAGTAAACAATATTGTATGAAACGACAGTGTTTGCAAGACACTTCTTTTACAGCTATAACTTCACAATATCTTTTTGCTTCACAGTTGTACTTTAATACTTGAAATTATTTTAAACGTGACTTCACTTTTGGCTCTTCAATACATATGTAACGTAAATTTATTATCAATCGTTGCCATTCCACCTATCGTTGAATCAGAACCAACAATCTGCTATGAATACGATTAATATCGATTATTGTGCCCCGTATATTTATATATACTTGGAACATATAGACAAACTTCTAAATTAAAAATAAAATTTGGTTCGTTGGACACTTGGCAACTAACAATAAAGATTTCAAATAAATAAGACAACCATAGTCGGACTGACAATGAGTAGATTGAAGAAATATTTTATTGGATTCCAACATTGGACCGACTATGTTGTCATCGGCAAACCGCGAGATGACGAAGAGAGGAGTAGAATTTATTGTTTTTAGGGTTATGCGCATACCCGAAATTGCAGGCTGTGGCCGCCCTGGAAAAAGTCAGCCGGGCTGGGACGAGCTTGGGCGGACATACCCGAAAAGCGAGAATGCTGAGGTGGATGGACTTTCTCTCGATCAATCCGAAGCTTCAAAGTTCATGTAATGCTGTTTCATAAGCGGATTACTAACAAAATCAGAAATTTTAGTCGGAGGAATTTGCATTCTTAGAACTTAGGTAATAAGTAATAACAAATGCATTTGGAGCTATTACATAGATAAATATATCTTACGGTTTAAATTTGATCCGATTAGTAAAAAGAAAGCTCGGCGAATAATTCTTAAAACATTGCACTTGTTTTGCAACTTGGGTATTGCAGAGCACGTTATCGTTGAAATTACTGCATCCGGCCTCAGAAAAATATGAAACCATCTCACTGAATATTTTTACCGGTTAATGGCACTTATTATTAAATATTTTTCCTAAAATACAACAAGTCGCCAGTGAGCTGTCTGAATATTTCTATATTACGAATATCCAGCCGAACCCATCTGACTTTCTCCAATTCGACCAGAGTCGTCGGATGTCTGACACCCTGAACGGTCTGCACATCCTTAATTGTTCGCAAAAGCGAAAACGAACTGCCATCGTTCGTTCGGTACAGGGGAATATATCGGTCTTGTGATTCGAATTGGATAGCACGAACGATGGACTGTGCCGATTGCCACGATTTTGCTCGATAGAAGGTGGACCCGAGAACGGCAATTTCTACGCGTAGCGTTACACCGACTGCCGAGCCGGTCGGCAAGGATCGTTAGACGTCAGCGAGTGAACTGACATAAATCAGGCACGGATCGGCGGCAGATAGAGCCGCAATTACCGCGGGGTGGAGTCCCGAACTGTGAGCAGAGAAAAAGAGAGAAAGGGGACACTAATGAGAGGGCAAGCACACAAGAAAGAGAACGAGAACGAGAACCAGAACGAAAACCAGAACGAGAACCAGAATGAGAACGAAAACGAGAATGAGAACGATTATGAGGACGAGAAGGAGACAAAGCCAAGCTGACTAACGACAGAGTGAAAAGTGGGGGAAATACAGGACGGTGGTAGCAGGGTAGAGGTAGAGTGGGATCGGTTGTAGAGTACTAGGCTCCGCGCACACAGTGTAACAAAAAGAGCGGCCAATCTACATACATTTACATCGTGCGAGTTTTGTTACCCTGTTCGTAGCGCTCCTCGCAGGGAATCCAAACGAGCCGCCGAGTTGGGTGGGGCTCCGATATCTATAGTTGCCGGCGGCCGTTTTATTTCCACGGCCACTGTACACTCCACCACCCACCACACGACCTGTCCGCCAGTCGCTAGTTAAATGATCACCCCGGGGAAACTGACCACCTCGGAACCTCTCGTTTTTTCTACGCCTTTTTACCAAGCCAAGGGCGTCACAGGAATGTGAGAACGCCACGGCATACTTTACGAGAATTATCGCTTCGCCTCTGCTATTCATCAGTATCCTGATCATTCGCAGAAGTGAGGAACACCGAACATGACTGAGAGAGTGGGTTGAACCCTTTGAACCAGTGATTGAACGTAACAGTAAATCCAAATTAACAATAAAATCTTTAAATAGTTTTTAGCTATTTCGAAATTTACCAACATGTATCGTGATCAAACGAAATTATCAAACCTATATTGTTACAGTCTAAATAAATATTATCGAGTTTAACTGAGATTAAGATATTTCTCAATACTGCGTTCACTTGAAATGAATTGGCGATTATTGGCAATTTTAAGACTGAAAAGGAATTCGGCTTAAGGAATATATCCCAAATTGAATCCATGTTCAATGGAACGAGATGATATATTTAGCTCTGTGTATTATGTGGCATGTATTATTGTATCCACAAATTTCGCACATAGGCGTAATACAACTTCACTTCGAAATATGTATAATATGGGTGAACAAAACGTTTAAAACCCATGTTGGTCGCATTTTGCTGCGCATCCGAGACCACAGCCCCAAATGTAAACATCATTTTCGATTTGGCAGTTTACTTTTCAAAATGAAATTTGGAGAAAACAGCAAAGGGCAATTCCAATGGGTTGCACAATTGCTGGCATACAAATATTTTCGATAAACATATTAAAATCAGAGTATTTGCCAAACAATAAACACGTACTTACGCTATATTTGCTACAGCTGTACTATGCATCTTCGACTCAACTCAATTTCTATGTACATACTTAAAGTAGAACTACCCATGCAACGATAATATTTCAGTCCTTAAAAAAACATGACTGGACGTAGTGACTATGAAAGATCTAACTTTGGCCATAGGAGGAAATTTGTGAAGAAATCGATCTACATTACTGAAATCATAGTAAATTATTGAAAAGAATGAGAAATGAGGCCAATTCGAATGAAAGGGTAATCGAAATGTGGTCTCCTGCGACGCAGAAAGAGGTAGAAAGTCGTAGACAGGCCGTTGAACACCGAACACTTCCAAGTTGATACTCATTGCGCAGAGACGCCATTAGCGGGTTAATTCGGCCCAAGGGTGTCCTTTAAGTGGCAGCCGACTCTTGGGGTGCGCCAGGAGCAGAGCTCAACAGCACCTCCGCGTCGACAACGCGAGATTTTTGTCAGTAGACGATCTGCATAGATTTACATCCGTTTAGTCGCTTAGTTAAGCGCGTTATCGGAGTCACTCTCTTGCCGCACTATCCTCGCGTTCCCCCACTCCTCCTTGGCTACCCGACTACCCGACTACCCGGCTGCCCAGCTACCCAGCTACCCAGCTACCCAGCTAATAGAGGCCCATTTCTCTTACGCTTCGGTAACCGCGCCCCCGAGCCTTGCACCGTTCCCTCGACCGTTCACCTGCTCGACTCTTTAATTATGCCTATTTCTACTCCGGCTTCGTTAGACCGCACGCCTTTCGAACGATCGAGGGTAATTAACGATAGAGAAATAGTATTATACGTATATCCATGCGCCAACTCGAGCGCCAAAATTTTTCATGGATCCTACATTTTATATGTTTATATGATAATCGTTGAGAGTATTGCAACTTGAGTATTATTTACTGCTCTGAATTTTAATTGGCAGTGTAGAACCTGGGAAAATATAATGTCGTTTTAATTAAAGATTCAATCAGAAAACGTAATGAGTACTACAAACGATGAATTCATTACTTGCGTGTCTTTAAGAAACCAGTTTCGTTCATCAATTCGTGTGAATAAACAGTGCATAAGAATATGCAAGACGAATATGCAAATTTGTGTTAGAATAGTGCACAATAGAACTTGCAAAACAGAGGAAAAATTCGGTTTATTTTAGTTACAACCTCTCCGGACTGCACTTCAGGATATACCATAATACATACATGTATAAATGTTCCTTGGCAGCATACTAAATGAGAGACCATTTCCGCAAGATTACTCGTGGCGAGATATTAGGGTAGTTAATTCGAGCTGCACTAAAAGTCCATTTATCGTTGTTGTTTATGAAAAATTTATTCCATTAGTTAGCCTATTAATTGCCTCAATAGAGCACGACCGAGGGAAGCGAGCCGGTAGCCGGTGTACCACCACGAACCCAACCACCGAAGGAGTTAGTGATATCCACTGTATCGCTACGAGGAACCTATTTGCATTGTAATTACATTGGATCGGGCTGACAACGTTATACATATTACCCTCGGGATAAATTCCATACGGAAACTGAACTTTAGGAAATTTATCTCCTGGCCAACTCACATTATCAAAATTCCAGGTGAAAAACGTTGGTGCAATACCTTGCACTTCCTGGTAAAAATGACTTGCTGGACTGTAACGAAGATTAACGTTCCGTTTTACAGCTACCGCCAATAAACCACACGGTTGCTTTGCAAGAAATGAAGTGCAAATTGCCGGCGAGGCAAATACGATGGCAAACCTCGTCCCAAGGCAACGAAAATAACTGCGAATTATCCAATTTGATCCGGAAATAACAGCGTCTTCCGGTTCAGGAATGAACGGCACACGCTGACAGTAGAAACTTTTTTTCTTTTATCATTTGCCCTTTTCTCACTGAATATTGGATTGAATAATAAAATTGTACGGTCAAACTGTCCTCACTATTCAATTTTGATTAACTTCATTTTATTAATCATATTTTATAGAATATTTACGAACTTATTATTCGATTTGTTTTAGCTGACTTATGTAGTAATTCATGACTTTTCTCGATGTTACAGATTTAGATAAATCTGTATGTATCAATATGAATAACCCACATTATTTATGCAAATTCAATGTCACATGTGTAAAACGTTTAAAATGAGCTTGGACATTGGCCAAAACTCGAAAAAGCACACTGTTCTGTACGTTTTGATAAGACGCAATTTCTATTGAAACGATAAGCTAAATATCTAACAATTTTTTATCAGATCCACTGCCAAACATCAAATTCTGGGGAAGTAGAAATTATAGTTTTTGAGTACATATTTTGCAGATCAATTTTTCTCGAATACATTTACTCGGTTATATTGTTTTATGTCTAATGAAAATCGTTTATCTGACTGTTATAAGTAGTAATGCGCGCAGTAACAAACAACAATATACTTGTTTGTTAAACAACAAAAATTTTAATGACAAGGAAAGTTTCAAAATTGCTTGCAAGTCTAAAATCCAAAACCTAAAATGTAACGCAAACATTTAATCGTAAATAAAACAAATACGACCACCTATACCGAATATAAAGAAAATATGAAGAGAATATTACTAGTCGATAGATGTGTCAGTCAATCCGTATAGAATGTCTTCAGTTCGAAGTTTCGAAAATTTGTTTACGGAAAACGTTTCAAGAAATACGTACTCTATTTCCAAGAATTTCAAAGTGACTTTTACCTTTTGTAAACCAAAATATTTGTCTTCGTTGTGTAACCAAAAGTCGTTGCTAACCCTACTTATTCGTCCGGTTTGTCGTAAACAAGTATTGAGACAAGTATTCAAAAATGTGGAACTTTCTATCGAGAAAACAACGAATCAGTGCATTGATGTTGACAGTCGTCCTTTGGAATATGGAATGGGATATGGAACAATTTTTCGATGCATCGGAAAGATAAGTAGCGCAGGAAGTACTCTATAAAATATTCTTTCATTTTCTATTTTCGCATAAACTGCCGGCAGACTATTTTAAATGCAAATGCACTGTATACCCTACTCGGACCGATAACTCACCTATGCGAAACAACAAAAGTCGCTACTTCCTTCTTATACGAGTGCCCTTACCAATGAGTCCATCCGCAGGCTTTTAAAAAAGTTCTAATTACTTCTATTTACTCAACTTAGACGCCACGTGTAATACCATGGCCAAGTAACATTTCTCATGCAGAAGCCTCCTGCGTATTGCAATATGTAGGAATATTACTGCACATCGATGCTGCAGAAGGCCGTTCACTGGCTTTATATAATAGGGTTTTGGTCGGTTTATGTAGGAGAGAACATGCACAAAACCTACAATGTACCCCCAAAAGATGATATGCAAACCATATGCAGCCGATTGCTGATAATTTACAGGTCAGAAGCAGGTTATCTGCTTCATATGTGCGTGTGATATATAGGAGTTTTGCAGAGTACGTGCAAGATATGTGTAGGCTATGTGCAGGATCAAAAATGCGAAAAAATTTCTACATGCATTATTTATTACTATTTTTCGATGTAATGCTGTGCTTTGGACTATATGTTATATTATTTCATAGAGGTATCTGTATAGACTATCTGCAGGTAGCCTGCACATAGCCTACACGCGCAAGCTGTATGTAGAGGGCTTCGTAAGCCATTTGTAGGCGAATGCTATATGCGGCTCATCTGCAGGCAGCTCTTGCAGAAAAAGTATATTTATAAGCTATCTTCAGGTCTCCTACATAAAAAGGCGATATGTTGGGTATTTGCAACCACTTCTGCATGAGAAATGTCACTTGGGTGTTTATGCCATACGGCAGAAATAGTTCTTTGTGATTCCAATTTTAGAAACGAGCAAAGCCAGATTGAATATTCTGTAAATATTTTTACAAAAAAATTATTAACTAATTGGTTCTATCGACATCTGACGTTCTTCCAGAAATTCTTTTCTTTCAAAAGTACTGATTTTGAATGATTCATGCTGGTTTAATGCTTCACGCAAAAACGTTTTCAAAGGTAATTGATCCGCGTTCCTCTTGCTTGTTACCATTTTGATATAGGAAAGTTATAAACTTGAAAATTTTAATTAAAAAGAGCAGCGAATCCTTTTTAGGAAAACACAAACGTTGGTTTCACGTTGGATCGCCTTGTTGAGGAAACCCGCAGTTTGAAAAATTGTTCACGTTAGAGCAACACGCTGATGTCGCTTAGGAAAGCAACATTTAACGAACTCGGCGTCGTTATTGGAAGAGATAATGGCGATACGCGGTAATGTCTGAATTAATGTGCGAAGGTTTCCTAGTTTTCTGAAATGTGGAGGTGTAGCTGGAGCTGCGACAGTGGTAATCTCAATGAATGTTCGCCATGTACTCAAGAGACACGTTGAAAACCAGGCGCCGAACTGTTTACGAGTGTAGTTATATAACACATATACTACTACTGCGCCGCTTGCGAAGCTCCAAAATCATAAATCTTGAACGAAACTAAGCTGCGCCAGCCGGTACGCTGTAACTTTAAGGCCTGTTAAGAGATTATTAACGGTCTTTCCAAGGGATGTATTCTTAATACAGACTAATCCGAACACGATTTTGTAATGCGCATCTCCAATTAATGCATTAATTATTATCGAGCACGAGTCCTAAAAGTATATTTAGGAATTAGTAATAAGGCCGTCAAACAAAACCAAAAACTAAACTTAAGTCTAATGAATAAGAATAAATGAGAATAAACGAATTGTTCAGTTTTGTTTTCAAGAACACGTGTCCCGAGCAGTGACAAACAATACGTACGAACTCGAGGAATTTTACGACTGTTAGTAAATAATTAGAACTTTTCCATCAGTGTTCTACAAGATAACCGGACTAATTCATCTTGCGACCTCACCCGACCTAGTACAAATACTCAAATGGCTCATAGTACAAAGATGTCTCGGATATATAATTATTATAAACGCAAAAACATTCGAATGAAATTAAAATGTATGATGACAGTTTGCTTGCACGCGGAATGAGAAAATGCAAATTTAACTGGACGGAGGAAAAGCTAAAGTACCAAAAGAACCGACAGATTCGTTAGGAAAGTTTGCGGCTTGGGCAAAGTGGCGACGTCGTGAAATCGAATCGCAGCCATAACCTTAACCAAGGAGTGTCATCCAAAAACACAGAGTAATCCCATCGCATCGGAGCTGTAGGCGTCCGTGAAAATGCTCCCATACTCTATGTGAAATGCTTAGCTATTACTTATTACGGTGCAATGGCCACCACGATCGCCAGTATTCTCGCAGTATTCTCGCAGTATTCTTGCAGTATTCTCCGGGCGATAAAAAGAACTATAACTGACTCGCCGGTTGAGCAGAACGCGGTACTATAACCTATACACGTATGCCAAGCTCCGCTCGATCTCGACTCCGCCTTAATAGTTTGGCGTGCAGCCTTGCTATTATGCCGATGGAGGAATTAGTTTTGCAAGCGAAATGCCTTGTTATTACTGACCTCACCCACAACCTAGTCAGCCTTCTTTATTATTGACATTCCCGTTTGAACCAAGCCCGCGAAAGCATCCACTCGAACTCACATAGCTTTACTTCGTTCTACAGTCACGGAATATTACTGTTTTTACTCCACTGGCAAACCAACATTCAATACTTTTGACTCTCTTACTTTCTCCTCGTTCATTTTCTCATTTATGCTAGCTCCTACAACGTTTTGACATGCACATTTTAAATTACTCTACGTTTCTACAGTAGGTTCGTGCGTTTTAAAGCCTATCTCTCACAAAGAATACTATATCCACTTGAAACTTGAAGGTACTTGGGCTTGAATATGTTACACATCTTACGAGAATGCTTATTCAATGTTGCTTGTTATTGTATACCATTCATTTCTGACTATTACCTAGTTAGAGCGCGATTTTGCTATATAAAGATTACTATATACAGGGTGAGTCAGTGACCTTGCACCAAACTGAAACCACGTATTTTAGGGGTCAATAGAAGCCTAAAAGTCCGGGAACACAAAGTTGAAATCTCAACCCTTTCGGAATTACAAGGGGTTGAAATTTCAAGTTTTAAAAAATCATATCTTCCGACGGGATAATGCTAGCGTCACGGATCTTTTTCTAGAATATGTGGGAGGGCCGGAGCTATGTGAAAAAAAATTGAAACCATTTAAAAATTATTATTAAGTCGCATTATTATTGATTTTCTTGCAGTTTCTCGATGAAGCAGCAACATTTTCAGGTACGAAAAAAATCACAGTCATTCTGTGATGCACCCAAAAAAATATCGCGTTATAAAAAGTTTAAAATTTTAATAAATGTGGCCAGGATAAATTATTGAAAGTTTTCCGCTAGAGATTCTCAATCATTGAGAATTTCTTTTGTATATTAACTGTAACTAGTCGATATATTTTTTTACATTATGTACCGATAGCCGGGAAAATAATGTTCATTTTACAATGGTGTAATATTCCAACAATTATTAATTCAACGTAGTTATTGTACGCTATTCGACAATGGATTTAAAATGTTAACTCGAAAATCCAAACATTGTTCTCAATTACCATATAACAAGCTCTAAATATTTGAAAACAGGGAAATAGTATTATGCAAAGCCGCGAAAGCACTAGGCGTGTTGTATTTTTGATGGTATACTAGAGCTTGAGATGGTCTAAGTTAGTGACAATCCAGTAAGAGGACGTTGAAGTAAGTAGCTTTCGCTCGGAATGCTAAATCTGTAAGTAGAGTTACTTCCTTCACGCGTGATCAGAGGGAATAAAATAAACCTATTATACAAGTGACTGCGAAATTACGACGGAGCTTTGTAATATCGGCAAAACGAGATAAAGTTATAAAAGTATTCAGTGTTCGGTATCAGTAACGAAATGTAAATTCGAAAAAGATATTTATTTGGTGAGGGTAAGCGTAGAGCCACGGGACGCTCAGTTTTGCGACTTTGATATTATTTATCTGGCTGTTTACGCTCAGCCTCGCGCCGCAAAGCATAAATCAATATTGGAAGGGTAGAGTAAGATAAATACGTGGATAAATCCGTAATTGATATAACAAAGTTATTTGAGTTCCCAGAATTGAATGCGTTGATTCGCCCGTTTTGATAGCTGATGAAACCAATGATAAAAAATAGACAGTCCCCCCTACAGTTACGCAAATGAAATCACCCGCGGTACCCGTATTTTATAGGTATTACGCTACGAATATATTAATGTTAAATGTCATGATTGAATGCTAATATTTCCATTAATTGGTTGCGCTAGTTCAATTTACGATATTACTTCAATTCTTCTCATTACGTATTTTAACTTTAGATAGATTTTATAAACTGATTATGTGTAATTATACCGAACGAGTGCATTTTTATATAAATTTTATATAAATATACAGGAAACACTGCGAAACATACAAATTTGTAGAGAATCCACCTATAAGGATAATTTAGTTATACGCATAAAGCGCAAACATTTTACATCGAGTATTGATTATTCTTGTTATCAGAGTTACTTTAAACTGAGGTCGAATGCAACTACAAACTCATAAGAACAATCACTTTCAACACAACATTCTCTTATTAAAGTTCAATCAAAGCAGATATTCTACTTCTAATTTACTATACAATATTGAATTAATAAAAGTATTGGCTTTTCCGTACTTTTTTTTATATGTATAGTACAGGACGATACATTATAAATAATTACTGGGCGACATGAACGATACGAACGTAGTGCAACGACATATTTAAGGTCATTTTGAGTTACAAGTAGCGTAACTTAATGGACTAATTTCAACTAGACGCGTTACTACCTGGTATAGCTTCAATCATCACAAAAAAAGAAGGTCAAGAATTGGCAATTTCAGCCAAAAGTCTCAAGCAACGTAATTACAGCTCGTAACGAGTATTTTGCAGTAAATTATAAAAACTGAAATTAGTCTTTCAACTAACACTATTTAAGGAATTGGAAGCGAGGTAATATTTATATAAAGGAGTAAGTTGAGCTTGCTATAAATTTATCGGTTTACTGCTCTCTTAAGTTAAAAGGGAAACTGAATAAAGGGCTAATTCATTATTTACCTACACAGTCATTGTTTACTTTTAAGAGTAATATATTTTTCAGGCTTGTTCACTAGTACTTGCTCATTAAAACTGATTTCCTAATTTCTTCCACTAATCGCAATCAACAAGCGTTATTTCAGTAAAATATCAACCTACTGTAAAAGTAAGATGAAACAAGTTTAAAAGCCAATATTATTAATTTATTGTTTAATTTAATCACATTTTTGGATAATAAATCTTGCGTTTTGTATTTATTTTCTTCTGCTGCTTTCGTTATGGGCTACTGGTAGTATGTTACGACTTGAACGAAGAATGTTAAAGTTGTGGCTGCCATTGCCATCGTTTGCTCAAGACTAAAGGAATGAATCTGCCGTAGAGATATTTGCTATTCACCCATTATCTTGGCAACTTTAACAATATATTATCCCACTTTATTTCTCTCTTTGCTCTTCCTCTGCACAACTACCGGTATAACTTCTTGAATTGCCAGTTGCTGGCCGCGAACGGCACTGAATCATAACTTCGGTAGCACAACTTGGATTATCGTTTTCTCTCTGGTAGACGACGATGTGCAGTTAATACTATACAATGAGTGAATAAATGTAACTCACGTTATTCTTTGCGATCGTGAACCCTCTCTATATATTTCCGTGACGTTGCAAACATTTGTAAAGGAAAAAAAAAAGAAGTAAAATTTCATTGCACGATTCAAACTTTCAACTTTAAACCCACGTAACTCAGTAAATGTACCGATAAATCTGCTTGTCAGAACATTGAACTTTTTCAAAACTGCAATAAATGCTTCTGTGTAACTAGAATTCCTCTCTGTTTCTGGAAAACAAATGTCTCCTACTTCTTACTTACGTAAAAATGTGTGGAAGAAAAATTACAGTGAATGGAAATTATTTGATGACTGTTTTTATAAAATGGGAGAATGAACAATACGAAGAGTACTTTTATACATCAGTACTTTAAATCATTGTCAGTAGCCACTATGGATTTAGCAAGTTATTTCTGACGTAGCTAAGGATTTTAGCGATATGTTCTATGGCTATCCATTTTCCTAGTCGTTTTCTCTCACCTGTTCATGACTGTTACCTGCTACAAACAAGAATAACGTTGCCTGTAGTATTCCACATACTCGCCGTTAGTGTTGTTTGGTCTCCCTTTCACACATTATCCCGCAACAAATACCCACTAGATACTTATTAGATACTTCTAACACCTCTGGTACGTGTTCCTCTATTGTATTTACCTGTTGGAGGATACGAAAGAACGGGACGTATCGCACGGGTTGTCCTACGAACTTGGCTCATTCTCGCTCGTGCGCGCCCCATATCTCGGAAGAAAATAACCACTCAAGCTCTTCTACGAGAAGAGAAAACAACCCTACTAGTGAAACTGGAGACTCGAACCACGAGGCTAAAGAAAATAAAGAAGAAAGAGAGAGGTTAGATAGGGATAAAGAGAGAGAGAGAGAGAGAGAGAGAGATAAGGAGGAAAAGATGTAGAAAGGGCTGGATAGGATGAAATGAGGACGAGAAGAGACGTCATGGTAAGATGGGTTGCTCGGCTTCCGTAAAATTACTCCTGGCCATCGTTCGTCCCCCCCCCCCCCCACTTTCACGAACGTGAGGGGAAGTGTACGTGTGGGTTTATGCGGCAAAGTGCAGAGAGACTGGGAAAACTGTCATAGGGCCTGGATGGCTCTGGGTCTGGGACTACATCTACTTAATGCCTGGTGCTATCTGGTACAAATTACTCGAGGGACCTGAAAATTAAGTCGACATCTTCATGAGATCCGCAGAGCAAAAATTTGTTAACGTAGAGAGACCCTTCTCTCGCTCAATGTGTGATCCTATTCTCGGGCTCTACATTTTCCACTGGATAAAGCATATATATATACATGTGGCACAGCTTTTCCCTGTCTTTCTAACATTGTTTGGAAGAACAAAAAAACTATTATAACCGTTTTGAGATCCTTGTATGACATCTCGATCCGAATTTATATTGCGAAGAACTATCACTGCTTGTTCGTTTTACTACAGATGTTTTGTTCAGTTTAGGAGAATTTTAAGCGATTCGAGGTATTTTAAAGTCATGAAATTTAAGGCTAGAATCACGATTTCGAATCCTACTTGAAATTAAAATTAGTAATACGAATAAACGATTCTCTACTTTGAATTCTATTCCCTTTAAACTTAAGTATATATATATGTATGAGAAGCAAGAAATCCCGACTCTCTTATTCGCGTAAGAATCTTTCTGCTTCAGGCCATTCGTATTTCCATGAAACAAGAAACGGCACCGTGCGTTATTCAGGTGTGTTCGCTTTAGCATAATTATTATTCGAAGAATCCAGAGAAATATACCATTAGCCAGATCGCTTAAGGAACGACCGTTTTTCACTTTAATATATATGCAGATTACCACCGAAGAGTACGTTAGCGGTGATGATATTTACGATGCAATACTCATGAAGATTAGAACTAATGGCCTTCGACCAGCTCGTTTCTCAGACTGCAATCAAACGAATTTGGACTTCTCGAATTTACATTATTCTCCTTTTCGCGGATATAGTTGAATGAAGATAACGATAATGTAACTAAATCGTCAGGTTACGTAACAATGTGTTTCATATTTATTACTGAAAAAGTGCCATCACATTTTGGTAACGTATTACACACGTTAAGATAAATTCGAGTGATTCCTAATTACCTATTGTTATTTTCCAGACAATCACTGGTGATAGAAAGAAAACAGTATACACCACCCTGACTTCTTGTTGAGGATGAGGGAATTGAATTAACTTCGGGAAATTCGATTTCCGAAAGCTAGGAGTGAAAAGTCCGGAACTCGAGATTCAACTATTGAACGAAAGCAGGCAACGTAGGATTTCGTGGCGTAGGATTTCCTTAAAATACCAAATGCAAAACTCGGACGAGGGCAAAACGGTAGCACGCACCCTATTGCCCTCTTATTCTGAGACCAGCTTTCATACCCTCCACTCCGTCAATTCCTCCACGGCAGTATCAGGAAACTCTAGACGGCCGTAAGCCGCACAATGTGCTACGGAAAGTATCGATGGAAATTGAATCGGGCATCTTGTAGGGAGGGGCGAGGATACGTCAAGCTGCAATTTCCCAACGGTGAGTATCGGCAAACGACTAAAATCTAAGGGAGACGATACCGGAAAGAAGTTCGCGGAGAGAAAGAGTGCTGGAGAAAACGAAGATGAAAGGTCGACTAGTATAACCACTATAGTAGTCAGATAACATTTGAACGACACTTTGAAATCGGGCATCATCGCCGCGCCATCTAACCGATACAAACCCAACCCAACCGAACCCAACTCAACCGAACCCAACCCAACTAAATCAAACCAAACCGAACCGAACCAAACCAAACAAAACCAAACCAAACTCGAGGAAACCCAGCTAGGCCAAGCCCATCCAGGGCTAGTTAACCGGCAAACTTATCTAATCCAACTTCTCCTAGTGCAAGTAAGACAGAAGACAGAATTTGATGCCAACAGAGGAAAGGGCGGAAAGGAGCTACGCTAGCCAGCTACGTTAGCCGAGAGGGAGAGCCGCTTTGCTTTAGAAGATACGCAACCCCTCTTCGGTCCTACCGGTAGGATACGAAGTTTATTTGACGCACCGGAACCTCGAGGTTTCACCGAACTCTTTAATTACTCCAAGCTGAACGCGCCGTGCTATTTAATCAGCAACTCACTGCTTCCCACTCTACCAAAAGTCCTACTGCTACCGCGTCAAAGAGTAGAAAAGTGTTTGGAGAAAGAACAATATTTGTTCGGACAACGTTAACTCAGGATCATTTTGCTGAAATTAATCACATTTTACCGTGTATCTAGAGTTGGACAAACGCCATCACGCCAGGTCGATTCCAGTGTAACAGCACTATAGGTCCAGTGCTCCAATCTGGTGTTATCGTCGTACACCCTATTTCTTAAGTTAAGCGTCATTTTGAAGAAGAAAAATATATAGAAGATGAGTTATAATTGGATGCTTAATACAGTTTAACGGATCAACGAAGGATAGTTTGCTCACACTTGGTATCTCAATGAACGATTAGTGTGGGCGACGGTATAAGTTTCTCCGAATTTAGAAACAAGTAGAGGTTACTGTCGAATTTAACGAAACAACTTGATTTTATCCGCTACCGTTAATCGCGATGTACCAAGACAACCGTTTTGGAAGGTCCTCGGTATATCCAAAGCGTGGGATCGTAGCGATTTGGGGATAAGGTTTCGAGGCTTGTTGGTGCAACCTGGCCAGCACTAAACCCCAAATCCCTATGCGACTATCCAAGTTGAGCCTTGTGGTGTTGTGGTGGCATTGGTCGACCTCTCCGCAGGATCTATCTAGAGAAATCCGCCCTCCTACGCCTCGAGAAGCGTCGCGCCTTAGTTAACTGGCTGCTGTTCAACGTACATTCACCACAGAGGCGACCTCAGTACCTGAGGGTCTTAAGGTACCAGTTTCCTACGAAAGATGAACGCTTGCCTTACAAAGGAGTTTCCTAAAGTACCCCTAATTGTTCCGGAATTGTATTGTTACAATGTCACTACTGCCATCCCTGTATTCTCTCTCTAGACAACTGCAATCCTCCAACTTGATCTAGCTGACACTTTGCAGCAAGTCATCTTTTACAGTGATTTTCGTTCAACTAATTATAGCAGCTTTCATCCGAGGATACAGGATTTACAATTTACCGTTTACTATTATCTCTGTACTTGGTCTCGATCGCAATATTTTTTTCTCATAGTTTTATCTACCAGTCGAATTGAATAAACATAGGCAATTTGTTAGTTTGATCGTGCGATCGTAAAAGCCAACATCACGTGAACAGATATCAGAAACACGATCAGATAATCGTACGCTACTTCCTCAACTTACGTTTCACAGCGATTCAAAGTTCTTATTAACTTATCCATAAATCAGACGCATTGCCGAGGTACATTGATAATAATGCGATTTTATTCCGATATGCATCTTGATATATTTCTGTTGCTCGAGGCACTTGGTTCCGCCGCAACAAAGTGAAACCCTAAATTACCAAGCGCGTTAGCTCTCTGCATTACTCCAGGGAATATACGGGTGGAAGAATGTCGGATAGCGAACATTTGTAATCGGTTTTCGGCTAGCTAATGAGATCAAACGCTGCGCTCGACGAGCCATTAATCCCTAAATGAAGAAACATTGATCTCCGCTGGTTTCGTCAATGAAAAATCCCCTCAACTAATTCCGGTAATCCCCACGGTAGTAATTCTCGGAATGAACGCGGATTAAACCCACTGTTTTGACCACCAAATAATTGATTGCCTTGAAAGGCGTTTTTCGATACGAACCTCTCGAGAGTGGAAAACGAATCAAACCTATAACGAGACGATAGGAAATTTCTTCCAGAGATAAAAAAAAAAAGTTGAAAGAAAATTTCAAACGAGGACTCTTTGTCTTTGAGAGATTTCAACATAATGCTACAGCAATATGTTAGTAGGGTGAAAATGATCAGAGTGTCGAATCGTTACCGTTTATCGCTTACCGCTCGTGGTTTCGGTGATTAATTAATCTATTATCATCGGATTGATTACGCGGAGGATCGTTCAATCCTCCCTACTGTCCCGTTACCTGTCCCCCTACTGTCAATCACAACGACAGAGTCAACAATATGATCGCTTAGTCGCTTTAGTGGCTCGCGTGCACAAAAGATACCGTTACGCTGTAAAGACCATGATAGTTTTTATTGAGGCATCCTCATAAAGGAGTGAAAAATTGAACTGAAAGTCAACTGAGCGCCACTTTCGAGGCCGGAATATTTGCTCAGGGGTGGGAAACATCTACAGGAATGGAAGAAGACGAAGAGGATGAAGAAGATGAAGAAGATGAAGAAGAAAAATACTTGAAGCGCGACCAGCATAAAAATGCATCACTGATAAAGAGATTTATCGATGTCTACTACTGCTCACGAGTGGGCCCGGCAAAATATGATTAAACGCCTGACGCACGGATGCACAGTACGGATGCGGATTGAGGGAGCAGTCTCATGGAGAAAGGCGGACACTGAATAATGTTTCAAGTCCTCCAGCCGAGTTTCGAATACGAATCTTCCGCTTCGCTTCGCCTTTTTTACCGAAGGGACGAGTTGCAGCTGTCTAAATCGAGCGAAGAAGACACCATACCGTGGTGTGTCTATTTCTGTATAAAATCACTTAATCAATTAAAGCATTATTAAAGCATTAATTAATGGCAGCAGTTTCCATTAATTAATGAAAACAGGATACTTACTCTTTCTAGTCGATAAAGAACCAAAAGATAAAGAGTTTGAGGTATTCGTTGATCTCTGTAACCAATCAAATGTCTGAATTCGCATCAAGCATATCTTTGAGCATACAAACTTACATCAATCACGTGGTAACAAGAGCGGGAAAAGTTATATGATCGCCGAGTGGAAACCAAATGTTACCCAGTATGATATAGGAAGCGAAAATGGCGAGCAGACAGCGTGACCAGATATATAACCGAGTACACGTAAACGCGAATGGACTAGAAAAGAATAGAAATAGAGCATCCGCGAGAGTAACGAGGGACTGTGTATTTTCGAAATTGCTGACGATCCTCCGGGGAAGGGTTAAAGGTTGCGAGCTAGTGGAGGGGATAGCGGTAGCAATAAAAAAGGCGTAACAATCGCTGGAGCGAAATGAATGTTTGTTGCCTACACCTTTTACAACCGATTAGCGGGATCACCTTTATGAAAACGGGCAACAATCCCATGGTGGAGGGTATAAACCCTACCTCGTAAACACCGTTCGATTAACGCCAATTCGCGATTCGATTATTGTACCCGCATAGCTCCGCGCCGGCGCTCACGCACACATCTACTATCATTTGAGTGAAATTTCAGCATTGCGTTGCGTTGTACGTTGCTGCTATCGCTGCTGCCATTATTGTCGCCATCACTAGGTACTCTCGGTGGTGCTGCTGCTGCCCTAATGCAACGCAAGAAATTTTTTCCGCGGAAGCTCAACTGTTTAACTACACGATTTAGCTCGATTTTGACGATATTTCGTTTACAGAGCGCATAATTCATCGCGGAATGAGCCAACACCTGACCGGGAATAAGCGAGCCAATTACGTTAAGTTATGAACGACATGTGCAGCTTTTTCTGATTTGCACTCGTAATCTTGAGCTCGATTCAATTTGGCTTCCACTGCTGCGAAATTACGATGTCAGTTATTGTCAGACTCACAGATATACCGTTGACAAATACCAAGGTCACTGTTGATAAGAATAAGAGTTTAGACCAGGGGTGCTCAATCCAAATTGGTTGGTGGGACAAATAAAAATTTTCTAAACTGAGGTGGGCCGCACACATCAAAATAAAAGAACAAATTATTCGAAATATTTTATTATCATACAACATTCAAAATATTTTATTACCTAACAATTAATGTGACACTTGTTTCTGTATTTTATTTGAGTCTTTCTTAATATCAACCGATAATTTAGTCGACGCGCATCGTAGTTGATTTGTCATGTTTTTATCGAGCAACCTGCTGCGATACTTTGTTTTTACTAAGTTTAATTTGGAAAAAGTGATTCGCAGCGATAAGTAGTTCCAAATGCTGTTGTAATGCGCATTGCCAAGGTATTGTAAGATTTTCTGACAATACCAGAGGTTCTAGACTTCCAATAAATTTAGTTGTAAATCAGTTTGATACATGTGCTGATTTAGAGCTGTCTACCTGATTTTTGGGTACGGTTCACATATCGAGGATCTGAGTCCAAATGTCTAAAATAATATAGACAGTTAAAAACTTCATACATACCTGGTTTAGACTGAAGAGGAATCTTTGAAATTGTAGCAACTATTTTGTGTCCTGATGAGTTTTTGAAATTTCTTTGGCGCAAGTTTGATTATCACCCCACGGTATTACGCGGCGACACATGAGGGAATATTGTAGAGAAAAATTTATCACTGAAGAGGCAAAAGTTATGACGGGACAATCAACCCTCTGTCGGAGATATATTGTAGACGGAAGGGCTGCGCTGTAATTCATGTGAATCGAAAACATTTTTCGGACACTGCCACGATCGGAATGGCACATAAATCGGTGGCATTTTGGACGTCAGCATTTTGAATTGATTTCTGCTTCCTACGTTCAAACGGGGGAATTGTTAAACGATCGGAAGGCGTTCTTGAAACCCGATAAATCACAGTCCATAGAAATCAGTGACCTTAGGAAATTCGCGTCGGCTCGTCGTCACTATTCCACGGTATCTGGCAGGGTCGCCGGAAACATTTTAGGGTGCGGAAATTACCGGAAATCCCCCTCTTTTGACTTGGTCGAGCTGCACGTTCGATGAAACCATAATTCTCAACACTAGCTTCGCTCTTTTCGATAATGTAATTGAGGGATATCTTGTTGAAAGCACTTTTATCGACGTTGCCTCGCCATAGTTCACCGTCTTAAAATACTGATGTAATATGTCCATTAATCCGCACTTGCGCCAATATAAATGCGACACTATTTTCATAAGTAACAGCGTGATTTGGTGGACAATTAGACAAGGTATTACGCCAATCTCATTCCATTTCTCATTAAAGTATACTAACCGTTACGTTCCCCTCTGATCCGCACAATTTTCACTAACCATGGTTCGTTCGACTCAGCTAACGAAAGATAAAACAGATATTCGCCGATTTCAATGACCCTCGTTACGATTCTTAAAGCAAGGTTGGGATCATGACTAGAGCTTTCAAGCATTAAAAATCGCTTCGAACAATGATTCGAAAGAAGCAATAGCCCTGTGCCTTGTAGTGTTCTTTTATAGTTAACTCATCTGGAGTTCTCAATGACAATAGACCACGTGAGTTAAGGTCAGAAGATTCGAGGGGTGGCTGAAAACGCGTTGGTCACAATTCTCGAAGCTGACACGGTCGGATCCGAGCGATAACGAACAAACGAACAGAATTTCGAAAGATTCTGCAGGAGGGACACAGTCGAACAATAGAAAGAAGCAATATGAAAGAGGGTGAAAGAAAAAAGTAAAGTGGAAAATACGTGTAGAGAAATACTACGAGCCAGCAGCCACGTAATTCTAGCTACCAACCAAGCCATTGCGACACGTGAGAGATAAAATTATTTTCACCCGCCGCCACCCTCCACCGTTTTGTTGCTGCCACTGCTATGAGATATCTATGTAGGTACTGTTCTTAACGTAGTCTTGTTGTAATCTTGGGGGGAAAGTAGTAAAAGGAGGAGCAGAGAGAAATTGACTAAGTAAGCGCGTTAAATCGAGTTTCTCGCACATAAGATCCTTATATGCTCCCGTAGAAGACTGTTATAAGACAAAGAGGGACAGTGATATAAATATTTATATCGGAATGCTCCAAAAATTCCGTCATGAAGAATATTGAGATAGAACTTATTTTCCATCTTCGCACGGATTTTCGGTTAACTTCACTGTCAGTTTCTAATATTTTAAAGTACAATTTATGGTGTGTACATCGCAAACTATACTAAACAAATCTAATGATAACGGGAACTTTTTTCCCACGAAATGTGGCATTGCTGATTAACAGAACCAAAGATACACAAATTCAACTATCGTACATACATATCGTATTGAACGCATTAATCAGAGGTGAAAATGAATTATTTTACTTTTATTGATCTCCCTCGATAACGTTTGAACCAACACTATAGAGGAAAAAGGAAGCATCATGGCGCGACTTGCAATTTCGAGCCAACTAAACCCTGCGTCGATCTCGGCAGGAAGGGATGCTTTCGAGCTCCCAGGAAACCGAATCGTTCCCAAAGCGTTGCCTAAAAAATAGCTGACGATCTGTAGGCGAGGGGGAGGGGTCCATATCGCAGTTTCAGCCGCAGGAAATCCCGCGCGGTGTCGCGTATCCACCTCGCATTTCCACTTTGCATTTCAAATCCCGGCCAAGTTCGTGCGCTTTCCTGATAGCGGGCCAGGGTTGTTGCGTGTGTCGCGCAACGCGACGCGATGCGAGGCGAGGCGAGGCGACCCGGCTCGGCCCGACACAACGCGAGGCGAGGCGACACTACCACTCTGCAAAAGCCCCATCTCGTGGGCATCGATCTCTGTCCCGTTCCACTCGGCCTGCCACCAGAACCACCGCCGCCACCGCCACTGCCACCGCTACTACCACCACTGCCACCACCATTGCCGTCCCTTGCTGTTACAACCCGCCGCGATAGATTTCTCAGCCGGACTCGGCCAGGAAAGTCTAGTCGAATTTAACTCGCGCCACCTCCAATTAATCTTCTCCGCCTTTCAAAGTTACTTTGGCCACAGGTTTCGTTCTCAAACAGAGACACATTGTTATGTAAAATACAAACCGGACTCGTGTAATAGAGGCAGCATGAGAGCGGTTGGGGTAGCGCTACATCTTTTCATTTGAAAGGACTGTTCCGAATGAAAAACTCGACGTGCATTCAACAAAATTTTGACGTTATAGATTGGACTTTTCAGCAAAGTAGTACAATAATATAGATTGGAGTAGAACAATATTATCGAGACTGAATATTCAAACATTAATACGATTAGTTATATTATAAGGGCATTTTTCTGCGAGTGATTGGTCATTTTTCCCTGTGCTTAAAAAAGAATTGTCAAAAGAATCTTGCTCTTTACACTCGGCCACACCTATACTCCCGAAAATATGCATAGAGAGAGAGAGGAATGTGTGAGCAAATATTCGCGATACAAAACAGCATCAGACATTCTCTCGCATCCCTCAAGTTATTGAAGCGTGGTCTAAAAGCGTAGTCCGAGGCATCGATCTCTGCCAAATTGCGTCGGGCGCGAAACCACCGTCAAAGTAGGTCCTTGTGATGGTAAGTCCCCGAAGAGGAGCATGGAGAAGCGTGGAGGAGGGTCTCTCGATGGGGTTTCGAAAGCAACTGATCGAGGCTAGCCTCCGCTTACTCGAGACACAGCCGAATCGAGAGAAGCAGAGGAAAGACGCGATGCGATGCGAGGGACACAAGGCATCCCATAGTAGTTGAGAGGGGTGGAGGAAGGGATGAAGAGGGACGAAGGGGAAGGGGGTAGTGAGAGAGAGAAAGAGAGTGAGAAGGAAGGGTGAAGGAGGTGAGGGCGGAGAAAGAGGATAGGTGGAGCGAAAGGCGGTTTGCGGCGGGATGCGGTAAGCGGCAATGAATTAATCGCCGTGAACAGTGCAAGCTCGGTCCGACCCCCGACCAAAATCCCATGCTACCCCTTCTCTCTACTGGCGAGCACTCCCCGGTCACCGCTGCCCCGTAAAGCCGTCCTAAAGCCTCTAATGCCGCCAACCGCAGCCACCGCCCCCGACTCTGTCGTTTCGGCTCCAGCATCAACGTTCGTCCGCGCTACCTATGACACGTCTCTCCCTCTCTATCAACCCTTCTGTCCACTGCTCTGCCACCCTCTTTACCGTCCTCTTTGCCGCTCGTTCACCGTTAGCCGGTGCAGCCTGCAACGCTTGGATTTAAAGTCCGATCGCAAAATCGTGTTATTTTGCGATACCAAAGTAGACAACTGCATTGCCTTTTTTGATCAGATCGAGTGGAATTGCAGTATGATATGTATACGGTTATACACTGTGCTGTAATGCGCACCTAGCGATTTTTTGGTTCTGAGTAATGAGTATCCCTAGGTGCAAACCAAATTACTTAAACTAACACTCTCAAGAAGTACTGTACAGGGTGTATCGAAATTAATTGTCATGACTTATATAGCGCAATTCTACGCGTCGAGATCGGCGGAGATCTGTTAAAAAAAACAACCCGCAAAATTGACCTTGACTTGTTTTTTGAAGGTCAAATTTTTTTCTGTTTGCATCGGTTTCTACTGTTTGAGTAACGCAATATTGCAAAAGGAACCATAGGTCAGAACTCACCGGTTCTCTCGGAAAATCGTATTGAAGTTTTGTTCATTTTTAAAGAATAATTTTGGTAAAAGATGTTTTGTTTTAACCTTTAATTACCTTTGTGATTCCTGCGCCTCCTGTTTCTGCTGCCTGTAAATCTGTTGCCTATCTATATCCGGTCAGATATATTATTCTTCTGTTTATCGATCAGAAGCATAAACTTCCAAGTCAGAAATCTCTCATTATTAAACGTCCTATATCCGTGTTATCGAAAACACCAATATTCCTTATTTTTTGTGAAAACGAACTTTCTAATTAGGGAGCTTTATTGGCTATGTTTCATCATTATCAGTGTATTACTTTAACATGGATTACTTGACTGTAGCCTTCTTTTAATCTGTCATTTAATATCTAACTCTATTTAATTATTTAGAAGCCAATTTCCCTAGTCTTTATGATGTAACAACGCCGCACCTCTCGATCGCTACTGCCAATTCCTCTCAAGCTTTCCCCCTTAATATTTCCAATAATCCACACCAAAGATAAATCTGACCCACTCGTGTACCTTAACGTATAACTTACAGTGGAGAGAGCCGAATGCAAACGTCTACTTCTTTTAATTCAAGTGTCGTGATGCAGCATCACACTCCTTAGTACCAACGATAATTAGTCAAATATTTACCTGATACGCAGTCACAAGTATATGGATACTGATTTCGAATAGAATCAGACAAGAGATTCCACGTACCTGAAACAAAAAGCAAAAATATTTGTGTTAAACGAGAGAAACGTGATATCGTAGGACGTTATATTTGCCATAAGTACTTTGTGAAATGCAATAACCGTACTCTTTCCATTCCACTCGAATCTCAGCGATTTGCTGCGGATAATGTGCTCAAAACAAAGTTATAAGTTCTTTAAGTCGGCGCATTGTCTTGAAATAATACAGAGTAGAATCTGTTCAATGGCCATTACGAAAGTTCGACACTTACAATAGCTGGTTGTGGATCGTATTACTGTTTGGAAAATGGCAACGTCGCGATCTCTCGCTCTGATTGAAGGCTTTTTCTTTCTTTTTGCTGACCTTTTCAATTTCCTTAACTTAAAATGCACTTTCTCGAATTGCAGACTATACTAATAAAAAGAAAGAAGATGGCGGCTTATTTCTTTAATGATGAAATGCGTGTATACTTTCAATATTGTAACACCTTTTTCTCTTATAACAGCAGAAACAATGCCCAGCTGGAAACTTTCGCGATGGTTACGCAGATAAAATGAAAAGGTGAAGATTAAAACCTGAGTCGGACGTTTCATTTTAAAAACTAAAAATGTTAGTATCAAGTTAATAATCTACCACATACAATAATATATAATATTAAAAACTTGATAAGAAAAACATTATCAGAAAAGGAATGTGTTATTGTATTATTGTAGCTTCTACCTAATCAATTTTTGCAAAGATTACGTCAAGCAGTAAAACAGCAGTCGTAATAAGTTTTCTAGATTATGCGATAACTGCAGTGAAAAAATTCGGAAGCTAACAATCTCAAACGATCCGGTAAACTTTTCGAATGATTTGTGGTTGAAAATAGAAAGGTGAACGATTCAATTTATGGAACTAGACGATTAAAGCGCGTATTTACATTTCCAATGAGATTGGAACCGCTTAATTTAATTACGCATTAATTCCATGAAATTCTACAAATGTTCATTTCACCGAACTGGGATGAGTGTAGAGGATTCGCTGCGAAATATACGTAGAAGCGTATGCACACACTTGAAAATTCATTTTACTTGGTACAAAAGAGCATTCAGCTCGGCATTATAAAACAATAGGACCTCACGAGTCGAAGCGAACTTAATTTTAATTTTCCACGCGACGATTACTCCCATTTTCACCCGCTAACTCTATTTTACGGCTGTCCAGGCTTTTCTCGGTACATGCGTAAGTACACGCATCAAGAGGCTAAATATTCGCGAAAAATATTCCGTAGTACATCATTTACACCAGAGTTGGAACAAGTTCAGTTTTTGTTGCTGCTGCGAGTGGTGCACCAGCCAACTGCGAAAAGTTTCGTATATTTTAATCGTATTCACTCCATTTTAATAACAAAGCCCATTAATCAAAACAAGGCATTGTTCTGTGATGTATTATTGCCCTTGTCGAAAATAAGGGACTTTAAAATTAGACGCTTAAGATTCTGGGAGTTTTTTCGGTAACGTATAATTAATGTTTAATATTTAAGCGTTTTCTCGCTCTCTCATCGTTTTATAGTAATTGTTTGACGGTATTAAATCTGACAAATAATTAAACCGTTAATTAGTTTGCAAATGACATACGAGAAAGGAATTACTCATCACTGGATTTTAAATGAATTTCATAACGGAAAGAGCTTTACGAAACCATATTAATGGATCTGATTTGTTTCTGGGGCCAATATCGTATCCAAAAGCATGCGTGAGTTTCAGTTTAAACGCTTTAAAGACGGTGACTTCAAAATTACGGTGTGCTTATGCAGATTAAAATTCATGAATTGCAAACTTTGGCTGACAGAGATTGGTGTAAAACGGAAAAATAACTTTCGGTAAGTCAACAACCTGATTTTAATTGTTCGACCGTAATGAGGCGTATTCGGAACAAAGGAAACCAGATATTCATGAGAGAGCCCCTTCCGAGTCCTATTATCTCTTCCGATCAATGCAACATGCTTTCTTCGATGTCTATTTTACAATATTCGATAAAATAGAGAAATAGGATCATGGTTTAATCATCGAAAAAGTATCGCCGTTCTTTAAAGATAACGCAAGAGACTAGATGTTAATGGAGAATATTTTTTACTCTTTCCAAAAAATGAAACTGCAACCGTCGAAAAAACTCTTTAAACGTTTATATTCCGAATAACTCCGAGGAGCAAGATTTTTCATATTAAATTGTCTTCTGCTTGTCATATTTCATCGGATATCACATTCTTTCCTAATTATACTTTTGACAGACATCGGTTCGATTTAAGCAGCTTCTCAAAGTAAATTAGATGGAGCTGTCAAGAAATCTGCAAATTTCTCTTTCATAGTCGTCAGAGCTTTCACATACTACATTGAGAGAACATCCTAGAATGCTACTGTGAAAACGAACTTGGTTTAAAGTTATTCCAGTTAAACGAGAAGATTTTAAATACCACCAAAATTGGATAGTAGTGATATCGGTTTGAGGTGGCGGGTACACAAGTAAACTGATTGTGAGCAGTGATAGGTCTTAGGGTAATCGGCGGTGGATCAATACTTGGCGACTACCTGATTTCACTAGGGCGGATCTCTTAAATCGAACTGCACATCGCACAGTGGCGAAAATCGTCAAAAACCTGGCAATAATTCAAAATTTCGAAGAATTGTAATTTTATAAACTAATACATCTCGACTGTTCTTCAGTAAATACAGCACATAATTGTTCATGGATTGATTTTTTAATCCCATTTAAAGCATTAATATAACGGGTTGTACTTTAAGAAGAATTAATGGTCTTAAAATAGTCCATAGCTGTTGTTGCTCAGAATTAATGCCTAGAACTTTGTGCACTATTATTACCAATTTACTTACGTAAAATAGCGACCAGAGGGTCCGAAACTGCTGGTAGCGTCCACCTTTCAATAAGTTTAACCGAATCGTTCCCGTTTACAAAAAAAAATATCTAAAGAAACAGTAAATAAAAATTGTCCGATGAGGTGCGATGCTACGCGTCCAGCGGCATTCAATAGTGGAAAGCATACCAAATAAGAGGGGGGGAAAATTGCCCGTATTTGCCCCAATCCGAGATATTTGAAGAATTGTTGAATTATTTGATTAAATGGTAAACCAGTCATAGGCATATTAAGGTGAAAATTATTTCGTCATTGCATTTTGCTATATTTAGTTTATCTGACAAATTTAGTGCAGTATATTATATATTATTATCTTTTACACAGTATATTTAAGGTAAGCATGCTTAATCGTAATCGTGAGACCATTTAATCAAATAATTCAACAATTCTTTAAATATCTCGGATCTTTAGAAAAAGCGACCAACTCTGTTTCAGCATAACGAAACATTACTTTGTTAATGAGAGATACGAATAAAATAAGTAAAGACCAGAAATCCAATTTAAGTGATTTTTCTAATTCCAATGCATAACATTAAAAGAGCAATACCCCTTTAGATTGTGACACAATGTGACCCATTTAAAGCTTTGCACTAAATTATATCTTAAAGTAAATTATTTTTGAAGCAAGGCATTATTTAGACTTTAAGCGGTAATTCAGTGGAAAATATCTCAAATATCGTGATTAACGATTTGTCTTATGTTTTAAACAAGGGTGCGATATGTACTTGACATAACAAATTGGGATATCTACGTAATGTATTACGTTACAAATCGTATTAAACTACAACATATTTTTAGCCACAATTTTAATATGCTTTAGAGACAAAGTTCTCATTTTACTGCAAATTCGGAGCTACATGACGTTTAAACGGAATGAAAAACACAACATAATCGTACATGAAATTATCCGTATTTATTAATGGAGTGTTTAATTGATGAAAAGGTATTGGACAAATATCCCCTCTTCCATAGAGTGAATGGTCGATATCGGCATATCTTTTCCTATATCTCTTGGCTCCTTTGCAAAAGATTGGAAATCGACATTCAGCACAGTTTCTCCTACGAAAACCTAACAGATATCTTTCCTGATATTGGACTCGTGCACTGTTACACGAAATATTTTCTCAACCTACGGGAGAAAAGTTGGAACAGAAAGTCAACAGAAAATAAGGTCAAGCAAATACGTATGACCGCACGCTATGAGCCTAACATGAAAGTCTATCTTGAATAAAAAGTAGACTACGCGAATAATATCACGGAAAACTGGGTTAAAAATTCACTACCACAATATCAAACATACAAAAGGCTTGATAAAACAAGTCGAAGACCCAAGAAGAGTGCTCCTTGTCTCGTGGAAACTACAAAGACCCCCCAAGTAACATTTCTCATGCAGAAGTGGTTGCAAATACCCAGCATATCCCCTTCTTATGTAGGGCACCTGCAGATAGCTTATAAATATACTTTTTCTGCAAGAGCTGCCTGCAGATGACCAGCAATGGCCTGCGAAGATCCCTACATATAGCCTGCGCGTGTAGCCTATCTGCAGGGTAACCTGCAGGTAGCCTGCACATAGCCTTTTTTGCTGGATCTGCTGCATATAGCCGGCACGTGTACATTTTGTACCTTTTTTTGATATACACCGATGCACGAAAGTGCACACAGTTAGTTGCGTTATTCTTTATGCACCGTCTCAAACCAATCAACTTTTACTAATAACATCTTCTATTCCCAACCGTCTAAATACAGTCTGTTACACTTACGTGACACTGACGTTACGAGAAACAAATCTATGTATTCCATAAAATTCAGCGTATTCTATAAATTTAAGAGACGATATCTGTCCCATCGAAAAAATCTATATTCATTGTGTATGGAAGCGTTAAGGTGCATATGAAGGTATTGAGAGAAAAAAATAAAGTGGTCGATTGGATGGGATCTCCGACCGGCATCGGCATCGGCATCGGCAGCGAGAGACCGTGAATGCTTCTTCGGAAACTGACTCACGTGTGGATAACATCGACCCGACCTATTTCACGTCCATTCGGGTTACTTGGAGCGTCTGTCTCGGTACGTCTTGGCCCGAGTGCTCGACCCGGCCCGGGTTGGCTCGGCTTGGCTCGGCTTGGTTCGTAGCGGAATCTATGCAAGCCCGCACCTACCTATCTTCTATCTCGTATCAGCTATCTACTCCACTTGCATACTGGATTTCGAATGGCTCGATACGCTCGAGAATCCCGGTTAAACATTTATTTCTGGGGCCACTTGCCTACTCTCGTCCTAGATCCTCCCTAGATGCCCTCCTCTACTTTTTTCACTTTCCACTTTCTGCCTTCTTACATCCCCACGATTTCGATCACACATGCATCCTGTGTACATGTCTAGTATCCTTGCCGAGTGCTCTACTCTTTGGCATGGAAACTTTGCGGAAACGTAAAATGCGAAATGTGCTTTAATATCGGTAAAGTGTTGGTAAGTGTAGTATGAATGACTGAATTTTTTTTTGAAATCACTTAGAACTTTGCTCTGCACTTTTTCTACTCCATTTCAAATAAAACAGGAAGAAAACGCTACAATTCAATATCTATGATACTTTTTTGCCGTACTCGCAATCAATATGCAACGTGCCAGAAAGCACACCGTTACTCGTAATTCCAGTATTCTCTTTATTCCAAGGAATTTCAAGTGAAATCCAACTGTTATGCTCAAATAATTTATTAGCAAATGAGAGCAAACAACAGACAAATTTCTAATGTTATTCCTAAGCTCTTAGTGTAAATTAGAAATACAGGAACTACATAACGTCTTAAGTTTGGTCGAGTTGCTTTAACAACAGTTAAAGCGTTAAAATGATCATTCTACGGCCTCGTTAGTTGGTAAAAATAAAATGATGTCTAAATATAGGAAAACCGAAAGTAATACTGCAACTTTTATCATCTCACTGAAAATTTGTCTCTTGCAGAATACTCAACATGTTTCACTAAAAATACAAATCCAAAGGTAATATGCAAAAATGCTGTTTGTAGTGAGACATATTGACTTTGGAAAAATAGAAACCGAGCTGCAATAAAAGCAATGACCCAAATCCATGGAACCCATTTCTTTTCATTATCAACTGAAAAGTACATCGCGATATACATTTCTATGAAAGGCTGGACGAAATGGCGAATAGCAAAAGATATAAAGTATCCGGGACATGGGCCGATTTATATGCAAATTAGGTGGTTAGTTCTGCACGCCATTTCAACGGTAATTTGGATGATCCCGCGCGATCAAATTGGTGAACATACAGAACTCGTAATTGCACAAGTCCGGACTCGTTAACTGTGTACACATGCCAATGCAAGCTGCATATTCATTAAAGTGCATCCACGCAGACAGGAGTGTGCGGCAATTCGACTTTTTTAAACAATCTATTAGGGTGCGCGAGGTGCCAACATTATCGGCGCAATTTCGCCACTCCTAATTACGGATTTTAATAATCCACTGGTAATCCCCTTCGTTTCGGAAGCACGACAGATTGAAAATTTCATGGTCCTAGCTGGGCACATACATTTCATTGACGTAGCATCTTGATACTCTTTGATTTTATGTCACATTCAAATAATTACAAAATCAACCCGTAGAGTAAAAAGTTTTGATTCGTCAGAACTAAATTAAACACAACCAGATTGAGCTCGCAATGCTGATTCAAAGCGATTTCAAAGCTGTTTGTTTTTCTCAAATTTAAATTAAATCCTGAAACAGGCTGACCTGTGATAAAAACCTATTTTGATAGAAAATTTACTTTTGCATTTTATTTTAACTTTTTTTTCAACTGGCTTTACAATTTGTTCTACACACTCGTAATTAAAATGATTCTTTTCATAGACTATTATAAAATATACGGAAAAAGTCTCTAACAGTTTATTTTTATCAAAGAATCACACAAATCAAAATTATACTCACAATCAGTGTTAGTCAAGAAAAGTAATAACAGATTGTTAAGATATATGTCAAAAATATGAATTAGTGCGTTTTGGTTGTTTAAGCGCAACAAAATCATAGCGTGACATCACGTGAATGATCATTGATTTTTAAAAACTACCTGATACTTTTTTTGGAATGTGCTCAAATTTCCCCTCCCTCACCGCATACTTACTCCTAGATTCCATTCCTCGTTGGAAATTGAACTACGGGAATCTCGCAACAATTTTAAGGTATTTGCATTTTAGCACTTTCGGATTCCAGGTTAAAATTGTGTCATCTCACTAGAAAATCATCCATTAAAGTTTCAGCCTCACAGACTTATACATAAATATTGAAAAATATGTTGGAAAAATTTGAAACAAATTTCAAGTTGTACAATAAGTACACAAAGTCAGAGCTTAATAAACCGATCTTACGTTTTGGCGCATCAAGATTAAACAATTTTCCTGATTTATAAGCCTGTAGGTCTCTGAATCTTGAGCAAATACAATTGTGAAATTCCTTCAGTATTAGCGCAAATTTCTCAGCGAATTTTACTGCAGAAAGAAATAAAGCATTTGCGAAGATCTCCGACTAACAAGTAAGTTCAGTTTAACGACATCTTTGCACACGTGGGACTTACCAACGAGGCAGGAAATTCTGATTCTTGGCACGTAGCTTCACACGCACATAGAGTAATTAAACCTGAGAACTCGGCTAAAGCTAGATTCGCTTCGAGAGATTTCACTACCCTCTTATGATTCTATATGACATTATCGTTTATTCTTCTTGAAATAATTGATATATTTAAGATATTCTCGGTGAGATATTTAATTGTTAGCAATGTTTTTGGAAAACAGTGAGGAAAGTTATCGGGCAAGACGCTTCATATGTTATATCGTTTAAACTAAATAAAGACCAAGGACGGAAGAAATCGAAGAAGAGGAAGGAGTGCGAAGGAAAAGTAAGTTGCAGCGAAGCACTGCGTGAAACTGCCGACTGCACCGGTTGCCTTCGGAGTTCCCCCTCGTCTCTTACCCCCTCAGCAGAAATCCGTGAAAGTTTCACGAAATGGAACTTTGGTAAAGCCAGAGCCACCTTACGATGCAGTGTCTTGCACCCGTGAGAGGCTGCAACAAACTGAGCACATGGACAAACATCGTACGTGAATCTGTGAGAATGTAATTTTCTTGGAATTTGTGGACTATCGAACTATGCATTCAGGAGATATTTCTTTAGTGACTATTTCAGAGATGAATAAGGATACCCCGAATAAACTCGAATACTTTCAGCGAATCTTAAAAAATCGCGCCTAAAATTTAACGGTAACGATATACACTACTCGCAAAAATTAAAGGAACAAGAGAAATGTTCAAATTTTTCGCTGATTTTTCAGAGGCTGTATTTCAGTGAAAAATGATCGTATCGAGGTTCCAAAAATAGCAATTTAAAGCTTGAAGATTCTACTTTTTGCAACTGGCGTTGGAATTTTTTTAGGGTTAGCGGTTCTTGAGTAATAATCGAAAAACTAACGGCAAAAAAATTTTGAACATTTTTGCTCGACTTTGAAGCAGTGCACGGAATGCAACAAACTTTTTTTCGAAACTTTATTGTAATGGTCTTCTAGATCATTTAATTACCTTCAATTTGACTATAAATATCGCTATGTTTCGGTAATGCGTTGATGAGTTATCGTCGATCAAACCAAAAACGTCCATTTCAACTTTGACAATGAATTACTCGGGAACTAATGATCTTACAGAAAATTAAAGCAGGGTTTTGAAAACTGCAAAACATTCTCTATGACATGCAATTAGTGGCTGTTGATAAAAAAATTTTTTCCGAAGTGATAATGATGATTGAAAAAAGGTTGAAAATTAGTATTTAAAACTCGTATTATGATTGCAATGGAAGGAAAAGGAGTAAACCAATTTCATTGTAAAATCGAATTGCTTTGTGTTTTCCGGTTGGTTTATACTGATTTGCATTGGTCTTGAGTAGGAGTCCGTAAATAGGCAGCATATATTCACATAACAGATATTGCATACATATGTATGTAAGTATACGCAATATGTATTACATACCCAAGAAGTATACAACAATAAGTATACTTTATATCCAGAATACAGATAAAATATAACCAGAGACTTATAAGTGAGTTCGCGTATACCGAAATTGTAAATAAGTCCCTTCCGAAATTGCGATCTGTTCCGCAAACAGGGAAGTTCCTACCAATTTGGCCCGATGGAATCGAGCTGGTAGATAACAAATGTAATGAGAATTCTGTTGGGAACGAAAAACCAGGCGAAAACGAGGGCGCGCGTGGAATGTCGAAAACCTGAAGAGTAGACGGGAATTAGGGAAAGTAGGGAAAGAAGCAGCGAAAGAAGCAGCAGACATCCGTAAACGAAGGAATACCGCAAGAGTGGCAGAATCACCCAGGTCAAAGTGGGAATGCGAGGTGCTGCAAGAGGGAAAGAAGGAAGAATTTAAAGGGGCACGAAGAGAGTAGGAAATAACATTCCCGTGCTTCTTCGAAGGCTACGGAAGGTTCTTCGGATTCGCTCGTGTCATACTAGCGGCCGGAATTGAAGAACTTTCCGAAAGTCGCTGAAGCTTGTGAAAAGGGGTGGTACGAAGAGGAAGCGAAAGAAGCAAAGAAGGCAACGAAGAGAGGAAGGAATGAAGACAGCATGCACGACAGAAAAATGAGACAAGAAGCTCTTCCGGGATACTGGTTCCGGCAAAACAGAAAACTCGCGTAAGGCGACATCCCATCGCAGACGAGCAGGACCAAAACGAGCGAGACGTTTTCCACGACTACTGCCACTTGGTGTGGACGCGATCTCCAGCAAAAAGAAGTTTGCGCGAAGGAACCGAAGGAAGCAGAGGAAGGAAAGGAACCAGACGGAGCAAAGGGAGCAAAGGGAAAGGAAGGGGGCAAAGGAAGCGTAGAAAGCTAAGGAAGCTTTGTGCTGTCCGCAAGACCGTGGTGCGTGTGCATTCGTTTGGTAAGAAAACAGATTCCAAGCTGCCCACACTTTGCAACAGTCGCCACAGTTCTTGCCAATGACTGTGAAATGCAATTCCAGTTGGACAACCGTAGCTACGCGTCGGTTATCCAAAGTGGTCCCTTCCCAATTCCTGCTTCGCCAACTAGAAACGAAAACAATCGGCCATTTTCTACGATTCTCACAATGCGAACATATTAATTCTACAAACTTTTGTACGCGAACAGATTCGCACTGAGCCTTATTTGATCGACTACATGCTATTTTGGACTCCTCAGCCCAAAATGAACATTTCAATAGCTCTATCGAATTGCATTCGTTTCTATTGTATGGCTTTATTTAGAAGCTGCCTTTCGTCGTGTCAACTCAGAGAATTATAACGACACAGATAAATCATCTTCGATAAATTCATCAATTCATCCACGTGGACACCTCTACTTTCAATATTACCTTAAATACTCTACCTCTGTTCTACCACCTTTGGCGGTGGAATATTTTCAGCGATAAATCTTGTTACAGCGCACAATACAATTGCACCGACAAATTTATTCCTTAACCATTCATATTTACATTTGACAATGAAACATGTTGGTCCTTTAACATCGATGAAACAATCATTCTCACAGAATCAATATACGTACGGAGTTCTGGAAGATTTCCAAGATTCAAAACGAACGTAGTCAGTTTTGATCTAGGTCAATTCTACGGCAAGCCAATCGATAGTAGCAGAGGCCAAACGCGGCCAGAAAACAGGCAGTGCTTGGAGACAAAGCGGCTCTGCACCCGAACTTGGACCAACTTATAAGAAAATAATATTTTTCCACATTCAAGCGTTTGCTCGCCAAGAAGAATAATAAATGGTGATAAACGGAGGGCAGGAATTCAATCGACTAGAACAAAGGCTTCTGGACTGGAGCACATTCGTTGCCATTTCCTCATTCGTTTAACAATTTAAATTTCATCGAAATCACTTGGGTATTCGAAGATCAGTCGTTGTTCCGCCTTTGGAAGAGGTAGAAATTAGATTGATCCAGTTGGACATTTATTAAATATTAATACTAGACGTCTTAATTTTGCGGTTAACGAAATATTAGTTGAAATTAAGTTGTTATTTTCCCGTTGCAAAAAAAGTTGCTTTTTTATACTTCGACGCAATTTCAATTTACATTTCACTACAATATTTTTAATTTCAAGTTGGTTTTATTTTGTACTCGTAAGATTATTGAGATGACAAAGCTGAAACTATTGTTTTTAAACGTACCATCGCAAGCAGCAAAGTCGTATTTGTTAGAATGTAAGAGCGTAATTTGACATCGGTAAGTATAAAACACATGGGGGAGAGAGGGTTTGATCTTTCTTCGAATAATTAAAAAACGCTGATTACTTTTTGCCACTTTAAGTGCGTGTTTTAAATTCAAAGCAATCAGTATATGAAACAATAAGAAGAAAACGTAGTCAGTAATGTATATGGTTGACCCTCACAGTAGAATGAACTATGTACTTAAATTCTATTCTCAAGATTATACAGGGTGTCCCAAAAGTATGGACACACCCAAATATCTCGGAAACTTGGCTTTGTACAAAAAAATTGTTCGGACAAAAGTTGTTCAGGATAATGGGGATCAACTTTCTGTTATATCAGTTTTGACCCTGAGATTGACTTTCAAGGTCATTTGAAGGTCAAAGTGATTTTTTTAAATGGAAACCCCTATTTTTGACAACGGATTCGGAAAGAGCGGGAAATTTTACGTCCAATATGGTATTTTTAAACTTTCTTAGGATGACTCTTAACAGATCAAATCAAGATTGAATATTGAAAATTCGTTAACAAAACTTTTTCCTCCAGCTTTTAAGGTCAGACACAGAACATTGATTATAATATTATATGAAACTTTTTCCTTATTTTATTATCTTCAATTTTCTAGTTGGTCAGCATTCAAGTGAAAATAACTATCCACCTTCAGCATCTATTACGTCCTTCTTGTTCAATGCTGTACGCTTAATATAGGGTGCGCCAATCGTGTCTTATGTTTTAATATTTTCTACAAATTTCCATGATAGCGACTACAGAAGCATATCCTATTGTTAGCAGTTGGTTTTATTTTCGTTTAACGCGCTATAAGAAACAGTGATCGAGATTGCATTTGAGGAGTGGTTGAAAATGTGTGGTTATTTATATTTTTATTCGCGGTAACCATCAATGATATAGTATAGCTACTAAAGTGAGACAGTTACTAAATACAGAATAATAATGCAATAAAAAATGTGTTATTTTAGAGCAAAGCATCTTTCGGTGGCGAAGTAACATACATACAGTATGTACTTGCGGCGTTAGTCTTTTATTCGTATTCTCTTATTATAGCACAAAATCGGAGTTAGCCGGAAGTAAATTAAGCAGGTCGCGCAGATTGAGGCATTTAAATCTGCCGCAACGAAACTTTTTTAAGTTAAATTATAAAGCTCCGCCGAGAATAGCTTAGCCCCATTCCGCTTGAGAGCATAGGAGAGAGAAGATAAGATTTGTCCTTATAAAGCTTCCCCAAGTTGGGCGGCTCCTAGTAGCCTGGCGAGCCTTTAAGATGTCCGCGTAATGCGATTATAAAAGTTTTTTCATTAGCTGAGCGTAACATCGCTCTTCGTTGCACGGCTCTAAGTGGTCGAATTAGCATAAATGTGCTGTTACTTGTTCCCAGCTTGGAGTTATTGCCAAACATACACTGCCACGGCTGAGCCGTGGTGTGATCGTATCCTCTAATAGAATCAGAGTAGAATCGGTGTAGAATCATCGTAGAATAGCTTCGGACCAGCCGCAAACTCGAAGGTGTAGCCGAGGCATGCCCAAACCGCGGCCCAGTTGAAGATTTTAACTGTCTATATTATTTTAGCCATTTGGACTCAGGTCCTCAATACGTGAACCCTACCCAAAAATCAAGTAGGCAGCGCTAAATCAGCACATATATCAAACTGATGTACAACTAAATTTGTTGGAAGTCTAGGACCTCTGGTATTGTCAGAAAATTTTACAATACCTTTCATCATTTTTTTCCAAATTAAACTTAGTAAAAACAAAGTGTCGCAGCAGGTTGCTCGATAAAAACATGAAAAATCAACTACGATGGGCGTCGACTAAATTATCGGTTGATATTAAAAAAGTCTCAAATAAAATACAAAAACAAGTGTCACGTTAATTGTAAGGTAATAAAATATTTTGAATGTTCTACGATAATAAAATATTTTGAATAATTAGTTCTTTTATTTTGATGTTTGCGGCCCACCTCAGTTTAGAAAATGTTTACTTGGCCCACCAACCAATTTGGGTTGGGCACCCCTGGCTGTAGCCAGAGCCACTCTTTTCTGGCCTTTCGCCGGGCAAGCAGCACAGGGAAGAAAGTATAATATTTTGAGCTTATCTGAGAAGTGCACGGAGTTGCAGGAGGCAGTTGAATTCGAGAATAGTTAATGGGGCGTGGGGCTACTACCGAGCACTGCCGAGGATCGCAAATAAATTCGCGGCGAGTTTATCGCCTGTGAAAATATACCTTCGATTCCTCTCAATTTCACGGATATCCCCCTGAGATATTCGTCTCCTCACCGAACCCTAAACCTCGCCTTCTTTCTTGCCATACATTTTTTTATCGCCTCCAATGTATCGTGCTACAAGACCGTGCGAACCTTTTTACCGTTGTAATGCATAAATCGCAAAAGTTTCAGAGGTAACAAGGATTTTGCGTGTCAGTACGCTTATGAAGTCGTTGACTTTCATTTGCTGCGCTTCGCCGGTAGGTCGTAAAACGATCGTAAAAGATATATATAACTCTGAGATGCAATCTTTTTGTTGTAAAAAAAATTGCCGTCGAAAATTAAGCTGTTTTCGGGAAGAAGAGAGCGATGTCGAGCAGCGTGTACGTTGTATTCCGCGACTATTTCTCGCTATTCCACGGTATCTCTTTTATTCTTCCTTTCGAGAGATTCATATTCAGTCAGTATACTATGTCAATACTGTGCGTGGTTAAAATATCCGACCTGATGGTCCCAAATTTTATGCCTGGCATCATTTCATAATTTCCATTATGTCCGTGTAATCTTCTTGGATTACTTACCTTACAAAACAATTTTGTAGACATCATTCTTATTATTGTATATCGTCAGAATATAGGTTTTCGAATTTTCAATATTCAATTTTGAGTTGATCTGCTAATGGCCATCCGAAAAAAGTTTAAAAACACCATATTGGACGTAGAATTTCCCGCTCTTTCCGAATCCGTTGCCAAAAATAGGGGTTTCCATTTAAAAAAATCACTTTGACCTTCAAATGACCTTGAAAGTCAATCTCAGGGTCAAAACTGATATAACAGAAAGTTGATCCCCATTATCCTGGACAACTTTTGTCTGAACAATTTTTTTGTACAACGCCAAATTTCCGAGATATTTGGGTGTGTCCATACTTTTGGGACACCCTGTATGTGCGCAGATGTACATACGAGCAGTCCTAGTATTTTTGCGAAGGCAATAGGTATAAAAATACATGGAATACTATTAAGCGCGTACACGTATTTATCGATTCAATCCCTATTCTAATGTTCCGTATCACCGAGTGGCTTGTTTCACTGAATTCTCAAAGTTAAACTCTCAAGTTCTCTTGAATACTGCAGGATCTGCGAAAAAATGTTTGTCTTCGAGTAGTAATCCCTAGACCAGGATTCGGAACTCGGATCCTTCGTTTCGCGAGCGACTGCTTTAACCATTAAGCTACCCGGGTCTTCCGATCAGACCTCTCCCGGATCGGTACACTGTCGATCCTATAGTTATACAGTACTTTGACTTTAGTTAAGCTAACTTTGAGGAAATTTTCAACTCTTGAACCTCTGCAACTTAAATCCTTCTGAATCATTCTTTACAGTTCGGTATGTTAGGCCGTCAGACATAAAATGTTTGATTCGGTACGTGAGTTTCAATTTTATCGCAGAGAGACGCACCCTAATCAAGAGTCCGTGATAAGAGTTATCAAAGAACCTGTGCATACCATAAACTCAAACCACGGAACTAGAATTAAAAAGCACGTAAGATGATGGAAAAAGCTTCTTAAACATAAAATTGAGCACATACCGAAGAAGACATATTCATTTAGATATTCCATCATTCTTCCTAGTACAAATATATTGCAAAGACAAGTTCAGGTGGAGATAATATACATATATATAGTTTTCATCCCACGCCACTAACTATAACCGATCTTACGCACTTGATGGAAGTTATTGGAAGCGAAACTGGTATCGAAATTTTCAAAGCACCAGGATAAAAGGGTCAGGAAAAATTCAGGACCAGTGTAGCGATTACTCGCGCGCAAACAAGCCGAAACACTCCTGAAAACCTTTTAGCCAATCGGTTCTGATGCAACGGTGCCGAAATTCTTGTTTCTCGAGCGTATTGATATTTTACAGGCAACCCACTCTCATAGCTCCTCCCAGGGTAGCCGGGAAAATTATTGCAGCCGACTGGCGTCTTTTCCCATCGTCTGCAGTACGCCCACACGAAAAGTCCCCACTATTTTTCCAAGACGAAGCTTCCCTCTATCCTATCCCTCTCGGCGAGAGACCTTTCCACCAAAAAATCGATCCTGACCAATGCACCACCGACGCCAACGTAACTCTCTCAACTCCCTGGACAATTCTGAACGAGTCGTTTGGTTACTGTAATACTACATATTTACTTGGGCTACGCAAACGTATGTGCAAAACAGTTTGCGAACTTATAAGACGAAGGGACGAGTCATACTGAAGTTTAAACTGTTATAATTATTGCTAAAGTCACTTCTGCTGATAACAGGCTTACCGAACAGGGCAATGGCTTCCTCGTTTCGGTTGAGCCGTGAACTAGTTTTCCAGTATATTCGCCAACCAAATACATATGTATATATTTTTGGATATAGACACAAAAGTATTTAGTAAAATTTCTAGTTTCGAAGATAGCATTGTCTAACTTTCCAATGTACTACGTACTTTTTCAATAAATATAAAGGCCCAATAACGAATTATTAAAGTAGGTATACTCCTAGGCTAATAATAAACTTTAGTTGTATTGTACTCGTGCAAAATACATCAAGAGTGAATTTTCATATTGTACTGCGCAATACAATGCAGACAGAAATTAAATGTTCACTCAAACGAATACAACGCACGAATACACTCGAATGCATGGAAAAAGAGGTGTTAAAATATTTACACAGTAAAATATTTCATATCGTATGTATAACTCACGAGAGAAAGAGAGAGAGAGTCTGCATGAATCTTTAATCATGTCAGAATCTACGTAAGGGATAAAACGAATCATCATATGTAACGATATAATAATACACGCTTCGTCAGTTTATTAATTCTGTTTATCAATTTCGCATTGAATTCAATGTCATGCGCAATATTATACATTTTTATGATTACGTGCAGTTGAACAGATACATAAATACATACAAATATATACACGTGTAATTTGTAAGCTTCTTTCGTATTTTACTGTCGATAATGTTCCAAAAAACTAAACTAATAATATATGTATTGAGAGATTGAATTAGTAGATACTGATAGAAAGTTTATACGAAAAATTTAATGCTTTGTACAAGTGTCGCGAAGCCTAGAAGTCATTCGTCATTGGTAACTCTAAGAAACTCGCAACACGAGTAGCGCATTAAATCGGAGAAGAGAAGTAGCCTTACAGGTACGCAGCCGATAGAATTTCCAATCGCTTCTAGGTGGTAATTGCAGCGTGGCGCTTAATTAATCTCCTTCGCTGCTCCATCGAAAGAACGACGTAACAAAGCGCATTGTGATGCTTAAGGTAATGCAATTCATTAATTACATTTTTGTATGACTAGCACAACATGCCGTAGTCGAAAATTAGATAATTAACGAAGTGAATGACTTCATTGCTCTAAATGAAGTAAATGAAGTAAATAAAGTAAAGTGCGAGCTCGTTAAACGTGTCAAATGAATTCGACGTGTCAACGGGACCGAAATGAGATTATTTCGACATATGTTCCTCTCAGAGTGTAAAAACCCCAACCTAACAAAAAACTACAATGTTGACTGTGGCCTGTGAATTTCCAGAATATGGAATATTGAAAGTTCTATGGTGCTGAGTAATTAAAGCAGCACAAGTAACATATGTCTAGTTACATGTATAGTGTTCTCAATTGAGAAGTGACACAACTCATAGAGTGTGTTTCGCAGGAATGATAAAAATCTGTTCTTGAACACAATATGTTATCCATTATTTTGCGTTACTTAAGGGCGTTGTACCGTGTCACGGCTGTATTTTTCCGCTATATTTTGTGAATTTTTTCTAACGAACCACGAAAATACACCATCTTGGAATTTTTATAGAATATTTATTAACATTTATACAATCATTTAGAATTTTTCGAATCCAAAATATACATTGTAATCGACGTTACAGCGTTCGAAAGACAAACGTATGAAAACGATGGCTGACACGATTCCGGCTGTTGTGTTCATCAGAAATTAAAAATTCAAACGACATTTTCATCTGCAGACCTGCCGCTATCGCCGGAACTAGGATAATTGCAGAATTTTGAAAATTAGACTTTTGGCACGGTTTCAAAACCTAAATTTCGATTTTATCCACTTTTTTGGACCTTTTAGGCTTGCTAGAAAAAAACTATGGTAGATATCCCAATTATCCTAGTTCGGGCGAGAACTATAAGTGTACCGAATGTACCATATAAGTTTCAGCAAAATCGGTTCGGTAGTTTTTGCGAAATCGTATCAGCCACCGTTTTCATACGTTTGTCTTTCGAACGCTGTAACGTCGCATCCAATGTATATTTTGCTTTCAAAAAATACTAAATGATTGTACAAATGTTAATAAATACACTGTAAAAATCCCAAGATGGTGTATTTTCATAGTTCGTTAGAGAAAATTCACAAAATAAGCGAAAAAATACAGCCGTAACACGGTACAACCCCCTTTAACCTATGTCGGTGATATTTTACGTTACTTCCACTTGCGCGAAAGCGTCACCAACGAAAGTCTCTTGCTCTCGCAGTTAGCGCTTTGAACTCATTGCAGATGATGCGGTTGCCGCAGGGGGGTTAGTCAATTTACAGCATACGCGCATTGATAGTTTACGATAATGCACGACTAGATCGCACCATAGCACGATATTACGCTGATTAAATCTACTCGGCCGTAATGAGGTGGTTCTGGCACCAGAAAGCGCGTTGAGTTCAGCTTAATGAACTCAACGGGCGATGGACACCATGCGAGCTGTTTCGACGTGGCATACGTGGCGTACGCGGCATGCAAAATGAAATCAGCCGAGTAAACCTCAGGCTGCTGCATTTGACACTACCGTCCTCTGTGTATCTTTTGTTGAACGATTCAAAGTCCAATTGCCCGTGGCTTAACAATGACGGTTGGCTGATTCGAACTCGCCAGGCGTTTACTACTAATGAACTATGGGTGACATTGTGATTCTTGGAAATGCCGTAAAAGAAACTGAATGTGAATGTCAGCATATTGCTTTATGAATCTTGCGTTAAGCTCGTTTCAATTGGACAACAGTAGCACATTTCATTCTAAATTCATGAGCATTGCGCCAATTCGTATAACTTTATTATTTTTGCCATATTCGCTACTATTGTGTAGCTATCAGAAATGAATCTACGACAAACTTATCCCCTTATTTATCTGTGCGTTTTCGGTAGCACACAATATGTACATCGCATTCTTAAATGAATCTTTCTGGAATTTAAAACTTTAGTAAAGTCAATTAGACATTCATTTAACGAGTCTCAACTTAAGCTACGTCTAGGAAAACTCTTAACGAGATTAACAAGAACAAAGGAAGCGTACGATCTAATGCGGAAATAGTTTAGGCTAATTACAGACTCGACCTGCAGAACAAGGTGAATCCTCTTCCTCTCAAAGCACAAACGAAATTGTAGACGCACTAGCAAAAAATTTACCAAGCAACAGCAATAAAAACAACGCCATGAAATATAGTGGATGAAAAATAATCAGATCTTTTATTAAAGAAAAGGTAAAACAGGACGCCGAGTAATAAAAAAGGGAGCAACAATAAAGAGGAAACAAAAACGAAGGAAAATAATGAAAGAAGATAAAGGAAACGATGACATAAGGCCCATGCACAAGAAAGGACTCGAACGATAACAAAATAAAAATATTATACAAAGAAGAAAGTAAAATCAAACGGAGGAAACATGTAATACGAAGAGCAGAATCAACAATAAATATAATAATAACATAGAAAACATGAACGGGTTATAAAAAGTACAAGCAAGGAAAAGATTACACCCTATTACCGAATGTAAAATGCAGAATGAAAATTGCAAACACTGCAAAAATGTAAGTAAGTTTATTGAAAGAAAATGAAGAGTTAACAATTAACCAGTAAAAATACAGTAAAACGCTAAGGCACTGATAACACTGTCCGAAAATTTTTAATTTTTGCCTCCTACATACGAATCGGAAGTCCGTTTTTCTGCAGCACGCTCAAATTAATCCCTTTATCAACTTGGGGCCGTATTGGCAGTTTACCTATTAACGTTGTAGTCAACGAACCCCTCATATATGAGGGGTACATTGTATACAGGGTGAGTCAGTGATGGGTGCAATAAATCAAATCACGTATTCTGGGGGTCAATAGAAGCCTAAATGTTCGGGAATAATAAGTTGAAATCTCAACCCTTTCCAAGATACAGGGGGTTGAAATTTCAAGTTTTAAAAAATCATATCTACCGACGGGATAATGCTAGCGTTACGGGTCTTTTTCTAGGATGTGTGGGAGGGCCGGAGCTATGTGAAAAAAAAAATAGAAATCATGTAAAAGTTATTATTAAGTCGCATTAATCTTGATTTTCTTGCAGTTTCTCGATGAAGCGGCAACATTTTCAGGTACGAAAAAAATCAGTCATTCTGTGATGTACCCAAGAAAATATCGCGTTATAAAAACTTTAAAATTTTAATAAATGTGGCCAGGATAAATTATTAAATGTTTTTCGCTAGAGATTCTCAATCCCGGGTTTATGGCTGCGTGTGTCACTGCGGCGGTAGAAGGCTCGAAGTCGGCGGGTCCCTGTTTGCCTGGGTCAGTTAGGCCCAGCTTATCTCGAGGCCCTGCTACCGAACACCGCAGTGCGAGAGAGAGAGTGAGTGAGAGTGAGAGAGAGAAAAAAGGGTCAGGTTGATGAACTCTACAGTGCACTCTCTTCCACAAACAGTAACTAAAATGTATAACAGCTACTTAGAGTATGCGCTCGAAATCGTATCCTTCCATAATTAAAACCACGCCTGTTGCATTCTTCATAATTCTTCTATTAGAAAATTTGCAGTATATCTCCCATACAATGAATATTAATACATACACTTCTACCAAGATAATCCGTCTGATAAGAACTACCAGCTAGGGGAAGAAGGGAGCTAATAGAAATTCCACACGCATAGAAACTAGTCGCAAGAATTGAGAGCATCACTTCGAGGCAGACTTGGCGGTAGCTTAGCGGATGGTAACACAGAACCTTCGTTATCGTACAGCTAATTCTAGAGTTAATTCACGAGGATGAGACGATAGAAGCGAGAGTTCGAGGGAAGAAGGGCGCTAGGGTAGCAAGACTAGTAGCTAGTGGTTATAACAGAAACCTAGTAGCACTAGCAGCGCTAGCAGCACTAGTAGCAGTAGTAGTCGTAGTAGTAGGAACGCAGCCGCCACGTAGGAGCTACCTGATATCCGCAATAAGGGAATAGCTTCAAACTATTCGCGGACTATTTCATATGCGCGGCTGGTTACGAAGGTAACCTAAGTACAGTTGCCTAACTTATATTGAAGATGTTTGGAAGCTTTTGAGTCGGAATTGCCGTGCACGGTGCGATAGCGGCCGCTACTTTGAAATTCAGCCATATACATATATACATATATACATGTATATATGTGGATGTATATGAATGTATTTGCATATAGAAGTGTGTGTATGCATGATGATGTGTGTGGTACGTGCGTGTCTGTCCGCCTCTACAATGATATACCAGCGTAGAGACGCCACCAGACACCAACACGACGTGCCTAGTTCTAGTCCCGCTAGTTTCATATGCGTGTGTACTGAAGAGACTTGTCGGAAGAAAGTCAGAATTTGAAGTCAGCGCGTTGGAAAATTGGTTACGTCGAGCATCCCCCGATTACTCACTAAACTAGTCATTCATTGTTCGCTCCACTACAAAAGTCGCCCGGAAATTCGAAAATGTTGAGTATCTACAACAGGCCTGTCCAAGCCGTGCTCCGGAGCAAAATCGCGTCCCCCACCCGAGTCCGAGCGTTCTGACGTCATCGCGGCGACAACTGCGACGCGCCACGACGCTCAGCGCGGCACCGTGCCGTACTACAACCCGCGTGACCATTGGTGGTCCATTCATTTTCTAATAGGTCATTATTACAACTAATTTCTTATATCAAATTCTGTTTGGAAGTCGGAATTGTGTACAAAGATGTGGAGAAAACCACTTGTGCAGTGTAAATTTTATGTAATCGTGTACAAAGCTCCTAATTTATGATTCTGAATTCAAATCACGCGCGGCGAGTTACCGCCAGCTACACTCACAGACAGTGAAGTAAAGTAGTGGGGGAGAGCTGCGTCGCGCGTGGAAGGGGAATGAGGCACGTGAGGGGCCCCACCGCTGGCCAGGCCTGATCTACACAATTCAATTGACTGTTTTTATTTAGTTTTAAAAATGCGCTTTTTTCATTAGAAAGCTTTAATAATCCGGTTCTTACCCGGAGTGGTTGTCTCTTAGTTATTAGAAATAGGGCAGAAAATTATAAAAAGAAATCCTGCCGTCAGCCTCATTTTCAATCCAAGTGTCAGACAGATATATCCTGCAGTAATAAGATTTTATTTTTAAGCGACGTTATTGATTCAAAAGAGAAATGTATATTCCAGCATGCGCATGGAAACGAGATAATATCGCCCTCTGCACCTCTATTCACTTTACCGTAATACAACTTCAAAAGGAAAAACTGAAAATAAGCTAAACCTCTTTTTCGCTCTCTTTGATGTGGCATACCTTTCATACACCGAAATAGAAATAGACCGTTGTGTTTTGCCCGTTATATAGGAAGAAACACGGACGAAAACTCTTGTGTTTTTAAGCTTTCTCTCGTACGACACATTGCACTCTGTGAAAACATAAAACATCAACGCGCTCCCAGCCATCGGTTTTTGTTCGTTATATCTATCCAGATATTACCTCCGTTACCCAACGCAATTTCTCTCGAGATACTCCAGATACCCTATGGATCCTCTATTACGTAAACAGAGTTGTATTCCGGAACAGGCCGCCCTATTTTTAGCAAATTAGACCATGTTTTCGGAGGTAGGCTTTCAATTTCAACGATATTTATGTTTTACGGATTGAGAAATACACGAGCACTAACCAAAATGTCTTCATCATAAACGTCAATACTTCAGAATATCTTATTATTATTGGATTAAATTTTTTTCATTTACGGAACTGCCGCTATCTTTATTAGAAATAAACAATGTTTGCTCAGATCCTAGAAATCTATAGCCGAGTCATATAACAATGATTGAAAGTTCATACATTAATTCATCCTTTGTATTATTCCAACCTGTTATTACTCGATTGAATATTCAACTGAATTTGAAGCCAGCGGTCATAATCAATGCTATTTTATGATAGTATATTGTTACAGTGTACAGTTTAAACCTGCTCTTTATTGTCAACATAATACCACTATAAGTACCTCGAATAACGCTCAAGTTTCCCAATATTTCACTTACTAAAAGTTACCAAAGTGTACTTGAAATTTCGCGTCCTTTGGTAATTTTGGTGTGTTAAAGATTCTTCTATTTCTCCATAAAACTCTATGGCAATAGGTTTAATCCGCAGTCCCAAAAGTGCACACAATTATTTAGGATGGCGCGTGCCAAATTGCATCGAACCGTAGCACGCACCCTAATTCGAGTGTAGCGAAACCTGCTAGCGAGTTAGCGCAACTGGCCGACTCCATGCGGTCACCCCAGTAAAAAGAACGCAAGTAATAACAATATCGTATTTGACGGTTTCGATCGTGCAATTCCCTGTAACTACTTCTGTGAATGTCCCGGTCGCTAGGAATATCGTGAAACTATTGTTTTCCGCACCTGTCGCCGGCCATATTTCCTCAGCTTGATACTCCGTGGACGTGAAGAAGAAGGTGTGGATTGGCAAGGTATTACCGGTAGCAGGGTTGTAGCGCCAAGCCCTGAAGGGTCACATAGACCTTTCATATTTTATTAACCATCGACATATTACTCCCTGGAAACATGGCGCAAAGCCCTGCTTCGATGACTATCCTCGAGAATCTATGTATAACTGTGTATATCTGTGTATATCAGTGTATATCCGCGTAGATTCGTATTTACGTTTGTACCGGTACGCCGAGATGGATAGGATGCCAACCGATACGGGCTAGGTTTGCTCTGGCACGATAGCCTTTGCGAGTGTCCTCGATTGATACGCCAAGTAACCCCGGAGGAAAATAGAGGTGAGATGCCCGCCAGCAACCTGGTTTCGAAATGCTATAACGGCATATGGCTCGAAAACTATGAATCGATCAAAGTGTATGGTCTGTGAAAATAAACGCCTGCAGCCTGCTTTAGCAAAAGTGTGAACGATAACAATGTATAGTTGAACCTCCCACGCTGTAAGTACAATACACATGGTACAGCGGGAAACTAATTATTTAGGAAATCTATTGGTCGCTCGTTCGAGATATAAAATATCTAAAGCCAGTATAACCTGTTCGTTACCGCTGTACGACCAGTAACGATTACGAGTGTTCCTTAATCGAGGCCCAGGATGATACAAGACAAGCAACAGTTAGGATTAGATACTTGATGCCGTTGATTTTTACTTCACGCTGGAGAGTGAAGATATAGGACCCTGCAGTGGCACGATATTGGGATAAGTTCCGTCCGCACCCTGCAACGAGGAAAACCATACACACGAAGACACTCACACAGACTCACGACGAAAGTGTCGCCTCAATTAATAGGACCTGCGCCGGCGTAGAACGAACGTCTGGGGCAGTGATGCCAGACCTCACCCCCATCTGGCGCATGCGTCCCGGTTTAAAGTGAACTGGCGCAGTGCTGTAGTCATAGATACCCATGTGTGGTCCCAAAGTAAAATTTAAAGGGAAAAAACACCTATGCTTACGTTACGATTCATTTGTACATGTATAAATCTGATATGTGTAAAATTTATAATAGTACATTTAGCTGTAATAGTTAAAAACGATATGCCAATTTCATGGTAAAATTCATAAATCTGTAAAGATCTAAAACAAACCGCATTCTCAATCTTCTATCAAGTCTAGAATTTGCCATCAAAGCGCTAATAATGAAATCAACGAACTAGAGTAACACCTAACCGTAAAATTCAGTACAACACCAATAACTTCAGGCTTGTATCAGTCTTTGAGTACCAAACTAAGAGTCCAACTCCTTTGCTAAAAGTATATTTACTTACATCTTGTAAACGACCTGAGTTCTCGCAAAGTTTAGTTCACTCAAACTAATACAAGTTGAAGAAAACACTTGAATAGAGATTTCTGTGAGATTCAATGTAGATGTAACGTAACAAAAAACAATATACGAAGAGAAATGTTAGTCGAAATCTACTCTTGTTCAACATAGCGTTCATAAAGATCAGGGGTACAGGACTGGAAAAACGTTACGTCACATTGAAGCAAATTGCAGCAATTCGCTAGATTTAATTCCAGAGCCGTAAAAAAAAGCTCCGTGATGCAAGGGCTTTTACCCTGCAGCAGCCGTCTGACAGCACCGTAGAACTCAACGGTTATTTCTCTTATCGGATAATTCGACGCTGGAAAATGCAGACTCTGCTGAACTGTACTTTGACGCTCTTGGACTGACGCTCTCTTTAGGAGAGAGAGTTAAGAAAAACTTTTTACAGTAATAACATTAAGATTGTCGAACAGTGCTAAATGAGGAATCCGAGATTTCACTGTGAGATAATTGTTCAGTAGATATTTCGAGAAAAAAAATGTCATATTAAAAAGACTTAAACAAAAAAATTGCAGGGTTATTGAAAAGTCTGAATTTTGCAGCTGTTTACAATTACTTAGTTAAGATATTGCAAACTCTCGTATATTTCGATGAGCTTAATATAGAGCTTTAAAATCCCAAAAAGTTGCGAGAGTTAAAATCTTGCACATCGTTTCATATCAGTGATTTTTAGTTAGTAACGCAAACATTTTAAAATGCCGGGATGAAATACGTTGAAGGGTAAAGTTTGCTTGAGAAAAAAGCACCTACTAGATAGAATTCTCTGGACGAGACGATGGAAATTATTTTTGCGGTTAACGTAAATCAGAGGCGAATAAAACAATTTAGCGATACAGTCCGTGCACCGTTATCAAACATACATGTGTACACGTGTACATGTGTACGTCTGCACGTGTAGGTGAAGCAAGGGAGAGTGCAAAGCGGCAGCAGGCGCTATCGTTCCAAGTAGTCCATAGGTAACCTAATGCACCCTCATACCGTCCGGGAACCAGGGGAATGCCTGCTAATCCTTTACAGGGAATTCAAGTGATAAATTTCGTAAATCCCTGTTCAAGCACACCCCTGTACCAGCCCATCTACCCTTACCATTACTAGAGCCTGGCCTCAGATCCACCCAACTCGAATCTAGACTCACCTCTCGGCCGCCCCATTCGTTCCACCACAGCATACACAACCCATACCACCATTCTATCCCCCCGCCCTCCCCCCTTACACTGCCATCCACCCACCTCCGCTACTGAGACTCTTTGGAAAAAGTAGAAAACTGCGATTACAAAGACTTTTCCACGGCTTCTATCCCTTTCGGTTCACCCTACCACTTTTTCTTTTCAATCTCAGTCCCTCTTTGTTCCTTCATCGGTTCAGTCTTCTCGTGACTACTCTATTCTTTTCTCTCTTTACCACCCACACCTGTTTCTTTCTCTCTCCCTCTCTCCTTCTTCCCATTCCTCTGTTTCCCACCTCTCCCTTCGGTGCGTTTGGTGCTTCTCATTCACTCACAATCAGTTGCAGCTGAACCCTGGAAAATCACGCTCGGAGACCCGTTTGCTGCTTCCCGGATTAAAAACTTTAACGCTTTGTTACCCTTTTTCGGGTGACGCGGCGTTCCTGCGGGGCGTAGAAGCCGAATTGAGAGGGGTTGCATAACTGTGTACGTAAGTGAAGTCGAGAACTCGAGAAGGACCCACGTTGGGGATAAAAGGTAAGATGGAACGGATGAGATACTGAGGCGGATAAGGAGAAACGAGAAACGGGGTAAGGGATAGAGGTTACTGTGGGAGAGGAAGTCGGAAAGGGAAGGAAGTCGCCTGCGTAATCCGGAGCTCCCGCCAGGACAAATTTCAGTCGCCGGATGAATTTTGCTTTTGATGAAACACCCCATTTTGCATTTCGCACCTCCGAAAAGCACTTCTTATTCCGTCCTCCACGATAATAAAGGGTAAGCGGGTTTCCCGGACGGTGGGACGGAAATGTGTATCGTACTTTAAGAGCACTGCTACGCTGCGCCATGCCATGCTGCGCCGTGCCGCGCCCTTAGCTTTTCTTCTCGCTGTGTGGGTTTATACTCGTCCTAGGCTCATCCTTTCAAATGAATCGGGGTGGCCTGAATCAAAGATGCCGCGATTAGGTGGGAGAATATCGGTCCTAAAATATCCACTGCAGAAAATAGGAAGATTCTAGAATTAGATAGTGAAATTTCGATCGAACGACCGAATTGCTGCTTCAGAATAATTGCAGACTATCGATGCGGAAGTACGGCGCTTTTATAAAATTGGGGATAAGCATGGAATTCGAATGTACCAAATCTTGCACAAGCTATATGTACAAGCTGTACACGTAAGTGCATAAATGTGCCCACGTCCTTCATCGTTGCATTTAATGTTCCCTAATGTACTGTACTTTGACAATCCTGTGCCGTATTGAATAGATTTCTCCTTGATTACTGTACTGAAACTTACAAATGCTTCTTATACACCGAATTATCTTGATCTCTTTTACTTGCTAGAGAAATGTCGTTAGAAAATCGAGGGAAAAATTGTCTATTGTGAACAGTAAGGCTATGTGATACGAGCAAAAGTTTGCGATTATATTATCTACGGATCAATACTGTTGAAGATTCCAGTTATACACTCTGAAGCCATCCTCCTGACCCTCATCCTGCCCCCGGCTAGGATGCATGCATTATATTTGCATCAAGTATCTTTAATTAAAAAAAATTAAACAGAAGCCTCAATATATCCATTCTGTCATTACCTGTTCACTGATTTCATTGTTGAAATGTGTTATACTTCAGTGTAGAGAAAGAACCCCTCTTTCATCAATCGTGTTTCACTCGAAACAGAAATAATCTTTCTAAAATAATCATAAATCGATTTTAGAATTAACTTATCATCGAATCTTGCATGCATACCTGCGGTAGACAATAGATGTGCTCGTACAGATTACATGTGGATGGAGAAGGAACGAAACTGAAACTGGCGTGGAACAAGGCGATAAGAAATAATGAACTAATGATACCGATATAATTGGAACAAGGCTGTTAATTACTCTCGCGATAGAGAAAGATTCTTTGAGCATTCAGGACTGATTGCGAAATTGCTGAAGCGAAATTGCGCAGCAGAGTGATATATTCATTGGATTGCAGCCTTTCTTCGTTGGTGCGTGTCCCGTTTGCCTAGGATCCCCAGTTCTACGCTTCCTTTGTCCTCGAGCAGCCCTCTTCCGCTCAGTGAATAGTAAATGGCGTCTCCGTAAAGGCGTGAGGCTCTGTGAAACGCGACTCAACAACCCCCAACTCTGCACTTAAGTTTAAAATCATGAGGATTTAATTAGGTACTTGAACTTATTTTAAGGAAAGGACCGCGAGTGGAAACTGATCGGTTTGATGGGAGCGCAGCACCTCGCCAAATCCAGAATGGAATTACTCGGATGAGAAAGCGGTCCAGTATCGAGCAAACAAATAGTTACATTTTAAAATTTAGATCGGCCCATAATCACCCATAAACAATGCTGATCTGGGTCCTACAAGCAAAATCTGATCTTAAAGCAAATCGTAATAGCTAGTCAGTTGTTAGCGTACAGATTATTTTAGAGAGTTTCCAGGGTGATTGGAGGCCTGAGTTTTTGACACTTTGTGCCAACTTATGATAGAGCCTTAGTATGCGTGGCCACTTGAATGAGGATAGTCGAGGGATTGTGTGTAACCTAAGACTGAGGCTGGCTAGTGGCCCGACGCCATGTAGCTATCCGAGGTTTTGGGACTGCATGTGCAAATGTTTAGATTGAGAGATACCGATAGGTTCCTAAGGATAGTGTTCCTTGTTCCTCTCGGATCTGGCCACGGAGTGGGGAAGGACTTTGTGTCTTCTGGTAAGAAGACTGTGATTGACCCCACAGCACTTACCCCAGAACCTCTAACGAGTGAGCATCGAGCATTTTATCCTGACAAATAAAATCGTACTATAACATAGTAATAAGAAATACAATAGCAACCTCAGAACTCTGGCGGTGCGATGCGCCGTGCCGCGTAACTCCATCCTATGACGTCACGTCGCGTCGTATAATATCGTTCCGCACAGCAGTGCCAGTGCACCAAATACATTCGTAACTGTAATCCGCGTGGCTTTTAAATTAACCGCATTCGCTTTAGTTAAACCGGGAGGATTTTGCGGTAATCCGTTATTGAGAAAATTTTAATGAAACCTGCCGCGACGCGAAATCGACTTGGGCTGAACGGCCCAGCAATAAACTGCAATTCTTCCGGATAAAGCTCTGCTCTAAATATAATAGACAGTAGCTGAAAAAGAGTGCTGACAATGAGTGGGAGTTAAAACGCGACACACGCAAAATTGAATTAAATCCTCTGCTCTGGGGGATCGTGAATTTCTATTTTAATATCGGGGAGAGCGCAGGAATATCTCTCGCGAGAACGGTGATCGAGATCATTTACCATGGTAATATTGCCAGCAATATTGCCACAGGAATATTAGTTCGCCGACGATATATTACCGGGAACATACACCAAGTAATATTGAAGAGTATACTTTCCCTGCAATAGGGAAAAGAATAATTAATAACGATCGTGCGTTACCCGAATTCAACATTTATATTGTTTCGGAACCGGCTCATTTCGGACTATTTTATATTTGCTAATATCGGTAATTTCGAGTATGGTTTGAGAATTTCAGATTTTATTGCGAATAGTACTACAATGAAAATCACGACTCGTGAACGTTCAAGCCAGACCCATGAATTCTAACGATTGGAAAATTTGAATGGAAGGTCATATGAGATCGAGAATGTGAAAAGAAAATGTGAAAAATGTGAAAAATGTCATGTAAAATTGGCAACCAAATGAACTTCATCCTTAAAGAACTGAAATTTACTAGCCATAATTTAGGGTCAGGAAATTGGTGCAGGCGACAGATGCGAAGGTAACGCCAAGGAACTTTCGAACTTTGAAAATTTCTTTCCGACAATTCTGGGGAAGGTAACGACGCAATGCCGAAGCTGCCGCGACGATGCTGCCAGGCTGCTTCGAGGCAAATCTCCAAGCACGTTTCTCGTGTTCGGGGGGAAAGAGAACGAAGAGGAGGACGCCCCGAAGGGTGTACGTCCCACTTCGAACTCCGCTTTTTCTCAATAAATTCTTCGAACCAAGTTAAACTAATTACGGCTACGCTCGGGGAATTTTAAGGCAAATCATTTAGCCGCAGCCCACGAGTCCACGAAACATATGGCAGCTCATACAGAGACCTAGGATACACGTGCGGACGTGTGAACGTGTAGGTACCTCAGGCGCCGCACCGCGTGGCCCCGATGAAAGATTGGCTTCCCGTTTTTCTATCGACCGAGCAACATCACCCAGTCTTGACCCGTTTTCGTTATTAAATCTTGCCGCTGTGCTGCTAAGAAATTTCGTAACAAGCCTAGAATCAATATAGGTGTTGGCAGGATTCCCGGAAAGTAGAATTCAATAACCTTCGTTTAATTAAGACCGCTCGGTAATTTATAACGTTCCGATTAGATTTTCGAATTTCATTTATCGTCCTAATTTCGTATCACGTATAAACCACAAAGAAGTACGAAGAGATAGTGATAAAATAGCATGCCTCCAAGCAATATTTGACTGGCACTTAACCATGAAATGTTAAACATTTTGTTGACTGCACCGGAACAAACAGGATCAAGAGCTGTGAGAAAAATTCCGAAAGGTCAATTCCGAGGAAATCGCACTGTAACTCAATCATGCTGTATTGGCAGTCAATTGAGATCGATAAACCTCGCAAAGGAATGACCAGTGTTCGACACTAGGACACAACTGGCCATATCCGAAATGCAGCCACCTTTCTGATTGTGAGAGAGGCAAGGCAAGGAGCGAAGCGGACTACGATCGACGGGCGTCCAAAAGCGGAAAAAGTTGCGGAAATTCCGGATACGAAAGTTTCGACAGGCTCAAAGATAAAGTAAAAGAAACAAAGGAATGCTGTTCTGCTTCTTTCCCGTGATCCTGCACAGAATTGGAAGCAACTATCCAATTTCCGAGGAAGCGGGTCGAACCAGCGAGAAAAAGAGTGAGGAGAAGATGGGAGAAGATGGGAACAGAGGAAAGAGGATAAAAGAAAAATCATGAAGATAACGGTGGTGGTAGTGGTGATGATGGTGATGGTGGTGGGGATGCCATAGAAGGGGCATTGAGTCTCAGAGGGGCTGAGTAGGGATAAGAGGGCGGGAGCTAGGATTCGGCTAAGGCTAAGCGATCCAGCGATCCGGAAACTCGGATTCCCTGACTCGAAACCTTTGAAAGATTTGATAAACGCTGACATCACTTCTTACGATCATCCCACGAAATTGTATGCGCCACGCCGCAGCCGCACCGTGCGGTTTGGCGGAGAGTGCCGCAGCACGGTGCAGCATGATGGCGAGCGTCCCTCTGACGTCGAATATCGGCCGATCACTTTTTTTTACCGTGCCGATTGCTCCGCGTATTTTCTTTTATACGTTTGCTAAATTGGGATTTCGAGAGAGCACGGTATCCCAAAGTGTGTTTCCGCGAATTGTCAATGTGAATAAACAAATTCAACTTCCACGGACGACTGATTGTTTTAATTAACTTTCGCCGCTTCCACGGTAGATATTGATTAGTCTGGCGTCTTATTTGCTTCTGCTACGACTCTGCTTATCGGTTATCCGCGCCTGTGAAACCAATTAAGACTGCGTGCAAAGTTCCTTCGGCAAATATGATTTTTAATATCGCAATTGATTACATTTAGGGTCATCCCTGCGGGCTGCTTCGATCGTCGTTTGCCGATATTGGTATTAATTTTCATAGGAGTGACGAATACGAATTGAGTAACACAATTTGCATTTTAATGGGTTTAATTAGTAAAAGAAATAAAAGTAAGCCCTTCCAATATCGCTTAATAATACAACGAACAAAGTCGTCAATGGTGTTTGCCTCCTTGGAAATACCGGTTCCCGTTCGATCACCGAAGTCAAGCAAGGTTGGGGGTGATTAGTACTCGGATGGGTGACATTCGAGATGATGTTTCCATCTTTGAGAAACATCACGTACTGTTGCGCACATAATGGTTCGTATCCCACTTAAAAACAGTAGATCCTAGGGCATATATGACCTTAGCAGTCGGTCTCGAAAAAACAAAAATAAACTAACGAACAAAGTCTTTCCGTTCTGGAGCGGTTCAAGATGAACGATAATAAGAAGATCAACGACCCTGTAAGTTAGACTAAGATATTTAACCAAAATGTATAATATACAGTAGGATAAACACAGAATTTGCAAAGCGATTCACGTAACAAAACAGCAAGCGGTAAGGAACAATTACATCTTGAAGCAAGGTAATCAGTTCCTTCGTTATAGTACGCAATAGCTACCAAATATCCGGCAGATCAGCTTTAGCTCGCGAATCAGTCGTTCCTCCGGTACAGAGAGGACCGCAAAATCATTGGAATCCGAGCAGTTAGCCGAAGCACGGGGCAATTATCCCGACTGATTCGGGCAATAAGAGATAACCAGATTTGGATAATGTTGAGAAACGGGAATACATCCGAATAAGAGAACCCACAAGTAGAGAAGTATACCGCCTGTTGTGATTCCACCTTAATCCCAGGGACGTTACGGGATATATCCAACAAGAAGTCGACTTGTGCATTAGCAGTACACATAGCTGTACTAGCGTGGTTTTGCAATAGGTAGCGTATACCACGACCATCGAGATTCTCTTGTTGGAATACCTCGAGCTCGCCAGACTGCACGGGAAGCTTTGTCAGCTAGCACGGCGTCTGAGGTGAGCGCAGCATTTATGCCAAACCTCTCCTGCAAGAGCCCTGCCTCTAGACGACTGGAAAACCGACAACCACTCTTCGCGTTTCAGATCCTGGCTAGCTCAATGCCCAAGGAAACCTAACCTAACCCAATTCCTGCTACACCGTTAATATCGAATTCTTCGGTGAAACTTAGAAAGCTCCAGCCTTGGTCCTATTCCGAACCAAATCGGTTAATTCCAACCTAAATCCTCGTCTATCTTCTCGTCGGTTTAATATGTTTTTAGGCGTGGTTTCTAATCCAAGTAACATTTTCCCTTACGCAAGCCTCCTGTGCAGATTAAATACAGTACCTTTTCTGCAAAACAATCCGGCAGAAGGTCGTTCACAGATCATTTGCAAGCGGTTTTGGACAGTTTATACAGAAATGATTCTGTACAAAACGTGCATTGTAACCCGTAAAGGTCTTATGCAAACCGTATACAGGTCATGGTAAGTAACTTGCAGAGTATATGCAGAGTATGCGCAAAGCACATGTAGCCTATATGCAGGATCAAAAAATGTGAAAAAGTTTCTTCTTGAATTAATTTCTATACAGTATTATAATTATTAATGCTGCTGCGATTGTGTTACAGAATTTGTGCTGTAATTCAAAAACTCTCGGCGCGATGAGTCGCGATTATTCAATATCACTTTCTACCACCACGTGTGATCGCCGGGTTGATGTCTTAAATTACCATCTATTTCTTACATATATTCTCCGCATACGGGGTATATGCAGAGGTGCTTGTAGAGAAAGACTACTTACAGACTACCTACAGGTCGCTCTGTACGAAAAGAGTATATACAAACCATTTACAGACGCTTCTGCAGGGAAATGTTACGTGGGAAGTTTCTAATATCTCTCGAGAATCAGCATGGAATTTGCAATAAAAGTTTCAATTATATGATATACGTGTGCGGGTGTATCACAAATATTGTGCCAATTGTTTTATACTATAAAAAAAATCTATTTAATTGTCTGTTACTCGATTTCACAAATGATGTTATTGACTCACTTAATGTCAATAAATTACTTCCAATTTAATCTACACAACTTCTTCTCTAATAAGTGTCAAAAGCTCGGTTCACTACTAGATAAAGATCTCTCCTCCAACAGTTAGGGCATTTGTATGCTTCTCCGAAATTAATTGTAAACAAGCACAGAACAGTACACCCTCCTGCAGGGCTCCTTCTCAAACGGCAGAGCTTTACGTATAGAACTATCCGGCCTCTTTATATCTGCGTCCGCGTCTAGCTTTGAATTGGATGTCATTGTTCTCGTTGAAGTACAATTAACACCAGGTATACATGTATGTACGTTCATCTGAACTCTCTGTTACCAGTTATACTGTTTATCTCCGTGACGTAAGTTTCGCTGCCAACCCGTGTTAAAACGGTGATATACGATAGAGTGGGGAACAAAAGTTAATTTTAATACAAACCATTCTGCAGGAAGTTTTCAATTCTCTGATCTTTCGCACACACTTTTATATCCAGTATTTGACTGATCGTGAGTTGTATATGTATTTGAGGTGTTCAGAAATGTGAAGCAATATGTACAGGTTTCTATTTTACAATTTCTTACCCAACAACGTAAAAGTTCAGTATTATGAATTAATGAATAGATTAATGAAAATAAATTACATGTTCTTTCCATTGAACCGTGCATAAATTCAGCTGAAACCATGATAAAAAAATTGAAATCTCAGGAAACGTATATCGATTGTTAAATTACTATTTCTTAATTTTTCAATTGATGAAAAATTTATTAAACTATAATTGAAAAGCAAAGGAAACTATTTCGGTAAGTCCAGAAACAGCAACATCTAATACGGCTGAATCTTTCGTACCACGAGTTTGTAGTATTTCCTCGGAACTAATACTCAGCCAGTGAAAGCAATTTACGGTGGAATGTGGAGTATCCAAAGAAGAAGCTTTAATGTGCAGCAAAATGCCAGCACGTACGTTTCGCGGCTCGCTAATGGATTTTCTTTGCTACTCCCAGCAAATACTCGTGATTTCGAAAATCTCCGCATCCAGTAATGATTCATCTATTACGATCTTAATTGTTCGCATCTCTTTTTCCTCCTGGCCACAAAGCAGAACGTTAAAAAACTAAACGTTAAATAAAATTAAAAAAAGATACTGATGAATATCACAGGTGAAAAAATTAAACAGAATTATATTCGACATTAATATATGCACAACTATAACGAACAATCTAAAAACAATCCGTTATTAGATATTTTTATAGATACATATATTCACCTCTACTTAACCTCATCGCCCTAACCTAAATGTGCAATCGGAAATCTCTTGTAAGTAAGCGAAATGCTTTGCCGGGAAATCACGGTTTTGCCAACCGGAATAAAGGGAATTTACGAAAGTGGATAAATGGGAATTCTGAACTTCATTACTGGTGTAGATGACTGCAATAAAGTCGAATATTCGACCGGACCACCTTCTTGCCATATGAAAAGAACTTCATACGACAAACCTTTATCATCGTCAATATTACATTTCTGCAATTAGTACACAACGAATTAATTAAAAATTAAAAATCTGTATGTTTGAATACACATTACCAATAGACTCACGACTAAACAATTGTACAAACTTAGCCAAAATCCAATTCTTTGTATCTACTAAAAAATATTCAATTCACTCTCTCATCTAAATAAAAACCACAAACTTTAGATCGCACTGATTGTAAGTTAAAAACCATAAACTAAATTATCATGCTCTCCTCTTTCCTGACTAAAATATAAATGGTCGAACAATCCTTTTATTCATATATTTTAGATATCTATCGATTTCATCTATTTTGTTATAAATTTCCACCTGATTCCTTTATCGATTTAACATTAAGTAACATGTTTTCCAGCGCCTTGCATTGCAAGCTCTCTACGATCTTTATTTCAGAAACCAAAACATGTAGACTAACAAGTCGATATCTCGTATTCAATAGCTACAGATAAATAGCTTTGCGATAATACCCAAACGCAGAAGACTGAAATGAAAGTCCACTAATGCGATTACAGACTGTAAGAAGGCTTTTATTGTGGGACAGAGCAGAAAGAATCGATTGAGTCCGCAGTAGCAATTTTTCAACAATATAAATTGTACTCTCGAGAGCTCAATTAAGATTAGACTCAAAATTGCGTGATCCTTTTCAAAAATATACTATAAAAGGAAATAGGCACAACATTGAAAATAGTCCTAGTTATAGTCCAATTGAAAATAGAGAAGAATAAAGAAAGGGAAAACATTTAAGAAAATAATTGTTCGAAAGTGTTGGACCTCATCGGACTAGAAGAGCAGAGCACGTATGCGCGCGAGCATAGCGCACACTGATTGTGAGTGTCGTTGCATTGGTGTGGCAATAGTGGCGTGGCGCGGCGTGGTCGGCAACTGCTCCCAATTAATGGTAGGAAAGGAAAAGGAAGAGAGCCTGAGGGAGAGAGGGGCCATGAAATGAATGCGACCAGAGTTGCCGGGTGGGGAAGAGAGGAATAGGAAGAGGAAGAGAAAGAGGGAAAAAGTTGGTGACGGCGGTGGCTGAATGCATAATTCGTAAAGAAAGTCCGCCGTTATATCCGAGGGGCAGGGATGTAGTGTTGGTAAGGCAGTTGGGCGGTTGGGTGGTAGGGCGGATATGAGGGTGAATGTGGGGGTGGTAGTACAGGGTGGGGGCTGAGATAACGAGAGCTTGGAGAAGGGCGGGGATACTCGACGTTAGTTCCAAACGATTTGGCTCTCATGCGATTTAACACGAGGGCTATTATAACTCGATATAGATATAATGGCAGAGCTTTACGCGTCTCCCAGAGCTCTCACAGTAGCAAAGCTCTCGCGGGCAGCTTTGGCTACGTACTGGTCTTGTTCGAGCGACATGCACGAGACTGACTGCACTAGTTAGTGTATACACATCTTAACCATGTCATCCTATTATTGCACTATGCGCGACTAGTTACCACCACGAACTGCTCTGTCATTATACAATAGTTTATCTCTGGAAGAACGTGCCAATAAATCTCTCGAGTCGTAAACCTGAAAATCCCAACCTGACAGTCGGCTGAACATTTCGAAGCTAGATATGCGAATTAAGAGAAGAACGTTTTGCCTCAAGTATTCATTCAGACAGGACTGGAATGGAAGTTCTGTGCCACGGAATGCACCCCAGCGTAAATATCACGTCCGTTGCATGCTTCCCAACTCTTTCCTTCGAGCGAGGTTACTTGGCTATGAAATCGAGTACAGGGTGTTTCGAAGGCAGGGCAGGCATTATAGGCAGGCGTTCGCTATTCTAAGGCGAACGTACTGTGGCCTACTTAAATTTACTGCAAGGATGATCTGGTACGAAATTTGCAAATCTTCATCGTCCAAGGTCTGTGTTATTGGCTCCTTTTATCACTGTATAATTACATTCTGCATTAATCTCGTAAAGAATATTTATGGACGCAAGGTTTCAAAATTTGTTTCTGTGCCTAATTTTGTCCGCGAATATATTTTCGTCATAAACTTTTCTACGTGGTTTTAGTTGTAATCACGTAATCTGTTATTTCTCCCTAAAAAAAATTGTTAGGTCGGGCATTACGCATTGGAAACAGCATAACCGTACGATAGAAATGAACTGTCAGACCAAACAGATCCAAAGTATGAGGACGCATTTTAACGAATTGTTTCATTCACTGTACTGTACATTTATTTAATCCGAGGTTTTATGTGTATAGCCTACAACAATAGCTGCTCCAAATAAACTGGACCCAACGAACGAATCGATTTTCGCGGGGAAAAAGGACACTCTTCTCTATTGTGTTTCATTACATTTCGAACCAAATCATTTTATTCAATCCAGAACTGAATGTTGCACTAACTGCTTGGAAAACCTATTATATTTATGTCACAAAAGGACTGTCATCGCCGAAAATCTGCTCAACACCTCTAAATACAGTCGTTCGATCTTAATATCTTGTATAATAACGATTTTACCACAGTATAAAATGAAATAATTTTTGGCAATTGTGATCTATGCACTTACGGCACTTCGTCGTAAATTAAGGAATCATCAATGTCCAGCAAGAATGATGACGTTGTATAAAAAATTACTAAATATAAAGTTGCTTTTAAATAGCTCTGGGACGTCGGTATCGAAATTTCGGAAGAAATATTTCGACTAATGTTATTGAACCGGGAGACGAAATACAAACCAACATTCGAAACACTAAAACCTAAGAGGAAAGAAAAGAAAGAGGAACGAAGCTAGCCACGATTCGAAAGCGAGCGAGAACGAAGGCAAGAGTAAGACAATAAACCAGAAGTGAGGCGATATAAAAGGAGCAATTTGGACGAGAGACCCAATCACGTGTAAACTTCGATGAAAGCAAACCGAGAGCGACTGACCAAAGATTTAATAAAAACTGCTTTAATTGCGGCACACAAACAATCAGGCGTGGAAGGTACGTAATAAACCAGACACGGCGAAGAGTATACCAATAGCAATAGGCTAGAACTCAAATGAAAGAAAAAAAAAAAAAAAACCCCCCCCGAAAACGTGGTGTGTTCATAGTGGCGAAATTCTACACATGGGTCGTGTTGTATCAGCAAATAAAAATTTGCGACTTTCATTGAACCGATACAGGGAAAGCTATATGTATACAAGTAACTATCGCGTTGTATTGGCTATCTGGGACGATGTGTGCTTCAATTTCAAATCCAACGGTCGCTGACAATATCCTTTGAAGTTAGAGTTGTATAGGTGATTCTTTGTTTTTCTACTGTAATTGGCGATCTTCGTTAAGTAAAAATAGCAAACTATGGAATGATCGAATAGTCCCCTCCACACCATTGGCATATTAAATGGCATTTTGCACCTCTTATGCTCAGGGATGGGTGGAATCGTCAAAAACCTGACAATAATTCAAAATATCGAAGAATTGTAATTTTATAAACTAATACATCTCGACTGTTCTTCAGTAAATACAGGACATAATTGTTCATGGATTGATTTTTTAATCCCATTTCAAGCATTGATATAACGGGTTGAACTTTAAGAAGAATTAATGGTCTTAAAATAGTCCATAGCTATTGTTGCTCAGAATTAATGCCTAGAACTTTGTGCACTATTATTACCAATTTACTTACGTAAAATAGCCACCAGAGGGTCCAAAACTGTTGGTTGATTAAACATATTAATGTGTCAAGTACATCTTGTATCAGTTATGTATATCATTTTGTTCTTAGAGGTCTACAAAATCCGTTGCAATAAATTGAAAATTGTTTGACGTTAACCCTTTCGGTACGGGCGCCGGATATATCCGGCATCCATCTGATGACATGTGTGGACGAGCGCCGGATATATCCGGCGACCATCTCATCACTGGTATCGACGAGTGGCAATTATATCCGGCATCTATGATATATGACAATCTTGTTATAAGCACATTTTCGGCGGGGCACCTCGTTCAGCGGGGGTATCATGACGGACAGAGCGCCCGTACCGAAAGGGTTAATAGTTGCCCTGCAAATACGGCCTGAAGTTGAAAAAGGTGTGAATTTTCAAAATTTTGAAAATTTGAGAGATGGACTTTAGATTCGTGTTTAGGAGGTCTATAGAAAAAGTTTAAGAATTCTGTAACGGAGAATCAAAAAAAGGTTGAAAATTGTGCAACAACGTAATCCTTTTTCAGCACTGACAAGTTAGAATCAAAGAGTACTGTTTTCTCTGAGAACAGAATCGCGCAATCGCACGACGAACCGACGACTCAATAGTTTTGACAGCGTTCAAGCTGCGTTGCTTGTCTGTTGTCGATCAAAACATGAACCAAGCAACAATCGTTAGAAAGGTGGGAAACTGGTTTGCATAGAGTTGAATGACAATCTCAGCTTGAAGGGACATGAAGATGTTGCGAAGCGTTTGCCAAGTGCAAGACAAAACAGTGACTTTGGCATCATATTTTTCAACTTCAATGGCACTTAAAATGCACGTTTATAGCTCAATAATATTGTAGGAATCGCTGAATTAATATCTTGAAAATGATTACACTTACGCGAAGATTCTTTTCGATTCTAATCCTGGAAAATAAGACTTTCGAAGTATGTTTATTTAATTGAATGTGTTGCTTTTCATAAACACGGTATCAAAAGAGAATGCTTTAACACAGGGCGACCACCACGGAGCCAGTCATTCAGTAGATCAACGACTTATCGTACATTTGAATACCGAATTATTGAAAGTCGTAAGATATTTCACCTCGTTAATTGACGATTACATGAGATACACTACAATTACATTGCTCCGAAACCGATGAAACGTTATAAAACGATTCTTAAAACACAAGGACGGGACTGAAAATGAAACGAGTCAACGAATCAGAAAATTGGAAACTGATACCCAGCGAGAATATTGTTGAAAGTGTTTCCACCGAATGAAAGCGGCATCATGCATCAGCTGAGCTTTCGGTACACTACAGCAGAACGAAGTCGCTGAGCGGCAAAACCGTACAATTACACAGATGACAAGATGTGCACTGTTGCAAAACAATTCTATCTTTGTTTACTGTGGGAAGAAACAGTAAACACAACGGTTTACTTGCGAAACAGATGTGTAATAAAAATGTTAAACCAGAAACATTACCGATAGTTAGCGTCTCGATCAAATCGCCAAAACCAGCAATAAAGAATCTTCGGTACTAGATATGCGAAGAAAAAAAAATGAAGACTTGGTGGAACCAAAAACAGTAAGATACAGAACGCGGGGTCAGCGAAACACGCGCGTCCCAAGTATGAATTTTGTTTTTTTAACACGATGAATATTGAGTAAAGAGGAATCCAATTGTGTGCAGCGGCCCGAATTCGGTGACAGATACCGATGGGAGAAAGTCATACGGCAGAAATGTGGTCATTCTCATTAGCGATACACTCAATTTTACGTGAAGAAAACAACTGAAGCACAGCACACACATTATTGGGCGAGCTATCTTGCACAATAGTGTATCTAAAGAGACCATTATCTTTTATGGATTCTGAAAGCCTCGTTGAAGAACCAATAAGGAATACGGCGTATCGCAAACACCGCGAGCATATTAACGTAAATTACCATTATTTTATGTAAAGAGTAAAGGGAGAACAGTAGAATTGTAAATTAAATTTTAAATATAAATTTCATGATCACAGATATCTGGAAAAGTGCCAGCTAATAGCAAGCATCAGAAATGTACCAATATTAGCAAGATTCTAAGGTTATAACACACGAACGCAAAAATATTTTTTAAAGAACGCTGAGTCTACCGCCTCTTTTTCACAGATTTTGAAGTAACCCTTATACTTCTTCGTGATGTCTTCCATAAATTTTGTGAAATATTCATTTTTTATTAATTATAAGGAAAAAAGAAAATAATTGATTTTTAACTTTTTTATCTCAATATTTGGTTAAATACTAATACATAGGTTTAATAAATCGGAATAAGTTATGTGTCCTAAAAATATCATCAAAATCGATTCACGGTGTAGTGAGTTATGATCAATCAAAGAAACCTAAAATGATCGATTTTCATGATTTCCGACGAAAAATCAAGATTCTCGTTGAATTTTGAGCTTCTTTGATTCATCATAACACATTACACCGTTGTTCGATTTTGACGAAATATTTAAGACACCTATAACTATTTCAGATTTATTAAACCTATATATTAATATTTCAAAAAATACTGAGGTAAAAAGTTCACAATCTATCATTTTTATTTTCCTTATAATTAGTAAAAATTATAGAGACTCACTGTATCTCTAGGATTGACATCCGGTATATCAATCATCATATTCACACACATACGCAGCACACGCCCAGTCCCTGTCCCAACTACTGGTCCCCAATTTTGATCACAACTTTCTGCCCCGATCCAATAATGAAATTAACAAACTAATTTAATAATTAAATCTCCGCTCGCCTTAATTGAGTGGCTTACGATCGTCGCGCTATTTAACAGCTTATTCCACTTTCATTGATGGTGGTCCTTTGCTTTAGCTTTGCATTCTAGCTCGCAATTCCTCCCTTTTTGTCTCTTTCTGTTTCCGCCTTCTCTTCTACGCCGTGCCTTGTTCTGTCCCACCGAGCGTTACTTGAATACTGAACTCCAAGCAAGTAGTGAAAGAGCCAGGACTAATTATTCCTAGAACTATTTCAAAGTTTAGGGGTGTCGATTGGGAACGAAATGCTGGTGCTGATCTGGGAATTCCTCGTACCGTTCCCCTCCTCTTCCCATTATTCGCTTTTACTCCCACTCGATATTTCATCCCATTCCACCCGGTTTCGTCTCATCCAATGGCATTATGCCTGATCTCGTCTCGTCTCATCTCATCTCATCTCATCTCGCCTCATCTCATCTCATCATCTCGCTTCTTCTCATCGTCACCCGTCTCGTCCAGTCGTTCGCAAACTTTTCCTTACGTCTTACACCTACGTATTCCCGCCTGTCCTCGTTTCGTCCTTCTTTGCCGAAACGACTGGTCTTGCTGTTATCGAAACTACGCCCGTCGTGATAGTTTCTTCTTCTTCCCGGAGAAATATGCTCGAGAATACCAATCAGAGCGTGCTGTGAAACTGTCGAAGCAGCACGAAAGTCTATCTCAGGGAGGAATTTCGTTTAGAGTGTCGGGAATTACCGTTCACGACATTTTGTGAAACGCCGCGCCGCGCCGCCCACAAGTTCTTGGTAAGTACGATTAGAGAGAATATCCCGCAACAGCCATTTCGCGCCCAACCGCCTATAATAAAACTTTTTCGCAGCAACTACGTTGCTGGAAATTCGCCTTTATTTTCGAATCAATAGAGAAAGCCTGCTTTGAACATTTCCGCCTAGGTTTCCAGGTTGCGGAAGAGCTGTTAGGATCCTAGACAGGTGTTCCTGGAGAATATTTTCAGAATCGAACAAGAGAACCAATTCTATTACCGTCAGTTGTTTAAAACACTGTTATAAATCGCATTATTAGTGGCTGAAGTAATATACTATAGAATGTTTAAAGAACACTTATCTCACGTTTCTCACAAATCACAAAAGCGTCTTTTCTAAGAAGAACCCATACACGTATCTGTATATACAAACAGGTTCCGAAGGAATTCCATCCACGAGTTAGAGTTCGAAGTTTCGTTAAGACTTTTACAGCGCGCTCTGATTGGTATTCCTGAGCACACTCCTTCGTGAACAAGAAGAGAAGCTATCGTGGCGGTCGCAGCTTCGATAACAGTGGGGTCGCCAGTCCTGGCAAAGGATGACGGAAGAAGGGCAAAAGAAAATATAGCGAAAAGAGAAGAAGATTAAGATCTCCGAACTACCTTAGGGTAGAAAAAAAATATTATCAACGTTTGAAAGGCTCTTCCGTAACGTATATAACACTGTCTCAGAAATTTTCGTGTATCTCGAAAAATGGCAAAGACAGCACCGGTTCCCAGAATTTTTCATCCCCCTATCGTAGCACAAACAATATGGAAATACGCGACCGACTGTAAGTTTTTATAATGTACAAGAATAATTTCACGTAAGCCTTAAGAAGTCTAACAATAAAATCAGTAATTATAGTAAAGTAGGTTGTATTACCTACATAGTTATAATTACTGGCAAAAGTACTTCTAAATTTTGACAAAGAAAGGCAACAAATCAAATATTCATACCAGTATTATCGATCAACACTGTCAGTGGAAGTACATTTTTTTTTGTTATTATCGATAACAACAAATTCGATTTGATAATTCTTCAGTCCCTAATACCGGCCTGGCCAACGGTGGGGCCCCTCACGCGCCTCGTTCCCCTTCCACACGCGACGCAGCTCTCCCCCCACTACTTTACTTCACTGTCTGTGAGTGTAGCTGGCGGTAACTCGCCGGCGTGATTTGAATTCAAAATCATAAATTAAGAGCTTTGTACACGATTACATAAAATTTACGCTGCACAAGTGGTTTTCTCCATATCTTTGTACACAATTCCGACTTACGAACAGTATTTGATATAAGAAATTAGTTGTAATAATGACCTATTAGAAAATGAATGGACCACCAATGGTCACGCGGGTTGTAGTACGGCACGGTGCCGCGCTGAGCGTCGTGGCGCGTCGCAGTTGTCGCCGTGATGACGTCAGAACGCTCGGACTCGGGTGGGGGACGCGATTTTGCTCCGTAGCACGACTTGGACAAGCCTGCCCTAATCTCTAAATACATTCTAATACGTAAAGGTACCTCAACGAAATTGTAATCAGTCGTTCCTGGAAGCTCCGCTCACACTGTATATTATTGCGAAATAGAAAAATACTTAGCGAAAATCTTCCACCCTCGTCTGCCAAATTGCAAGCGCGATATATGCTGTGTCTTGCTGTGGTACGGTGTGGCGCGTTACAATCACTGCATCTACTAGTGGAGATCAAAGCGGGTCTCGGCTTCTGTGTTTCGTGTGAAGCTAACGTAATCAAGGTATACGAGATAGATACAGCAAGACGAATCCGTGATAGAACTTTGTACATGAACAATAATTAGAACTACCTTTGTATTAAGAACTTTTGATTAATACCCAGAATAGTAGACAGAATTTGATATACATATAAATGAACAAGTAGTTGTCATTCTAGTATCTCTGGAACTATCATGTGCATCGATGAGTTTTTTTAACAAATGTCACACGCGAAAATAAAATTATCGTTCACTCCTACTACCACAGTTGAAATAAGTTTATAGTTTTAAACCAGATTAACTCTTTTCTGATCGTTCAATATCAACAACTGGAAAAGACACTAACGTAACTACTCCCAGAATATTTGTGAAATTATAAGATTCAAACAAAGGTTTACTGAATCAAAGACGCGTTGTTTAAGTGGAACTATTGTTTGTTAACGATTGCTTTTCGCAAGTATGGTAATTTAGGCCGTTTCAACAAGAATTTTTTAAAATACGGGTTCAACCCCAATCTAAAAACTCGTGTAAAGTAAATGTACATAGAAGTCGATGCAATAAGCAACCTTCTGATAAAATTTGATATATTTCAATAATATGATATTATTCATGAGTCATCCTCCAAAAACATGGATAATATGCAAACGAATATTTATATTGTAAAATTGAAATATACTCTACTATCTTCGTCGTATACGATGCGTCTATTTTCTCAAATTCCTCCACGGAAATTCTTGAGAAAGATATACAACATTTGGAGACAAAATATAGATTCAGAGCAAACCTAATATATGTACATTGGTGGCCAAGGGAATTCCGCAACGTTGACTTCGAGGAAACATCAATCGTAGAAAACCAGTCACACGAGGGTCGAAACCCTATAGGAATAGACCGTACCAACGTATACATATGCTTCGGACCGATAACAATCAGACATACCCAACATGCCAGGTCCTATACATTTCGCCGCGAAATTTAATTAAGCTCGCACGCTCTTGAAAGGATCCCAGACGATAGCAGACGTATCTATACCAACCGAAATATCTTTTACTCCCAACGAGTCCCAAACTCTCAGGTTAATTTCCCGCTCCAACCGAGGGATTCAGCTATTGCTAACCGACATTTAAGTGACGTTCACTTTCACGCATCGCAGACTACAATTGCACGTGACGAGCGCCGTACATACCAGAAACGGTGTCGGCTGCATAACTCTAAGTTCGCCACAAGTTCGAATTAGTTTTCGTAATAAGGCTCTCTCCCATTCGTATTTTCTATCCGACAACCACACATGTTGGACAACGCCCTGTCTGCTGTCGAACTGTGTACCGCGTCGATACGCTATTGATAGGAAACGTTTACATCTGCCAAAACTCCTATTCAGGGATGAACAGCATAAAGCACATCTTACTATACAAGTACAAGTACTTGGAAACAAAGTTGTGTTTGAGTACTTTCTGTGACAAAATATTTGTTATATTTTCAGCCAGATTTACTTCAGAAATACAAGATCTTGAGCAATAAAGAGATCAACTAAAACACACATTACACAGCTGGTGGCTTTGATTTTATACAAAGTGTCATAACTTTGCAGAAAAAAATCGCAGTGACATGAATTTTTTTAAAAATTAAAGGGGAAGCTTTGGGCTTTCGAATGCCCTAAACCGTTTGGTTGAAAACAATTCACGAAAAACCGTAGCGTTCGTTGAACTTTGCAAATTTTACAACAAAAACATGTCCTCATATTTTCGTGTGCTACTGCCGCAGTTTTAGTCGTAATCTCAATTTCAATCAGACCGTTGAAAAGTAGAGACTGCAAGCTTCAATTTTTTTAAAAAATCATAATTTTACGATTTCTTTTAACGAAGTTACAGCTGTGCCAACATCGACAAGTTTTCGACTGGAGGAAAGTGATCCTTTAATTTCGATTCGTAGTGTAGCTCATATAGAATTACAGTCAATTATTCGTAACAATATTATACAGCCACCTTTACATACATCACCTTAACTGGCGCTTTAAATCAAATATTACGAGTTCGGTACTCTTGACTCATATTCAAATATATTGACATATATTTAAAATACTTTTAGTAACATTCAGCGCTTTGCAATTGATTCCAATTTCATAGCAACCACTAATTTTTATGAAAGTATAATAAAATGTCTTCACCGCGCATAGCATTTAATTTTATATTCCCCTATTCGTCGTTTAAGGACATCTGCATCCTCCAACGTGGTATTCGACAGAATTACTAACGTGGGCAGAAAACTTTTCTGAAATTTTCGAACGAATAGGAAAATTCACGATCAAGCGATTACGAGCATGCATTGATGCACATGGAAATCGAATTCAACATTTCGATCGGAGACAATAATAACATGCAATTTACTTACGGAAAACCGAATAAGTTGCATACTTGTTGAAATATTTTTAATAGCAAACCTACTTTCTTTTATTCAAATTCATTTAATAATCCGCGACACGTTTGGTCCATGAATTAAAAGGAACATTCAAAATATGTCATTTTAACCTCATGCAACGTTTATTAGTCGTGTAACCAAGAATAATAAATCTTATATCTTGTAAGTCTGATTAATTCGGTAATATTGTGGCAAACACGGTATGTGTACGCATCATGTATGTCATTATAGAAAAAATCGGTAAAGTAATCATAGACACAGTAATGTGTTTAACGTTGACTAGCTACTCGTTAGGTCGCTTAGTTAGTTGCGTCCAATTTGTGACAACATCGGTAAATGTCCAAGAAGATTATTAATTTAATTGGTAATTAATAAGTTATTTAAAATTGTTCTCTTCATTAGTCACAGGCCACAAATCAACCATCTGTAAAGCTATAAGCAATACACACAAATACTATAAATGTCGAATTCTCACACGACTCATAAGTCTAAGTAATTCAAGTTCCGCATATCACAGTTCCACATGCCGAATTCCTAATCCGATTTCCTATGTATCGGAGATAATAGCTCTTAATTACTCCGATAATAGGAAAATTTATTACTCTCTAGACAATGAGTCAGACACAAAGGCAAATGGAGTAAACCTAGGATAGAAATTTTAGTTTATTACAATTCATTTTGGACCACTATTGTTTTAAACATTATTCTTGTATTTTAAAATAGTTTATTTTCAATAGTCTGAATCTGGCATTCCAATTCCAACAATTCAAGTTACCCTAGAATTGTCCCATACTGAATTACCTTATTCATAGTTTATTTAGTATTCACTCCTGACCTTACTCTATACACTCGTTTAATTTCTAAGACAATTATATATTTCCGCAAAAGTTAAATTTAAGTTTTCTCTACACCTGATCCGAACGATAGTTAAAGTACGTCCTGGAAGGAGAAAACAAACATCGTATTTGATGAGAAATTCGTTTCAATGTCAACAGCCATACACCCTCAAAACTTTCACTCGAACTTGACATCGAAAAACACTTGTATTCGAATCAGATTGGCGTGAAAATCGGCCCAAGCTGATTTTAGGGTCGCATACGAAAGGCCCCAGCCATGGCCGTCCTAGCGAAGGTAACCCTGGTAACGAAGGTGGCGAAACTGGTGAAGGTGTTGAAGATGGTAAACGAAAAGGAAAAGGGAAGCTACAATGGCAACCCCGGAAATTACGTCTCCGGATGTCCGTTCGTTTGGCTTGAGAAACTAGTACAGAGACGTACCAGAGCCATAGAGCAGAGACATAACACAGAGCTAGCAAACAGGGGGTGCAAAACCAGGCAGAAGCCTCTGCTTGGTTTGGACGAACACTGCTCCATCTGTCGGTTAAATGTGCAACAGTCTACGAAAAAGAAGCAGAACTGTATCCACTGAAAGTATACGATTGCGAAGAGAGAAATGACTTGTTAATCGTGTTCAAAGAGCAAACAGAGGGCTGAGTACTTCTTAAACGAAAACGAGTGTAGAATAGTGCAGATCCTGATCTAATCGCTTCTAAGAAATGCAGCTTCGTTCATGAGGAACAACTACCATTTCAGTTAGTGTAATAGTCCATTTTCTATAGCACTAGTCATGGTGGAAAAAATAATAATTTGCATTGAAATCTGCTACGTAAGGTCAACGTGATGTTACTATTCAACTATTATTACTACTATTTGCTCATGTTAGACGGTACAAAGAAGCTTGTCAAACAACAATAACCACGGTTTTGCAAAATGTTTGGTTTCTGTAGGATGTGTGAATTGGAAAGCAGCCTTTAGTCAGTCAAATCCTTGATTCTCATACTAATTTACCTCCCAGAATTATTTAACCTGTATGAAATGCCGTGTGAACCATTTTTGTTGCGAAATAAGAAACCAGTGTTTTCACCCTCTACTTTTGTTTGTGAAAATTTGAAAAATTACGATTTAAAATTTGTCCGCTGGCTATCAAAATTGTGTGTTGATAAGAACAGGTGACGAAGTGTAATTTATGAACAAAATGGAACTTGCAAATTGACGGGTGCTCTCTAAAACTGTAATCTAACAGTATTATAAAACTTAGCTTCAAAATAAGAAACAATAACTCTTCAAAATAAGGACAAAAGTCACTATCAATTACTATCTGTTTATCGATCAAAACAGATTATTCTAAAAATCAGCTTTAAATAAAATACTACAAATACATGGGTTTCTCTTCGTGAATGAGTAATACTACTAAAAGTCAGGCGGTGGAGTGCAGCAACGAGATGTTTGCACCGGAAGAAGTACTCGAGGTACGTTGACATAGTTTCGACGCCCCGGAAATGCATAAATAAAATTCAAAAAGTGACATTACTCAGACATATTTGCTTCGATGACCTAAAATCCCACGGATACTGCTACAGCTAGAATAACTAATTGTAAGTTCCTAACCTTTAACCAGGATACAAGGAAAATGTTTACTCGCTTCTAAACTCGCACGGTGAGAGTCAAAGGAAACTTCATTGGCTTTGAGGATTCGCTTCCTTCAAACTCGTCGACTGTGAATTAGTTTCAAGACACACTCTAGCCATTCACCACACCAAGTCCCTTCGTTGAATCTACATTCAGTAGTAACTTCCATCCTTGACAATGAGCGCCTAATATTCTAAAGACTAAATGTACATATATTGTTTGGAGAACAATTTTGAGAACTAATCGGTTGAGGAAAATCAGAAGAAAAATCAAAGTACTAAAATTTAAAGACGGGTATGTATTCTGTAGTAGTAAGAAATGTAAGTACAAAATCAATGGCAACAAAAATTTGTTTTCCAATTACTAGCAAGAGGTAGCCCCAGAAAAACTAGGATGCCCAAATCTTGATCAATTCGATCCTCCAGTTTTCGACTCATGTACATATGTAGCGAAATTTTTTATCTTACAATCCGCTTAAAAATGACGTAAATCAGTTTCATGTACTAAAAATGTATTTAATAACCAGACTGCGGAAGTTCATGCAAATACATCTTGCTACAAACTGATTTAAAAAAAACAATTTTAAACTGATCTTCTGCTCCGTCTTTCATCACTAGAACATTTTTAAAAATGTGCCTCATTACTTTGCATACTTGAAATATTCTGCATATAAGTTGTGAAATCTTCACTTTTTTCCATATATTGAATTTCTTCAGAAATTCACTTGGAAACTATCAGAACATGATCAAATATGTCATTAAAAGCCCCATTATTCTGACGTTAATGTGTCCAAAAAGCTGCCAACACCAACTTTATAAGCGCGGCTTTCGCTACAATAGCACGGGTCCATTTCGATTATCCCTGAACAATGACTAACGGCGCGGCGCTTTCAATAGAGAAGTTAGGAAACATTAGAATTGTTTATTGTAAGTGAAATTATGCAAAAATCTAAGAGTATCATTAAGTGTATACAGTAAAGTGCACTTGGACTATCTACTTTCTTTGTCACAAAATTTCGTACATCGAACGTTATATTAAATAGATTTTTATGTACTATGTACAATATAGATATATCCCTCACTAAATGCACTAAATAAACCGAATTTTACAAGCATTCTAATATCTACGTAAGTGCATATTCCCCTAATGTATCCTACATACTCATACTCTCATACAGTTTGCATATCATTTGCATATTCATCACATATCGTAACTGCATAAACTTCCGTAGTCTATTGATAACATTCCGCCTGGCAAAGTGTTTGAATTATTCATTTCCCTAAGACTGTTTATACACCCGAATGAATAAAGAAGAGATGTACATATGTTAAAGGTCTTCCGAATAGCAATTAAAAACTTTGCAAAAAAATGTTAAAGACCTTTGGAATTCCTTTCTGTTCAAAATCTTTTCTATGTCCTCCATGAGAAAATATCGAGGATAATGATTTTGACATTCCGTATTTGGCACCAAAGTATTAGCTATATATTCCATTAGCCATTGATTGAACAAAGCAAACTGGAATTCGATTCCACGATATTTCCACTAAATGCGAACAATCATGGTAGATGCGCGCTTCCTGTGCACAAAAGGACTGTGAACAAAGCAAGATGAATCACATTCAAAGGATTAAATTGAATCCGAACGACACGACACGGCTTCCAATTGATGTAATGCTCGAGGATTCATGATGCTCCGATGCTATCCAATAAACTATTCTCTGCTGAGATTTGCTCATCCTTTTTGATCTCCTCGATTACGGCGATTTGCAACAAATAACTTCTACGACGTCAGAATTTTCAGGGAACGTGGACAGATAGATTTATACTAAGCAATTATTTTTCAAGTGGAGCAATTGAGTGTTCTTGACACTTAACCACTGGCCCACTGCAGTATACTCTAAAATAGAAATTACTGAATAGTTCTAAACGAATATTATTCGTAATAAATTCTATGAATAATATAATCCGATGCATCCAAGTATTTGTTGGAGTAACCATATTTTGTATTCACACTATCACGTGTAAGAACCAACTGAAATGCGTGATACGATACACATTCACGCTCCCACTCTCTATTATTTCTGCAATATTACAAAATGCTAATCTATAATCTCAAGTATCAAAATAGAAAAACATAGTATTTTTACGATTTTTCTTATTAATTACAGGCCAGCATAAGAGATATTCCATTTGATAAGCAGATACAAATTTTTTATTTCCCAAGTTTGGATCTGGCCCGATGATTCTTCTTGATAATGTCGAATCTCGGCATAGACGACCGCGAATCGATGAGAATCGAGCTGGCAAAAAGGTTGAAAAGAGGTAGCTCATAACTGTGATTGCACTGCAAAACTGCTATGTGGATTCGAAGCCTGCCTTTGTCGGAACCGGAGGCGGTCGCGAAGTTTACGGACAAATCCATAAGAAAAGAAAGCTGATATACGTGCATGCAAAACATTAGAATCCATCCGGGACAATAAACATTTATGGATAATTTACGTAAAAGCATCACTGGATTGAAAAAAAAAAAAATATACAGGTAGATAATGATGCGAAAAATTTGGGTCTAAACAATGCACGGATTTGGCGATACTCTGCCGATTTGTTAATTAAATTGCAATTCAGAGTGCGTGTCGAGAAATTAGTTTGAATAATTTACGATTATCCGTAATTGTATTTAAAAATTGGAGAGAATGGTAAAATTCGCTAAAGAGTTAAAGTTGTTAATTTCTCGTTAATTAAGTGAAGAACAGTACTACGTGATAACGAATTCACTATTGCGAAATGTCAAATACTCAGGCGAAACAGACATTGTCTGCACGTTGTGTGTAAAAAGTAAGTAAAAAAGTGTGTTGTGCTGTAATTCAAAAACTCTGGTCGCGATGAGTCGCGATTATTCAATATCACTTTCTACCACCACGTGTGAGCGCCGGGTTAATGTCTTAAATTGCCATCTACATCCTGCATATATTCTCCGTGTATGGGGTATATGCAGAGGTGCTCGTAGAGAAAGACTACTTGCAGACTATCTACAAGTCGCCCTGCAAATATTCTACGCGCGCAAACTAGATGCAGACTGTCCTGTAACAAAAGACTATTTACAGGGTACCTGCGGGTTGCCCTACAAATATTCTACGCGCGCAGGCTATATGCAGACTGTCCTGTAACGAAAGACTATTTACAGGGTACCTGCGGGTTGCCCTACAAATATTCTACGCTCGCAGGCTATATGCAGACTGTCCTGTAACGAAAGGCTACTTACAGACTACCTACACTTCGCTCTGCACGAAAAGAGTATATACCAACCATTTACAGACGCTTCTGCAGGGGAATGTTACTTGGGTAGAAGCCAATAAATTGGCTTCGTCTTACAATCGTTATGTCGCGCAAGAGTAGCAAGGTAGGTTTCCTAACTCGGAAGCGTCAGTTTTGTGAAAATTCATAGTATTCATAGATTTAAAAAAATTTCTATATTAATTCGGTAACGTTGGACGAAAGCACAAGAAAATGGATTCGTTTCCAGTACGTATGTATGTATATCCTATACCGTGTCTGTAATGGAACATTAACAACCAGGTGGTAATTAATTTTCAGTACTAATTTCATATCATTTTTAGTATTGGAACTCAATAAAGATACTAGCTCATTTAGAAATCCTTGGTTTTTATACGTTAATTATTACGAAATGAAACCGATAGAAACCAAGCAGCACAACAACTCACAATTAGTCTGTGTAGGTAATATGCAAGGTGAACGCATACAGAGTAAATGCAAAGCATCGCGCAGCACGAAAAAACGTTCGGTTTAATTACAGTATAAAGGTTGTTTTATCAATACACGAACGGAATAGTCCAACGTCAACCATAAAAAATGTATCGGTTAATAACGAACTGATTGGAATTTTTCCTCGTTCGTTGCTCCTTTGCTAGTTACGAATTATTTATCATATATTAATTATATTATCGATTCCCCTTTGCAATTTATCCTTTTAATTCAAATATTTTTTACTGAAAATGTTCACTTATTGCTTTGTGCTTCGTGCTACAAAACAGCAGAAGTAAGCTATAGTGTCAGAAAAATAACAATCGCAGACTGAACCCATAGAATAATTTTGAAAGCTTTCCTGAATCATTTCTTCTAGTAATGAACGAAATGCCAATCGATCAATCGTCATTATAAAAGTCTGACATTGCATTAAACACGGTTAGCATAACATAAAGTGCTATGAATTGCCACCTTCATAATGATTATCGTCATCAGAACCACTGGAAACGTTAAAATATATTCATATACCTTTTGTTAAATACTAAACAAGACCCAAGAAAACGAGTTTTTCTCTCCATTTCAATGCATTGCTTTCTTAAATCGCCCGGGAACGCACAGGCCAATGAATATCGAGGCGAACATCCAGCATTTTTCCCAATTAACCAGAGAAATTATTGATGCCTAAAAATCGATATCCCAGGGCTTCGTTCACGCATTAAATCCTTCTGACGATTTCACCACGCCCATTACAAGCATGCGAACTGTTACATTCTGACAAAGGCAAAGCTGATCTTCCAGTGATGGTGGGCTTTCGAATGAACGGACGCGTATCGACTGCATTGATGCAGCAAAATGAACGTCTTGATCCATTAACTATAGAAAGGGAGTAGCAAGGGAGCGATTCTTAATTGTCATCCGGTTGAAGACGGAGGCTCTTTATCGGTCTCTCTTGGAAGCTAGAAACTCTCTAGCAGCTCGCAAAGCGAGAGATCCTCGAATCCAGCAGTCGTAACTGAGGCATTGGGTAACGCCATGGTACGATGTGGCGAAGCGAAATGGAGGCAGAGCGACGCGAACAAAAGCATCGCATCGACAAGCGTGCTGGTACTCACCTTGGATTGCCACGAAGAGCGGCGTGGTGCAGAGCGTTGAAACCATTGTTGTTCGTGAGGGTGATGTCTGCAGCGTGGTCCAACAACAGCGCCAACATGTCATCCCGTTTCTTGGAAATCGCATCGTGAAGGGGAGTGTCACCTTCCGAGTCCTGGAACCAAGGATCCAGATATCTTATATTTCATACTCCACATAAATTGCAAACTTTTCTCTGCATTTCCGAAACGAGATGAGGACTTATATGACCAAAATTATATAAGTTGTTATTCGCGCTTAGTCTACGAAGGTATAAAAGAAATAGCCATAATCAAATCCAAATGATTTTGGAATAAGTAATCCGTTTACACTGTTTATTTGGAATACATTATCTCTTATTTCTCCCATTTTACTCTCGACATCCACAACATAAGAAATGCCATAATTGAATATTTCAAAACTGTTGAACAACGATTCAGCTGACTGGTACCTCCAGATGTACCTTTTCTTGATTAAGAAACACACTCATCACAGATTATATTTTTCATCAAAATATCCTTTGAGATCAAGAATGCTACAGGCATACAAAGGTCGGAGACACGTCGAGGCTTCAAGCGCTACTAGTTGCGTAAATAATAGGCCATCAGTTGGAAAATCCTCTGTATAACTCCAATAACCGTAGACGATAAATCTGCTGGCACTGTCGAGGCCGTTGGCGCTCTCTCGTGCTATAAACACTGGCCATGTGTCACACCGCTAGGGTGAAAGAGATAGAAAAGTGTCGATGGGAGGCGGAAGGCAAACTTATGTTAGCCAGACCCAATTAAAAGGGACGCGATAAATAAGGAACAACCGAGCCGCGAAACAGCATAAACATCGGCTGACGATTTGTGAATTAATGAGAGACAAAGAAAGAGAGGTGTGCAGAGAAAGCGTTGGTCGAGTGTAGGCAAAAGGAGCGAAAAGAACGAATGAGTAAGGGAAGCAAAAGGCAATAAAAATAGAAGGGAAAGGAATGGACATTGAACAGTACAAACCTAGTCACATAAAATCATGTAACAATCAGGGGATCTGTTGAACTATTTCGTTGATCGTGAGACCCGACCCATTATTCTTGGCAATCTTACCAACCCAGAGGATATAAGGGACGCAAGAGTAAACGGTTCTGGTCAGACGACGTGGTGACCGTGGCTTTTGGTTACGTCTGCTTCTAACGGGTACGTCACGGCTTCTAGTCCGTGAATAACGATCGATTTAACCATTGAAACGTACACAAATCGGAAGAGACGCTACATACTCGATTGAACAATAGGTACTGGTTCGTTAGGTTGGCTTCGGATCATTTGTTTTTGCCGCACACGACTTATCTCTCGCGTCGTAATTACACCATTCTCGGATTTATAACGTGTAAATTAGTACAAGCGGAGACAGTAAGCCATGGACTTAAGGGGGAACTCGCAATTCGTGACGTCACCGCTTCGGCTCGTCGGTATGACAGCGAAGTTATACTTTTCTAACACTCACACTACAAGAAATGGATTGACTTCTGCCACAATTATGGTTTTTTGCCACGCATTGTAGCCTCCTCTTTCGTACTCAATCCGTACTGAAATAACGAAGAACCGTCTAATATTCCTATTTTTGTCGGAAACAGGACCTCAGCCCAAAAATAGGCCCTCAGAATAGGTATAACGATGATGGATATTTTTGTGACCAAATGACTTTTCTACACATTAAAATTATAAAATTAGTATTAAAATAGATTTATTATTCCTAGCAAAGTCAAAATTGCATTACGAAATTTGCTTCTGATAAAAAAAAATCCACTTAGATTCTAATAAGAGTTCAAACCTGTCGTCGGTTTTTCGATGAATATTCTTAGAGAATTCTTATGAAAACACGAGAAGAAGTCCCACCGAGCGTATCGGGGATGATGCATGATGCGATCCTAGCGGTTACAGCACATAACGGTGTCACAGGTCCTTCCGCCCATTCCATTCTCAATTCTTATCATCCTATCCATCGTTACCTCCTGAGCTTCCCTTCGCAACCGCTCTGTTTTATGGTCATGCTCCACCTTCATTTTCAACGAGCACACTCTCAGACTAATCAATAATATTCAATTTGTGGCCCCCGAGAGCCACGAGCCATGTTGTACTGGGTGGCCTGATTTTTCAAGATCGAGAAAAAGAGAGGGGGAGAGGAGGAGAGAGAGAAAGAGAGAGAGAGCTTTAGAGAAGCGTAATTGCCGTATTTCTCGTCATTCCTTTCCGATAATGATCTCGTTTCCCCAGTAGCATCGGCAAGCCGGGGATCTTCTTGCAGGAGGAACGTTCGATCGTTCTTACCAACGACAAATGTCGGAAGATTTGTCAGGCATAAGAAGTACAAACGGTCTAGGTACGAGTTTTATCGCAAGTTCGGCGTGGCTTATTACGTTCGCGACGCAGACGTATTTCTTCGAGAAATAATGGCTTTCAAGATCTCGCCTCTACTTTTGCAAAAAAATGCTTGATCATTTATCTAGCTGATAAAAGATAGCTAACAAACGCTCATTGATTAGTGCCTGGCTTCCGGATTTTCCTTCATCTTTTCTAAGTTCTATTAAAGCTCAAGAATAACGCGTTCAATTCTACCTCCTGGAAATAAATTTCGCAATGAAATACTGTGCTTGCGCTTATTGGAAAACAGCAATGGCTGCCGAAGTATTTTGAAATAAAGAAAAGAGCAGGAGAGTCAAATCACAATCAAATAATAAACGAATAACAATAGAAAAAAGTCTAATCTAATCTTGGAAGTATTTATGAAAACTAGAATCAGTGCGGAGGGTGAAGAGGAGGAAAACTAAAGAATGGGAAGTTAAAGCATCAGTAAATTTATTGTAGTTTCAATGAATCCCCAACCACAATTGGTCAGTACACAAAGTTCTTCGAAAACACGAATAAAAATATACCAAGATTTCCAGATTAAAATTTGATTTTCGGTTGGACTACGTTATAAAATTGTAAATGTATTCCAAAACTTATGATTGTTCATAACAGACTTCAAAGAAGGAAATTCATATCATCATTCTCAGTTTGAATTGAAAACGATTGGACTGAAATTTCATACCAAGCAATCAGTTCAATATACAGGGTGTCCTAGCAAGAATGTCGAATGGAAATATCTCCGTCAATTTTGAAGATGCGCGAAATCCGCAGAGGGCAAAGTTGCATGGTTCGAAGCGGCTCGTTGAATAAATGTTTAAACAATTGGAATTTCAAAAATTTGATAACACCAACTGATAGTCCCATTAATACCATGTAACTCTCGTTCAACAATTGTTTCTCTAAATCTAATTGGTTAAGAGATATTTAAAGGAGAAAATTTACAACCCCCGGGGGATGAACTACCCCCAAAGGCCTTTTGTCATAGGTCGTTGAATTCGCCTTGATCCCAGCATTCAGAATATCGAAAAAAAGTAGGTCGACCCGGTGAAAAATATTAAGTCAACATTAATAACTAAAAACCACCCTATTGTAAACACACCCCCATACCGCCATTCAACGAGCCCCTTCGAACCATGCAACTTTGCCCTGTGTGGATTTCGCGTATCTTCAAAATTGACGGAGATATTTCCATTCGACATTCTTGCTGGGACACCCTGTATTATCATTGCTTTTTCTGCTTCATGATACTCCATTCGAATTGCACTGCGCTTTGCGATACCTATCTCTCTCTCTCTCTCTCTTTGTAAAATGAATAGAATTCTCATCATCAGTATAATACTCTCGATTTTAAGAGGCTATCAGTAGCTCTTCCTATTCTTTCGCTACTCCAATAGCGATCCCTTCTCGAGTAACCCTAAACCTCACTTTCCGCCAATTGAAACTTAAAATCTCTCATCCCTATGATTCTTATCAATCCCAACAGTACACATTTGAAGAAGAAAATCCCAGAATAACCCGCCATTCTACACCGGCCGGGCTTAACCGCTACTTTACTCAAGCAATCAATAGTGATTTGAAGAAAAATACGACAGAGTCTCAATACGACTATCCAGAGTACAGGAGGAACACACAAGATAAGTAAAGGGAAATACGAAAGAATGAGTTAAGGAAGAAAGATAGAAGAAGTAGAAGATGACCAATATTGGCAGGTAGAGGAAAAGAAAAACCGAAGATACGACGAAGATAACGGCGAAGATACGACAAAGATACGACAAAGGTACGAGAAAGATACGACGAAGATAGGACAAAAGCGTTTCTCGTGCCGTAGCGAAGTCCTTGGCGAAAGCCCGGACCAGCACCGCTCGATGCGATGGCCTAGGAGCAACCGGGCTCTAAGAAGATAACGTAAACCGTGAGAAAACGGAGGAATACCCTCTCCAACTCTAGCTCCGCGCTTGATTGCAACGCACCCTTCCACCATTCCACTGCTTACCCCCCCCCCCCCCCCCCCCCCATCTACCCACCCACCACCCGTCGCTACTCTCGAGTGGAGAACTCGGAATCCCTTTGCCCTTATACGCCAAGCCAACCCCGACTGCTAGGGAAAACTTCTCTGTATAGGGTGACCTACATCTTTCGTCTTTCGATGTCACCGAAAAGGTTTCGTTTCTTCCCAATGTTAATAATGCCAATTGTAAATCCACTAGCTCCATGGTTCATTGTTTCAAGAACTAATTTTTCTGTACCGATTGAAATGTCATTGCAATTTTATGAAAAGTAACGTTCTTCTTCCGTTGAACAAAACTGCTAATATTTAGTTTGCTACTAAATGTCGAAGCTACCCTTAGAAATGCTGGACAAATCCACCGTAGTTTAAAAATGTACATTTTTCTGAGATAAAGATAATTAACTGACGTGAAAGAATTTACTGGATTAATTGTTAGATATGTAAGGTAAATTAAATGTACGCGTGTATAAACAGACTAATTATTGCGGGACAGGATTTTAAACAGATCCGCTTCGGAAGCCAATGCGAAACGTTAAGACACCGTGTACAAGTAGTTGAGAAAGACGCCAGGTGCGAAGGCAGTCGCCAAGTCATGCAGCAAGTCGGGCGTCTGTGCGAGAAAGGTCGTGCTAGTATTCTGCAGAATTGCACGGTGTGCTAGTCGGAGGAAGGAATACGAACAAGAGTTAGCCAACTCGTTATGGTTCTCGAGCCCCAACTTGTTATTCAATTCTACAATCCTTGCTGAGACGCTCGCGTTTATGATACTTTCAACACGGTTAACTTGCTTCACGCGCTTGTTGCAAATGAACCAATATAAAGACGCCACACCGCGGATGGCAACACGAACTGGTTCTGTTTGCGAAATTGTAGATGTAGTAGAGAAATTAAATGAATTTATTCCTCATTGCGGAAATAAAGATGATCTATCGCTTGTTAATAATATCTATAATGAAACAATGACTATAATAAAATATTACAACATACTATTATTAAAACAATTTATGGAGATTAATTGTACATGTAAGTAGCCGTATAGGTTTACAATGGATTAGATACAATAATAACGATACGAACATTCGAGTCGGAAGTCGCAAATATAGCGACACAATATTGTAGCATGCATCGAAATTAATTGTCATGACTTATATAGCGCGATTCTACGCCTCGAGATCGGTAAAGATCTGTTAAAAAAATAATCCGCAAAATTGACCTTGACTGGTTTTTTGAAGGTCAAATTTTTTTCTGATTGCATCGGTTTCTACTCCTTGAATAACGCAATATTGCAAAAGGAACCATAGGTCAAAACTCACCCGTTCCCTCGGAAAATCGTATTGAAGTTTTGTTCATTTTTAAAGAATAATTTTGGTAAAAGATGTTTTGTTTTAACTTTTAATTGCCTTACCGATCCCTGGGCCTCCTGTTTCTGCGAAGTGAGTTACACTCATCGCAGTTTAATGCGCAAACTGGCTTATACTATTGCTACCACAATGACTAATCGTTATGCACAATGCAGAATAAAACACGAACAGAAATATCATGTGGAACAGACAATAAAAATCAGGATACATTATGAAAATTAATGAAAACAAGCCGAAATTGTAATCAACTCAATTGTTTTACGACTTCAAGAAAATTATATAATGTTTAATTGATATGAGTAATAAATCTTTTTAGCTTTACTTTCGCAGTTCTTAAGTGTAATTGCGTCACTTTTCAAAAATATAATCATACTGATAATATTTGATTAAACACTAACGCAACACTTTTGGAGGGTCTAAAAGTCTACAATTTTAGTCACTAATTTTACGACAGCGCCCACTAAAATAGAAGGCCAACGTATAAAGAAAAACTCTTTGTCTGGCATCGTTCAGCTTGAAAGATTCCTGCGCACTGTCAATCATTTTGCTTTGACAGTTATACGATAAAAAATATCCCTGGTCAAATCTCGACAAATACAAGCTGTACAACACTAGAGTCATAAAAACATTGTAAAAATATACTGCAGTATCATATTTCACCTGGTTCAACTGACCAACTCCGTAAATCATGATGGATGATTTACCCTCGTATTCATATTTTCTGTAGTCGGTTAACTGTCAAAAATTCTACTGGTCAGTTTATAATTGCATGGAAAATCCCGGGGCCTGTAATATCCTCGGCGAATTTCTTGAAGACTCATAAACAAACTAAATGGAAAGATTGGGAAAACGTTTGCTGGAGCCACAGCGAATCGCAGTTTGACAGAACTTGATGATAATTCAACTTCTTGGCGTACATTCTAAAAGAACTTTTATTGGTGATGTGCCATGGTGGCTTTTAAGTAGTGTTCCAAACAGCAAAGAGTCATGAACGTCAAATTAAGTCTGTACTTAAGCACAGTTGCTTGAAAATCGCGATAGAGAGCATAGCATTCATTACATGTATTCTTAATGACAGGCATAAATTTGAAATACATCAATCCTGATTGTCAGTCCATCCGAAATCAGCGGATAAAGATTCAAAAGGTTTGAATATACATCATTTAGGGCACGATCCTTTTCAATACCGAGGGGAGCATAGTACATGCTTGTAATACCATGATTCTGCGCCACCAGGAATCGACACCGCTTGCAAAGACGATCTATCATTATACAATGAATACGTCATGAGTATCCAAATAAGCACTAAAGAACTTATTTGCTTGAAAATTATGAGAAAAAACGGATAACACGCCCATCACTAACTTTCCTGTCAATTTAAATGGAACATGTAGAAAGACGAATCACAGGAAAAAGATACAGTGATTATGATGATAAACGTTTACAGCAGCATTAACTGGAAGCTGATTCTCCTGTTCTGGGAATTGGTCTAAAACAACGATGGTCGGATGCGTAAACCAATACCAAGGGGATTCAGTTTGGATGAACCCTGGCATCCCCCCACCCTCGGCTCTTGTGAAATCATTAGCTGGCAGGATCCACTTAGCCACCACTCCAAGTATCCCCAATTATTCCATGGAGAGTATTGGAGTGACACTGGCCAACGGGTATCACGGTAAAACGGAATACTTTACTAACAGTACGTGAAACACGATTTGGGATTTGACCAAATCAAACGCGATGGTGAGCTATCCTTGGTGAACTTGATGATCCATGAAACCTGGAAAGCAGACAGTGCCAATGAGACTGATTGTGAGTAAAAGTATAGAAAAAGTCGAGGTTTGTCTAAAAATTCACTTCGCATTAGTCGAATATGAGTCGATCGGCAATAATATGAATGTTTGGACGGCTGCCAATGCGATGCTTAAGGCGAAGATCCGAGACGATGAGTCTTAGAGAACCCGCACGTAATTATAGCGTTAGCAAGAACCTGTGCCAAGAAGTATCTGGCATTAGATGCACAGTCAGCTTGCAATTACGATAGACAAGCGCCATGCTGAAACAGGGGAAAAATAAAGCGATGGCCCGAGGTTGAAGCTGAATCCGAAGATGAATCCGAAGTTGGGTAAAATCCGTCAATTCTGCGCATACAGTAGTGGCTGGCCGAAGCTAACTCACAAGTAACACTAGGGAAGTGTCAGACGGCGATTTTCTTGAAACTTGGCATACAAGTAGTACATGGAAAACTATTGGACACGTATATTTTTATATCGGTCCAAAAGCCGTTTGAAGGGCAGAAACCACCCTTATCGATTTTAGGCATAATTGCGACTACTTTACGAATTATTTTTACGATTGCTGTGAAATCAGGTAACTAGGGGTTTTTGGGGTCGCTGATAACGAATCTGGAATCCGTTTTTAAGAATTCAAAATGGCGGGCCCAATTAGACGGACGCAATTTTTTTAAAGTTTTACACCCTGTTAAAAAATGCGAAAATTGCAAAAACGTAAGGAATGAGTATACCTTGAAGGCGAATTTGTAGCGAAAATGAGAAATTTTTAAATTGATACTCGCCCACACGGGTTTGTTAGTTAAAAATCACCCTGTTTGAAGGGTGATTTCGGCCCTTCAAACGGCTTCTAGGCCGATATAAAAATATACGTGTCCAATAGTTTTCCATGTACTACTTGTATGTCAAGTTTCAAGCAAATCGCCGTCTGACACTTCCCTAGTGTTACTTTTCAGTCAAGCAGTAGGTGGTAATGGGTAGTGTTCAGCGTCACGAATCGTGGCATATTGTCACGACTATATCTGACATTCATCATTAGTCGCAATAATTTATGTTGAACATGAACGGCCTGGCGGGCCAGGCTAATTAATATAAATTGCCGTCATGAGGATTACGGGGCCACCGTGGCTGGCCTGACGCAATTCATTGTGTACTTTACGAATCGGCCAAAAGCCGATTAAGCTTGTCAAGTTGGCAACGCGTAGCTCGCCGACTCGGAATTTTGCGCCCGATGAAGTTAGTAGCGCGCAGTGCGCACCCAGAATAAAAAGCCCCACGATACCAACCCAGCGAATTACTTGATTTAATAACACCGACCACGTGAGCCGTGTACGCGAACATGTTTGCCGAATGTAATTGCGCGCGAGTCCGAATTGCACCACTTTTTCAGCCTTAATGTCCGTACAACGCTCCACCACGTTCCACCATCACCATTGTACAACTATCACTCGAAGGGCTGAATCCTGCTGTGCATCGACCACGCCATTTCTGTTGGACTACAGAGCAATGTAAGATAATTCTCATCAATTTTTTAATTTATGCATCAAATTTCGTTTTCGAAAAGAACCTAGTGCAAAAAAGTAATAAGCTTTGGCAATAGTGAACGAACATTAGCGCAATTTCGCTGTTCGTTTTGTTACAACAAATATGAAATATGAAGTATGTTCTTAAAGACTAATTTATATAGCGACCCTTGCGTTGGACCATGAGAACAATGGAAGCAATATCACCAAACAGCGAACAAGGATAACCTGTACAGGAGCATGAAGCGGTAGAGAGAAGTGGAATTGACCAGGCAGGGTAGTTTAAAATTGCGGCGGGAATCGATGACCTAGTTCTAGAAAGGATGGGCGATGGTTCAACGGCTTGATGTGGCTCGACACGACTCGATGCAGCCGATGCGAGCCGACACAGCTCCATGCGACTGCTCCACGCGGACACGAATGCAATTCGCTGAATCGAAACATCCTGATGGGATCGTTTTTTCTGAGCACGTCGTATTAGAGCACTGCTCTTTGCACTTTATGACAACTGGCTCCGTAACCCGTCGAGTATCTAGTGAATTCTCATTGGAACACTGCGCAGAAGTTACGCAAAAAAAACAGAAGAAAATTTGAACAAGAGGGAATCCAACATCGCAAGCTGTTAAAATCGCTTCGAATCTAAAACGAAGAAAGTACGAAGAGCTGAGATAACACAGAAGAAATTCTGATTGTTCAGTTATTCGAATAATAATAATAATAAATCGTAGCCGCTCAACGATAAATAATAAACTGAATATCGGATGTGTTCCGACCAATGCAAACTAGTGCAATTAATAGTGCGTTGGAAAATAAAGTGAAGACAAAGAATTGAAGAATTTCGAAAATCAATGCTTTGAAATCATTAATAAGCTAATATCTACAAAAATTCCGCTTCAGAGGGGAATTCTGGGTTGGAGTAGATCCATTGCCTATTTTCTCAGTATCGCCTTCTTTGGTGATACGTGAGGACACTATCAAGTTGCAAAAACTGATCCGAAACGGTAGGTAAGTGAGAGAGGGTGAATACGGAAGACGCAAAGGAATCAAGGGACCCAGCTCTGCATAATTTCTTCTGATGTAGACGATGAGACTCGTTGAGAACCTTTACAGTATTCCGGGTGTGCACCGGGTGAAATTTAATTTTGCGGGTCGAGACGGACTGAGATAGGTCAAAATAGTGCTGGTCATAACAATAACTTTGGAAAACATCGGATTCAGCCTATTTTGAAGCTTATATCCGATTACTATCAGCCTCTGCTTCTTGTATATTTACTCTTAATTCATCCTTCCCTGTGTTAGATCCATCGCCTAATGTCTCGGGTTTCGGATTTAACGCGACAAGAGACCAATACTCATTGGTAGAGACGAGAAAAAGTTAACAGTCAGTTGACAAAAGTTACCGCCACCAAACAGACGAAACAGCAATCTACTGCAAAGCCTGCGATAAACAAGTTAGTCTGGTACTTCGTATGTATATATGTATGTGGATAAATAATATTAGATTAGTCACACATATCCTGTTACGTAGGTCCAATGTAATAGTAAGTGGCAATTAACGCAGCACTTACACACTGAGAGCCATAAGAAAAAAGTAGAGGCATCCGCCAATTTCAACGAAGCTTCAACTCCAGCGAATAGTATAGCAAGCACATCAAAGAAGAACGAATTTTACAGGGATTTAACTCGAGCAATGGCACCGACGAATATTTCTTGGCGAACGTTAGATAACGAAGTATGGAGAGATTTTCTACATAAGTATACTGGAGAAAATATCTCAAACGAATCGAAGTTACGGAAGAATTATTTGGATGAGTGCTATAATTTAGCCATTCAAAAAATAAAAGACGACGTCGGAATTAATTCGATCTGGATTTCTGTAGACGAAACGACCAACCGAATGGGGCAATGTATAGTCAATTTTATAGTAGGCAAATTTTGCGATAATTCAGTAACCAGGCCTCATTTATTTTGTTGTCGGGAATTGGAACAAACAAACCACGAGACGATAGCTCGATTTATTAATTCCGCCGCTGTGTAGCTTGCTGCCAGCCAACAGTGAGCATAGAGTACTTCTCTTGGTCAGAGACGCAGCCCCATATACAGGGTGAGTCAGTGACCTTGCACCAAACTGAAACCACGTATTTTAGTAGTCAATAGAAGCTTAAAAGTCCGGGAACACAAAGTTGAAATCTCAACCCTTTCGGAATTACAGGCGGTTGAAATTTCAAGTTTTAAAAAATCATATCTTCCGACGGGATAATGCTAGCGTCACGGGTCTTTTTCTAGAATATGTGGGAGGGCCGGAGCTATCTGAAAAAAATTGAAATCATTTAAAAATTATTATTAAGTCGCATTATTATTGATTTTCTTGCAGTTTCTCGATGAAGCAGCAACATTTTCAGGTACGAAAAAAATCACAGTCATTCTGTGATGCACCCAAAAAAATATCGCGTTATAAAAAGTTTAAAATTTTAATAAATGTGCCCAGGATAAATTATTGAAAGTTTTCCTGTATGTTCAAGGCAGGGAAGAAATTAAAACTTTTTTACACTAACATGATACATGTTACATGTGTGGCACATAGTTTACATAGGATTGCGGAAGATGTGCGATTACAGTTTCCACTACTAAATCAACTTATTTCGTTAGTTAAGAGATTTGTTTAAAAGCACCTCTACGTATCGAAGCATACAAGACAAAATTGCCGAATACGCCTTTGCTACCAGAACCAATTTCAACGAGATGGGGTACGTGGCTTAATAAAAAGTAAAGGTTGGATTTGTGAATGTAGATGATTGCCTTGCCATTGGCAACAGCGGAAAGGACGAGAAGGCGCGAAGACAGAGTGTGTGTGTGAGAGAGAGAGAGTGGGGAGAGAGACGCACGGATGATGCGACGCGATGCGTGTTTGGACAGGCAGTCGGACAAAGGTGATCGTAGTAGAAAGATAGTCAGCGCGTGTCTTAAATTATCACAAAGAGAAAGATGTACGAAGACAATTACTTTATATTTTTTGTGTAACTAAGGGTGTGTTTATATAAATATATAATCTGTGTGCGTGTGCGAACAAAATCTCTTCACATTTCCACAATCCCACTTCAGGATTACCTCAATCTATGAAAATTACCAAAAAGATCGTAGCAACTTGATTTTTTTGTTCAGGAGACCACTCGAGCTTTTTTGCCGCGAATAGCATATAGGGTTATAACGAAGGAAGCGGATTGAACATAAACGGACGGGAACAACAGGATAAAGTATGGATTTCGAAGTTGAAGCTCAAAAAACCTGACGGTGGAATGGATTATTGCAAAGCTGCCGTCAATCAACCTTCAGCCAGTTATATTCAAAATTGCTCTATGCTATAATATTTTAACTTGAATTTTTAAACGACAGTTGTTGATAGAGAAAAAATGCACGGTACGAAAAACTTAATTATAACTTACAATTAATTATCATGTAAATCATCACATTTTATAACAGTGTAAGTAATTTAAGAAGTCATTTTACACCGAACAAGTGGTGCAAGTTTAAATTTAAAATTCTGATATAACTAATTTTACGCTAATGTAATAACAGGTTCCGCATACTAATTGCCTTTGCCATTTGATTCGATTAGTAGGCAGCATATAATGATACAAATTACTATTACTATAATATATCTGATTGCAAATCCTTCAACAAAATCTTAAGAAAAGTCGTTGTAGCCCAATCCAAAAGCAGTCAGAATAAGAATAAACAGAATAGAAATTTCCCTATCATAAATTCATACTGTTTTTTTACTATATTAATTAAAAATCCTTTTGTTCAAATTTCAAAGAGCTGTTACACACGATTGAGCCAAATTCTTGCACTATTCGCGTTTTTTATACTTTCCGTTCAGACGAATCATATCAATTCAAAGTTTGTCCGTCAATTCAACTAGATCCGATAGCAAACCAAGTTTGATTTGGAATCCTTGTAGGATTCCAGTCAAAGCTTGACAGTTCGAACGAGCACAAATTCAGCAGACGTGTGTTCCCCGCACACAGTTGCAACTTCCAAGAGAATTTCTAGTAAAAAGAAGATTTCGAATAATGGCTAGCACAACTGTGTCACAGTATTTCCCGCAAGCTTCTAGCTACACCAAGAAACTAGAAAATCCCAGTTCTCCCGATAAAGTGCCGCGTCTCAAAAACGCTATAGTTCCTTCGAGTTATTTGTAGTGCTAAAAGAGAAGAGTGATGTCATGTATCAAAGTAGTAGTTCGGCATGTTCTTGTCACCGCTTTCCGGTAACACAGGACTGAACCTACGTTTGCGAACACCAGGCAAACTCGTCATCGTGTCGATGTCGATCAAGCTATCAAAATATCATCGAGTATAAACGCAACGCCCAAAGCACCGGTCACCGTCATCCATCAAGGAAACTTTGCTACACGCAAATGTCATTCGTATGCCAATATACGCTGCCATGCCAATCGCCAACAACGCCTCGAGCTTCCGTGTTGGTTACATATCTGCATCCCTGAGTGCACTTCCTAGCTTGATATATTACTTGCTTCCACTTAGACTTAGACTGAAACGAACTCTCCTTTGCAATTGATTTCCATCTCAACAGCGAGTTCACGAAAACCGAGAATGTACAGACTTCGGGAAAGCGTAGAAATACGTTCGACAGTGAAATACATATACAGGGTGAGGCACTTGGGAGTCACATCTGAAATAATTTGGTCAGTTTTGAAGATATTCCGAAACTGTTTAGATGAAAGTTGGATGGTTCGAAGGGGCGCGTAAGATGACGGTATGACGGTATGCGTAACGCATTTCCCCCGCGTCAAAAAAAAAAAAAATCAATTGCAGTTCTTCAAATCTGGATAGATGCTTACAAAAAATTATAAGTTTATGAGGTCCGCAGAAAGATCGTGAACTCCTCCACAGCTCTGTACATAATAAATGGTTAATTTCGTGAAAAAAAATATTTAATGTTATTAAAATGCTTAAACTAATTCATTTTTGGACAATTTTTTTATGCCATTCCCAAGTATCCCTTAACCTGTACTACTTTTCCTTATTACATTTTTCTTTAAACCGCACCCTTATTTTATTATTCAAAGGGGTAGTTTTACGCAGTTTTTGGGGTGGGGTCTTGAATTGCCTGATGACACACATGGTTGGATTCGTCTCGCGACCCCGCATCATGATCCAATAAAAAAAAAGTGTTCACTCTTAAGAAACGTATTTTTTTATAAAAAAATATTAAACAAATTACAATAGAAAAAAAATCAATACCGCCAAATGATAGCCTCATTCTATCCGTGCAAATCTTGCCTATAGAACTTTTTGCCATGCCTCCTAGTTTTTGCTATATTTAAGGTTAAAAATTTACAACCACTGGGGGGAGAACCACCCTTAAAAATGTTTTGCTATAGCTCGTTGAATTCGGCTTGACATCAGCATTCAGAATATCAAAAAAAAAGTAGGTCGACCCGTTTAAAAAAATCAAATTAACATTAATAACTAAAAAACCCCCCATTGAAAAAACATCCCCATACCGTCATCTTACGCGCCCCTTCGAACCATCCAACTTTCATCTAAACAGTTTCGGAATATCTTCAAAACTGACCAAATTATTTCAGATGTGACTCCCAAGTGCCTCACCCTGTATATATAAGACTTTGGTAAAATCAAGGTTGGTACTTTAGGTTTAAATTTCGACTGAAATTAAAGTTATAATTAAATCTCCAGCAAAATCATCGTCATTGTATATATTGTAAATTATTCTGACATACCTCAATCCCCTAAAAGTCAAACGAACAGATAATAATATACCGTTAACCAGTTGTGAAACGTTGAAGAATTATGAAATAATTTGAACGGATAAATGAGTGTGAAAACTTTCCTGATGCGATGTATGTAGATTTTATATGCTTGAAAATTTCACGACCCACGGACAGTTATTAATTGCAGGTTTACAAATTTTTGTCACGACCAGCAAAGCTGACAAGGAACTGACGGTGATTTAGAGAACTGAAGTATAGAGTGACCTCTATTCAGAATTGCATCTACATTATACATACATGTATATATGTATCTATATTACGAACTTACAATTAGCGGTTAACAACAATTTCATGGAAAATTCGCCTTCAGTTTAATGTATTACACAGTATTGTACATTTTATATTTACACAGTTTATATTTATAACGAAAATATGAGCAGACTTATTGTAGTTAACGATGTAAAGCTACTGTAATACGATTTATACAAAGGCTGTACTCAGGAATGATTTATGAATGTAACAACATGCAGGATACCAAATTACAAGTGGACACGAATTAATGAGATCATTTGACAGGCCAGAATAACAGAAAAGTCATTATACAAATGAAAAATTACTATTGAACGTGTTAATAATTATCTTGCATCTCGTACAGAAATTTCTTTCCTCCAAGAGTATCTATGAATTCCCTCTCGCAATAAACTTTCTGAAAGCAGTAGGAAACGATTAATCTCACAACAAAACAAGAGTGAGAAGTAGACCGATTGCTTGAAACGGATCGGTGATTCGTTTTAGATGTTACCCTATAAAATATAGATTCTAACTTAATCAAGTACCATTCCACTTGAATATAAAGCGGTTGGATTTCTTCAGTGAGAATAAAGGTTTGTTCCATGAAAGAACAAAAGGAAACTATTGGAACGCCTGAAGCACCTGTTATGTAACAGAACGAGTGATCCTCGAGACCAACATAGAAGAAGCTGCAAATACATAAGTAACAAGAGCCAGTTATCACTATACAAAAAAAAGAGAGATTTTTACTATGGCTGAAAACCGAGCACCCCAATACAAAGCCACTTTAACAATGCAGTGTTTCGTGGAATATTTTTTCCACTTGCTGCAAATATTTTGCACGTATTTCGCATTGAAAGTGGTTTACAATTTTCAAACGATTAAAAGAGTAGCCGAAGAAATGTAAATAATAAGTTTTCTATACTTTGAATGTAAAATGTAGGCTCCTAGATTCCTAAATCTAAGAATTTTTCGTAGTTGGATTTGAAATGCTGCTACAATTAAGATTTTTTTGCATGAATATCGCAATACACGAAACTGTCTAGTAAAACGTTCTATAAACTTTCTTCTAGATCTACAATTGTTGGACAAGGAAATTCTGTTTCAATAGATCAAAATCTGAAACCACCGTTTGCAAAAATGACGGAAGCACTTAGTGCATCAGCACTTTGGATTCTATTTTATATATCGTAGCTCGGGATATGAGTATTAAACGATAGTGCAGAAATTTTCTGAATTCTAAGAATATAATATCACTCTTTCTCATCTCGCCAAAAGTTTAAATGATGCAAAAAAATCGCATTTCCAATTGGAAATACACATTGCACTTCTTTTACATCTTCACCGATCTGTTACTACTTCTTGTTGCTCGTCGAAATATAATGTGACAATTATTCTGTCCCAATTTCCTGACAAGTATGTTTGACGAAACTGCAAAACTTCGAAAACTTACTAGAAGAACTTTTAAACATACGGAACGTCGAGCATGACAATTTCAAGATTATTCAAACCACAAGATACATTTGACTTGGGTCATTGCTTGTATTTATATCAATTAAGTTACACTTTATCTGCAGATTTCCTATTTTTTTACATGTATACATGCACCTTTGCCTAAAATATCTCCACCAATTTGAATTCTACAGTTCAATTGTTTTGTGGGAATTCGTATCGAATAATATCCGCAGTTGCTGCTAACTTTCTGCACAAAAGCACACGAATATAATATTTCGCACTAAAAAATGGGTTTTACGATTTGAAATCCCGCGAAAGCAGCCTATTGACGACATGGCGTGTCCAAGCAATGCTGCGACACGAAATCGATTTCTTTAAAGATGCAGATAAATTTTCGTGAACCGTGTAAATCTGTTATTCGCGTAATACGCCGCGCTGTTATACATCGACCAAAGAGTACACGCGATTGGGTGCCACTGATGCTCACGCGAGGAAAGATATCCACCATGGGCAGGTCACCGAAGCGACGGGGGCCTAGTTAAGAAGCTAAAGCGAAGTAAGCCGCAAGCTTACTTCTCGCTTCCTTCGCTTACTTCTATTGAGACTACACAGGCCCATTCTTGAAAAGGAACAAAGCGCAGATGCAACGACGCGACTTAAGGAGCGAGCGAACGAAGGAACCAACTCGGATACTACTGGGATGGGAATGAGATTAAAGTATTTGCAACTGTAAGAACGACGCGGCAAGACTGTTAACTGTTCAACGCCGGATACGATGTCTCCATCTACTTCTTCGTCATTTAAACTGAACCCAAGGGAAATACCATGATATCTACAAGCTTCATTCCTATAGTAGACTTTAGAATGCATTATGATAGTATCTTACAGTTTTACGTAAAAAAGTAATACCACCTACAGTCGCTACTAAGTTTGAGTAATACATGTTATTTAAAATTGTGTTTGTAATATGTAATCTGGCAATACACTCTTAACCATAATAAATTACACGCACTTGCGTAGAAAATTTTCTATGAAATTAAGTATTTCTTAAGATCATGCTCCTATTATTCTGTTCTAACAGAAATTTGTAGTATTTTGAATGTGCGAATATCGCAGTACTTTCCTTATTCTTATATTGATGCAGTTAATATGTATTGGATCATTAAATTATTTAACTAGCAATATGAAATAGCAAGGTTCAACTTGTTGTACAAATATAGTACTCATTTTAATTCGTACGTTCAATTTAGTTGTTATACATTCATCATTAATATTAATTCATTTACTTTCTGTTATTAACCAACACGAAGCCAGACGACGAAAACTCATTGCACGTAAAATTTAAAGCAATTCCGCCAGCTAAGAGGTTAGCATTAAGCCTCAGCGATATCAAAGTCACGATGTACTGAGAATTAGCATTCTAGGAGATGAGGTCAACGGACTCATTTTCTAAACATGATAGAGGAGTGCCGACAACAGGATAACGAATGTGGTTTACAAGTTTGCGAAATTTCACAAATTAACTAAAATGGAAACCAAATAAATGTGAAAAACTTCGATACTAGCGACACCTCTGTAAGTACAGTTCGACAACGAATTGGAGAATGTGTTGGACTAATAAATCCCCATGTCTACGAGAACTATTGTAGAATCAATCTTAATGATTAAGGGGGTTGTACCGTGTTACGGCTGTATTATTTCGTTTATTTTGTGAATTTTTTCTAACGAACCATGAAAATACACCATCTTCGAATTTTTACAGTATATTTATTAACATTTGTACAATCATTTAGAATTTTTTGAAACCAAAATATACATTGGATGCAACGTTACAGCGTTCGAAAGACAAACGTATGAAAACGATGAGTGACACGATTTCGCAGAAACTACCGAATCGATTTTGCTGAAATTTATATGGTACATTCGGTACACTTATAGTTCTCGCCCGAACTAGGATAATTGGGATATCTATCATAGTTTTTATTTTAGCAAGCCTAAAAGGTCCAAAAAAGTGGAAATAATCGAAATTTAGGCTTTGAAACCGTGCCAAAAGTCTAATTTTCAAAATTCTGCAATTATCCTAGTTCCGGCGATAGCGGCAGGTCTACAGATGAAAATGCAGTTTGAATTTTTAATTTCTGATGAACACAACAGCCGGAATCGTGTCAGCCATCGTTTTCATACGTTTGTCTTTCGAACGCTGTAACGTCGATTCCAATGTATATTTTGGATTCAAAAAATTCTAAATGATTGTATAAATGTTAATAAATATACTGTAAAAATTGCACGATGGTGTATTTTCATGGTTCGTTAGAAAAAATTCGCAAAATAAGCGAAAAAATATAGCCGTAACACGGTGCAACCCCCTTAAGAACCAGCTGCGTTTAGTCTAAACAGGCTAGTCTAACGAAAACAAGACCAGCCTGTCTACTCAAGGAGCTCTTACACCGAACTAAAATTGGCCGAATTATAAATCTGATTTTTAATTTACTGTAACAAGAACAATTTTCTGTTCTACAATGTGTTTCAACTAGTAAAAATGGCTCCGATATGGAGCTTAACGAAATCTTTTTAGATACTCTTTTAGGACTTATTAATATGTCCCATCGTATTTGACAGATTAACACATCACAAAAAGTGGAGAGATCAAACAAGTAATGATTTTGAAAATTATTTAATGCCATATACTGTATCAGTTGTGAATTTGCAATTCTATAACATTCGATTTTGTTGTGAAACAATATAGATATGTATTCAGTACAGCAAAACACCCAGTCAGAGTTTGTCATTCTAAATGATTAAATCATGCTAAATATTTCGTAGAAAAATTGAAAACACTCAGTGAGGATTACCTTTTTAAATAAATGGTAAGTAACGACCAGAGAAATAGATAGAGAATTATTAAATCGCGAAAGTAACGAACTCGGAAATATTCGATAATTCCGGAAAACCAAAGAAGGTACATCACGAGATACGTGGAAAGCTGTTCATCCTGTTTCCAATTATAGAGTTTACGCTGCGCAATAGAGCTGTTCGAGGATGCACATTAATCCCGTTACTTCCGCAGTCTTAGCTTCGTAATCCTCGGGCCCTGATTTATGCAGCAGATACCCGAGAGATAACTCGAAAACACGCTAGGTCACATATCCCCCTCCACTCTCTTCTCCAAATGCGCTTAAGGTAAGCCTTCGCTCATACCAAATATCACCTACATCTTCCACTGCCGTAATTTGAAATAGTTACATAAACAACGATGCCCTTTCTCTTTTCCCTTCTACGTCGAATTGCAATTATTTTATCGATCAGTTTAAAGGGCTTCATCTTTTCAAGCTACGTGAAATCCCAAAATTGAAATTCATTTCTTTCGTTTCAACCAGCAATAGGAAAATAAAAAGGAAAAATACTCCCTTCAATATATCAGTTATAGACACCTATTCCTAAATTATTGTTTCGAGTCCATTGTCCTTTCAGCGATGGGAATCCCTGAACAAAATACATGGGCTCTCGAGATATCTTCCATTAGGCGAAAATTGGTTTCAAATTGATTTATGTCTGCTCGATATTCCTTATTAAGTAGAATCAGTGGTGTACGATATTATTAACCACAAATATTCTATACTGATCGAGTAGCTGGGCAATTAGGCACCAATGTATTATATTGTACATTGGTTGAGCCGGATGGAACAATAGTCGAGTAACCATCCAGTGATACCTTTGAAAAGAAAGGACTCCAACCTGCCAAAAGTAAAATAACTCTAGACGAGTTAACGGGTTGTAAAAGTTAATACCCGCTGATAAAGACAGTTGAAACCAAAGAGGTTACGTCAGGGCCAGACCAGCATGCATGTAGTAATCTCCTCTCCTCCAATATTGGCCTCGTCGATCAACTCAAGTCCAACATGCCGATTAGACATTCCCAGTGGCAAACGGGGATAAAATAAAATTGGAGAAAGGCTTTGGTACCCGTGTGGCATACGATCGAGCAGAGGTTGGCGCGGCTGTGCTCGCTATGTTTACGGCGACAGCTGCTGCTCGTAAAGTAGCACCTAACTGGACTCACTCGCACACTATTCTGCTGACCGCTATATCGCTGTATACGGTGTCACTGAAGTTTCCTTTACCGACTTTTCCACTCGAGTATCGCGGCTGCTCGTAACGTAACAACTCTCCTCCTCCTCCAATCTACACAGCGTAACGCTGCTAGTGGAACGGATCAGTATATGGCTCGCCTGAACTTTGTATTCATTACTCGAAGCCGAAGAATGGCCATTTCCAACAAACGATAAACAGTAAACAACCTTTTTACAGTTTTAGTATTTATGAATAAGTTGTAATCGTAGCTAATGTATTTCATTGTCAAGTACATTGAGAATCTGAACGATCTATTACTGTAATTAAATAAAGTAGAATGAATCTGCCTACAGTCGATTATATAGTTTCGTTTAAGTTGACGAAATGTTTATTTAATATTGGAAAGTGCGCTTGTACTAATTTCAAGAACGGTAACTCCCGAAATTCATACGACTAACATTACAAACGATTTTTTTAAAAGAAAAATAGTTTCATCTTTCGTGTTTATTTGTTTCATTTAGTTATACTTGTTTAACATTTCGGCAAGAGAAAAGCTTTTGCAGAAAATTCACGGGACACCATGTACGTGGGAATAATATATTTGCAGGGATGGAAGCACGCGCACCCTTTCTCATCCTCCGATTTCGGTCTGTATACGACAGTGTACGAGAGTGTATGTGAACCAGGCTCTCCTACCCGCGCAGCTCCACTAACGTCAGCCAAGCCCTTACTTTCGCGTGCCACGACCTGACCAAAACCCCAGACACGATTTCACGCGATAAAAAGATATGTTATGCTATTTACAACACTTCAACCCCAAAAGTGTCATCTTCCTGTACCACTTAAAATGGCGATTCTTATTGCCGGATAGTGGATTGAACACATTGGGGGATATCCATTTACGAGATTCACTTAAAGATATTGTACGATCATTTATTTTATGGCTCACATTCGTCAGAGCATCATTGATAAATAAGATACTTTAATTCTTACTTTAAATTATTAATCCTATATGACACTTACAATTTTAATAAATGACAATTAGTTTTTGTGTCTTTTAACCTACTTTTTATTCTCAGTTATTTAAGAGTGTAAATAGATGATTGGAAATACATTTTAATAAAGTGAACTAGGTAGAATTTAGGTGCAACGAGAAGATATAGTTTGCAGCGGTACGTAGAATCGATCTTTTGGAGAGAAACATTATGCAACTGTGGTAGAGCTCTAATACGGAAGAAGCACTATTCAACCGAGCAAAATCGAATTACTTCGAATCTACTCTTTCAACAGCTCTCATAGCCTGTAATTTCAAATGGCGGCAATTACAAGGGCTAATTAATCGGAATATTCCTGAACCTGATATATTTATGCGCGAAGAGCTCTTGATCGTAACAAAGGCACGGCTGGTACGAACAGACAAAATAGAGGGCAATTTTGGCGGATTACAACCAATTATTCTAGAACCCACCATTCGAACGACTAATTACGTACAATAAAACCCCCTTTGCCCTACGTTCTCGAATTATCTCAAATCCGACTGTTTATTAGGATTATTACTTAACTATTAATTACTGAAAAATGGAACGCACGATGTTCGCATTACAAGAGGCAAGTCCAATCTACAAAAACGTATGCAAATTATAAATTACATTTGAGAAGTGGCAGCCACACAATTTCTCATTTGCACGTGACGCTAGCATTCTGTTGGCAAAGTAGTAAGCTCTCGCAAAAGTAATAAAAGGGTGACAGCTAACAAAGAAATATTTACGTTTATTGGATGCAAGAGGGAAATAATCGTGTTCCCAGAGAGTCACCACTGCAAAGCCGAGATGTTTCTGGCAGACTGCCAAATTAGTGGCAGCAGAGACACAAGATGTACACTCACAATCAGATCTGACGGTTTGGACGACCCTGTGATAAATTATAATGCAAAACAATATACCGCCGTAACAATTGCTTCCCCAACGCTCAGTCTTCTCGAGGATATTACGTCTTGCTCAACTTGAAGTAAAGTGACGTATGATAAAATGACGCAATCCAAAAGATATACGTCTCATTCTGTTAATGCTATTCTTCCTGGTACGAAACAAACCATAGAAAATATAATGTATGCAATTAAAAATATGTTAGTAGTATAAAATATTTAAAGAGGAATCAATACCACGTAAGGTAATGTTATGATCAATGCTTTACAATTAATAATATTCGTTACACCGATTTAAAATTGTTCACTATAGTTTTTCATTTTTCATCCTGGAAAGAAGTAAAGTCAAAATTGGCGATTAGCCAATTGTCTTATTAAACTACGATGTGACTGTCAATTATAAGGATATTATGAGAAATTATTGCAAAGTAGAACCCTTTGAATTATCAGTACTGCAAATTTAAGGACACTTTCAGTATCCTTGGATATTTATTAGTTGATCGTTGTAAAATGGTTAGAGTGAAGCAAAGTTTCAATATCAAAGAGCCAATCTTTATACTCTGAACTCGTTGTGAAAATATATTTCTAGTAATGGCATCACACGTTCAACGAAGCCGAAAGCACCAGTCGAAGTTCAATAATTCAGGAGAGTATCCAATCACCAGTAGGAAAGCGTGGAAACCCTGCCAAGCACGTTTCTCGAGCAGTCCATTTAGGGAATCGTCGCCAGGCCGAGTATCCCTTCACGGATGCCGATCGCCAAAATAATACGCAATGCATCACAGCCTGAACCAGAGATGCTCCACGGTGACATGTTTATGGCTGTCAATGCGATGCTCTATCCCCGGGAGTCTCACATTGCGAGGGTCGTGTCAATGCTAGTTGATTTACCGTCCCGATTCACGGTATTAGCGGTACTTCAAAAACTGACCGTCTGACTTCGATCCGTGAAATTTGCATCGAGCAAATTGTTCACCTCTGCACTGCCAAATCCAGATCATCAACCAAACCTAGTGTGACGGATTGAAATATACAAATTTGAAAATATACCGGGTGCATGTTGATATGCGCACAATCGATTAAAAATTAATTTGCAATTGAATAAGTAATAAAGTTAATGTAAGTATATGATCAATTTATCATTGTTTCTAAAATTAAACGTTCATTGTTTCAAGCCAATTCTTTTTAATGTTAAAAATCTATTTTGATCATTTTTCGCATTAAAAGTTTTCTATAAATTCATGAGAGAAGGAAGGAGGGAAAGATGCTATTTTTAAGACGAATCGTACAAAGTAACGCAATTATTAATTGTAAATAATGAGAAAGTGAGAAGAAAGTAAGGCGAGATTAATTTTGTTTGGGAACAAGCAAATCGTACAATAATTATTTAGTACTTATTGATTAGAAAAGCAATTAGATGCCACTACTATGTCCATTCTTGTCCCTCGGGAGAAGGGGATTCCATTTTGATAAGAATTGTCATCACTCAACCACCGTTTGAAACATTACTGTACTACAATATTATCGTGGCGTAAATAAATTACTGTTGGAAATTAAAGCTGCGAAATGGTAGAATAATAGGAAGATACATGCTGCTTTAATTGTTAGATAAAACACTCTAGAGAAGTCTTAAAAGTTACGGGAACTAAAGAGCCCTGGGAATTAGTAGGAGTAAATTCGGAGAAAGGAGTCATAAAAGTCTTATACCCGTTTAATCGCCTTACATAAGAGCTGTACGTATCACGAAATTTCCATAAAGATCCAGAAATGTTTTGTTCATCCAAAGACAATAATCAAAATGCACTCCAATTTGTGTAGTTTCCAGAAACCTATCACCATTATCCAAACACCTTGTAAATAAATAATTTGAAAAAATCCGTTGCATATCATTCTTGTACAGGGAATATAATTCGCTAGCTTAATCAGCTTCACTTAATATTTCTTCATTTATGAGAAATATCCTTAGAATTTTATCTAATAATAAGGAAATGTAATAAGGAAAATAATATGACTCGAAATTCTTTAATACTGCTAATGCTGTTCTCTACGGTACCTTCTACAGATACTTCCTGTTGGATGTATAAATATTTCGGAAACATCCGATTTGGAAAAATACGTGTTTCCTATGCCTCTGCCATTGGACAAACGATACGAAATTGGTACCAACGCACAGTGGCCCAGATACCCTCAAAACTGCGCCAAAAATCGAAATTTCAAGTTCTACCAAATTTTTGGGATAATTATATCTTGAAAGAGGAATATCCAATGCATTTAAAATCACTTTTCTTTGGTCGATTTCTTGCAGCCACACCCCTACACAATTAGTGAAAGTTGGGACTCGGAAATCGCTACCGTGCATTTTCCATATAAAACTTCTTTTAGAGTTTTAAAAAAAGTTTCACCGAGTTCCACCTTCTCGTTTCAATTTTTTGAAAGGTAAAAATACAGGCTTGAAGCCTGTTGTAACTAGAGTTGCTCATACTTGCTCATTTTTAATTGGCGGACAATAAAAGGGCACAAAACGCGATATAATTATCATAATTCTTGGACTTAAGAATTTGGGACCTAACGGGTCTGTTCACAGATTAAGGATGACACGATTCTTAACTTCAGGTAAGTGGGGGGGGGGGGGGGGGGGGCACGGAAAATGTGGCCTAGCACCGTACTTACCCTACGAATTGCGAAACATCGATTATTACCATATAGTAGAATATGCAAGTATTGTTTTCCAATAAAACGAAAACGATTCCTCAATTTTTCCATTTCTCTATCATTTCCGCCAATTGATGTAGATAATCCCACAGAAAATAGCCTATAATGAAATTTTGTATTTATGGCGCGGTTGGAGGAGTCGCTGGACCACTGTGCAATAAAAATATCAGCGTCTATAAAAATATCAGACAAAGTTATAGGCTAAAGTAGTCTCATTTAGTACGTTGCACTGGACACATACGTATAAATAGTACTCGCTATAAAAATTTGAGTTATTTTCTAAATTCTTCTGTTCCCTATACTATTTAATATTAATTTCATCAGAGGAATTTTTCGTCTCGCGCGCTAATATTAAATTTGACAATCAAGAAACCACAATTTTAAGTATGCCAGGTTTCTAGAACACTCGGCAAGCAGGCTCCATTGGACTTTTCCATAAAAAACAGACCACTGAAAAATCGTTGAAGACATCAAGTTGATGTGGTTCACAAATCCATCACAACCAAATATGCCAAACGGCGTTCTTAGAAAGTTCGGTCGCTAGGGCTGCAACCTCCATTCCCTTAGGTATTTCCTCCGTGCTGCGAATAAATCATTCTTCGTAGTCTTTCATTTGCATGGAATAGGACTCCTCGCAGAAAATGCCTTGTTGGCTTTTTGGAAAGAGGGCTGCCGCTGCCTCTGCCTCTGCCGCTGCAACTGCAATATCGATCAACTCGACGACTTGCGCCGATCAAGGTTTCTCATCTTCCAAAAGTGACGAACAAACCGCAATAACACCTGAACAGTTGTTGCCGACGTATTTAAAAAGATGAATAAAATCACGAGCGAATACATTGAATAGAATACAATTTAAATTAAAGTGATAAAGAATTCGTATGTTCCTTTTTTTGCACTAAAGTATTCTAAAATGTGTTTAAATTACAATTATATTCTACGTTTTAGCTAAATTTTACTTTAATAGCGAATGCAAATTTGATTACATCGTCACGAGTGTACTCGACATAAATATGAGAAAGGTTAAAAAACCTCTGAAGAAAACATGAAATGGTAACCGGATATTCGGATGAAAATCTCCACGTGATGTTCGTGACACGCTGATAATAACCGTAATCTTTCTCAAGGTAACTGCCTTCCGTGTCTCAAAGCGCTAAATGGTTTTAATATCAACAATCATCAGGAGCTATTTACCAAAGTCTGTGGTCATTAAGGAGAATATAAAAGCAATCGATACCGACCTGCACCTTAGCCGGTAAAAGATAACTCGGTGCGTTAAATTGTAGGCAAGTCGTTTTAGCTGAGAGCCAGCTGCATACGTAATTCTAGGCGAACCCTCGTACAGAAACCCGTAACTACTTGGGGTACGAAGGACGATGGCCGCACGTGCGGCAGAACTTTGCAACCCTGCTCCATATCATACGGCCAGCTGGATTACAAAAAGGTACATTACATTCAACGCCACTCTAAAGTTCCAAGCTAACCAACCATGCGTGTATGAATGAATTATTAAAATGGATTCAATACCTCTCGCTATATAATCGATACACGCTGATCCGAGCGTCGACATCCCGTTCTATATGGAAACGCGATAAAATCTGCTTTCTTTCATAGAAATTCTGACAATGTTGCGTCAAGCTACTGTAATCGTTATACTGGATTTCGATTAAAATTTCAGTGGAAAAACTGAATTATGAGGCTCACAAGACTACCCTGCTGCGTAAATCATAGCTCTGAATGAGTATAGCATACACATGTACATACAGGGTCTTTAAAAAGTTCCGGACTGGTTAAATAACGTGAGGTTATTTAAACAATGATTCTAACCTTCAGATAACCTTGAAGATTAACATTTTCAAAACATTTACTTCTCCGCAATCCTTAAAAGCTAGAGGAGTTTTAGCTAGAATAGTTTTCTGAACGACTTTGCAGCATTCAATCTTGATTTGACCTGCTAATGGTCATCATAAAAAAGTTTATAAATACCATATTGGACGCAAAATTTCCTGCTCTTTCCGAATCCGTTGTCAAAAATAGGGGTTTCCAGTTAAAAAATCACTTTGACCTTCAAATGACCTTGAAAGTCAATCTCAAGATCAAAACTGATATAACGAGAAGTTGCTCCCCATTTTCCTGAACAACTTTTGTCTGAACAATTTTTTTTTTGAGCGACGCCTACTTTTCAAGTTATTCAACCGGTCCAGAACTTATTGAGGACCCTGTATATGTGCAGGTTCATATAGTTTAAGGAGAAAATGTCGCAGAAATAAACCGATATTCTCGGCAAAAGTATGAATTATTAAAAATACATTTAACGTAGGTACATGTTTAAATTCTGTGTTAGACGGACAATTTATTGATGGCAATATATTTTCGAAAACTGATGCTAGATACCTTTATGGGGTCAATCTGAGCATGAACTGAAGCTTCGAAATGAGAAAACGGACAATTTCACGAAACCCAACAAGACAGTGCACGATTAGAGCAATTTACCGATGAAAATGACTATTGCAAGTTGCCACGGCATCATCTTTGCTATTAAAGGGAATTTATCGTCAATCTTACTTGTTAGCTAGATTGTGATATTGCTACCAGAAACATGCTTCCAAGAAAAATGGTCGGAATAGTCGACGCCAGAGGTTAACCTGGCGTGTTTTTACTTCAGGCAGATGTTCCGGTACAGTCACAAAACGCGTATGGCCTCATTACCATTTGCATGGAATTTGAATTCCGAAATAAGCGCATAAACGATCGCATGCAATTCGGTAAGTACGCGGAATGCCATCGGGAAGATTCTCGGCGAAAGGTTCTCCAAATGATAAAGTGAAAAAAATAAGGAGAAGGGGAAAGAAAGAGGAAAAATGAAGTAAGCAAACAACGGAAGCTAAAGCTTGGACGAAGACCGAACGCCATGCCAATGGAAAACCTATTCTGGAAGGTGGATCAAGTTATTCGATGGTTTCGCGTGGAAATGATTCGCCGCGTTATCGTCCCATTTGCGTAATCTAGTGTGAACGTTTAAATCCATTCAGCGCCCCACTCCAGCATGTCGATAGCCTCCGCTTCTGCCTCCGCTTCTGCCACTTCTGCCGCTTCTAACGCCCCACTCCGTGCATTCGGATTCTCTACCTGGCCAATACCAGTCAGACGTCAGAGTGCAAAGCTAACTTTACACTATACATGTATTCGTGGTTCGTCATCTGCTATTCACGGTACACGCTTTCGTCGATGATTCGCCGAGGGGACGGTTTTTCGAGGTAGATCAAAGGGCTCGAATCATGCGTGAATCGCAAGCGAACCAAACTGCGCTATGCGTTACTGCTCTACATGGTATATTCATAAGTTTCCGGTTCATTCATAGCGCCAACTGATTCGGATGTGCAGTTAGGTATTGAAACTATTCTCGCTAACGATAGTAGTGCAGTCGATCACCCTGTATATAGTGAGAACTTCCATTTCATTCACGACAAATTCACAAACTTCTAAACTTACTTTTATGACTATCTCGATTAATTATTATTCATCAATTTTATTTATGACGAATAATTCACTGCTGAAACGTCGCTCTCCGTCAGACTATCTTAAATTCAAAAATGCACCTGATCGTATAAAGCATCGAAGAACCAATTACAAAATACGAAGTCGACGTCTCGTCCAAAGAGATGAGTTCCTGTGTATCGGTAAAAGGTTAGATCCCGTTGAATTACCGCCAAACGACAATGGCTGAATGATGGATTCAAAAGCCATGGATAGTGCGAACCCAGCACAACCGGCATTTACGGTAGCGAAACGCGACGCGACGCTTCCTAAGCTACCTTAAAGCCACCGTCCTTTATCACGCAAAAGATTTTTCCAGATATTTCAACGCATTCGGGATTTCGATCTCAGTCCAATGCCGATGGATTGAATTTTATTACGGCAGGCATAAAACCCCGAATCGCTCGAGGCTTTAGTGCACACGCGTCGTTGCGGAAATCTAGGCTGACGATCACAGTATTCTTCGTGGTATTCTCCAAAATCTTCTTCAAAACTCAAACCGTTCAATTCTTGATAGAGGCGAGTCTCGTTATCGAGTAACAATTTCTATCAAATTAAACTCAAAAACAGGCATTGGCTGCTTCTTAATTATGAAAAAACATTGTAAAAAGTACACTAGTAACAAACATAATACGCAATATCGATAAATGTAAGTTAACATATTAAACGTTCACCAAAATGGCCCCCAATATTTTCGATTTCTTTTTATCCACAGGATCTGCTCTGAATGAGATTATAATATCTGTTGCCGAACACCTTGTATGCTTACGTAATTCCCATAGATGTTTACTGTTACTTTAAACTATATTTCAACTAAATTGAATGAAACCGGATGTATCATCGCATCATAAATCGGCTGGTTGGACCAAGAGCCTATATGGTGTATCGCATAAAATAACTCGTATCGCGGTTTACATAAACAAGAAACAAACGGTGCATTTCTCTTAATCTTTTAAGCGCTGGGTTCAAACAAATGAAAACCATTAGAATTTACTGTTACAGATAAAACAGATTCACTGAACTTTAGAACGGTTAATTTGAAACACGTTCAATACTCAAGTAGTATACTCTACGCTTAGTCAGACACGTTTCTACTACAATCTTTCTACCAATTATAAATCATATAATCTTACAAATTCTTGTAAAAAGAATGGAATACTTGGATTAATAATTATTTTGTGCCTCGTTTAAGGTGACTGAAAAAGGTAGAGATTTGTAATGTTCGTTGAATTATTAAAAATTAAGTAAGAATTTGGTAAAAATATGGTAAAAAATCAATTTCCAGCCAATTCTTGTGTGTCAAGATTCTACAAACAAAATTGGCCATTCCCGTCTATTTTTACAATTTTTTTAAGAAATAATTCTTCACTCCTGAAATTCATGTAAACTAATTGTAAAACAATTTCTCTTGTGTAAACTGGAGTGTGTAAACTTAAAGTACTAAATTCGTAATACAATAGTATTGATACAATACTATTGTATCATTGTATTTGTATAATACAAAAGTATTGCTTTTATACTAGTTGGAAAAATAAATTTAGTTTTCTTGATTGTTGAAAAGACACGATCCTACCTCATTGCGGAGAAACCTAGTACTAAGTTTAATCGTGTGTAGAACTAGATACTAGTGGTAATAGTGCTCGATAACTATAGTCGAAAATGCTCAAAGCGAAGTCCGGATCCCTACTTACATGAGCTAGGAGGTTAACGGAGTCCTAGCATGCGATGCAGGTAGTTACCAGTTTATTCAGATGCCAGTTGAACTGCGAATTCTATACCATAAACACAGAAGCGGAAACGTACTCAAATCGATATACGCAGAAAGGAGGATAGTCTTTTGAAAGAAAAGTAATCGATTATTCTTACTGTTATATCTGACCACTGTCGTTGATTATATCGAACCTCGATCAAAGATAAAAATCGATTATAAGATCACTACCATTCAAAATCATGTGCCAATGCACAATATTTCCAGCTTGATAGATCCACACATATTTTTAGCCCGCTTACATAGTTCTCGAAATATCTTCGAATCGAATTAATGTAAAATGAAAACTAGTTTGCAGAAGTGCTGTGCTCAAAGGCGTTTATAAGTTATAAATAATTATAATTGTATCAAAATGGCTACTACTGTGAAATAAATTCGACTCACGATTTGAAAAGCTTATTCATTCTTTTGTATTCCTAGTCCGACGCTGGGGCGAGTTACATATATGTATAGTAAAATAGAATGTATAATACAATAAACCCGAAACATAATACTTTCCAATGTGTTTTTCAATAGAAAAGGATGGGTAAAGCCTACATGAATACTGACGGTTAAGGAAATCTAAAAGCTAAAGCAGGTGAAGTACTATAGAATCCAAAGTTAGGAGCATACACAGTGCACCGTTTATTCGCCGCATGTATGTACATAGATCTCAAAGTCAGCTTTTACAGGGCCGTATTTCCATCCACTCTCTGTCAGACAGGAAGTCTGTGGTTATAACGAGCGAGACGCGCTGCCGTTACCAACTAGGAGGGTCTACATCCCAGCTGGGCAACCAGCAAGTTCTTGGGTACGACTATTGCCGTTAGTAGTGCGAGCACGCGCGCTATCTGGTGGTGCTCGATTCAACCTATATTAATCTAAGCTCCACTGTAGAGAAAATAATAGAAAATGAGTGATGACCACGGTCAAGTCAGATTCGTCAACTGCGACTGCAATTTCCTTTGGCTTTCTGTTAGCCGTTGCACGAACGTTACTAACAAACCATTATCATTTTAACCTGAACGCTCTTTCCCGTTCTCGAAGCCTCGCTTCACGTTTCTCTCGATAACGGGCTTGTCAAGTTCGTTCGTCGTCGACAATTTTCGCTCTGTCAGCTTTGTTGCAGATTTCACGCTTTTTCAATTCTCCTGACTGACAAATAGTAACTTTTCAAATATCACGGAGATCGGCCGTCTATTATCCGCTCGTTATTGTCGAAGCTTTAACGATTTTTCTTGTGCACTTCAAACTCAAATCCACTCTGTGCAAATTTTAGCGACACTAATGTCACGTCTTTGGATCGTAGTTTAAACGGTTCCCGGATTAAAAAACGTTGGTAATCTCCAGCTTATTGCTAGAGTATCTTTGTTTCTAAATCATCATTTAGATACGTTTAATAGAAAATATAGCAGTCGCTTTTGTTAAAATAACATGAGAAATTCGGTATTAAAATTTGATTACCTAAGTAACATTTTCCCTTGCATAAGCCTCCTGTGCAGATTAAATACAGTACCTTTTCTGCAAATCAATCCGGCAGAAGGTCGTTGACAGACTATCTGCAGGCGGTTTTGGAAGGTTTATGCAGAAATGATTCTGTACAAAACCTGCATTGTACCCCGTAAAGGTCTTATGCAAACCGTATACAGATCATGGTAACTACCTTGCAGAGTATATGCAGAGTATGCGCAAAGCACATGTACCCTATATGCAGGATAAAAAATGTGAAAAAGTTTCTTCTTGAATTAATTTCTACGCAGTATTATAATTATTAGTGCTGCTGCGATTGTGTTACAGAATTTCATCAAATTAAATCTAGTTTTATATATGTGACGGAGAGATAAAGATCATTTCAATAAATAACAGATGGGTGTGTGTTTTCTCTCCTGTCCGGCTGGGGTTCGAGCCTGGGTCATTGACATATGATATTTGTTTCTGGAAATTCGTTGGTGCGCCTTTGACCACGGATAAATTATGAATCTCCTTATTCAGTTCCTTCATTTGAGGTTCTAGTATGGGCTTATTAAAGTTTTATCACGTATCTCCACGATATGATTTCATAATCAATTACTGGACAATTAAAAATAGAAACATCCCATCTTATTGTTAGTACGTTCCGTGTTGAGTGGTAAGTCGCGATTAATCAATATCACTTTCTATCACCACGTGTGATCGCCGGGTTGATGTCTTAAATTGCCATCTACATCTTGCATATATTCTTCGCGTACGGGGTATATGCAGAGGTGCTTGTAGAGAAAGACTACTTACAGGGTACCTGCAGGTTGCCCTGTAAATATTCTAGACTAGATGCAGACTGTCCTGCAATGAAAGGCTACTTACAGACTACCTACAGGTCGCTCTGCACGAAAAGAGTATATACAAACCATGTACAGACGCTTCTGCGGGGAAATAGTACTTGGGAAAACTATACTGTTTTATGAGGATGTGGGGGGTCGATGACAGTGCAGCTCCATGTTTCGTCAAATTTAACGCCAAAATTCGATAAGGGAACTAAATTTTTTATGATTGGACGATTATGAGGGTTGACCGAGGACTGCACCTAATTTACCTCAGCCCCGACGTACTGGAGTTCATACTGAAACTTTACAGTCAACTACGAAAATCGGGTAATAATGTAACGTATCAATAATGTTCATATAATTTTATTTTTTTTAAAGATTCTCCTGTCTTCCTACGCGTCATAAAAAAAGGCCTATATCTCTAACATCGTCCATTTAAAAGATACGAATTTTTTAATGCTGTACCGTTAAACGTTCCGCCATTTTACTATTTAACTTTTCGGTTTACTTTGATGCAGAGAATATGCAGGCGAACGTACTCCGTCAACGACTGAATCACCCTGTATACAGCTGGTGCCGTGAATTACGGTTTCCCAAACTCAGCACTTAAAACTTTAGGGAAAGTAAAATTTAGGCACTACTGGAGATTGAACTTGAAAAGGTCGCAGGCTCGGTTGGAAGGTTAATTAATAAGGGCGTAGGGTACATAAGTCACTGCGATAACGCGTCCCGGTTCCCTTTTACCACGGGTGAAATAATCGAATGGTGGAACGGCAGTCCATCACTCTCGACGTGACTGTTGAGCTCCTGCGGCGGCAGGGTCATGCTCAAAGGAGAGCACTGCGGCCTCTTTTGCCGATGAACGCTTCGGTAAGCAATGCCTATAATGGCTTTATGATCAAAAACTGCAGCGGATGGTCCAGTCAGTCGTGGCATGATCGAAGTGGCAAACTGTAAATTGAACAGTGATCCTCATCCATCGATGAGAAAAGAGGAAAACAGAGTTTACGATGATTACAGTGACTCACAATCCGTTTGGATCATGAAATGACTCCATCCATCCATTTTCATCATTCTCGATAGGAATATTCTCTCTCAAATGATTAACGCTTGATACGGTTGGGTAGAAATTTGTCTAATACTATCGGAACTAGTCGCATAATCGTTCCAATTGTTGTTGAAAGTTGATACAGTAATGATTAGCGCAAAAAATGCGGATAGAGAAGAAGAGAATATCCCTCGGGTTCCCTGCAGTTTATACGCGACGCGGTTTGCTAATACGAACACTAGTGTCGTTTCAGTCGAGCAAGGCTTACTGGATGATCCATTGGGTGGGCTTGCCGACGGCCTTGCGTGGTGATAGTTCTCGCTGTGCAAACAGGAATTACCTATTGCTGATAGCTAGGAAAGCGCTTGTGCTGCGGTTGAGTCTGCTGAATCGAGTAATCCCGGATCGGAACAGTCGACAAACGATCCGAGTCACAAACACACAGATTTCCGACGTACAGACAGTAATAAGGATATCAGCTACAGTTGATATCAGCTATGGATTTTCCGAACCAGTAGTACTCGCTACGTGCAAATAGGATTAATTGAGAGGAGCGATTAATCTTCCATACAAAAAAGATCGGAGTATAACAATGGAATTACCGAGAACAATGGAATTGTTGAAATCAGCATGACGAAAACATCCAACCTGTCTTCTCGAAAATCCCGAACGACGACGAACTCCAACACGTTACACAGATTTTAAATCAAGATACATATTGGCAATTTAAAACTGATTTCGATCTGAATTTTGTCCTTCGACATTATGCCTCGGTCAAATAACTCTGCTCAAAGATGAACTACAGAACATATCGTTGAGTTTTTGGGTCGGCAAGACACTCGGCATCATAAAATCCGACATCATAACATTCAGGTTAATCGCTAAAGAAAGTTGACGAATATTTAAAAATCTACGAGCGAAAGGATTCTAGCGAAGGCCCCGCGCGGTTGATCAAATATTGGAAATTGCTATTGAGCGCGCGCAGGGAAAAAAGGGTGAAGGGAGAGAGTGAGGATAAGAGAACGGAAACGGGAGGAAGGGAGGGGAAGGGTGGTGGAGAGGGGGGGGAGAGGGGGGGGAGTATAAAGGGAGGGGGAGACAGAGAGAGAGAAGGAGAAGGAGAAAAGGGTGGGGGGCACGTTCGGGACGTTCTTTTCATTTCTTCCGTGGCGCGTGCCCGGCATCGCGAACATTCAATGCATAAGAAGCACGATAGAATATAAATCATGCCTTTGTATTTTTGTCGGCAATCCCACAGAGACAGTTGAATAATTTCTGAAACGCCTCTCTACGTGCCGCGACACCGTAATTTATAGTACGCGGGACAACATCCAGATTCAGATCCAGATCACCAGCACTCACAAACCGAACCTTTACAATGGGCCCCAGCAACGTTGCCTCTTTCCATAGACTCGCTTAAATTTACGTTTTATTGGTTCGTTCCGCGTTCATGCTTCTGTCCGTATTGGTCTTTCTTCTCGTCTAGCTGGTGTTACGACTGTTCGCATTGCAATTTCTCAGTACTTGCACCTCCTTTTAGCGCGGACTAACGAACATCAATTTTAAGCGGACACGGAAGCAGCTCATAATTAATGTAAGCAAGAAACTAACGACCATTGACTATTGGCATTGCGATGCTGTATTCATCGAGTGCTTCTTAAACGTCGTGAATATTGGAATTTCTCAATCAGAGATTAAAGCACTTGTTATCTATTATTTAGTACAAAGTATTATGTTGTGATCACGTGACTTTAATAAATAATTTTCTGGTTTCCTGTAAAAACTCACACTACTATATTTTGTGAAAAGAGAAGTATCTGTTATTCGTCCACCGCAGTTTCTTTCGTTCAGTGTGATTTTTATTGTAAACTTTACGATATAATCCGCAGCTAATTACAAAAGCTGCACCACATCAACGTTTTGAAGCTCTCGCGAATATCCTATTTTGATGAGACTCTCAGTTTCTCTTCTTTCAACGACTCTTCTCTTCATATTTTACTATAAAAATGATTCTAATATAACAAATTCCGTCAACTGTGTTCTTGAGGACTCCAATCATAACTAGACAATGAAAAATAATATACTTGGTCGTTACTCTCTTACTTGTTTTCCAACGTGTTTGCCTATAGAACTATCTTTACGTTTCTTCAAGTTACATAAAAAATGAGAAAAGAATTATAACTAGATTAGTATTACTAATATGTATTCAACTTGCCATAAGAATACGATTTGTTTAACAATTTCTGACAATATCATTATCACTTCACTTTGAACAATTCGTTCGAGAATAGCGTTCGATGGGTTGGCCTCATCAATGGCTGACCTGTTACGTAACTGTATCAGGTTGCCAGGTATTGCTGAGTTAGCAAAGCCATAAAAATTGATAAGCCCCCCCCCCCCCCCCCCAAAAAAATCCAGCAGAAGCCGCTCTAGGGCAACTCCAAAATCAACGATCTTATTGCACCAGCGCTCCTACCCTACTTAACTAGGGTAATTGCTCAGAGGTCACTCCCGTTTCGTTTACCCCAAATATTCCACGCTAATCCGCCCTTAGTCATCGGATACTCCTGCAACGCTATTATTTATCGCAGGAATTTTGCTCGACCGTTTATTCATCTTTGAGTTTCAAATTCATCTAAAGTAAGTAACCTTTGATAGAATTGAAATGGATATTGTTGAAGTGGATATTATGTACATATCAGGTAGATCAATTTAGAAGTCGTATTATGTAAAGTGCGTGCGAGAACTTCTGAATTTGAAATGTTTATATCAGCCATATCCACACATGGGATTTCTTTCGAAGCTTTTATAGATCATTTTAAAAATTATTATTCTAAAATCGATTGAAAGGATGGGATCTTTGGAGTAAATTCATATAACACTTGTACATGAACCTACTGATTGTTTATCTGATTCTATGAATGTTCAACATCAATTTTTAGGACAAGCATGTTTGCATATGGTACTCTGATAATTACGTTACATTAATACAGACTAATTCTATACAACTTCCTGTTACTTATGTTAAAAGACCAGTGGCGTCAAAAAACAAGAGACTTTATAAAAATAAAAAAAAAACAACATATAAAGTAAAAACTATATGTGTAAGAATTCTAAAGAGAATTTGAAAATTTCCAAACGTTTGCGATTATGAAAAATCGCATTGTCTATTACATAAATTAGGAAATTCATTATTTCACAGGACGATCCTACATTGATATTTCCATATCGAAAACAGAAACAAAGATTCTAATAAAACATCAATATAATATTGCACTTTGTATCTTTATCTATGCTGTTTTGCAAATACTAGTTCAAATAATTCGACTTGGAGGAATCTCTTGCGTTCTCTCTACTCTCAATATGAGGCAATAAAATGAAACTTCGTTTGAATCTTGTTGCATTCCTGTTTGAACTACCTATTCTCTCTAGCTTGGAATAAAAAGCAAGACACAAATCTACTTGATACCTCGACAAAGTGCTGTGCACGTTCAAACGCACGTGGCTCTTTCACATAAACGTTCTTTGAAGCAGCGTTGAAAAAACTTACAAGCCGCTGAATATGGTGCACCTTGAGCTACAATATTCGTGCGAAGGTACTCCATCGTCACGGAAACCTGACGGAACCCTATCTCTTACAACATCTGCGGTGCCGCTGGTGTAATACACGTTTAACGATCAACCGTAGAACCTTATTTAATATTGGGAAGCACGAATTCGTAGTAGCTGCAGGTGTTGGAATAAAATTCAAACTACTGTTGTTTCTTACAAGACTATACGAACTTCAGAATGAAATAGGTTAGAGAGTTTGTATCTTAGGGTTTAAAGGCTTGGATAGAAAGTGTATCCTTTAATATTATCCATAGAACATATGCATATTATATATATATGTATATTATACAGGGTGTCCCAAAAGTATGGACACACCCAAATATCTCGGAAACTTGGCGTTGTACAAAAAAATTGTTCAGACAAAAGTTATTCAGGATAATGGGGATCAACTTTTTGCTATATCAGTTTTGACTTTGAGATTGGCTTTCAAAGTCATTTGAAGGTCAAAGTGATTTTTTTAAATGGAAACCCCTATTTTTGACAACGGATTCGGAAAGAGCGGGAAATTTTACGTCCAATATGGTATTTTTAAACTTTTTTCCGGATGACCCGTAGCAGATCGAATCAAGATTGAATATTAAACTTAATCCTGAACTTATCCTAAACAACTTTTGTCTGAACAATTTTTTTGTACAACGCCAAGTTTCAAAGATATTTGGGTGTGTCCATACTTTTGGGACACCCTGTATATACGTTTTTTTTAGATAAAACCTGATATGTACTAGTTTAAGTAGATTGTATTACTGTTTTCAGATCTGCTTCAAGTTATAGAGACACTATAATATGCTTTTCATACAGCAAACATCGGGTACCACTAACAGAATCGTTGTTACATTGTTCGTATAATGATACGAATTGAGATTGTAGAAGTAGTAACGAGATGGAGCTGAAGTGGAATAGAGATCGAAATGGGAGTAATCTTATGATTCGAGAGTATCCGTGATGGCCGGAGTCTGATTAGACGAGAATTGTCGGGGTTAATGCACAGTGAAATCCAACTCGGCGCTGACCAAGTGGTGGTCGCTCGAAGACCAAAGGGTAGCGAAGCTCAGGGAGAGGCAAACGAGGAAAAGGGCAAAAAGAACCTATGGTGCAATGGATTGGCAAACTGATCCGGCACGGTCGCGCCATCGGCTAAATTGATTTACTTAACAAAGATTGACTTACCGAATTAAGGCCGCACACTGCACCTTACCTTAGCCCGTTATTCAAACCTAATGCCCTAATGATGCAGTATAATCGTTTCGTTTTGTTTATGACCCGCCATCAAATCCTCTCCGCTAAGCTTAGTCCACCCTCGAATCAATTGGCTCATTTATCTCGAAAAGAGTTGCTCAACGATAGAGAATCATTATGAATCGCACGCAAAATCAATCTTTCCAGAATTCTAAACAGTTTTTTTTTGTTAAAGAATTACACATTCATTTAATTACGCCTGGACAAGATGCAACTATTTCACTGACATTTTGGATTTTTAGACATAATTCCTAGGCAAGAATATACATGAAATGTTATAAACAGCTCTTTGCAACTATTTACTGATCAACACTTGCAACTAACAGTTTCCTAACAACATTTAACAATAAAGTAATTTTACATTATAATTATTGTAATGTAAAAACAAGTAATACAACACTCAGATGCAATACAATAGCTCTTAAAGTAAAGAAGTCTTTTTTATATTATTTTCAAAGAATTCATTTATCAATCCATCTTGATTACCACTTGATTTCTTCACTTCAAAATCAGTTTTGAATATTTAAAGCCACCCTATCGAAGTACATTATGCAATGTTTCTTGTCGATGTACAGAAGAGTTATCTTTCAACATCATTCACTTCTTATTGCAGTACTCTTGTATCTAAAATACCTTAATTCAGAAAAACTGACAATTGGAATATCATATGCATCCAGAACAGAATAAATTCCGCACAGCATAAACTCTCATCAGACTTATCGACTTCTAAAACCTGGATTAACCATATATTGGAAGGAAGGAAATTTCATTGTTCCTCAAGCGAATATGAAGAGGTAAGCGCGCAACGCTTTACAGTTTGTAGTACGCGTTAGCTCTCATGCGTTCAAGTGAAACTTGAATTATAAAATGGTTGTCGGTAAATGTTCGAGGATCGCGATTTTCAATTCAGAAATTTTTTTCAAATCCGTCAGCTGCAAAATTATAATGAGTCCTTGCATTGTTGAATAACACACTCGATTAATTCAGAACCTATTTTGTGCATGGAATTGTGGGAAATATAACGGAGAATCGTGAAAGCACCAGCTGCCACGAACGATATAAAAGTTTAAAGAGCTTGCGCCAAATGTATATCGCCTAAAATCGCCTTGTCCATCAGCCTGTGCATTATCGGTTTGAAAAGGAACACGATGGAATCGTTACAGAACGGAACGAGGCAAGAAACCATTCAGAATAAGATAAAACTGAATTTGGATAAAACACCATCGTCAATATATGTCAAAAAAAGAAAAAAAAAATAAAGATTTGTGAAATAAATTTGAACAGATAAATATAACGAAAAATTGCAACGTGATAAACGTGTCGATGTTGTAAAATTCTGTGATGTAAAAACTGCCGCAAAATATCGAAAAGATCTCAAGAAAATTGTAGCCAATATAAATGTTGAAACGTCTGATACAAATGGTAAACACTCAAAGAGGCAGTAAAATTAATTGCACATTGTTTAGAAATGCTTTTCAACGCTAGCATGGGAACACATAACCACTCGTAGCATAACGTAAAATATGATAAATCGCGAAATTAATGTAGGCCGTTACAAAAGCGCACAACAGCAAGATGTATGAACATGACTGAAAGTAAGCCGGATTAACGGCTAACTCGCAACGCGCCGCTTGTAAAAATAACACGATCCTATGCACGTAATCTTACCAGCGCTACTACGGTCTGCTCTTTTTCGCCATACTATCATAGCTGATGTTATAACAGCTACATGCCAACGCTGTTTTATACTAACGTACCATATTATACTTCTGCCCTAAGACCAAAAAAACGAAATTGCACAAAAATTTTCCCCCACGGATTACAGGTGAATATTTGTAAAAGATGTTACACGCATAAAATGTTATTAATCAGAATATTACTAAATGTACCGTAGAAATTGAAGTAACGTCTCAAAAGACACGAATACGAATTTACTTCGAATGCATGTCAATGTAAATAAGATTCAAATTAATTTACTCTCAATAATTCATTAACTTACGAAAGTATGAATATGATTTAATTAAATTTTCCAAGAATATACTTTTACTTCTTCAAATTCAAATGTGTCTACTACAGAATAAATGAAGAATATTTTCGCATGAATAATTCCCGACCCTTCAAACAGGTTTAAATAAGAATTTGAATTAAAACACATCGCGTTATTATCGTATTACTGGCCATTGTTCCCGGTTCCTACTTTTCTGAAACACATTGTAACCACGTCCATACCCGAGAGATAAGCGTTTCCTACTACATACACAGTGGAAACAATTCCACCAAACCATTTAAGCAGCCCGTTATTGAGATAGAACTTGGCCGAATATTTAGACCGATCAGGGAAGCGAACCAATGGAGACAATCGAGACGGAAGAATCGAAATGTCAGTATCATGAGGATCCATTAAAATCAATCGGCTGCTAGCAGGTTTCCTTATGCTAGTCAGACGAAACCATTCGATTTAGGGCGCAATATTCCACATGCTTCTCTGGCCTGATCCTCATTCCATTGGACTGCCAAATCGGAGGGACAAGCGATTTCAGTTTGAGGATAGGAGAGGGAAGAGAGTAAAGAGTAAGTTCGTTGCTTTTCTCTGTCCCTTGGTCCATCTTCCATCTCGGAACGGAGACCCAATCTCCGTCATATCGAACGTAAAAGCGGTTATAGAACGACGATAAAGCGAGGATGTCGACAATTTTTTGGAAACGAGTACCAAACGAGACACAGGATCATCCAATTGAATGCCAACAGACCTCTGTCACTTCCTGCATAACTCGAAAACGCGCAACGGCATCTTCAAGGAATACGACCTTATCGGGGGCTACATACATTGTATACAGGGTCTTCAAAAAGTCCCGGACCGGTTGAATATATTGAAAAGTAGGCGTCGCTCAAAAATAATGGTTTAGACAAGAGTTGTTCAGAAAAATGGGGAGTAACTTCTCGTTATATCAGTTTTGACCTTGAGATTGACTTTCAAGGTCATTTGAAGGTCAAAGTGATTTTTTAAATGGAAACCCTTATTCTTGGCAACGGTATTTATCAACTTTTTTTAGGATGACTCTTAGCAGATCAAATCAAGATTGAATATTGAAAACTCCTTCAGAAAACTGTTTCCTCCAGCTTTCAAGGACTGCGGACAAGTAAATGTTTTGAAAATGTTAATTTTCAAGGTTATCTGAAGGTTAGAGTCATTTTTTAAATAACCTCACGTTCATTCGAAACCTGTATTTTATCCATTAGTACAAGAGAAGGCAAACTTAGTTAGAAATAAGATCATTCGAGACCTGTGTTAATAAAATGCTAAATTCAAATACGAAGGTAACATTTATTGTAATTTAAGCTGTTAGTATACGTTAAGTGCGCACGTAATAATTCCAACTAGATTAGAGCTACATAATTAGAGCCCATGAAACTCTAACTATTAAAATTATTATTTTCACATGTTAAAACTGATAGAAATATTAACACGTTTTGTATCAACTATATTATCGACCGTTATTAAATTCATTCAATTCGTTCATCCATTTGCAACCGACACCTGGCAAACAAAATAGATCTATTTCGGCGCTTGTTTATATTATATAACTCACTGTCAATAACTCAAGGCATTCTTTTGTTTCCACATTGTATACTGTGGCCAGAATTGTACAATGAAAACAAATTCTGGCGAATGCTTGCGATATCTGCAATATGAATACTTTTTGAGGGTATGTAACATGAATGTAAAGCGTAAAAGGATCTGATGCCACGACAGAATCCGATAAAACACTATGAAAGACAGCAATATGAAATAGAAAACTTTATCGATGGAACTCGATTTAAACCACCCTATGTGCTTAAGTTGTCTAAAGTCCGTTAGTTGAACCATGCACCATGATCCCGTGGCAGATAGGTTTCAACCTAACCTATATTACGTTACTATTCACAGTCACTCTAGTATGATCCCGCGCACCAAAATGAAAAGAGGCACCCAACCTAAAGAATGGCGGGATGGCGGGATAGCGGGATGAAATGAAGCGAAAGAAATCAAATAAAGCTTCCATTATTTCCACGAGAGACATTTCCAGCGACTTAGAAAGCGTCAGGTAAGGTGACAAACGACAAGGCATTTCTTTGCCGTTAAATACGACCCGCTTGAGTACTGCGCCGTTCTGCGGACAAACCCACTGTTACCGTAATCAGAACGAAATTGCGAAGAAGAAAAATTGAGAAATGGAAAAAATCTAGCGCGAGCCGAAGAAGGTGAAAAGGAACGGAGCAGAAGGGGGAAGAGAGGGGGGGGGGGAGGGGGGATGCCCTCAACGGTCTATTATGAGATATAAAAACTGACACTACAGCCTGAAGACACACTGCCAGAAGATATTTATCCAAGTGTTAAATGATAAAAGATAGATAATGTTTTACGAGTATTAAAAAATATCGCCATGAATCCAGAGTGCTTTTTATCTATCTCAATAAGACATTAAGCAAACGAATAGATTGCAGAATGAAACAGATCGTGAACTTTCTACAGCTGAGCTTGGAAAAAATAATCCGCAACGACGAGTATTCACAGATTTTGAAGCAGAAACTTCTTTTCGAACACCGAGAGAAACTCTTAAGCAAGGTAACTAAGTAAAAAGTGCTAAAAAAACTTTTCTCACTGAAAACTATTAAATTGCTTCCTAGAAAAATGAAGCCAAGTTAAGTAAAAAGGTAGAAAAGAAAAGATGCAATAGTATCAAGGAACAGTTTGTATAAAGTGGAGCACGGAAGATACAAATACGGAAAAGAATTGACGTATCTCTAATAATTATTTAAAATAGTTACTTTTTAAACGAATACAATGAATAATCCATTGTAACTAGTGTGAATAATAATCCGAAATTAAGAATCAAATATAAAAATGATTCCTTTTTGCAAATATATTTCTGTTAATTCAAGGAATATTTGGTAACTATTGTACAAATTACGAAGCTTAAGTGAATAATGTTTTGAACATACTTAAACATTGCTAAAAATGACTGTTTCGAGCCCGACTAACTAATAGCTATCTACTCCTGTCTTATATGTAGCACAAAAAATTGCTGCGATATAAATAAATACATACGGTATATCGTACTTCAAAAACTTAAAAAATAATGTTTCATGGATTCCATGTCACGCTAAACTTGTTTCAATCTATGCAATTAACTTCTGCATGTTCAAACACAATGTAACTTAAACTAAAGATACCAATTTTATTTGGTTTAAGAATACGATAGTATGTGTAGAAAAATAACACTTTCCATTAGTCAGAAAATTCGAATCGCCACCACCTACTAAATTAAATATTCACGTCGTCTACAATAACTTGAGCAGTAACCATTTGCAAAATCGTTAGAAACTCCCGGACGTTGCCAAGAGTCGCAACTCTTCGATAATAGAACAGCCTTCATTATTTGTAATTAGTCGGAAATCGTCAAAGTACATGTTTAACCAAAAAGGTCGAAGAGGGGGCGGCATCGAACGATTGTGAAACCATCCAAGCAATATCGGAGTTGGAGAAAAGAGAGTAGAGGGAGGAGCAGAGTAATTTCTGAAATACCACACTGACGAAGTTGAACACTGCCAGACCATCCGAATTCCGGAGCGCGTCAAAGAGTTGCCATCGGCTGCCTCTAATTTCCTGGGCCATCGAGTGCATCCGATTCGAATCAAAAGCGGGAATCCATTTTCAGCAAGGGACCAAGGGAGTGAGTCCGGGTGGAGGAGTTTGTGGCGAACGGACTTCCAGAGAGCAGGTGTCCGCCGAAGGCGGCCACACGAAAATTGTAGGCGACATGGATCGACAGCAAGCAATGGGAAAGGGTCAATTGGGATTTGTAGAGGGAGGGAAATAGGAGGGGGAGGGGGGGGGCACACTTCTGCTCCGATTTCACGCGCACCGGTTCCACGGCAATTATCCTTCGATTTTGACCCTTTGAGTTTCTCCAAATGGGTTCATACTCTCACCGCATATTTAGAGACAAGTCCTTTGAACATCGTTATTCGAACGACGCAACTGGAATGATTCAGCTCCTACTTACTACCTTTGCTTGTTCAATAGTAAATACTAAATGGGAAAAGTTGTACACCACTGTGTAGATGTTTCGCATCGTTACATTATTTATCCCACGTCTAAATAAATTCAATAGCATTTGTTCTTATACGAAAGTTTAACTAGGTGGAAAAAATGGTATATTTACCACAGCTGTATAAATCTACCTAAAATTTGATATACAAACAAAATTCTTCTTGTATCACAGTTTTGTATCACTCAATCAAAACACAATCTCCTTTTCAACTCAAAGCACAATTGTAGTTCGCGATATAAAGATCGAAATTCGTAACCGTGCAGTGGCATAATATTAAGAGTATTATATGACTATAACTGTTATAGTGGAACGAAGAAGAAACGATATCTACACTATAAAGCATAAAAAAACACATGTAACATTTGATCTTGCTCTGCAAAACCAGGTGACATTCGCCACATTATGAAAATCGTTTTCCGTAGAAAAATGTCTGCTCTATCGCGTAGGCTAGTTCGATTTTGCCCTAGATCGCCAAATTCGAGGTAAAATTGAAAACAAGGTTGAACAATGGCTCAAAATCCAGGTCCCGCTGGCTTTAATCGATGTTTGAACAACTTTGCTACTATATATCCCATAAGTTAAATATACCATTTTATTCGTGAAGGTCCACCGAATCTGATGCTATCAGTAAAAATTGTTTAACGTCAACAGATGCGTGGCAAATACGGTTGAAAGTTGAAAAAAGATGTAAATTTTCAAATTTGATTTTCTCAAAACTGAGGGTTTAGGACAAAAACGGAATCCAGATTCGTCTTTAGGAGGCCAAAATCTACAAGGATCACTTAGTAGATGTTCCGGAAATTTTTGGTTTTTGGACATATCAACCAATGTTGATATCAACACTTAAAGAGGATTTCGGATATACATAAACCGCCGGAAATCATGCCAACCCGCACATACTATTAGCTCAGAGGCACTGGAGGAGCTCAGTCTTCTAGAAGGCGAACCTCCGTCCTCTGGAAGGTTGATCGTACTCATAGACTTTTAGACTCTGTCTCAGGTTCGTTTAAAATCGCAATCTTCCGTTTGTAGTAGATCGTGCCCTTCAAAGGATTTTTCCGACGTTGAGAACACGAGGTTATTCTCGTGCAAGATCGCGCATTTAACCCACCTTCGATCAAATTTTGTATCTCTATAAAAACTCTGCATTCCCGCGTTATTTCCCGAACAAGAATGGAAATCGGACGACACTTCAGGCAAGTATTGTACCGATAAGCATACACACTTAACATTTACTCTAATTCCATTCAAAACATGGAACATCTGTAGATATCATTTTCAGTAACAGTTCAAAAGGGAAATATTAACCTTCGAAAATTTAGATGAATTTAGAATCTAAATTCATTTCACCTAACAAACACAAAGTCATTCAGATTAATCCTGTGAAAAGAACTCATATTCCTAGAACATCCTAACCGTTCAGGTGTCCCTGATTCGAGCATTGTCAGTTTGGAAACTCACGTTTACCTTTACTGGTAACCGTGCAAATGCCAAACCTCGAATTCCTACATCCAGCGAATCTGGAACGTTTAGGAAAATTGTCAGAGGAATATTGTCCTCTCAAAGCCCCCTTTCTGGTTTTCATCGTTGGGGCCAGTTTGCGACATAATCAAATTCCGACATATTCCGCTCTAACCAACTAGCCATTGGTTTCTTAAGCCCACCTAAGAGTTTTGGGCGCGAGCTCAGTTTTTGTATCGTGCGTAAAACACGGGCTCGCACGGCCAGCCTGTAACAGGCACGTTTGTTGATAACCAGGAAAAAACTACCACTAACGGTCTTTGCCTCCTTGGAAATACCGGTTCCCGTTCGATCACCGAAGTCAAGCAAGGTTGGGCGTGGTTAGTACTCGGATGGGTGGCATCCGAGAGGATATTTTCACCCATCTTTGAGAAACACCACGTACTGTTGCGCGCATAGTGGTTCGGATCCCACTTAAAACAGTAGTTCCTAGGGCATATGACCTTAGCAGTCGGCCCCAAAAAACAAAAACAAACAAAATACTACCAACCCACTCCATTGAGGGAAAACGACTTTATAGTGGTGGGCAAAGTATTGTACATGCAAGTTGAAAAGGTCTAAAGTAATTCCCTCCGGCATTGCGTGAAACTGGTCTCAACGGCCCGATTGAGACAAACTGGGCTAACAATTGAATGGATCACAGGGCATCAGAAAGCTATTGATCCAATAGCTCCATTGCGATCCAGCTGCACCAATCCCAATGGAAAGATACCAATGACAATGTTCTATACCTGGGATTAGATAAAATGGGTGGAAACCCCACTTCACCGATACTACAAAGCTGTGGCGCAGACCTAAATCGGCGTAAGTGGGACATAGAATAGGAATACTGACTTGTGCGTCCAAACAAAATTAAGTAAATCAACTACCTGATTTATAATCTTATAAATAACTTCATATAATTCTAAACGAGAATAAAATAAAGCTGATTAAAGAGAAAAGTAGAGCGATATGTGATAAAAAAATATGTTAAAATTAACAACAACTATACCAAAAAATATATACCACTTGTTATTTAGAGAAATAATGGAAAATAACCTGACTGTAAGTCTATAACTTGTTTTAAAACAGAGCGAAGTCACTATCGTCATTAGATATTAAGACAACAATTTGTAACGATTAATGTAGCACACCTTGTATACATTCTACACAGACATTAATATTAGGTTAATACTCGGTTAATATTTAAATTAGATTCAATAATATAACGTTTTTAGGGCACGTCGTGAATTGATTCATTCTGACAATGAGTAAACTATTGCGTCTGCCTATAACGGTATAGTTTTTACAAGTTGCCAAAAAATATAATCTATTCTTTCCGTCGCGACAGGTTGTAATATTCGAGTATTTGAATATTACAATCTCCTACTGTCTCGGTATTCTGATCGAATTTCGAGTACCCGAAAATGTTCGGCATCTTCGCGCATCACATTGAAGCGAAATTGGAAAATTTCCAACTGAGATCGTTCTTTTGCAGCACACCAGAACCAACAGGCCGGTACCATTGTTTCCAATTCTGAAATGCTGCAAATCGAGACGGTATCCCTTTCTTCTCGTGAACCTAGCTTTAGCTGAAAACCAAAACCAACAAAACCTAATAAGATATCGTAAAGCGAGTTCGAACCGAAATTTGAAAGGAACTGCATCCCTGAATTATACCCAGCTTAAGAATTCAGCTCTGGTTATTATAAAAAGGGGAATTTTAGTTGGATCCGAGTCGATTCATACAATCAAAATCCCAATTAGGGTGTTTCCGGGATAGTAAACGAGCGAGAGTTACAAAACTTTTTTACGATCGAATTACTCGCACTCCATTGACAAGTTCTACTTTTGTGTAAGGATTAAATGAAATCCTTGATGAGTCTAAATCGCCATGCCCCGTTGCTGAAATTTTTTCCGTCGTGTTTATTTTAGCGCCATAGTAGTTCCTAACTGCTACTTACAATTAGAGAACAGTCGTGAGAGGGTTCGGAATCTCTGGAAACGCACAGAACTCAGTTTTTGTATCGTGTGTAAAACTCGGGCTCGCACGGCCAGCCTGTAACAGGCACGTTTATTGATAACCAGGAAAAAACTACCGCCAACGGTCTTTGCCTCCTTGGAAATACCGGTTCCCGTTCGATCACCGAAGTCAAGCAAGGTTGGGCGTGGTTAGTACTCGGATGGGTGACATCCGAGAGGATATTTTCACCCATTTTTGAGAAACACCACGTACTGTTGCGCACATAGTGGTTCGGATCCCACTTAAAACAGTAGTTCCTAGGGCATATGACCTTAGCAGTCGGTCCCGAAAAACCAAAACAAACAAACAGATATCAGGAAAAGTCAAAATTCTGTTGATATTACTTCCGTTGTTACCCTCGAGTCTACATAAGTACATCTTATCTACATCAAATCTCATTAACATACGGAACACCAACTTCGACCACTGACCAATTGTCTCGCAGCCGGAGCCTACTTGAATGGTACGACGAAGTGCACTAAAACTGACAATGAGCAATCTCGTGCATTATCGTGTTCCATATATCGTTCTGAACCATGTTACCGCCGCCACAATCGAACCAAGTTCTTGTTTGGCTGCGCAAATCAGCAAACATGAAACGAGACAGAAACGAAACGCGCAACTACAAAATCAAATACAGGAAACACTGATTGCTGACCTATATCGAACGGAAGATTAAAGAAAAGAAATTGTCTAGAAGGAATGGACGGAAGGAATAGAGGATCAAGAGAAGTAGGAAGAAAGTTGATGGAACTGGTTGAGTTTGCAGATGCATTATGGACTGGGCTAACACTAGACGTAATTAGTGAGGAACAAGGAGCTGATTTCAGTTTCGGAGAGCACTACTCTTAACCACTCGACAAGGGCAAACTCTCTGGGAATGCGAACGAATCTGGACATCGTGCTAGGAGGCAAGTTTAAACACTGATCTCAGAGAATTGCTGATCTTGAGCTAATACAGATTTTTGCCCCAAATCCAGATTCCCAAAGATTTCTAAGCATTATGATAATGGCTTGCAGTTATACATGCAACATTGGAGAAAGAAAAGCCTGTTTTTCTAAAGAATCTTGAGAACTGTTGTAAGGGGCCTAAATTTGAAAAGTGCAAGTGACCCTAGTTCACACTGGTTGCTAAATAAAAAGTATCTTAATTTGGCGTCTAAAAGAACCGAAAAACTGTTGTAAGAACTGTTACTATACGTGTTTTTAACCAACGGTGTTGAGGCTTCGTATGGATCGATGCTTCACCCTTTGCCTCACGAGTAGAAACACTTACCGAATGATAGCAACTGGACTGTAAAGTGCACTAACAACGAGAGCACTGTGGTTTATTGTCTTGATACTTAGAACTAATTAACACTTTGGCGTAACGAGGTACTCGATAAGATATATAAATAAGTATCTAAATTAATGTGATATTTTCATCCTCACGTTCGTTACCTTTGACCCTTTTAAATATTTGTTCCCTTCTTAATGAGTAAAATTAGATCATCGAGGAAAGAGAAAACTTCAAATAAGTTATGTATGTACGTAGTTCATGTAAGGAGGAAATTTATTCACTAATTGACCGATGGTCCAAGACGATATTCTTAGTGGTCGTAACGGTTTCGCATGCTTGGCTCTCGCTGATTAAACAGGGTGGTGTAATTCCTCGTGTACACCTCCGTGAAGTCATTAGGTCATAAAACTTGATTGTGACCACACCCTCTTCTGAGGAACTAATATTTCTCAGCGTGTAGTATATATACCATGTACGTACACTTGCACGTAACAATGAAGAATGATACATAGATATACATGTACAATATGCGTACATGAATATGGCCAGTATAAAAGACAGCGGTTCAGAGGTAAACTAGATACCACCGTCAGTGTACGAAACAGCATGAGCTCATGTTTATGTTGTATTCCTGTTACAAGTGATATAAAACTTCCAAGTCATACAAAAATTTTATATGACGTATAAAGTATGATGAAACATGACCCAAGTATGTACAAAAGTGTTATAAAACCTTTAAGGCTAAATTATACATTTATTGGATGAATCTTTACATATTTAAGGAAATCTAAATAAAGAGCTCTCGAGTAGAACCGGTACAACAGTTCAATGAATGAGTAATTTAAGAGAAATCAAATATATTGACAAGTATGAGTGAAATTAAATGGATAAAGTGTATCTTCTTAAATATTGATATATTGGATTCTAAAACCGAAATTCACGAATTAGGAAGAATAATTTGTATTTAATAAAGTTACAAATGCTTAATTCATGTTATTACAGATAATTCATGTTATTACAAATTTTATCCAATTCTAGAGATCGCACGTACTATACTTATAACTAATGGTACTGTTACCGAAATAACCGGACTCTGCTCTGGTCAATTTATGAGGTGGGCGGTTATGCCGAGTTGCATACGTGCGTATAAATTACGATCCACAACAGTTTGCAGATAGTGATGACAAAACTGGGCCAAGCGTATGACTGCCCCAGTAGAAATGCAAATATTTGTGAAAAAACCTTACATCGATCGCAAGTGAAGGATAATTAATTTCAAGGAATTCCGCGTATCGAACACTACCTCGTATTAAATGACATAATCTGACATTTTGGTGAATTCAAATTCAAAGCGTGGAAGTCCTTAACTCGAATAACAATCAAACGGAGACGAATGTCAAACGAATTTGTGAAATATGTGATCGAAGTCCACGATAACATCGAACATAAGAAAAAAGAACCTAACGAAGAACACCAAAACGTACTAAAACCTCAGGAATAAAATACATTTCAAAATTAGATAATAATCAAATAAGCAAGAAAAAGTTCGAGAAGAAAAAGGCAAACTTTCCAGCATTGGTTAAGGAATTAACCAGTACGATTGCAGAGGACTGCGAAATAAACCGTACGAATTGTAAAGAATTTTCTAGAAAATCAGATGAGATACTTTGTGAAGATCCGTGAGGGGACAGTATTCACAGTCACGCAAGACAGTCACACTTGGATAGTGCATTATCATCACATGAATAACGCGGTGTCTTCGAAAAAAGAAAACTACGAGGAAATAAACAACCAGATCCGGATGGAACAAAAAATGGATTTTATAAATATCGCCCGCTATAAATGCCAAGGTATTTAACTACAGTTGTTTTTTTGCATTTTAGAACCAGGGATGGGCATTATTCGATAAATTTTCCTGCCGACTAAATTTAGTCGGCAGGAAAATTTATCGAATAATGCCCATCCCTGTTTAGAACGCACTTTATGTACGCACTTTTGCATTTTATTGTTAGATATAACTCTATTCTGCAAAATAGACCCAAAGAATCCCAGAATCAAAACAAATCCAACGAGCTGCAGCAAAAGATAATTTGTTATTCTTAAGTGTCTTACACGTACAAATTCGGATTCGTATTTAAAAATAATAAATAAGTTTCGTTAAATAAACATTGTTGCGAACATTCCAGTTTTCTATTATTCAAAGGAGTAGTTTTACCGGTTTCCCAAGGTGAAAGGTGTCAAATTATCTCATAGTCAATATTGTACGAAAAACACAGTTATTAAAGGAGAACAAAAATTATTAACGCTAGGTAATAGTAGACTTCAAATTATGCAAATTTCGTTTAACAAACTTTGGTCTAAACGGGAATCTTATACTTTGCGAATTATTCGTGGGGAAAAATTTTAAACCCCCGAGGGGTGAACTAACCCCAATCACCATCAGCCCTAGCGCGTTCAACCCATCTTCAGTTCGGGTCCCATAATATCCAAAAAAAAAGTAGATGTATTCATTTACGAAAATTAGGATAATAGTCCAAAAATGATAAGAATGACAACATGTGATTAGGCAACGATAAAGATAAGAACAGGGGATCCTCTCTTGAATCTGTGACAAACACACATCACGTAAATTATAATAAAATCGATAAGTAGCAGTAGAAACCGTGGCATATTTAAGATTGCGTGGCTGATGGTTTGTCGCTGACAATTAGATACATTTGACCTATGATGATGATGATCGCTTATCTATAACTAACGCGCTATCAAAATTGTATCTGTTAAAAGTTTCTCAATTTTGCCCAGCTAACACCTACAATGTACAAGACAGCAAGCCTAGCTCTCGCAAGGACCCAACTGTGTAAAAGGAAGGTTGGCACTTGAGGGCATCGTAAAACTCCAAGGAGAAGTACCGCACCAAGGGCCTTGAAAGGGAGGCACATCCGCACTGAGGACATCATTCTGTTCGAAGACTCTTTACAGAAGCATTTCACCAACACCGTTTGCTTTTGTACACTCTTTTGCTTTTGGTATTGCGAGACAGCCTTGTAATAACCTGTCTGTCTAAAATGCGATGTCCGATCACTCCAAACGTACCTATCTATCGCAATATCTAGTTATTTCGTTTCCTTCGAGATCCGTTATGACCTCCTATAAAGCGTCGAATGGTCAAAATCAAAATTGCAACCGCAGTAAAAGTAATTTGGAAACCGTTATTAACAACGAACCCCACCAATTGGAAAACCTCTAACCATGAGACATTATTCGAAAGGGTAACAGTGGAAATAATTCTATGTGATGTAATTACCATAAGGAGGCCATGGAACATAAATGCTATAACGCAAAGTGCCTAACACGCCCGGCAGTTGAACTTCGGTGGTTACAACGCAGCAGCCAGTTAGCATGGGTCTTTTTGTCTACTCCAAAACACATTGCAGTCTAGTGTCCATGTTCTGTTATTTATGTTGTTCTTATACAGTCATACTAAATAATGGTTTCCGTTGTGTTTTTCTAAACCATCCAGCAGCCGGTTATCGCATAATTCAGAAGATACAAGCAAACTATTACAAAAAATAAGCCCATATATCAAATTCTATTCCCTGGGGATTTGCATCAAACAATCAGCAATCATTTTATCCACAATATACATATACAGGGTGTCTCATTTTAATCTTCCACTTCGATTGTTTCCGAAAATATAAGTTATTCGAAAAAAATGTTCAAACAAAAGATTGTCTATCCAAGGGGGGACATCCAGTGGTGGACGTCGTTTTTTCCTAGGTGGAGGCGTCTCCGAGATATGAAGGTGACCTTGGTTTTTTTAAATGGAACCATAGTCTTTTTTTACGCTAAATACGTAGCTGAGCTCAAGACCAATCCAATGACCTATATTGACTTGACCTTGAGTCATCATTCAAGGTCATGTTCAGTCACTTTAAATTTTCTTTAATTAGACATCCAGAAGTGTAACGAGGAACAATTTATTAGATAGTTGTCCTAATGTATCACTGATAATAATTGCTGTATGCTGAGCATTCTGGTTAATGTGAAACCAGAAGTCCTCAACTAGATACATACTAGTAACAGGTCAACTTCAAACTGGAGACAAGCTCTGTGCTTCTCTGGACTAGACATTTACCAAAGGTAACGACCTGACGCCTCGACTAATTGGAAACTATCGATAATGGGCCAAGCATGCAGCCCCAAATTAGCGCCACGCGAAACTCTAAGTATATTTGCAACAGCGTCGGAGAATGAGAAGAAGAAATACAAAAGAGAAAGCTTATTCTGAGATGCCATCAACTTTATGTAAATTTCAAGATTCTATTCAGCTATTCTCTTCTCTGACCTGATGTAAAACTATTATCTACCGGTTCAATATTCTGGTAATGAGCTGTGCTTGCACCAAATGATACAATGGAAACGCAAGATCTCGTCCGCACAATTTTCACAGCACTGTTCCAACTTAATTATCAAAAATGTCGACTTTATTAGCGATTTTGGATATAGTACTCATTGTGTCGTTCCATATAACCATGCCTGATCGTTAGAATTATCCGATATTCGGTTATTTATTGACTAAACCTTTAAGTAATGATCATCATTTTAAAACCACTAACGGTAGCGCCAAATTGACTCCGTATCACCAGTGGTAATCTGATGACTATTTGAGGTATGAGGAATCAAACTTTGAGGGATTATTGACCTGATCTGACCTAACTTGAAATTGGCTCTATATCGCTAGTGGGAACCTAACGTCTGATAGTAGGTAAACCTACTAATAAATCAAAGTTATTAACTCATTCGATAAAGGTTCAAATTGATTTTTCTCGGAAACGAAGCGTCACCTAAAAAAATTTTATTTCATATTTTTGATTCAATTTTTCATGTCGAATCACCAGCTGCCCACTAATAGCACTAATAGCGTCCCTAACACTCTGTACACAATAATTTGTAAACCGACAGTGATCAACTCATGTCACAAAGTGTAACATCAACTAACGATAAAATTGACATTACAAATATCGAAGGATAAAACGAGATGAATACAGCCGTCTAATATGTTGTTTGGGTTTAAAGTCTGGAACAATTTTGCAAAGAAGATAATTTAGTCAAATTATAACTTTAAATACCAATATTCGGTTATAAACACAAAATGATATAAATAAATTGTAATTATTGACTCTAAAGCAACAAATTTTGAAAATCAATCAATTTTTGTTTCACGATTTTTGAGACCTGCTCCAACAATGAATACAGTCCGCGTAATTTGATAAAAATGTCGAGCGTGTAGGAAGTACTCGATTCTTGTTATTTTTTTAAACAATATCACTACTTTGAAGATTACAACAAATAATCTATATCGTGTGAAATTGTGGTTCAACGTTCCAATGCGAAAACTGTAGGATCGAAAGAAACAACTTGTTTCGAAAGTACCAAATACAGTTGTTAGAATCGAGCAATGTTTCTGTATATCGATTATACACGTGGTTCGCATCTACTACCACAAATGTACATTGAAGTGTATTAAAAGTATATAAAATCATTTCCATGCTACTGGGAATTTGAACCTGTGAACATTGTACTTTCAGTGTTATTCAACGTTCCCGAAAGTTTCTTCATATTTACATTTGGAATAACTGTGGTGGTGAGAGGGAATAACTTGGGTCAAGACTGTGGCCACTCTTGGATACACACTATAAACATTTATTCAACAGTAATAACCATATAGGAAACAACCATGTCGTCCTCTCTGATCGCTTCGCCATGCTTTACCAACAACTTCGCAACGACGACTCCCTCCAAACCTCTGCGCAACTCCTCTCACTCGCTCACGCATGCGCTCACGTCTCACACTCGCTCGCATCTCGCACTCAACCAAGGCAATCCCTCACAATAACAACTATATTTTCAATACGACAATGAATTTAAAATATCATAAAATTGTGTCGTTGACCGATCCTAATCGATTAAATAGACTGTCCAACATGATTACTGAAAAAATTTGAGATTCACCTATTTTTCACTAGTTTTCAAAACTCAAACCCTTAATTTGTCGATATTTTATATTTGGCTATTTGTATCCCCTATACAAAAGTAGACAAAAAAACGCACGTTTGCCGAAATATTATCAGTATTTAACTAAAAAAGAATTAACTAGAAAAGTGAATAGTTTAATTTATTATTTTAAACGCATGAATTTTTTAAAAGCTATTATATTCAGATGATAGGTTGAAGTTATTCATTAAAGCGTAAAAAATTCAACTCGCAATAAAATATTAGCCTGCTGTATAATGATAGAAATCGCCCCTAGCTACTAAAAACTCTGAGTAAAAAGGTTTGTCAAAAATTTAGTACTTGCAATAATCTACCAAACTCTTCTTGAATCATTCTTCTTCTTCTTGATAAAAAAAAAGCCAGACAAAAAATAGTTGTGTCTTCTGATCCAAAGTTCACAGATTCCAATCCATAATAACAATAATAACCATAAATAAACAAGAGAGCCTGCGACTGCTGTAAAAAAATGAAGTTCGGTATCACTCGTGTTACATGCCGACAGGAGGAAACTATAGAAGAACAAGAGTTGAGAAGAAAAAGAAGAGTATGCGTGAGGGTAAAAGATGCAGACGTATATCTTGCGCGCAAACGTGTGTCAGGAGAGGAAGCGACGAGCGGAAAAGATAGCCGCTCTTCTTTGAAGCCCACTGTGTCTTTATAAAAAGAGGCATAAATTTATCAGAGATAAACGGATCTTCTGTTTCGTCCTGCTACCGGCAAAGGATAGTCTCAAAGAAAAAAAAAGGAACAACCAGCGGAGACAGAAGGAGACAGAGAAACTTGAATATCTCCTTTGCACCTAAAGAAACTTTTCCATTTAAGAAATAAAAGGAAATGTAATGGTGGCAGTGACTCGAAAAAGAACGACGAAGATTTCGGACGGAAGAGGGACATCGATTTTCGTAAAGAAGAAGAGGAAAAATCCAGCATTGTACAACAATCTAGCATTGTTTAATACAGTTTTTGTCACGTTCCACTTGAGGAGACTTGGGAAATGGTAAAGATTCTGTGTACGGATTCTAGTAGAGATAAAAGCTTGCAACATGTATTGTGGAATTAAGGCATTAAAGCCCGAGATGTAGGAAAATTCGAAAATATCGAAAGTTACCGGAATTCCCAACACTTTCAGGATTCTGGAGAATTTGCAGAAACCAACTAATGTTTTTGGATCCTTAAACGAAATTAAAGCAATTCTAAATATTAACAAAGTATTGTTTCAGATATTAAAAACTATTATTCTTACTGTTCCACAGAACTTTACCGAAGCGTATGCTCGTATGCAAATATCTGTAACAATTTATACATGTATATCGAGTAAACTGGTATGGGACTGGTTGGTGGCAGACCATTTACTGCCAATTAGCCTATTCCTTAGGGTCCACTCGATTACTCAAAGTGCCAGAGACCATTAATAGCCGATTTACTATAGTATATCGGTAGATAACCTGAGAATTAATTATTTGACATCATTTGATATCATACAGGGTGTCCCATTTTAATCACCCCACCCAAAAAACTGGCAGAAAACGTGGTCTGATTGAAACATGTTTCAGACAAAAGTTGTAGGGTTTAAAGGGGGTCACATTATGATACTAACGACGTTGACCTTAAGTTCGACTTTCAAGGTCATATCAAGGTCGAAGTGATTTTTTAAAATAGGAACTCCTATTTTTGACCCCGGAAATGGAAAGAGTGAAAAATTTTACGTTCAGGAAGGTATAACATGTTGGGATTTCAAGGTCATTTTAAGGTCAACTAGCATATTTACAGAGGTCAACCTGGGAGTCAACTTGTCAATCCAAATGAGTCGAAAGTGATCTCGCAATTGTTAAACTAGCCAAAAAGTCAAGGTCACCATTCGATTCCCCTCTTGAAATGCTTCGACATCGGTCTTTACCGTTTTTTAAATCTTGTCCTTCCTAGGAGATTCGCAAGTCGACCTTTGTAAATTTGCTGGCCGACCTTAAAACGACCTTGAAATCCCAACATGTTATACCTTCTTGAACGTAAAATTTACCGCTCTTTCCATTTCCGGGACCAAAAATAAGAGTTCCTATTTAAAAAAATCACTTTGACCTTGAAATGACCTTAAAGGTCGAACTCAAGGTCAAAGTCGTTAATACCATAATGTGACCCCCTTTGAACCCTACAACTTTTGTCTGAAACATTTTTCGATCGGAGTACGTTTTCTGCCAGTTTTTGGGGTGGGACGATTAAAATGGGGCACCCTGTATATTTGTCATTGATTATGAAGAAAAAATACAGAGTGCCTGGCAAAATTTATACAGTGTATGTATACTTTCGTTTCATTGGTTTCTCAAAGATTTCAACCAAGAGTTTCGAATATTGGCATCGTTCTACCAACACCGATTTGTTGCGAGTCAACAAAAACAAAAAATATAATCAACAGACGGAAATCAAAATAGGTGAAAAAATTTCCGGATGTAGACACCGGAATATACTACATTCTCAACGAGAAACGTTCTATTTTCTAGCACCTCAACGGCCACTTTTCTCGCCATCCACTCAACGTTTCAGTCTCAAATGTACTCTGAAAGAAGATATTCCAGCCAAGACTGCTTGAAGAGTCTCGAACATAGCTGGTGGACCTGCGAATGAAACTCACATCAGTTTCGCCTGGACGAAACACACGGAAAATCCCAGAGAAACTTTCAGAGAGACACTTCTTCTGGATATGTCTACAATAAAACTTGCAAAAATGCATGTCCTCCCCAGGACGCGTTTAGCTGCATTTTAGAAGAATCTTTTGTGAGAACAACAGAGCTTTTCAGCCAGAACGAAACAAAGTTTAGAAGCTGAAGAACAATGTCTCACAAACTCAGAACACCGATTGTGTTTTCTCTTAAAGCCGAATAGAACGATAAACTGCGTGATTGAACATCTGACAATTTTCGGTTAAAATATTTCGATTTTGTTGTAGTTCAACAGTTGAATTCGTTTTAATCACAATCTCGTTCAAAATTTCTACACTGACTTTCCCCAAAATTACGAGTCAACACTCAGCACAAGTATAGTATTACTATAAATAGTATTACGTTATCTGCTAATGATGGAATCATTTGTTCTTAAAGAATTAAATGTTAAAATTCGAGCGGAATTCAGAAAGCCAAGTTCCAGACCAATTAGTAAATTATGAATTGTTTTCGATAGAAATGGTTCAAGTTACTCTTACAAAAAAAACGTTCAGCAGTAGTTGTTTTAACACTTGAAAACGTCCATAGATTTCGTCAATTTTAATCGTGAAATTATAATTCGTATAAAAATTGTCGGTCGTCGATCACTGAAATACAATTTTTACAAAAGTGCTTTAAATTATTTAAGTTCCGCAACTTCGAAGTGCATCTACCGCGCCGTGCAACTGCAGTGGCGGTAAGATGAACTTTGTGTGGAAGGGTACCTACAGAAGGGTGTGGTCACCCGGGAATCGGCGTCGTGGGAAAAGCCGAGATGGATCCGAGAGCGGAAAACGCTTTAAACCACCGAACTATCAGAACAATCGTTAGCTTTTATAACCTACATATTATGGATTACAACTCGCTCTTTCAGAATTATTCTTAAATCATGACAAAATAGAAATGAATATTTCATGTTACAGTTCACCAACACCATACAACATAATATCCAAAATCTATCCCTTTAAAGTTGAAATGAAAAGGGTTATTCTACTTATACTTTTTTATCAATCTAATAAAAAATAAGCCCGCAACGCGCTTGATTCGTCTAATAATGTACAAGCTGTATCCTGCATTAAGAATTGTAGATGCTGTGCACCGACGGTTTAGCAAGTATAAGCGGAAACGGAAAGCCCGAATGCGAAGATAGGCACGGACCCTGGAACGGCGAGAGCTCAGTATGTAAATCGCAACTGCGTGTCAAACATCGGCAAATTTACGTCATTGCATGCACCGCCTTTCGCGTAGGCAAATAGTCTAAAAGACCCTACGGGATTTCACAGACACGCGTTCACTCTCATAACGGACACGTTAATTTACATTGCACGTGGAAGTATTCACATCGCATAGAACTGAAATAGGGTCAAGATTAGCTGCAAAAACTTCATCTACTGACACAAATCTGAAGAATACAAAAACTGATTATTACAAATAAATAATGATGAATCTTGAACGTTGTATAAATGAATCTCGTGGTTTTTTTGTATGTCCAAGAAATTTAAACAGTTCATGTTATGTAGTAAACGGTATTGTTATAGTCTCCATTCTACTAAACTTTAATTAAATCATAAATAATTAGAGACTACTGCGGATTAACCGAATTAGACATTAGCAGCAACAAAAAAATAAATGGTATCCTAAAGGCAATGACAATGTGCCTAACATAGATTTAGAAAATTATTATCAATTTGTGTACAACAGTATTATGAAAATTTACAAAAACAAAGGAATAACGAATTTAAAACTTGAACAAATTGACCAGCGGTATTAAAGACAGAATTCGTATATACAACCGGTGCACAGTGGCGGAAATCATCAAAAACCTGGCAATAATTCAAAATTGCGAAGAATTGTAATTTTATAAACTAATACATCTCGACTGTTCTTCAATAAATACAACACATAACTGTTCATGGATTGATTTTTTAATCCCATTTGAAGCATTGATATAACGGGTTGTACTTTAAGAAGAATTAATGGTCTTAAAATAGTTCATAGCTGTTGTTGCTCAGAATTAATGCCTAGAACTTTGTGCACTATTATTACCAATTTACTTACGTAAAATAGCGATCAGAGGGTCGAAAATTGCTGGTAACGTCCACCTTTCAACAAGTTTAACCGAATCGCTCCCGTTTACAAGAAAAATATCTTATGCTAAAAGAAACAGTAAATAAGAATCGTGCGATGAGGTGCGATGCTACGCGTCCAGCAGCATTCAATAGTGGAAAGCATACCAAATAAGAGGAAAAAAAATTTGCTCGTATTTGTCCCAATCCGCGATATTTAACAGGTACAGTTACAGTACAAGTTCAGGCGAAAATAATAGTTAACTAAAAATAATTCATATACAGAACCTGAAACGCGTTTTTCTCGAAACTCAATTTTTAAAATCGGTGTACACGATACCTCGAAGACTGCTCGATAGAATGGTCTGAAATTTACACCAGTTCTTCCTCGAACCATAACGTCCTCGGTGACGTTCTTATTTTTTTGAATCTCACTCTCCATTATTTATTATTGCGGAATAAAGAGCCAAATTTGTAAAAAAATTCAGCGAAAAATGTTTAATTACCGCTATTTTTTAAAAAAGTAGGATTTTTGAAAAATGTAAGAACGTCACCGAGGAATATGTGCCATCACCTTTGAAACGCATTTTTTTCCAGATGCGCGATTTCATAGGGACCCTGTACACCGCAAATCGCCTTTTTCTAAACCGTCCATTGTATTTATATACATATCTTTTATATTAATAAATATTTTTTGTTAAAAATTTATGGCAATGCTCTTAGTGACCGAACCTATACGGAGCATCCAACCCGGTTTTGATATCTCTTGTAATTTCAACAAAAACAAATACCGAATTTTCCTCTGATTTTTTCGCTTCTCGCTGTATGTAATCCCTTAAAGTACAACCCGTTATATCAATCCTTCAAATGGGATTAAAAAATCAATCCATGAACGATTATGTGCTGTATTTACTGAAGAACAGTCGAGTTGTATTAGTTTATAAAATTACAATTCTTCGAAATTTTGAATTATTGCCAAGTTTTTCACGATTTTCGCCACTGTGTGGTGTAAAGTTCCAAATGCAAGGTTTACGACTCTCCTCCCAATAATATTTTGCATCACTCACAAAGGTAGCACTATTTGCGCAAACTCTTGGAACCTTAAGTTGTTTATGGATCCCATTAGGTAAGAATTCCACTCCCTTTCCGGAGCAATTGAGCTTAAGCTTGCTCTGTAAAATGAGATTACGTTACCATCCCTTCGGTTACTTCCATCAGCCCCATCGTTTATCTCTAAATGTCTATAAAAACTGTCAGGAGAGACTTTGCAGTGTCGATACAAGGAAAGTTTGAAAATTAGGTGGCCTGCTCAACCGGGAAATAATATGCTCTCTCTCTCTGAAGGTTAAATTCGCTCCAAGACGAAGATCGACGAGAACTGCTAACACGAAGAATGAAGAATTGAGATGCAATCAAGAGTTAAATTAATGTACCAAGCAGACGGTATAGACAAGAAAATGAATCATGACAACTTTAATATGTTTTTTATGATAACAGTATTTGGTTTCTCGGTATCTGTCAAGATCAGCAAAGCTGGGAATTAAGTTTACGATACAAGTGAATAACCGATCATTTATTTTTTCTTTTTTACGAAATACATATATTCTTGAAATTTCAAGAAACATATGTACAACCCCGTGTAACCATGAGGAATCTTCAAAACGTAGAATCCACTTGATTCTATTGGATTTGAAAATGATCTTATTTCGAATCCAATGATAGATTTTGGATTTGTTCAAATAGTGGTTATACATAAGCTCTTAAGTAACAGGATGAATTAAAAACAAAAGTGACTTTCAAGAAAAAGTACGTTAAGCAAATTGAAAAATTCATCTCGCTACAGTTAAAACGAAAAAAAAGAAAACAAAAATACCTCTGTTAGTTCATTCGTGAATATTGCATTTCACGCAAAATAAACCTTCACAGATGTTAGTTCTAACTGTAGTTGCCTGTGATCGTTTGTAACGTTATATTTATTCACGGTACTGTTTCCGCACCAGGCGACTCGAGCAAAATATTTACATCGACATATGACCTATTTCTCGAAACGAGACCAATAAGAATAATTTCAGATGAGAAATCTGTAATGTATTCCTAAAAACTGGTTCTATCAAACAAAACATTGTTAGGAGTGTTGTCAGTGTATATTGAAATTCCAAAGAAACCGGAAGATTGAATACTAAACCATTGCAATTCGTCTTCGCAATAAATACTTCGCATATTATATCATAACATTAAACGTGCCATTTTTACTTTCTGGGAAAATATCCAAAATTTGTTAAATGCCACGAAATTCAACCCCGACATCCTGTAACATTATGTTACATGTATTGCGAAATTTGCAAGTATAATAAAACAGCTGCGAAAAAGGTCCTATTAATTGGAAGCTGCACAGAGAATGATGCAAGTGTGTTAAATCAAATTTTATTAGAGAAGTTGCAAACCCTCATTTAGCAATATCGATAATACCGTCGGCAGTACGCCGCATCTAGCACGAATATCAGCCAAAATTTACGAGCTAACTTTCTAGACTTCATTGGGTGTGCGTCAAGCCCAGGTAAATACGAAACAGTATAAGCCGGAAATATACATACAGTGAACCACAAAAGTAACTCTATATCGTTCCTATCGATAATTTCTGCTCCAATTATACCGATGGTTAAATATAAATTATATAAAGTAACAAAACTTGGCTAATATCAGATTTAAATCAATTATAAATGGCTTAAAAATAAACAATCTCGTTTGGTTAGTTTCTTACAGTTCGATTTACCTAGTTGATCGCAGACTGAATCCGACTTACAATTAGTTTATCGCCTATTTTCTTTATTAAAAAAAAAGTATATGATTTAAATGTACGCAATTAAAAGATTCTTCCAATGTTTCATAGCACAAACTATGCGCATAAAACATTTAATAAGAATCTCTATTTAAACCTTAAATATTAATTTTTAAATATGGCATTTAGATTTATACCTTTCTGACAGTAATGGTAACATTTTGTTTATCAAAAATGATGTTATGAATTTTAATTTAGAAGAATATACATGGTAAAATTCCTATTAAAAAATTATTGTATCTAACGACGAGCAGATTCAAGGGTTGAATATTTTTGTGACACACTGTACACAAATGAGAAGCAAAGCGATGCCAAGAAAAGCTGGAAAAGCCGCTGTAAAGCCACCAACCAGTTTATGGCTCTCCAATATCGAATGTTAATACTAGCGACCATTGTATTGTAAGCTCCATTTCAAAATTTTAGAGCTACATCAAACTATCGGAAATCGAGAAGTCAAATAATATTAAGTAGCATCTGTATCGTATATTTAGATATTTAACGAATATTCGAATGCTGTGCTTGGTCGTTTCACTGTATAAATATATGAAGTTAAAATATTTTATTGTACGAAAATGTAATTAAAAGGGGTTATTCCACTTATTAGAGTAGTGAACATACGCATATTAATACTGCTTTTTATATCTTATATACAGGGTGTCCCAAAAGTATGGACACACCCAGATATCTCGGAAACTTGGCGTTGTACAAAAAAATTGTTCAGATAAAAGTTGTTCAGGATAATGGGGATCAACTTTCTGTTATATCAGATTTGACCCTGAGATTGACTTTCAAAGTCATTTGAAGGTCAAAGTGATTTTTTTAAATGGAAACCCCTATTTTTGACACCGGTTTCGGAAAGAGCGGGAAATTTTACGTTCAATATGGTACTATTAAACTTTTTTCGGTTGACTCTTAGCAGATCAAATCAAGACGGAATATTGAAAATTCGTTCATTCGAAACCTTTTTAGAGAACGTGAGGTTATTTAAAAAATGACTCTAACCTTCAAATAACCTTGAAAATTAACATTTTCAAAACATTTACTTGTCCGCAATCCTTAAAAGCTGGAGGAAATAGTTTTCTGAACGAATTTTCAATATGTAATCTTGATTTGATCTGCTAAGGGTCGTCCGAAAAAAGTTTAAAAATACCCATTTTCGACATAAAATTTCCTGCTCTTTTCGAATCCGTTATGAAAAATATGGCTTTCCATTTAAAAAAATCACTTTGACCTTCAAATGACCTTGAAAGTCAATCTCAGGGTCAAAACTGATATAACAGAAAGTTGATCCCCATTATCCTGAACAACTTTTGTCTGAACAATTTTTTTGTACAACGCCAAGTTTCCGAGATATTTGGGTGTGTCCATACTTTTGGGACACCCTGTATATATGTTAATCAAACTAAGTTATCAAAAGCACGGAATACAATAACGTATTTCAATAGGCAAATAAAACCAGCGGAATAAAATTGAGTGCTTTTAATCGATATAAAGAACGCTGATTTTTATAGGTGACCAAAGAAATGGCCGTTCCAGTGGCTTTCGATGACAGCCGTTGGTACTAGCATAAACACTGTCGAGTTTTGGAAGTCGAGTGCAGCAAGCCGTCAGTTGCACAGTCCCCATTGTACAAAAGAGCCCTCTCCTTAAGTACTCCCGGCATAACAGCAACCCAAGTCGCTTGACGAGAGTTTGTCGTTTCTTGTTTCTCGTCTTCACACAACCACTGATGTTAAAAAGCCCGTATTCACTTTCTTAAAGTTAATGTTCCACCGCATAACTTAGTTCGCTCTTTTAGCGACGAATCTCAAGATTGAGGATTCCCTTTTTCATTACCAATTGTATGAGCGATTAATTGACTAACTAACAGTAAATTAATACTGAATAAACAAGTATAGCATCTTTTAACTCAGCAAATGCAAGTAAAGTATAGGAGAAATAATTAATAGAATTTAATAGAGATATACGATCCATAACGGACTTCAAAAGAAATTATGCATTGTAAGGTAAAACACAAATTTGGATTCCTGTAAAAATCCAGACTGTGATGCTGACATAAGTACAGATACTGGAAATACATGTATATAATGAACGATATTTAACCAGCAACAATAGAAATGATTTAACAGAGACCGACTTCATCGTAATCAAAGATCTGGACAGGTCACAATGTGTATTAGATTCGGGTATTTTAATTATTAATGGTTACCACAATTCCATGTGAGAAAACCACAATTTAGCAGAAATGCAAATCATTCGTCAACGAAAGGTTCCACTGTAAAATTCCACAAAAGGTTCCATATGACGTTCAGAGCACAGTAATATTATTTGGCAAAAGTGTTTCAAAAAGCAATCATTCGTCGCAATGATCGAAAAAGAAAGAATCGGATTATCTTCAAAAAATAAAAGTAAAAACAATGGCGAGAAGACAAAAAAATAGCAATCAAGCACCTTTCAAACAGCCCACAGTGGTCCAGATATCCTCAAAACTGAGCAAAAAAATCGAAATTTCAAGTTTTACCAAATTCTTTTGGATAATTATATCTTGAAAGAGGAATATCCAATGCACTTAAAATCACTTTTCTTTGGTCGATTCCTTGCAGCCACACCCCTACACAATTAGTGAAAGTTGGGACTCGGAAATCGGTACCGTGCATTTTCCATATAAAACTTCTTTTAGAGTTTTAAAAAAAGTTCCACCGAGTTCCACCTTCTCGTTTCAATTTTTTGAAAGGTAAAAATACAGGCTTGAAGACAGTGGGAACTAGAGTTGCTCATACTTGCTCATTTTTAATTGGCGGACAATAAAAGGGCACAAAACGCGATATAATTATCATAATTCTTGGACTTAAGAATTTGGGACCTAACGGGTCTGTTCACAGATTAAGGATGACACGATTATTAACTTCAGGTACGTGGGGGAGGGGGGGGGGGGGGGGGGGCATGGAAAATGTGGCGTAGCACCGTACTTACCCTATGAATTGCGAAACATAGAATATTAGCATATAGAATATGCGAGCATTGTTTTTCAACAAAACGAAAATGATTCCTCAAATTTTCTTTTTTTCTATCATTTCCGCCAATTGATGTAAATAATCCCACAGAAAATAGCCTATAATGAAATTTTGTATTTATGGCGCTATTTGAGGGGTCGCTGGACCACTGTGCAGCGTTTTGAACAAAACTGTCAAAGAGATCAAGGTAACTATACGAGAGCAGCTTAATAAAAGAATGAGTAAATTTGACTTTTACAATGTAACATCATATGTAACGTTACATTTAGAAAAAAATTGACACCATATGACACATGGATACAAACTTTAATGGAACTAGGCATTATAACATTCTCAATTATCTGTAATTCTTTGCGGACTCTACATTCGATTATAACAAACATTCCCTGTACACAAGATAGAGGAGAATAATTAGGAAACTGTAGAAAAAATATATGGATAAAATCGTGGATAAACAATAAAAACATCAGGAGATTGGATTCGAACGGATAAAACAATAAACTACACTGACCGAAATACATCACTACTCTAAGCTACAATAAATAATTGGAATAACAGCTAACCAATGATGTTTCAAAAAGTAACTTACAATTACTGTTATTGAAATGTTTGATCATTTGTCTGCTAAGATAAACGGTAATAGAAATTAATTTAGATAATGCTGCTATTAGTTTCTTCATTTGAATTGACTGTAATTGGTAATTACAGACCACCTTTAATAAAACGAGCAGAAAAACTGTTCATAAGACACCTCGAAAAAGATTAATCGCTATTTAAAAATTTCTATTTTTGATAATAAATACAGAGCGTGTACGTTTACAATTTTACAGGGATAAATCTATATTTCTTTCATATAACCATGAAAAACAAAAATAAATCATCCCCATTCCTCGACTTCCGCGAATGTGGAAATCCATCCCTCATTATTTTTGTTTTACGCGGTTTTCTTCCACGAAAAGCAAGCCCACCAGCATGGAAAAATGAATCAAAAAAACATAGATACAAAACACAAAATATATGGTTTACATGTTTTTTACAAAAATTCCCTTTACTTTACTATAGTAATTTAAAATCGTACCCAACACGACACAATATTCCATTTCCATATCTGCCAGGTCCCGAATTGTAAATTCAATCTAACATAAGTCAACAAATATACATATTCCTGTATTTAAACGTTAATACGTTACCAGATAAACTATTATCCAAACTAAATTAAATTCTTCTTCATATTTCCATAAAATATTATTCACGACGCGTTTTTTATTATATTATTCACGAGCCTTTTGGAATTATGAATTGATCGGTATCATTTAGAAAATGAATTCTACGAGACACAAAACTAAATCGGTAGACTAATCAAAACAATTCAAATCCCAGCCGAATCTTTAAACCTTTAACAAGAAAATTTTTTCTAATTGCACCGATCTAGTTTTCTGCCCTAAATAGCATGTTGGTAAATTCATCAGTCTTTAGCATAACTTTCACAAGCGATCAGACACAGGGCCACCACTTACAAGGATGAGAAAAGGAGACATTTTCTTGCAAGCTACGCGACCAAGAGGAGCCTTACGTCTGCCGAGTCTGCACCATGAGGAATATTGTCACTGTCAGCGAATATGTTTTATAGCAGATCGTGGCAGGATGCAGCTCTAGTGCAGCATAGCACTATCGAGATACATCAAGCTAGAGTAGGAGGAGAAGAAGGAATGTGAAAGCGGTAGAAAAGTGGAGAGAAGGCTCAGGGTGCCGTATACCACCACCAACCTATTGGTATTGGATTTGTAATAGGGACCATACGGACCATAGACACACCGCTCTTCTCACCCCAGCTTTTTCGCCAGCGTCAACCCCACCTACCACCGCTATATCGAAATTGCAAACTATTTTCTAGGATGGAACATGTCGGCCCGGTGAAAAGTCATCGTGCTAGTCTGAATGCATTCTTCGAACGAGGATCGACTAACACTACTAAGCGTCTTGCTCTCCATTTTTGTTGTTTGTTTGTTTTTGTTTTTCGAGACCGACTGCTAAGGTCATATGCCCTAGAACCTACTGTTTTAAGTGGAATCCGAACCACTATGTGCCCAACAGTACGTGGTGTTTCTCAAAGATGGATGAAACATCCTTTCGGATGTCACCCATCCGAGTACTAATCACGCCCAACCTTGCTTGACTTCGGTGATCGAACGGGAACCGGTATTTCCAAGGAGGCAAAGACCGTTGGCTCTCAGTTTTTTAATTTCGAACTACTTCCGAGATAAAATATAAGAAAACTGAAAACTATTGTCAATTTAAAGAAACTTTGTTGACAACAAAGATCCAAAGTTTTTGTTTGTGGAACTTATTGTTAAAAATTGTAGTATATCTTTTCAACGTGCGTTCAATTTCCGACTATTTCTAAGGGTATGCGTTTATCATGGGATCGATGAGAGCCAAACCAAAAGCGGATTCATAGAAATTTAGTACATAAATTTGTAAATCAGTTAGCCAAAAAAAAGAACCAAGAAGAAATTGTTATTGTTGAAAAGATACAGAGTTCCGTGCTGACAATGAGAAGATATAGTATCAAAGACGTCGCCTATTTTGATTAGCTCGATCGTTCAACGGAGCGGACAAAGCGATAGGGAAGAAGAAGCAAAAATTTCTGTCGGTTCCCAGTGGCCTGCTGGAGCAGTGCGACTGACTTCTCAGAATTTCGCGCACGTGCTGTGCAGAAACTGGCTTTCTTGTCTGTTACGTACGTGATCGTGGAAATTTCATTCCTTCGTAAAAAGTATATTCGGTCTTTCCTTGGCGCGAGAAAGACTTCCCACAGCTGGAAAATGCTGGCAAACCCACAATCGTGCGTTCTCCAAGCAATATAGTCAATCGCCAAGTGTGAAACGTCAAATGGCAACGCTGCCACTGCAGTCTTTTCAAGCAATACCTTTATTGCCCTAGAGCAAATGGTTCATTGCCGAATCGTCCTCTATTCAGATACGTCACTCAATAAAGAATATACCGAGGTATATACCCAACCAAGAAACTGGCAGAAAACGTACTCCGATCGAAAAATGTTTCAGACAAAAGTTTTAGGGTTCAAAGAGGGTCACATTATGATACTAACGACGTTGACCTTAAGTTCGACTTTCAAGGTCATATCAAGGTCAAAGTGATTATTTTAAATAAGAATTCCTATTTTTGACCCCGAAAATGGAATGAGTGGAAAATTGTTCGTTCAGGAAGGTATAACATGTTGGGATTTCAAGGTCATTTTAAGGTCGACTAGCAAATTTACAGAGGTCAACCTTGGAGTCAACTTGGTCAATCCGAATGAGTCGAACGTGATCTCGCAATTGTTAAACTAGCCAAAAAGGTAGGGTTACCATTCGATTCCCCTCTTGAAATACTTCGACATCGGTCTTTACCATTTTTTAAATTTTGTCCTTCCTAGGAGATTCGCAAGTCGACCTCTGTAAATTTGCTGGCCGACCTTAAAATGACCTTGAAATCCCAACATGTTATACCTTCTTGAACGTAAAATTTTCCACTCTTTCCATTTCCGGGGTCAAAAATAGGAGTTCCTATTTAAAAAATCACTTTGACCCTGAAATGACCTTAAAAGTCGAACTCAAGGTAAACTTCGTTAATACCATAATGTGACGCCCTTTGAACCCTACAACTTTTGTCTAAAACATTTTTCGATCGGAGTACGTTTTCTGCCAGTTTTTTGAGTAGAGCGATTAAAATGGGACACCCTGTATATACCATTAAGAAGATTCTTCAATATGTGTAAACTGGAACCCCAAGAATATACCAATATTTTATTCTAAGCAAGTAAAAAATGTCATTGATCCCCAGCAGAGTACCGAAAAAGTTTGTTATTTATAACAGATCAAACCAATTTCCCAAATCTATTTGAAAAACCATGTGTCTAATTCTCCCGTCAATTTTTTCACTTATCATCTCATGAAATAGAAAATTTGCAAAATAAAAATAATCCACACAATTTATTATACTTCTTTTCACTTATTTCACTGAAAGGCAAGTTACTGTCAACAATAAATTCACGTTTCAAAGAGGAGCTTAGGGTCCTGAAAATCCCTAATGAAATACAAGGGAAATCTTTGACAAATGCTGGAAACGTGCATGTTGTTTACGGCCGAAAATATTCCAGCCTGTCATCGGATTTGAATTGTTCCAGAATAAAATATGGAAAATGGGGAACCCTCTAGTTGTACCTCATTGCCAGGGCAGCTGATATACAGGGAGACGTCTTGATTATGCGCAACACGTATTCTCAAACACAATTTCGCAACACTCGTAACGTAGGGAGAATTTGATGCTTTCCCCCCCTGCAGATAACTGAATTAATTAAGTCTGCTGCAAATGGGGACCATACCTGTACAACAAAGGTGAATTAACAGTAATTCACATTGGTGCGCATGTAGCCCCTCTGTGCATTGTCATGCGAACGTGCACGTATAATACTGTCAACCCCAAAAAACAAAAAAAATATACTTAGTAGTAAGCACTACGGTCTCACGTATAAAAATTAGGATTCTCGACACTATTCTCTTACCTCTTGTTACTAATTGTAAACACAAATAAAAATACACGTTTCCAAATGACAACGAAAAAAAAAGATATCTTCATTTATCTACATAGCTATTACTAACACAAACAATGGCTACAAGCTAAATTCAATTCTCGAACGAGTTATTACTATTTCATTCACTTAACTGATGCAATATGTTGAGTACCAGCATTGTAGATAACGTATTTCAATAGTTTGTATATTCTAAGTAGCAGTGGCTGAAGTAAAAGCATCGCACGTTTTATAAATATTGGTGAAATCCGGCAAAATTTTTAAGGAAAAGAAAAATTCGGGAATTTCAGGCAATTTGAAAACTGCGTCAGAAGATCCTCGCTGACATAGAACACTTACCACATCGAGATCTTTGGTGCGCAGTACCTGAGCACGTCAATAGGAAAGAGAGCAACTTGCACATCCTTGATGAAATTGGGTAGAAACCGTGCCAAGGGTATGTCAATTTTACAGAAGCACAGGAACGGTGCATGATGCACGTCTCGTGATCGTGAGAATGAAGTTCCCGTGATGGGAATTGATGCAGGTAGGAAACTCGTACACTATGTGCATCTCGATAAAGAATTCAAGACGAAGAGAATTTATGCTCTCTCAATAGCAAAGAAAAAGGAACTAATTCTATGTGAATACTTTTCGTGAATAAATAAGACAATCAACGCTGTTAATCGCATTTCAGAAACTTCAATTTTCCTTCACTCTAATTAAATTAGACATTAAACATAAACACTTAATTAAACATTCTGCAGCATATGATTAAGTATTATAGCTACAGTTGTTAATCTTCTATACAAAAAATTGTCCCTAATAACCGAACTTTGTAACAAAAACCAAACAATAAAAAATGCTTGAAGAGTTTCTTTCTAATTAAATCCAAACTTTTCTATATCAATCAGAAACAATTTCCAATGTAGTTTGATTTATACTTACTTCAAGACATATAAATGTGGGCCAATACTTTCTCTTGTACTTGCAATCAAGTCTGATGCATTAGTATCTTGTATCAAAATTGGAAATATACTCTATGAAAAGAAATAAACATATTTTCCCCCATTAAGCGTGCGACGAAAATGAACCTTCGATTTTTAATACACGTACATTTTACGTTAATGGCATGATTTCACCGATGTATTTAGGAACTTTTCTGTAGTTCGTACAAATTAAACGCGTAATGTATGATTACTTTGATATTATTCGCGTATATTTATTAATCATAAAATATTTTCATGATTAAGGCCTCGTTTTATAGCATTTAATATAATGTATAATTTGTCTCTATATGCATATTTAGAAAATAATGTTACGCTAGTAACATTATAATGTCTGGGATAAGATCAAAAAAATTTTTAGGCAAAAATAAAAAGTGTATAGATTGAGAATGTTTCATAAAATTCGAATTCATTTATAAAATTTATAAGCAACGAGATAGAAGATAATCGAACTATCGAAAATTCAGACACAAATATGTGAATCACTGATATTCAAGCTTATTATTTTTATCGAAATTTTGATTAAGCCACTTTTCCGAAAAATATCAGCCTACAGTTCTACATCAATACTTTCTCCAATTTCTTCGTATTGCGCAGTTTATGATTACTTATCCTAATTCAAGTAATTGCGCAATATTTCTCCGATTACGATTATCCCCTTATAATTACAACTTGAATTATTCTTTGAGACAACATTGAATCCTTTTTGTTAAACTATTTTTAATCTGTATAATAAAATGGAACTTTGAAACTGAAAGCCATTATGATGTGGTTTATACTCATATAAGATTTATTATTCATATTTACATGAAGCAATCAGATTCTGTACACAAATGCAAGATATACGAGAAACGTATATATTATAGTATCATATAAAATTGAAAAATAATCACAGGTATCTCTTTTAAACAGATACCTGAAAAGCTTGAGAGGAAGATTAAATATTCACAAAATTTGTTAAGCACAAAATTGTCCTAAACAATTGATAATTGAAATGACATATATATATATATATAGAGGATCGATTGCAACTTTTGTGCAAGTTATATCAAGATCGGCACCGATTGACGAGAGGCCGCAAACACAGCTGCAATAGATATTATAAATAATATGTATTCACTTACCTGAAGACTCGGATGACATCCCAATTCCAAAAGAGTACGAACAACACCGGCGTGTCCTTTGTTTACCGCGATGTGGAGGGCGGTTTGTCGTCTTTTATTTCGGGCATTTAAGTCTGCTCCAGCTCCTGCTAACAGCGCCATTACACCTGGCTCATCACCAAAAGCAGCATGATGTACTGCTCTATCACCATCTTTATCCTACATAAAAGAACGACACGTTTCAGAATTTCCCTATTTCACCCACTTATGATTCGAATTAAAAAAAATAACCAGTCATAGATACTTTCGACACGTTGATTCATTATTCAAATTTTCGCAACAACTCATAAAAAGATAAATCTTATTCGATTTCGTATAACTTAGTAATGATAATTAATAACAAAATTTCACTTCTACATTTTCCAAATTAACAATAAATAATACAAGTGAAATAATTACCTCAATTTCAACATCTGCTTTATATCGGAGAAGTATCTTTATCACCTCCAAATGACCATTTTGGCTAGCAGCTTGTAGAGCTGTGTGTCCAGCAAAAACACCATTTACGTCGGCCTCGGGACGTTTCAAACATTCTTCGCATTTAGCAGCGTCACCGTTCGCAGCGGTTTTAACTAATTCCTCATTAACGTCACCAGAAACGTGAGTCTCGAATAATTTCTTTAGAAGTGCAGATAATCGTTCTACGAAGATTCAATTAGAATAATTATACTTAAAATTGTATTTAAAGAATACTACTGTTACTACAGATATTGTCACAATGACATACCACCACTACTATTTCCTGGAACAGTGCCATCGCTGCTGGCAACTTTCGTAACTGCTTGTGGATTATAAGTCCAAGAAATACTGCAAACTTCGACCTTAAGATCGCCATCGTGATATATTTGTAGCACTCTACCAATCTTTCCCATTGTCTGTCATGATTCAAGTAAATTAATGTAACACCGTGTAAGAAGCAATGAGAAGAAAAAAGAAAATATTCTTATAGAGCAGATTTATGTATTATTACATACCGGTGCCATGGCTTCTGCCCATTCTCCGTGGCCACGTTGAAGTAATTTAATTTTTTCTAAGTCGTTACATATCTGAACTAAATCTCCAACGGCAAAGGTTTGATTATCCGAACCTGTGCTAGTAACGGGTACAGGAAGTTGAACTTTTGTGAGAACAGCTGGATTAAATGTCCACCGATTACCACTGGGATAGGAGACGACAATATCATGATCCTCGTCAATACCAACTATAGTTCCTGTAGTACCAAGACATTCAAACATGCCGTCTGTCCATCCACCGTGACCGTGTTGAAGAGACTGTACGATTTCTAATTCTAAATCAACATTTACCTGTAAAAAACATCATGAAACTTAGGTCATAACAGTAATAATAAAATTGATTTTAATCCTGTTAACTCTTTCGATTGATACTGACTTGATCACCTATCTGTAATCCATGAGGACCCGATCTCCCAGGGCCTTGTTCGCCCAATAATGGAAGATGATCTCTATAAACAGTCTGTCCTTTTGCGTCATTAACAACTTTCAAGTCAGCCTAAAATGAAACGTTGCGTATATATATAATTATAGCTATCGAAATTCAATATTCAATGGTAAAGTGAGCTTGCATGTAACTTACCATTCCTTCAAAACCGACACGGTACAAATTCTTCGCACCGTTATCCCAAATAACGTAAGCTGCAGACCGTGGACTCGCAGCAGACCAATCTTGTATCTCGTTTACCTTCCCTCTTCTTCCGTTACCACCATCCTGATCTTCCCACTGCCAGTCAACGCCTCGTACCACTCTTGCTCCAGGAAATATACCACGAATTGCGATCTATGAAAGAAAAAAGTATGATTACGATCAAAATCTTACCGATTTTTTAATTAGATTAATTCTAGAATTATAACAATACCTTTTTACTTTTCCTTCTAGGTTCCAATAAAATTTTCTCGTTTCCAGGAGTCGCAATACGATAGAATCTATGTCGCAAATGATGTTTATCTCCATGATAACAAATAGAACACAAATCATAATTTCCACACTCTGCGCACTTCCAACGAATTCCAAAGATTGGTTGTTGGCGACACGTATCGCACATTGTTCCGTCGTGTTTTATACCAGTTGGAGCAGAATCTAAGATTCTGAGGTCAAATGCACCAGAGCATCGATAGTTAGCAGCGGTCCCATTATCCCAAACCACAACAACCTCTTCGGGCGACTCAAAATTTCTAACCGTTCCGACATGTCCTTCTCCGCCATCCTTAAAATATTGTTAACGTAAGTATAATTCGTTAGCTGAAACTAAATTGAAACTAAGCGTATGTTAAACGCAGAGTATTGTGTGTCATAAACGATAAAACAAGTTTTCAATGAAATAACTATACTATATTCATTAACAACTTTTAGCGACACGTAATGAAAGGCTCTTTAAGTAATTGTTTACGACTGTCATAAAATCTAACATTTATTTAAATATATATCTAAATTGAACTCAACTGTTGGGCAGTAATACAACATAAACATAATACAAAACAAGACAGCATACTTGTCAAACACTTTATAAATGTCACATTTCTCTTGCACGTGATACAACCACAGAACCCTTTTTCCTTACAGAAATCATAATTATCTTAGGTTAGTAAATTCTATCTTTAAAATTGAATACCGAGCTAGGAATTCCGTAAAATAAAAAGATCTTTCTAAGCATGTAACCTAACCTAAGAATTATCACTATGCTGCCTCGAAGTATCTAAGCAATGTAAATCAACGAAATCGGAAGTATGTGTTATGAAATTAAAAAGAGTATTGTTTCAACATTAAATATATTAATTAAACATCATGCATGATAAAAAAAATAGTAGTTAGATTGAGTTAACTTCTCCTAACCTGTTTACCCCACTTCCATTCTGGTCCACGTATTACCCGAGCACCGACACCCTCCATCATAAATCGCGTTGTGCGAGTACCGGTACTCACACTGGCTTCCATTACACGATAACAATAACGTATTCGCGAAAACGACCCGAAAAACTTTACGTACGCGAAGACTCTATTATACACTGCCGCTGAAAAATACCGCCATCTTAAGGAAAGTCAAAACAACCCCCACTCCGTATTGCGAAGTGCTGCGTCCTGAGTGGTTAAGGCAGTAGACACGTTATCTCGTTTCAAGATCTCAAGTGATCTCGCTTCTCGCACAACGTATGCGAAAAAAAAGGATCGCGATATGTTGCCGGTACAAATAGTGTTTCTTTCGATCCAGTCTTTCTATTGCAAAAAATGAAGTAATCGAGTTTGGAAATAGCTCATTGGAAAGGTAAAGATTCAAACTTTTTCGTTCTCGGAGCAGATTTTTGGAATTTTGCCCCAGATTAACGTAAATCCGCTTTAAATACCGACTTAAAATCGCAGATTGTTCCAACTTCCGACACTAATATTTCCGAATATAAACGAAATTTCAAAAATCTGCTCCGAGAGCGAAAAAGTTTAAACCTTTACCTTTCCAATGAGCTATTTCCGAGCTCGATTACTTCATTTTTTGCAATAGAAAAACTGGATCGGAAAAGCATTATTTGGATCTACAGATGGCGCTGCTGTCGTGTCTAACCCCTTAAGGCGCACATTCATGTGAAATGGGTTCACAAATACTATAACTTAAGCTATAGTATTACAATTGTAATGCAGAATGTTACAAAGTACGCATATATTATGATTAATCATAACAAAAGTTCTTTCTTCGTACATGGCTTTTCAAGTTTCGAAATTCAATCAATTTAGCATGTATTCTATACATATACATACTATTTTTTATCAGTAGCTATATAAGTGGTGTTAGCTTTAAAAAATGACAGAGTGAATGTTAAATTCAGTCACTTGTGCTTGTGTTAATTGGAATTCGGAATTCAGTAAAATAGTTTACAGAGGTCGGCGTAATGTTCAGTTTATACGACCTCTTAGCTTTGTGGGCGACTTATCTTTTAGAAAGTCTTAAAAGACATTCGTATGAATTTACTAGTTGGTTATCTGAAATAACAGAATTAGATTTTGATATAACCAATGTGTTCGGTACTGCTGTAAACAAATTATTGCCGACGACTGTCAATACACTTTATCCATTAACTGTGTTATTGTCATTCGATGATTTTCAATTGTATTTACTGCAATTATTTCTTCTGTTATTTGTTACTGTTCTTGTAATGGTTTTCATTGCTTGGCAAATTTATGGCACAGGCATAACAAAACAGTTTCTCGAAACAAGTAAATATAATTTCTTTAAGCTGTAAAATGAGATATTTATTCATCATAATTTCATAATGTTCCTGTAGCGGTATTTGTCAGTACATATTGCGTTGCCTTCGTATTACTATTCTTTTCATTAATGTAAACATCGCAGCAGGATAACAAAAGTTTCTTTTTCAAACAAAACAGAAACAGTAAATCTTAGACAAATATTGTTTCTATATACTTTTAGGTTATAACAAAGGAAACTGTTACTCTTCATCTTTCGAATAAGAATATGAAGATATTGCAAATTTCTTAAATACATTTGCTGTTGTTACCCGAGTGAACGGTAATTATTTAAAAATTTGTGTCCACCAATATAACTGTCGTTATTGCCTTAAACATTCTTGATTAACTTTTCAGTCAGGACTTTTGAAACGTCATTGGTACGAAGCAAGAAAATTTGGATGTATGAGAATTACTCTGCTATATTCTTTTTCTCCGATACACTGATTGACAAGCGTATTTTACAATTCTTTAATAATATCCAGTATGCAAAACGTATCCGCTGATACTAATATACAAATTTTATGTACTATATGTTTGTAAAATGTTTGCTATAAGTAAATACGTTGTACGTATGTATGTAGCTGTTTAAATTCATTTGAACTTTTGCCAGTAATATGATACCAACTGCATTTATCGTATTTCTGTGAGATCAAGAGATGCGGCAGCTTTTTTTCCAAGAGGTGGTAAGCTAACTGCCCTTGAGAGGAGACAGCTTGCTTATCATTTTACTTCAGCATTGTGTGATTAACGCCATAAGTGTTGGCGTGCAAAAATTGTCGAAAGCCCAAGTCATTAGGCAAGGCATAGCAGACAGCAGAAGCTTTATCTCCTGTACTTTATGTGATTAGGCCCATTGTCCGAACTTTCTATTCTCAAGAGGAAGCATCTGTGTTATATCCAAGAGACGGAGTGACTGTTCGCTGCTTTTTCTATGATATCTCTATTGCCTCTTGCAGTAAATTAGGTCAACTCCTTGAGTATGTTTCTTCAGAGTCTTTAGGATGTTGAAAATTCTAAGAACATCAACTATCCTACATTCTCTACTCCAGGTAGGTCCTGACAATTGACAACGTGCTAAACTTGACTCTATGCAGTCCCGAATACAAACGCTATTAACAATTTCTATCCGCTGGTGGCCTTAGGCCCTATTGTTCCAATTTCCTATCTCAAGTGAAAGTGGGTTGTTTTACATCGAAGAGATCAAGTGTCTCTTCGCTTTCTTTTCTATGAGTTTCTTAGTGCCTTCTGTCAAATGTCTGCTTGACCCCCTAGGTATGCTTTTTCGGAGCCTCTTACAAGTTTAACTATTTAACAATCTTAAGTACCCTTCGTCCTGGCGCTTTGCCACATACTAGCTCGGGTCTACACAGGGTGTCCCATTTTAATCGCCCCACTCAAAAAACTGGCAGAAAACGTATTCCGATCGAAAAATGTTTCAGACAAAAGTTGTGAGGTTCAAAAAGGGTCACATTATGGTATTAACGACATTGACTTTGAGTTCGACTTTTAAGGTCATTTCAAGGTCAAAGTGATTTTTTAAAATAGGAATTCTTATTTTTGGCCCCGGAAATGGAAAAAGCGGAAAATTTTACGTTCAAGAAGGTATAACATGTTGGGATTTCAAGGTCATTTTAAGGTCGGCTAGCAAATTTACGTTTTCTGCCAGTTTTTTGGGTGGGGCGATTAAAATGGGACACCCTGTATAACTTAAAAACACAATCGCCATTCACGAAACCTAACATTTGGTGTACATTGCTTTGAATCTACTTATTTACGCGCGCTTTATAATTTTGCGGATTAAACCGAATGCACTAGCCATAAATTGAATCGCAGGCTGTGATACGCGTTTAATCAAACGTTACGTTCACGACGTGACGTAACACGTGTTACGTACGTCACATCTGCATTCCTCCTTTAGTTTCTACTCTTATAGCATTGGCGGCGCGGAGAACGCGATCCAAAAAATTTGCATGAAGTGTCCGGAGCCTGTTTCTGATGATCATCTCAGTTCTGGTCACATACTGGTTCATAAATTTTAATACTCGCTAATGTTTACGTATACTATGTAAAAATTATTGTGCTTGTGAGATTCAGATTTTAAGGGCACAAACATTATGCATGGTTGCTTCATAAGTCAGCCAAATACTCATCCGTTTCGTTTGTTACTGTAACGAAATGCAGCTTAAAACATTTATATAAAATGGAATCGGTAAATGACAAATTGATCAATAAAATGCACTTTGAATTTACTCAAGGTATTGAAAAGCCAGAATGGGTTCCCTTGTCATTAACATTAGTCGAATATCCCGAGGGTTAGTATTCATAATTTTTAACAGCTTTAGGTGATTCGATCTATATGAAATTCACTGTAATAAATTCATATTTTTCTCGCATGTGTCATAAAGTGTCAGAAAATAAAAAATTAGGGATTTTAGAGTCTGATACAATGTACCTGTTAACTATATGACGAAAAATAATCATAGACCACTGTATTTTGAAAAACATATTGACAGTGTTTCAAAAAATTGCAAGTTCATAATTAAAAACTTACATATCTATAGAATAAGACTTATGAACGAATATGAATGAATACTGAACTGTTATTATATCTGCAGAAATATTTAAGACTGCTATTAAAAATTTATTTGAACAATGCAAATAAACTTCCTTAATATTTTTTTGCAGGTGACTTTATTGGGAAAATCCTAGCTTTAACGAGTTTACTTCCATTTATGATAATTGTTGGATTCTTAACTCTTATACTTTTTAGACGAGACTTACATACAGTAAGTAAAAGAAATTCCATTACGACTATACGAAAATTCATTTTTACCATCATTGAAACTTTTACTCGATAGATCGCATTTTTCGGTGGTATGATAATCAATGACTGCATAAACTTCATATTGAAACATACCATTTGCGAAGCAAGACCAATGAGACGTGAAAACGTTTACGTCGAATATGGTATGCCATCGACACACGCACAATTCATGTGGTTTTTTACCGTATATATCATCCTGTTTGTATGCATTAGGTAAGAAAATGTTTCAAGCGTCACTGTAATTCGCTAAATTTTCTTAAACAAATAGCTAATTTGTTTTCTTCGTGTATTTCTATATAGGTTACATTATAATACTCGCACTACGACATTAGAAAATTTCTGGAGATTCTCTACGATTGCGGGTTGCATTATCGTAGCAACTTTGGTAACTTACAGTAGAGTTTATTTACTTTATCACTCTAATTCGCAAGTTCTTTGCGGAACGTTACTAGGAGTGATTCTTGGTATAACATGGTTTTTAATTACTCATACCATTCTGACGCCATTGTTTCCTGTGATCGCAACATGGTAAGATTCTGAATTTCTAATAGTTTATCGGATACCAAAATTATGATAAATATACGATCATTTCTTTTTAGGCGTATATCGGAATATTTGCTGTTACGCGATACAACATTGATACCCAATGTACTTTGGTTCGAATATACGAATGCTCGTACTGAAGCTCGAGCACGATCTCGTAAACTTGTATCTATGAAGTCCCAATGACATTTAATTCTTAATAAATAGAAGAGTTAGGATTGAAAATATAGTAAAACTACATAATGAGAATAAAGTGACCTGTACTTTAAGTAACAATGGTAAATACTTGTGATCCAGCTAGACATTTTTGGGAATTAATTTTTAACTTGTACTATTGTAAACATTTAATACAACCTAATATCAAATCATACATATTGACGACAATTTACTATCCATAAACATACTAAAATAATAACTTCATATGTGTTTATTTTTAATTTATCCTTATTGTTTAGTTATTTTTTTCTACATCCTCGCAAGTCATTTTTCGTGTACGAAATTGCTATAATTTATTACTACATCCAGTATAAGATCTTGCAAATTATTAATCGACGTACATTCGAGATTAATTCCTCCTACCACTACGCTACAACAAAATTTACACAGTTTATATGTATAATATACTATGATAAACGTGTGTTTTCCAACCCTTACAAATAATAAAGATGGCGATTCTACAGGCTCCGATCCTAGTTTGTGTCTACAACTGTATAGATTATGTGCATATTATGTTCATATCAGTGAGGATTACGTTAAATTGAATTTTTCGAAGAATATCTAACTGTTTGGCCGACCGAGACACAAACTACCAATATATTGGTTATTATAATAACACACTGGGCGGTTCCTTCGTTTATTTCGCCAGACATTTACGATATGGGTTCGGTCTACCTTGCGTTTGCTGTCATACAAAGTGTAAATTGGATTTATTATTATTGTGCATTTCAGGGGTAAGAATTGATTTAGTTTTTCCCAAGACTAGAATTATACTCGAAGTGTTATTATTGCACCTAAAAAGGGTGTAGAATCGAAAATGGAAAGGTGTACCAGGATGGTTGAATAAGTTGAATCATTTTTCTCGGGGAAAAATCGTATTTTGCAACATGATGATGATAGTAACTCTAGTGGCATTGTATACACTACTAATAATGCAATTCAATGCATAGTTTTAGGGATGATTCGATGGATGGATATAATGGGCCATGTAGTATTGTGGCCTTTGGGTGTAAACCATGTTGTTTTCGAAATTAAATGAAAAATATGTGGTTGACTCCTTAAGGCCCTAACTACCGTCAACTGCCATTCAGGTTTGTTTTGGTAACAAATATATATTTAACAAATATTACTGTGTTACTTACTGTCGTTGACAGTCGTTACAAAATAATATTACCTTTGTATACTGTCTTGCGTCAATATATTAATTATAAAATGTAAGTGTAAGAAATCGTTCTTATCTGTGAAATTAAATTGTATGTATAATTAAGCAGAAGATATATTTAAAAAACATGAAATTATTGAAATTTTGTATAATGCCAGCCTTTTATTCCTTTTCATGATCTGTGTTTCTAATATCGTCTAATAAATTATTAGACGATAACGGCTAGATCTAATATATTGCATTTAAATATTACCGCGTTTTTTTAAATCTTTGTCCAATGACTGTCTTGCTCCATTTTACTGTCAGTAGAATGAGACAAAAAATCGAGACCTCTCGAACATCAAAGATGTCGAAGAGGAGTTACGTCTGTGATTTATCATATGTGATATGTAACTTGCGGCTCTCTTTTGTATGTATATGTATCATAATATATACATGTCAAGTTGTGACTGTCGCGTTGACCGCGTGGTATGATATCGGTGTGAGAAAGTAGTGACACAACGAGGCACAACGTGTGCATATAACAATAGCGGACGATATATACTTATTCGTGAAATATTTATATAGTACGTTTACTATACCATTATATCAGAAATCAAAATAATTCGTAAGAGATCGAATTATAATTAAAGCACAATGGACTATCACAAAATATTATTAACATTAACAGAGAACACAAATGGTATGTTTTTTTAATAAGAAGAGAATAAACCTAAATCTAAATTGTTTTCAGACATTTATTCTTTATAAATTTTTTCGTTTTTAGATCAGACGCAAACCATCAATGACAGATTGCAAAAAACTTTGCAACAGGCTGAATTGCTGTTTGCGGACAGTGATAAAAATATTTTAATGAAACAGAAAGACGAGATTGCGGATTGTCTTGATGTGAGGTATACATTGCTCCGTTCTTCTTCTTCTTCGTAGACGTAGAGTTTCTAATCGTTTCGTATATGTGGATGTACTTCGGCAGAACAAGACTTGTGTTTATTTTACATTGGTAGGATAATTACTGTTGAAAGAACAAACGTAATAGACGGAGCGTTTCTCATTTCAGGTTCCACTATATATCTACTATTATATATGTCTTGAAGAAAATCGAGGAAGCCAATATAAATAATACTAGTGAGAATGACGTTTTTAGCATAGGCGAATTTCGTACTATAAGGGACGCAATACAATTAATAACATCTATAGGGATTATACCTTGTTTAATGCCACGTATTGGCATAAGTATAGCAAATCTACAACCCGAATGTATCAAATATTGTCACGAAGAAGTCAGTGATCTTGAGGTACTCTATCTAAACGTTCTTATTTAAGAAAGTAGTTTTTCCATATCGTTCAATGCTAATATTAACATTTTGCTTAACGCTTAATAGCGAATATTACGTTATAAATTTGGAAGAATATTAGTGCCATTTAGTTTCATTGTTTTTGTTTTAGAAATACAAAAGATTAAGTTTCGCAGCAGAATCTCTCGTAACACTTTACAAAGGATCAATTTTTAGACCAGCTATTATATCGGAATTATGTCCTTTACTTGCTGCGTTATTGCAATTACATCACGCGCCTTTAATAAAGCCACTAGATACAATGTCCGATAACGCAGAAGAACAGACAGAAGACAATGGAAAGTTCGTTATGACTTTACGCATGTACGAAACATTGAAAAAGGATCAAGAAAGATTTGGTGCCATACTAAGATCATTTTTAAACGTGTGTCCACAATCTGCAGTTATCAAAGAATTAATGATTATTTATGGATTGAAAAATTTGCCAGTATGGTTCCGGAAAGAAGTTAAATTTTATTTAGTGGAGAATGTTATGCAGCCAAATGGAGTTGCATCCATTATAGCTGCTGTATGCGACAATATTTTTGATTCCGGAGAACATTGGAAGAAGTTAGATGTTGTCGCTCGATTAATAGCTCTGCCACATAACAAAGATGAGACAATATATTTTCAAGCGATATGTCCACAGGTATTGTTTTTAAAGAGTCACGTTACCCGAATTTACCAATGCACAGTGTTCCAGCGACCCCTCAAATCGCGCCATAAGTAAAAAATTTCATTATAGGCTATTTTCTGTGGGATTATTTACATCAATTGGCGGAAATGATAGAAAAGAGGAAATTTGAGAAATCGTTTTCGTTTTATTGAAAAAATGCTCGCATATTCTATATGGTAATATTCTATGTTTCGCAATTCATAGGGTAATTGCGGTGCTAAGCCACATTTTCCGTGCCCCCGTCCCCCCTTACCTGAAGGTAATAATCGTGTCGTCCTTAATCTGTGAACAGACCCGTTAGGTCCCAAATTCTCAAGTCCAAGAATTATGATAATTATATCGCGTTTTGTGTCCTTTTATTGTCCGCCAATTAAAATTGAACAAGTATAAGCACCTCTAGTTACCACAGCCTTCAAGCCTGTATTTTTACCTTTCAAAAAATTTAAACGAGAAGGTGGAACTCGGTAGAACTTTTTTTTAAAACTCTAAAAGAAGTTTTATATGGAAAGTGCACGGTAGCGATTTCCGAGTCCCGACTTTCACTAATTGTGTAGGGGTGTGGCTGCAAGGAATCGACCAAAAAAAAGTGATTTTAAGTGCATTGGATATTCCTCTTTCAAGATATAATTATCCCAAACAAATTTGGTAGAACTTAAAATTTCGTTTTTTGGCGCAGTTTTGAGGGTATCTGGACCACTGTGCAATGGCTTAAGAAAATTGAAGAAGTACCAATTCATTTGATTAAATCAACCAATATTATTTGTAGCTACTTAAGCTCTTGGCTTCAAATGAAGTTAGACACGCTGCCACGATAGCAAATTATTGCATCACAGTTCTTTACGAAGAAAATCCTAATGCGTGCATACGACACATTGTAAATGTAATCAAAGAACCACTGCAAATAGAACTATCGCAGTCCATGTTATCAGAGTCTCAAGAAAAGTTCCGAAAAAGAACTGAATCTGAAGTGGAAGAATGTATTAATAATTTACATTGTTGCTTTGTAACAACGGAAGCTAAGTTCAAGCAATTGCCATCGAAATTACTTTCAAACATCGCGACGCCTTTGTTCAGTTTGTACAATGATGTTCGACAAAGCGCATCGATACTAAAGAGTAAATTGAAACAGTTATTGTTGCGAATTCTTTCTGAAGAAATTTCCAAACGACAATTGTTTTCTCATCTTCTCGGACATTGCATATTGAACGAATATGGATATTTCGTAATATCTCAATTTGGAGCAACGGGTGGAATTGAAATCGTTGATATAAATCAATCAACTTCCAAAAGTAATGAGTTTGCAGAAAGTTTAATGGATTTAATTATGGGAAATGACGTTTGGTTAAATGATTTATTTGAGTATTTATTGGATTTTTTGTCGGAATCGCTCGGCCTCGAGGAGAAATCCAATCGAGTCAATTTGTTGGAAACGTCGACTGACGTGTTTGAACATGTCGAGAAACAGATAATGGTGATACATATGTTATCAAAATTAGCCAGTATACCAGCTTTACAAGAGATTCAACTTCAAAAACCCGATGCGTTGCTTTCGTTTACAAAGTCATTGTTTAGAAAATATGTCTCGGTGGATGAATCAGATCAGAATGACTGTGAACACGAACTTCTTTATTTGAATTTAATGTTAGTGAAGATGATGTTGAGCGAAAGACCTCCGTCAAATTGGGGGCCATTCAACGAGTTTTCGAATTTTCTTCAACCATTTTCGAATATGCCAAGTGTACCATCGCAACTATCATTGCTTGTGTGCGAAGTTATTAAAATGATCAAAACGCAGAACCGCCCCGAAAGAAGAACTTACGAAGATGTGTCGATCAGTAGAACGAAACCGCATAAGTTTGATGAAGCACTGCGAGATCTTGCGGATCCTTTATTACCCGTTCGCGCACATGGCATAATAACGCTTACCAAATTGATCGAAATGAAAGATCCTTGTACATTGGCCAGGAAATCTATTGTTCTACGATTATTCGAAGTTAGTATCCGAATGTCATCGATCAATTGCAGACGCTGCAGAGAAAAGTACCTGTAAAAAATACTGTGTCCTTTTTTTCTATTTTTTACACAGGAAAATTTGAAGAACGACGATTCCTTTATTTATTTAGCAACTATAAATGGTTTTTGCGCATTAGCCACTACGTGTCCCGAAGCAGTTCTTTCAACACTGATACAAGAATTTATTGACATGCCGCAACGTCTTTCGAGTGGAGACATAACAGTGGAAACAAGGATAAAACTTGGAGAAATAATCGTGAAAACAACGAGAGCTTTAGGTGCGTAATTTGTTTCCCTTAATTGATTAATTTACGACTTCATTTTTTCGAACTATAAATAGAATTAGAATTTTTTGAAAACTACTGCTAGATGCGCTCGAAGTCTCCGTAGAGATCGTTCAAGCTTTCAATTTCATGTTTTCAGGTGAAATGGCATATGTTCACAAAAATGTATTAATCAACGCATTTCTGTGTACCGCTCGAGATCCTGAGCCGCTGATGCGAGCTTCGAGTTTATCCTGCCTCGGTGAACTTTGCAAAGTTCTTGGTTTTCGAATGGAAACTAATTTAACTGAAGTATGTTTTTATGCAATTTTCTATATCGTATGAATCCAATAATTATTTACTAACGATGCGCGATTTAATTTCACATAATTTATCAAATTCTTGCAGATTATTTATTGTATCACCTGTATAATAAAGAGTGATAAAGCAGTCGAATGTCGACGAGCTGCAGTATTAGTAATCACACTTTTACTTCGCGGCCTCGGAAAGGATACTTTGACGAGTCTCAGCAAAGAATTAGTCGATTTGTATCGAGGCCTAAAATATTTATGTAATAACGATTCTGATCCAGTACTTTGTTTGCATGCTCAATTAGCACTAGAAGAACTGCATTCGATTGTTCGGGATTTTCTTCTCGAACCGCATCCTCTCGTGAGAAAAATATCTATCTGAATTTTAATGTTCATTAAAAACTACAGAATCAGGAAATTATTACCTAATGATAAATAAATCAGATGTCGCATCTAAAACTGGTATTTATTGAAATTATACCCTTGTTATAATTCTTATTATACACAAATTGTAACCCATCTTTAAATATAATAGTGATAACAAGTGTCGTATTCTCGAAAGTTTAACCATGGTCACATAAATCACTTTTGTAGAATTAACTGACTAATTGCGATCTAGGGACCGGATCGGTAAAATATTTTCAAAGGTTTCATATATTTCATTGTACACGTGTGAGAAAGTAAGTACATACCTAGACAGTTGTCTTATGCACTAAAATCACGGGGACAAAGAAAAGTAACTGTGATCACTGTTGTTCCTTCTTTTCGTTCATATTTTTCTCAAATGACACCTAATTGAATAGGTCACTTTTTACCCGAAGGCGCTGCATGGAAATTCTTCACCGTCTAAAGACATATATTTCGAATTCTGTTTGGATCTTCAACAAAATCGTTGAAGACCATTGTTTTTTTTTTTTTCTTTACAAAAATACAGTATCTTCCGAAAAGAAACCAGCTAAAAGGATAGAATCTGGTTCGAGACAAACGTACATTCGTTGCGGCTGTGCCATGGAAGAGGGTGAAGGTTTAGGTGCCGATGCGCGAAGAATAAATTCTTTACGAGATGGTTCAGGAAATGTTTTATATTTTGCTTGATCCGAAGCGTCCCCTTCATCCGCGTTGTTCGCAGTCGTGCCCGAATACGATGCCTAAAATGGTTAAATTTAAGATTATTATATGCGTACGCATGTGTAACGGAAATATTTTTATTAGAAGGTAAAACTGCTTAATATGGAAAGTATTAATAACAATAGGATACGTGACTGTTCCAATCGTTCTGGAAACGAAAAATAAAGAAACTGTAAGATGGGAATTGCACAGCGTGATAAAGGCACTAGGAGATTTTTATAAATCTTCTAATATCCTTTTTGATAGTGTTATTTTCAACATTTAGCATTTCTAACAATAGAAGGGAAAGAACCATTCTATGTACATTTAACTGTTTGTTAGATTCCAAAAAGACAATGATGCTAATGTGAGTCTGTGTACGTACAGAGTAGATTCAGCTGCATTTCGAATTACATTAACATTGTTACAATCGAATTGTAGGAACTCTAGATAATTGTATACGATCCATGATAGGTAATAATAATTTTATGACGATGATAGAGTGTATTTAAACGTTATGAAAATTTAGGTACATAGTTACTTCAAAAGTGAATTCACTGCAGAGGCTCCAAGTTATTACAACAACTTAAGCATTCAAAAGCACAATATATGCATAACACGGTAAATTTAAGTAGATACCAACATTAGTACTCTCCTGTTGCGTTGAATGGGTGTTATGCTATTAGAAAACAGAGTATCAAAAGGCGAATTCTATCTTCTCCTCACTTCTGTCAATATAGAAGGCTCTCTTCTCATTGTATGATTTCGTTGAAGCGAATATAAAACATATTCATATTGATAGTGTAGTATACAATATTTTAGATTTGTATAATTAACGAAGAAGAAAGACAAAAGAAACAAACAACTTTAACACTCTTTCTCTCTCTATATTCTCAAAGTTGAATCTTCATTCTCTGATCTCTCGATTTGAATTCCGGCTTCCATTTCATTCACGCTACTTTTAGACAAAAACATTCTCCTGTATTTGTTACTTAATTTTCTTTAACTATGCAGCACTACAGATTTGATAACTTAACATTCTCGAAAATATTTCCCCTCACCCTTCATCACCAGAGCATATTCCTTATAACAATTAAGCTGGTTGTACCGTGTTACGGCTGTATTTTTTCGCTTATTTTGCGAATTTTTCTAACGAACCATGAAAATACACCATCTTGGAATTTTTACAGTGTATTTATTAACATTTGTACAATCATTTAGAATTTTTTGAAACCAAAATATACATTGGATCCGACGTTACAGCGTTTGGAAGACAAACGTATAAAAACGATAGTTGACACGATTTCGCTAAAACTACCGAACCGATTTTGCTGAAATTTATATGGTACATTCAGTACACTTATAGTTCTCACCCGAACTAGAATAATTGGGATATCTATCATAGTTTTTTTTAGCAAGCCTAGAAGGTCCAAAAAAGTGGAAAAAATCGAAGTTTATGAGTTAAAACCGTGGCAAAAGTCTAATTTTCAAAATTCTGCAATTATCCTAGTTCCGGCGATAGCGACAGGTCTACAGATTAAAATGCCGTTTGAATTTTTAATTTCTGATGAACACAACAGCCGGAATCGTGTCAGCCATCGTTTTCATACGTTTGTCTTTCGAACGCTGTAACGTCGATTCCAATGTATATTTTGGATTCAAAAAATTCTAAATGATTGTATAAATGTTAATAAATATACCGTAAAAATTCCAAGATGATGTATTTTCATGGTTCGTTAGAAAAAATCCGCAAAATAAGCGGGAAAATACAACCGTAACACGATACAACCCCTTTAATTAATTATTCTTCCTGCTATTTAAATAATTGATCCTAATTCTCAATCCTACAGTAGTAAAAGAAAATAGTTAATACCTTTCGGGCGTCATGAAACATAGTGGCAATACGGTATCCAATCTTTCCCCTTGGGCCACCTGGCACTTCTACTTCTTTGCCTCGCATTAATTGTATGAGAAATGAGGTGAAATCCTTAGAGTCCACGTTGACTCCGCTTAGCTTATGTTGCAAAGAGTTTACTTGAGCTACAAGAGCTTCAACGCCTTCGATGTCTCGTACGATTTCCTTAAGCAACGAACAGAAACAACATCCAAAGTAAAGTAATATTTAAATACAGTATGTTTGACTGTTTATTCCTTTCTATTCTCTATTCTGTATGAGTTATATGAGAGCAGAAGAAAGAAAAATAAATCGAAGAACTCTGCGCTCATTTACCTTATAAATATGTAACTTTTGTTCAATTGGCTTTGTTGCATACTGCAGTTTCTGAAAAATGTTTTGTGTCACGTCAGACAAATTGGGGAGTGCCTCCTGCTTCTGCAAGCTAAGAGTATGGAGTGCGGCATGTGTTAAGACTGGTAAAATCAGCTGAGCAATTTGTCCTATGCGCTTTGAATTCAAGTAATGCAAAGCCTTTTCTGCCTCTCTTGTATCGTCAAATAATCGTTTCTGTCGATGTGCCGGTACGGGTTGTGCTGACTCCCATGTTGTTGACCATGGATTATTTGGAATTTGCATCCTCGGGGATAAATGACCTATTTCATTTAGCCGATTATTTAAATATATTGGTTCTAACTGATCAAGTATATAAAGTAAGTCAAACCTGCAGGTTGCTTCCATTCGTCCATTTTGCCATCTTCGATCCAATCCCTCGGTGAATACCAACGAATGAAATCTTCAAGTATCGCCCCAGGATTTGCGGCCTGTAACGTGATCGGTTATTCCTTGTGCATTGCTTCATTCGTGTAGTATGTGCAACATGTACTGCTAATACGATTCATATGCCAAATTCGGTTAAAAATGTTAGCATATGTTTGCCTGCGATTTACGGCACTACACAAGTTGCGATTTTCTAGAGCTGTATCAATTGACTTCAAAATAATTTTAAACTCGAACAAAAAGTATCTGATGTCGTCATGATACTGTGCCTCTTTGCAAGATCTAGCCCAACATCGTCTATCAAAAAGTTAGGCAATATTTTTCGACAGCAATTATTGCGATACTTATTCACAAATAAACACTGAAGGTATAGCTAGAATTTTGAAGTACAGAGATAATTACAAAGGGCAATATTTATTCTGGATTGCTACCTTAAATGATTCCATATCTGACAATAATGATGCACTCATCAGCCTGGCTCGCATTTCCGAAGCGTGTTTGTCCGTACCTAACTGCATCATCACCTGAGCATCTTCTTCAAGTTGATCTTCTGTCTTAGGAACAGGATCTTGCGTTACAGGCAGATAAAGGGGGTCACCAGTTTGTATTAACCTAATAATCAAAAACTTATTAACAAATTATGTTTCCAATTGAGTTTATGCTCGTAAGGTCTGAATTTTTTATCTAGTAGAATTAAAGATTAGCGATAGTATGTGAGATAATATAAATCTATTATTTGTCTACTGTGTCTTTAGACTCAGTATAACAGCTGATAGGTAAATGAATATAAATATTAGCAAGTAATTATGCATAGTATTACAGTTGTATATAAACAATCTCAGAGAGCACGGTTTCCATTAATATTGGTAGTATTATATTGGTAATCTGACCTGAACGACGGATGTTTTGCCAATCTGCCAGTGGGTTTATTCCACAAAAGATATTTCGCCTTCATATGTGATCGTGTTGTCATATTTTCTGCAGTCGTCTGATCGTCACTTGTGCACTCAAAAAATTCTTCCTCTTCCTCCTCATTTTCCTCCTCTGATTCTAGAATATTAATAGTAGATATTTGTTACTTCGGCTTAATGGACTTAAGGGGCTTGTACCGTGTTACGGCTGTATTTTTTCGCTTATTTTGCGAATTTTTTCTAACGAACCATGAAAATACACCATCTTGGAGAACTATAAGTGTACTGAATGTACCATATAAATTTCAGCAAAATCGGTTCGGTAGTTTTTGCGAAATCGTGTCAGCCATAGTTTTCATACGTTTATCTTCCGAACGCTGTAACGTCGCATCCAATGTATATGTTGGTTTCAAAAAATTCTAAATGATTGTACAAATATTAATAAATATACTGTAAAAATTCCAAGATGGTGTATTTCCATGGTTCGTTAGAAAAAATTCACAAAATAAGCGAAAAAATACAGCCGTAACACGGTACAACCCCCTTAATTTTTATTTACATGCACAATGAATGCTCATTAGAGCGTGGCTTCGTCACAGCCCATACCTGTCACCAGGATATCGCTTTCTATGCTTTGGGATTGCTGCTCAATTAGCATTCTAGCTTTCTTCTTTTCTATGCAACAGTTCATCATCTGAAACAATTGAAAAGCATTGAAAGAAAGAAGAAGCGGCCGACTGAAAAATACCTTAATTTATTGTTGAATATTAATTGTGTCGTAAATTATTGCATTCTGGCCTTCACCTGTAATTTTTGATGAAGAATGCAGGAATGTACACAATCTGGGAACCCCGGAGCCACTCTGAAATACAGAACATGTACACATGTAGTGTTTATGGAGGAGCCTATAGCAATGAACAAAAAAAATAATTTGTATGACTAGTTAAAAGTTTCAGCTTATAATAATTAACATTACACTTGTATGATAATTTTATTTTTTGCCACACAAGCCATTTTGCAACATGAAAATTGTTAATAGAATTTTATTTTGCAAAAAGGAAGACGTCCCCATGTTTTAGAAAGTTTGAAAAAAAATGTTATTTATTGGATCTTTCTCGACGATCATAACAAATTTCGCAATGTTTATTTCGTTTTGAGACCTGCCCTTTTAATTTAGCTCTCTGTAAGAACATGCTGTGAACATGACTATTCACAGTCTTGTATTCCAAATCGGTTCTGATCGAATCCAATTAATAAAAGAATGCTGGTCATGCTTTTAGTACAATGAGTGTTATGGTAGTACATAAAAATTTCTTCTTCGTCATTAATGTTCTTTTCAATATTGTTCATATCTTTAGTCAAGTTAGCCTGAGGCTTTACACGGTCTAAAGTTCTAAAGTCACATTTTGCAATAGTTTCTCAGGCTGCCCAATTTTAACAATAAAGAAATGATTATTGTACATCAGTTTTCACGCGTTATGTATACAATAGTTATGTATACAATAGAGCGAACGTAAATATCAGATCAGCCTTTTGAAACGACCTTGGCCTTTGGGTCATCTGGTGATACTTCTTTTGATATTCTTGCTCAACTAATGATATACAATGATGTACATATGTATTATTTAAGTCAAGTTTATGTTTGATTCGTATTTTTCGTGAATACTCTTACCGATCTTTCTTGAACAAATTCTCTTATTTTTGTATTGTGCCTTCAATAGGCGAGACCGCATACGAAATAACAAGTTAAAAAAACAAACCACTTATACTTGTATAAGGTCTTGCATTTAAAATTGACTGTATAATCTGCAAATGATTACATTAGTCTGGTTTCGGTAAGGATAACTTGGTCAATAGTGATACCAATGTTCTGTTTACACGCTCTACCTGCCCGTTAGTTCGTGGAATGCCAGTTGTAGTTACAGTAGTGCTCCGTTAGTTGTCCCGATTTCTGCTTCGTTAGCTGTCCGACCACTATATCCCCAACAGCTCTTAAAATTGTTTAAGACTTGGCCCGTGATAAACTGTATAACAATCAGTTAAATCCAAAAAATAAAGATTTTATTTATTTAGAGGAACAATTTTGAATCTGATTTTAGACGAGTACTGTTTTTCTTTACGATCTTTTGTAAAGCCATACATAGTTAAAAAATATTAGGGTCGAGAATAATCGTACGATTGTACCGATGTTATCAGAAATATGCAGAGATGAGTTTGCAAAAATTGCCTGGTAATTCCATAGAGCGTTGCACTACTTTGACATTTGCAGCGAAATCCGCATTTGCCTCCGTCCTTTTCCTTGAAGGTCAAGTCGCCACACATTCTAAATATTTTATAGCGGTTCTTAAAAATTCACATACTTTTCTATTAACGTATGATTCATCGCCAATTACTCTTCGGACATGTCTTTAAAATCCGACATGCCGATTTCAAGGTTTCTCGAGGGTACTTCTTTTCTAATGGGATTCTTAATTGGTACGTTAAGCAATATACTTGAAAGACCGTCCGATTGCACAACGAAAAAGTAACTTCAAGAATTCGTATTATTCGTCAAATACGATGAAGGACGTTTACTTTCCAATCCTGGGCTTGATCGGAATGTATAAAAATGCGTTCATAATATTTCATGTGTTAAATTTAACAGGTTCCTACAGCAGAAATTAGCTCGAGAACAGGCATGCCCAACCCGCGGCCCATTTGAAGTTTTTAACTGTCTATATTATTTTAGACATTTGGACTCAGATCCTCAATACGTGAACCGTACCCAAAAATCAAATAGGCAGCTCTAAATCAGCACATATATCAAACTGATTTACAATTAAATTTATTGGAAGTCTAGGACCTCTGGTATTGTCAGAAAATCTTACAATACCTTTACAATACTTTGGCAATGCGCGCTACAGCAGCATTTGGAACTACTTATCGCTGCGAATCATTTTTTTCCAAATTAAACTTAGCAAAAACAAAGTATCGCAGCAGGTTGCTCGATAAAAACATGACAAATCAACTACGATGCGCGTCGACTAAATTATCAGTTGATATTAAAAAAGTCTCAAATAAAATACAAAAACAAGTGTCACATTAATTGTTAGGTAATAAAATATTTTGAATGTTGTACGATAATAAAATATTTTGAATAATTTGTTCTTTTATTTTGATGTGTGCGCCCCACCTCAGTTTAGAAAATTTTTACTTGGCCCACCAAACAATTTGGGTTGGGCACCCCTGGTCTAGAACAATGAGAGAGAAAAGTGATCGGTAATACTTCTTTTATTCTTTTAACGGTAGTTTTACACCTTTCGGTTTGCGTAGAAGGTACGTATTATTTTAGCATCATCAATCGCGCGTTCTCTTTCAGTGACCCATGTTATACGCAGATTCCGGCTTTGGTAACGGATGGCCAGTTGCTACCTACTATGCTACTTTGACTCTGGCGCCAGCGGCACATTATGATCATTTGAAATAACATTGCCGCGGTCAGAAGACTCTTTGCTGTTCTTGACCAATTGATTAGATTCGGATGTTATCACGTAAAAGCTTGTGAATCTTGGGTATACCCTATATTATATCTTTCACAATTCCGACATTTTCGTCGAAGAAATAAAAGTTGTAATAAATTAGGCTTTCTACGTAAACGTAGAGTGTCGCATATAAAGGCGCCGTGGGTGTATTTTTGAATGAACATTCGAATTATTACCAGAAAAATGTGTTAATACTTTTAAAAATGTGTTGATACCGGTTCACCATAATTACTAATTATAATCACTTACAAATATTTACATCGACATTTAAGGGGTTTTAAACAAAAACTGTTGTTTGGTAATCTGAGAAGACTAAACTACGACCACCGCATTGGATATAAATCGGGAAACCGCAAAGTAACAATTTCATTATATTATATTGCAAGTAACTTTAATAATAAGAAAGTTATCTCAGGAAATGCTATCCTATTAAAAATAAATACGTGAAAGGTTCCGGTCCAAAAAAACTAGTGTGACTTTAATATCTCTTCCAGTACGCTGTACATAGAAAAAAATATTTAAGTACATCACGCAATACTTGACTTTATACTGAAGAATCTTCGAAAAACTAATGCTTTGATTACTAATTTCGTATGGGATATTTTAGTGCATTCAGTTATATTACATGTTTCGCTCTACATGTAATTTTGGAAGAAAGAGCCTGAAAAAATCACATGTATGTGATTGCATTAATCAAACAGAACTAAATGCTACTAATTGATTGATAATTTCGTTAATAAGTACTAATATAGACCTCTTCTCAACTCTATATGCACTTAAACTTCTAAATCTGATTTTCAACACCTTAGTTAACGGAACGAGTTATTATAGATGAATGTAAGCTTTAACTTTCAATTATACCTATATATGTATGTAACGAATGATACGTTTGTTTTAGACACGGTTTTTATACAAAACCATATATCAATGTAAATACTTAAGTGGGCACACAAAGTTCCGTATAGTCGGATACACAATGTACTGTATGCTTACGTACATCGTCATGACCGCAATTATCCGGTCATTTCTCCTGGCGGTTAAGGCTTTCGTCCTAAAGCTGACAGGAAACTGTCATTATTATTGTTAAATTTATTTTATACAGGGTGGGGGAAAAAGATGGGAACACCTGAAGATCTTCTGAGGCAAGTCAATTTTTGTAAACTTCAATATCGTTTTCTTTGTAACTTTTTCCGTTCTTTTCAATGTGGTACTCGGTTTTTGGGCCCAATGCTAAGAAGGGTCCCAAATCGGACCCAACTTGAAAATTTAAAATGGAAACCCCTACTTTTTATTGCAGATTTGAATTCTACGGGAAATTTTACGTCAGAATATGATGTATTTGAATATTAAAATATTTAATTCTTTGGGCCTGAAAATGTGCCCGAAACATTGAAAACTACGGGCATTCTGAAATCGTTTAAGTTTATTGGATCTTACAACGGTTTCTTTTATAATTTTTTCCGTTCTTTCGAATGGAGTACTCAATTTTTGGGCCCAATGCTAAGAAGGGTCCCAAATCGGACCCAACTTGAAAATTTAAAATGGAAACCCCTACTTTTTATTGCAGATTTGAATTCTACGGGAAATTTGGAATATGTTTTTTCTTAATATTAAAATAATTAATTCTTTGGGCCTGAAAATGGGCCCGAAACATTGAAAACTACGGGCATTCTGAAATCGTTTAAGTTTAATAAACTTTGCTACGGTTTCTTTTGTAATTTCTTCCTTTCTTTCGAATGGAAGAACGTGGCATGCGCCTGCACGGGAAGACTTGCCGGTCAATGGTCAAAATTTCATTGAATGGTTTAACGGCCTACTTTTCAGTAGAGTAAACTACTACACATGTTTCAATATTTTATTATTTTCCACGTGCAATGTTGAATGTTGTATCGTAATATGCTTAGTCTGGTCTAGAGTATACGTTTGTTCTTCTACGCGCAGATTGTATATTCCTCGATATTTATTAATTGTGAAAGCATGGTAAGTGTAATTAAGGTTTCAGGTAATTTGGAGGGATCTCGGTTGCGCGTTCAAGTCACACCCAGCGTCACGAGGAGATGTCCGAAACTGGTTCTTCCCCCTTTCCCTCCCTATCCAGTAAATGGATACGTAGCTAGAAACGATTGGAAACGAAGTTAGTCTTTCCACTCTTTCTCTACCTGCACCCACCGCTGAAGCATTGCGAGGAGGTGCACTGACACGGTGTTGCGGCAGGATTGAAGGGGGGCCGGCTGCCGGTCTCTGGTCGGTGGCTGTCGGCCGTACACTGTCGTCCGCCGACAGTTCGCTCACAGTTGCTTACCTAGTGGTGGCTCGGACCAACCGAGAACCATCGGTATCCACGGAGTCCGTGATGCCAGAACAAGTTCACGTCGCGAGTTTAGTTAACGGTGAATCGTAACTCCTTACTCTCCAATCCTCCTGTAACTTTTATCCTGGTCTTTGCCGCGAAATTTCTTTGTGGGCAGGAAACACGTTACGGTATTGTTAGCATCGAATTGTAGAAAAAAAAGCTTAGAATAGTTCACTGTAGCCACGAGGATAGAACCGGAACAGTGCCGATCGGATAGAATTGTGTCGTGTACGTGTGCCGAACGCATGGAACCAGGTATCCCTTCTTTAAGGAATAACAGGTGATACCTGTTCGTAATTCGAATACGTTCCTTGTGTGAGTTTATTCTGCCTGGATGGGCAGACATTATTCGACACCCGGTAAACTGGCCGCCTGTGATCGTAAAATCGTGTCTTTCGATCCTTCTTTTTCATTGTGCTCTAAGTGCTGCTCACCTTTCCTGGGCAGCCCCTTCGAAATGATCTCGAAGGATTTTTATTAGATCTGCAACAACGAATAGCAATGGACCGAACAACCGGACCTAAGTTCGTCTGATCTCAGAAACACAAGAGTGAGTATCCGTATCCTTGACCTTACCCTCGATAAATGCCAAATAATAAACCAACCAACTAAACTATGTGTGTTAGCAGTCATATTGCGAAGCTTTAATACATAGTTGGCTATGGTCTATTAGTTTCTTGATTTCATTTCTGACAATTCTTCAAATCATCATGTATCGCTATGTTTATTTATGAAACTTGAGCTTGGTCAGTTGAAAAACAATATTGGGATAGTCGTAGTATTATTGGTTGGCAACATGTTTCCGGTAGATGTCGTCTTTCGTTCGCATCTTGTCCGGCCTTGAACCAAACTATAGGGATAAGCACATACGCCCGCGGCGCGCGTACGTTCGCGTATGGAGGGCGTAGAGAAAAAAATGCGTTAGCAGGATTGAAACACCGGTTTTCCTATACAATATACAGAATGTATGTAGATTTTTCAAAGCTAACTCGATGGAAGGATAGATACTTGAACTTTCCAAATAGAAAAGAGGAACCATACAAATTCCTTGCGCAATTGTATGCATGCCTATGGGTAGACATTCTTTCTCGATGCCAGCTCATACATATGTATGTATATTATATATGTCTAAAGCATTAGCATGCAGAAGAACACAAGCCGTAGAGAATCAGACAGCCAACAATTTTCTGCAGGATCAAATCAGCAGGAATTTCAAATATAGCTAATATGCAGGATTTTTATAGCTTTCCTTATAATGTGAATACCAACGATGTTGTTGGAATGGATAATCATGTAAAAACTTGATTTGTAGGTTTGCAATTTTCAACTTGCATACGAAATTAGAGGCGATGAAAATTGGGAGTTTTATTGATCCTTTAAAAATTTGACAAAATTCATAGAACCGGCTGTCTTTGAGTTAGACTTCTGTCACATTTGAAATAAGAGGAGGTCCTAGCTGCGTCAATAATATATGAAAAACTGTCATTCTATTGTGAAACATTATCATTTTGTTTAATTACGACTAAATTCCAGATTCTAATGCTTCAAAGATCTTATGACAACAGGAAAATCTGGAAAAACTGTCAGTGATATTAAATAAATTTAGAGGTATAATTTAAAGGCAACTATAGGCATACACACGTTAAATGTCGGAATCGCTTGCAAACTATCATGTGAAATATCTTATGTTACTGACACACCAGTAAATTACTATTTATTCGAATTCTAACAAAACAATAACAGAAAACCACAAGTAAATGATTTAAGGCTATTCTGAAGCTATAAAATCATCAGGGGTTAAAGCTGTTCACACTATGTATTTGACTGTGCCTCCTACCGGAAATGCATCCATGTGACAATCAAATACACTCCACTGTGATCATTGTGTAGCCCCTATTTACGGAGTTGTAATTATCTAAAACCAGACAGGTTCCGGGTTGTCATTGCATGATCTTTTAATTTTAATATTCAATCCAGTTATCCTTGAGAAGTGCAAATTGTCTTTGTTAAATAACTGGTACTTGTACTTCTCAAATCTTCTTCTGGAGATTATGTAGCGGGTATTTACAGTTAGAATGTCTAGCGAGATCTTGAATTTTATCGGAAAAGTCTGTACATACTTGCATTTCTTTACATTATTTAAATGATTTGCAAAATCGGTTTAAGGGGGTTGTACCGTGTTACGGCTGTATTTTTTACGCTTATTTTGTGAATTTTTTCTAACGAATCATGAAAATATATCATCTTGGAATTTTTACAGAGTATTTATTAACATTTATACAATCATTTAGAATTTTTTGAATCCAGAATATACATTGGAATTGACGTTACAGCTTTCGAAAGACAAACGTATGAAAACGATGGCTGCCACGATTCCGGCTGTTGTGTTCATCAGAAATCAAAAATTCAAACGGCATTTTCATCTGTAGACCTGCTGCTATCACCGGAACTAGGATAATTGCAGAATTTTGAAAATTAGGCTTTTGGCACGGTTTTAAAGCCTAGATTTCGATTTTTTCCATTTTTTGGACCTTCTAGGCTTGGTAACAAAAAAACTATGATAGATATCCCAATTATCCTAGTTCGGGCGAGCACTATAAGTGTACTGAATGTACCATATAAATTTCAGCAAAATCGGTTCGTTAGTTTTTGCGAAATCGTGTCAGCCATCGTTTTCATACGTTTGTCTCTCGAACGCTGTAACGTCGCATCCAATGTATATTTTGGTTTCAAAACATTCTAAATGATTGTACAAATATTAATAAATATACTGTAAAAATTCCAAGATGGTGTATTTCCATGGTTCGTTAGAAAAAATTCACAAAATAAGGGAACAAATACAACCCCCTTAAGCTCTACAAGACTGATTGCGGAATTGCTGGCAGAATTTTTCCTATTTACCCCGTTTCGACCTTGATAGAGCTCAATGAATATTGCGAACTTGAGTTTGCTCGCCTAGTTGCCCGCTCGAAATGATCAACGAACCGTGTTGTTCTCCTAACTTCGTTTTCGCCTTGCGTACCCCTTCTTTTCTACATCCGTCGTCTTTGCCACATGCGCTTCCTATTATTACTGTATCGCCGTTATTCCCACCAAGTTACCTGTATTTACTTCAATTCGATGACATTTACTTTAACACGTTCGTTGCTGTTCAAGTTTTATTGATTTTGTGTGTTATGGTTGAAGAGAGATTAAACACTCACATTACAATCATATTGTCACAAAATATTACACAATGTAGAGTTCTATGAAATATTAGTCTGTATTGAAACACAAGATTTTCTCAATGTGAAGGACAAAGTAGCTGAAATGATTGTGAATCATACAAATATTTGTCTCCTCAAAACAACATCAACGAAACGGATAGCTACAGATAAAAATAAGACGAAACGAGTTTTTCTGTCATGATGATAATGATGCTGGCGAAATTGTTGGCTATAGAAATTTATTGGTATACGGATAAAGCATAATGTGCAAAAGTCGTTTCGAGGCATTTTTGTGCATACTTGCGAATACCCTCAATTTAATAAGCATGGAGAACCGGATGAAAATGACTGACCGTAACGAGAGCACAGTATGATTAACAAACTGTGTAACATGATTAAAGAATATTGTGAGCTCAATAACGCTTTATGTGTTGACGAAACTGCGGTGCCACTTCGCGGTCGCATAACGTATGAACAATATTTGAAGCTTAAGAAACTTAAATATGAAATGGAAGTAGTCAAATTATTGTTTTGCAAACCGAGCTAAATTAATAATTTAGCATTAATACTAACCAATGTTTAATGTAAAAGTCTTCGTATTCATAAATAATAGAAGGTCCAAGGTACATTAATTCATGAGTGATAAGTACATATTAGTATTAATATGATAGACATATTGCATAAATATCAACTACAGAATCATTAAAGTCCTAGTTTGCTCAGGTCACACAGTTTTATACAGCTTTCGTACGCCGGCCCCGATTGTGATATTCACAAGAATGTGTTAGGTTTCCCGAAGGAAACGAATAGAGAAATGTAACGTGTCTTTTTCTATTGACGTTGTCGCGTATAGTTTGTCACGTATAAGTTATTTAGAAAATGTCGAAGTTAATTGATATTACTTTGTGCGTATTTAATAGGAAAATTTGACCATATGACATGTAACGATAATGTTCGTTTGCGTAAACATCCTAAAAAACCATAATTGACTCACTATTTCATCTATCGTGCTAAAGATATTATTCCAATCCTGAGACTCAAGAACATTCGCCATAATTCAATTGCAGCTACACAGGATAGAAACTTACAAGGAGAGATGTAATCTCTTCATGCTCAAACCTATTCTTATTTTTTGTCAGCAAGTTACTTAGCAAGTTCCCAATACTATACGTATATCAATTTTTTTTGCTAATGGTAAATTGTTAGTAACTTGAGAAAATACAGAAATTGTAGCAGAGCAAAGTGTAGCGGAATGTCAACAACTGATCCGTAATCTATTGCATGAAAGTGACCGAATTAGTTTCACTGAAAGTTCGACTGCTGACCGGTCTGTGACGACTATAAATAGACTGGTAGCAAAGCAACGTGCTTTCCCATAGCCAGTAGCATTCAGAATTAAAGAAAGTGGAATATTACTTGCAATGAATTGCTATCAACCATCATTAGTGCTATGGAGCAGCATTGCAACAGTGAAGCTGAGACCTAAATAGAAATAAAAAAAGGGAAAAGAATAAGAAAGGAAGGGAGTCAACAACAGCTCTTCCTGTAATCGTCTCCGGACGTAGGCGAAATTTTCTTGGAACTCTGACTGAAACTGAATAGACAGGGTAACCCAGATTGTGTGGTTAGGTCGCGGGAGAAACCAACTTTGGCGATCGCGTATCCCACCGAGTTTCATTTCCGGAACCTCTTCTTAACTTCCGCTGTGTTGCATTATATTGCTTCTAGAATGGACGGTCGAGCAATTTGCATTCTGGTGAATGACACTATGCAATGAATTGTTATAGTAAATGATAGTTTCTTTCGAAGTACAACTATTGTGTATCGAACATCCCTGGCGCTAAATAAACGCAGTAAGGGTGTTGTACCGTGTTACGGCTATATTTTTTCGCTTGTTTTGTAAATTTTTTCTGACGAACCATGAAAATACACCATCTTGGAATTTTTACAGTGTGTTTATTAACATTTGTACAATTATTTAGAATTTTTTGAAACCAAAATATACATTGGATGCGACGTTACAGCGTTCGAAAGACGAACGTATGAAAACGATGGCTGACACGATTTCGCAAAAACTACCGAACCGATTTTGCTGAAATTTATATGGTGCATTCGGTACACTTATAGTTCTCGCCCGAACTAGGATAATTGGGATATTTATCATAGTTTTTTTTAGCAAGCCTAGAAGGTCCAAAAAAGTGGATAAAATCGAAATTCAGGCTTTAAAACCGTGCCAAAAGTCTAATTTTCAAAATTCTGCAATTATCGTAGTTCCGGCGATAGCGACAGGTCTACAGATGAAAATGCCGTTTGAATTTTTGATTTCTGATGAACACAACAGCCGGAATCGTGGCAGCCATCGTTTTCATACGTTTGTCTTTCGAAAGCTGTAACGTCAATTCCAATGTATATTCTGGATTCAAAAAATTCTAAATGATTGTATAAATGTTAATAAATACCCTGTAAAAATTCCAAGATGATATATTTTCATGATTCGTTAGAAAAAATTCACAAAATAAGCGTAAAAAATACAGCCGTAACACGGTACAACCCCCGCAACTTTACAGGGGGGATGATTTCTCATCCCTTTTATTCTTACATATGATTACCATTAAATCTTCGCATAAATGTTAATTCTGACGCAGTGGTTTTATTGCGTGCGCGGAATGTTATGATTGCTTGGAGTGTCTTGCCTGTTTTCCGATTGATCAACTCTGGCAATTTCATCCATGTTACGTGCTCTACCCGCTTGCTTGGTATTGCAGCCTTTCTCTTTTCAGATCGAGTTTCCAAGCATTTATTCAAGTGACATAAGAGAATCTGCATCATTTTTCTTGAGGGAGAAAATATTTTTCAATGAAATGGGTCTTATCGAATAAATAGATTTTCATGAAATAACGAATGCTACTTGTTTTAAACAAAATGTAAAAAAAGTCTGCTTACATGCAACTATAATTGGACATATTTGTTGCGAATTGCATGTTTGTAAGTTCTTTTTCGAATCCTTTTTGCCTGATTTGATTGAATTTTTGCTGATCTGATTTCCCTTCAGAAATTTTTCAGGAATGTACAAGTATCGAATATATGTATCTTGGTAGTAAAAAACAGTCGTTCTAGGAACAGACATCCGATTACGTACCAGTGCTTCCTCCTTGCGTGTAATTTGCACTATATTGTAAATCTGGGAGAGACATTAACGTAAGAGAAATCTCCTTTGTTTCCATTCTACCTGGGGCAGGATTGCCATTCTCGTTTTTCTTTCTTTCTCACAGAATTCGTCGAGCAATGGTCTTATTGTGTACGCATTCTCACGGAACGCAATATAAAATCGTCCCAACAGTTCTCTTCTATCAAATATGAATTCTAGTTCTAAACGACTTATATGTTTCTTCATTATCGTAACGTATTGTTCGGCAGATCAAATCTTGTCCAGTTCTTTTCTGCCCTTTCACTTTCGGTTATTTTATAAACAATTTCACAAATTCTCCACATGATGAATATATGAGACTTTCGAAATGTAAGAGGATAGATGTCATTTAATTTTTTTGGAAACTCGATTATTCTGTCTTCAGGATGATTCATTGCATAACCACCTATAAACAGGCAAATTGATTCCTACTTGGGATTCAGTGGAGGCTATCATGAACGCGTGAGTAGACGCAAAGTCGATAGAATGCGTCATGGGACACGACACGCAATCGGATGGACGCTTTTGTTTCATGTAATTAACTTATGGTGTTGGCGTGGATAACATACTTAAAACTATCATTACACTGAGTAATCCTTCCAGTGAGTACGTGAATTTTCTTGCGGGTGATGTTAATTCTTAAACTGAGATATCAGGGTAACGAATCACGGTATAGGAGAATTTAAATGAAAAAGTAAGTGAAGTCTAGTAGAAAGCAACACATAATAACTCCATTGTTTAACTTATGCTTGTTAGTGCCTGTTTTGACCGCGACCACATCACAGGATACGTGTATGTAAATATGTACTTACATACCCTGCGCCAAGTAGTGAAGCGTAGCGATATCAATAACGCGCTGTCGATTTGCCGAGTATGTATATACGATCCCGAAACATAGCAATTGTAACTGTTAGAAAAATTGTAATGTCAAATCATTTAAAAATAGCATCAGCAAGACCTATTATTATTTCAATATTAAAAAACATCATATTCGGACGTCAAATTCCCCGTAGAATTCGAATCTGCAATAAAAAATAGGGGTTGCTATTTAAAATTTTTAAGTTGGGTCCGATTTGGGACCCTTCTTAGCATTGGGCCCAAAAACTGAGTACTCCATTCGAACGAACGGAAAAAATTACAAAAGAAACCGTAGTAAGGTTCATTAAACTTAAACGATTTCAGAATGCCCGTAGTTTTCAATGTTTCGGGCCCATTTTCAGGCCCAAAGAATTAATTATTTTAATACTAAAAAAACATCATATTCGGACGTAAAATTTCCCGTAGAATTCAAATCTGCAATAAAAAATAGGGGTTTCCATTTAAAATTTTTAAGTTGGGTCCGATTCGAGGCCCTTCTTAGCATTGGGCCCAAAAACTGAGTACTCCATTCGAACGAACGGAAAAAATTACAAAAGAAACCGTAGTAAGGTTCATTAAACTTAAACGATTTCAGAATGCCCGTAGTTTTCAATGTTTCGGGCCCATTTTCAGGCCCAAAGAATTAATTATTTTAATACTAAAAAAACATCATATTCGGACGTAAAATTTCCCGTAGAATTCAAATCTGCAATAAAAAATAGGGGTTTCCATTTAAAATTTTTAAGTTGGGTCCGATTCGAGGCCCTTCTTAGCATTGGGCCCAAAAACTGAGTACTCCATTCGAACGAACGGAAAAAATTACAAAAGAAACCGTAGTAAGGTTCATTAAACTTAAACGATTTCAGAATGCCCGTAGTTTTCAATGTTTCGGGCCCATTTTCAGGCCCAAAGAATTAATTATTTTAATACTAAAAAAACATCATATTCGGACGTAAAATTTCCCGTAGAATTCAAATCTGCAATAAAAAATAGGGGTTTCCATTTAAAATTTTTAAGTTGGGTCCGATTTGGGACCCTTCTTAGCATTGGGCCCAAAAACTGAGTACTCCATTCGAACGAACGGAAAAAATTACAAAAGAAACCGTAGTAAGGTTCATTAAACTTAAACGATTTCAGAATGCCCGTAGTTTTCAATGTTTCGGGCCCATTTTCAGGCCCAAAGAATTAATTATTTTAATATTAAAAAACCTCATATTCGGACGTCAAATTCCCCGTGGAATTCAAATGCGCAATAAAAAATAGGGGTTGCTATTTAAAATTTTTAAGTTGGGTCCGTTTTGGGACCCATCTTACCATTGGGCCCAAAAACTGAGTAATCGATTCGAAGGAACGGAAAAAATTAGAAAGGGAACAGTATTGAAGTTTACGAAACTTTACTTTCCTAAGAAGATCTTCAGGGGTACCCATCTTTTTCCCCCACCCTGTATATTGTGAACAATGGTAATTTTATTACAAAAAAAACGGAGTAACAATATTCAACGAGGACATAGTAATACTCCAAGGAAAGTAAATATCGTTTTTGAGTAGTTGATGCTCTGTTCAAAATGTTCAAGTCTCCTTATTTATATCACTAAGAGTCAGATCATTATGCGAGGTGGCCCTGTCAGATTTGTTACCACAAAAAGATCAATTTCCAATATTCATATGTTTGCACAGGATACAGCGATCGACATCACTTTGATTTCGTTCAGTTCGGTAAAAATAACTACACGCTCTGTTTATGAACTTGTTGTTAACACGAGACGCGGCCACGTCTGCCGATAACACATACAATCGGCTGAACAATGTGCTGAGAAATACAATTTACCGTTTCACACACCTATCATTTATTTCCCACGTTCGTCGTTAATTGTCAAGTAAATACGCGGTTTAAACATGCGTGTAGTAGGCGTCGGACGCAATCGCTTGACACAAAATATTGCCTACACATATAACTCCTCCAACACTTACATATTACGTAAATGATACATAGCGCCGAGTTCTACTGTGGTGCTTCGAGAAAGACCAACTCTCTCCCTTATGTGGAGTAAATTGTCTGGTTGTTACGTGATATTAGAATTAGTCATCAAATCTCAGATGAAACAGTAAGTGAAACCGAGAATATACAAAGATATCCGTGCACGTGTTTACCACAGTTTTCCGTTTCATTACCAATTGAAATTATTGTTATAGGATATAAAAAATAAGTAAAGCTGACATAACTAATTGCGCTCTGTTACAATCCAGTCTATTGTGCAATCGCTAACATATACCATTGGGTATTCATCGACTAATGTGATTCAGTAGATTTTATACAGAAGGGACTGAGTAGACAGGTTGAAGGAAGTAATGGCGAAAGAAGTAAAAGTGAAAGGCGTAAATTCCATTGCAAGTGCTCTTACTGGTATGCGCATAAGTGCGCGTTTGTGTTTGTACGCACAGATAGAATACATAAATAGGGAAAAGAGAACGGGCATAGTGGGAAAGCTTGCACACATTACGACTATAACAATTGCAACTAACTAACGTTAGGCGTTTGACTAACGGTTACTTCCGAGGAAGTAATAAATTATTCGTAGTTATCCTGTAGACAGAAGCAGTGCAGTGTACCAATAAATGCATACATAAAATTATAATAAGAAACAGACGACTGTACATAAATAATAAAAGAAGAACGTTGTACTCTAACATTTACTTCATCAACTGCCAAAGTTTAATTGTAAGTCTAATCGTAAAAAACTTCTAAAATTTAAAATGGTATTAGAACCTTCGCTACGGGAACAATTTTTGCATTACTATGAAACTTTAAGAACCGTTCGTGTGATTCGAGTTCTAACCCTTCTCATACGCTGTGCAATGGCACAATTAGTCGAGTGGAAAAAAACGATCCTGAATAAAAGACACGTAGGTTGAGTCAAGGACTGCATCGAATTAGGTACTCTTAATAAGTATGCACGAGTGTGTCTAAAATAGAAGAAAGAAAGTGGATCCTGTCCGATAAAGGTTCCTCCTACTCTGCATTTCTACACCTGATGACCTTCCCGGAACGAACACAGTGGAGAAAACGAACTTCACTGAAGAAAAATAAATAATCGCGAGACAATAGATCAGGATGTGTTGGATATTTACCAATAATTTGAATATTTACTACTAAAACGGTGGGTCACACATAGTGGTATCTTTATTACATCTTGAGTTACGAATTTTCCACAAAAATCGACTCAAAACTTTCAACTTAAATAACTCAAGAAGGATAAATAATACCGAAGAATGGAAAATTGATTTCTTAAGTATTCTTAAGTAGTCTACAATAATTACAACCCCAGAAAGTTTCATTAAAACCTGAGCCCAAGCGTGAATAAAGCGTGATCACTTAGCGTGGAATCGCTCCTTAGACCTTTTTCCTCACAGTCTGTTTCTTCGTTTATGACTGGTTTAAAGTTATAATGCTAACAACTTGTTAGTCAAATTGCAGTATACAAAATTCAAGAAACATGTGCTTGTGCAGGGAATAACAGCAAGAATAGGGAGATCTTAAAAATCTTGCAATATGCGGAAGCTTCTAACTAAACGATGCTGCGTGCACCATTAACCAACCGGCTCGGTTAACCAGCCGCGCCCCCATTAACAAGTGTTCCATCGCTGCTAAGAATGCGGATACAAAATGCATTCCAATTAATTAAACGGTTTCGGACTCTTTACTGCTTTTGTTCTGCGAACTATACAAGAGATTCAAATCGTTCGCTTCCTTTCAAACTCCCAAAAGCTGATATACAGGGTGTCCCAATAAGAATGTCGAATGGAAATATTTCCGTTAATTTTGAAGATACGCGAAATTCGCGGAGGGCAAAGTTGTATGGTTCGAAGGAGCTTGTTGAATGGCGGTATAGGGGTGTTTTTACAATGGGGTAGTTTTTAGTTATTAATGTTAACTTAATTTTTTTTAAATGGATCGACCTACTTTTTTCGATATTCTGAATGCTAGGGTCAAGACGAATTCAACGACCTATGACAAAAGGTCTTTGAGGGTAGTTCATTCCCCAGGGGTTGTAAATTTTCTCTCTTAAATATCTTCTAAACAATTAAGTTTAGAGAAAAATTTCTTTCACTAAATTTACATGGTATTAATGGGGCTATCAGTTCGTGTTAACAAATTTTTGAAATTCCAATTGTTTAAACAGTTTTTTTATAAACAATAATGTTTTTTGACAACGAACATCTATTTCTTTGTCGAGTCATGATGGAAGATCGAAAGACGAATTCATTGATATGCATCATAAGGTGATTTTAGACCCCTCCCAAAAAAGTGGAAAATTATTATCTTGAATAACAAAAAATCAGGTGGGTTTATAACAAAATATTTAGCTCAAACTTGAGCTACCTATAGTACCTACACGTATACTGTAATTTAGATAAAAGAGACTTACTTTATGTAGATTTTCCCCCACAATCAGAATAGATCGGCAAAAATTATACTTTTGTGAGAAATGTAGTTCCTGGGTATTCGAATCGAATAATCGATGAAACAGGATCCCAAACTCAATCTAACTCACGAGCACGCTCGGGTACCCGAGCGCAAACGCATTATGCATTATGCAATTGTAAGAGTTTTGGGATCTCGCTTGATGCGGTTCGACTATTTCCTACCGGATCCGAGTTCCTGATCTCGGATACAAATATATTTCTAACTAATGCAGACGCGAACGCAAATCTACTTTTCCTCCCCGTTTATTCAATGCAATGTGCAGTTCGAGGGAAAACCGTAACTAATCAAAATAGAAAATTCTATCCTTTCGAAACACTTTACCAACGTTAAGTTTATGATCCTGTCTATGTTAGTATAATGCAGAAACATTTTCTCAAAAAATATACTGATCAACATATCCACTCCTACTTGGAAGCAAATATCTGTAAGATCTTTCTGAATCTTGGATCGAGAATGGCAGGATATTATGGACCGCAAAAGTGGATTTCCATAGATGAGATTATATATCTATACATATACCTAGCTACTACGTATCCTGCATTACCAGTAAGTTAGCTATCTGACAACAGTGCGAAAATGAAATATCAACGGCTTACTTGCTCGCTTGCAAACATTTGGAAAAAAACAGATCGCGCTACGGCTACGTCCGTTCAATTTGACGACTCGACAGTTCGAGCGTTGCGGCCAACCGTGGAAAATAACTGTTATAAAAGGCATTCTTGATTGCTAATACAATTCCACGTATCCTACGAGTTTGCAAAAACTTGGAATATGTTACTCAAATATGCTATATCTGGCACATTTGTTACACGGAATAAATGAACGGATTAAGAAAGTACTTCAATTTTCTACAGTTAATGCATTAATATTTGCAATTAAGCAGATTTTACCAACATTCTATCGCAAGAGATTTCGTAAAAAGTGTCATTATAATTTCTGCGCGTTCGATGATATTTTATAATGAGTATCAATGTTGTGCTACGGTATATTTGTTCAATTGTTGAAATGGACGAAGATAAATTTTCTGAAGAATTCTATATCTAAAGTAGTTTAAATTATATAATGTGATAGTGCAAATCAAATACAATTTCCTCGATACGATCGTATCGCATATAGGAATATCTTGATATTCCTACGAAGGAATACCAATGATACCAACGAAGACCTTAGTGAATAGAGTACAGCGCGGTCGTTGACTTGTAACGGATTCGCCCGACAGGTTCTTTACGAGTCGCTCGAGTCATGTCGAACTGTGTTGAGCCACCCCAAAGATATTCATTTCTTTGGCTCACAATCAGAGTAACAGTGACGTTTTTTCTCAACTAACTCTTCGATTTGTCGTTCTTTTCGCTCTGCTAACTCACAAACTCACGTCTTAAGAAAGCACTGTCGTGCAGAGAGCTAAAGGTACCATCGAGAATCTAAAAGCTGAATTATCCTTTTGATGTTTCCCTATTATGGGCTGTTAACGAATACAGTATAAGCACGGTATTTTATGGGAACGGTTTTTGCGTTTATAAGAATACTGGGAAACTTCATGAAAATGTCCAAAGCAGAGAGATCCGACAAGCGTTTGATCTGAATATGCAATCAGAAAATTATAATCAATTAGGAGAAATTAGTAGCAACTACAGCCCAGCAGAGGCGTGGGCTTCAAGTTTTTATAAAAAAATCCCATTCATGCTTGAAATGAAATTGTGGGAACCGAACCGGATTCGAGGAGCGAACTGATGGGTTTGCGGTACTTTATACGCTATATGCAATCCATAGTTTAGTGATTAGTGAGAACTAATTAATTTCTTTACGGATGAGAAAATTGTTCCGAATCAGCTGCAGTGCATTGAGTCCCTATACAAATTTCTGCATTTCAATAAGTCAATTCTTGATGGTAAAATCTCACCTAACTCGAGGAACAATTGCAAAGGAACAATTTTCAAGATAAAACGATCGAACAAATAGGCTCTATTGTTCTACCCCAAAGCTTTGAAAAAACGAGCGTTAGTAATCTCAACTATTTCTTCGATAGATTACTATATCCACTACCTAGTCGATTCTACACCTCGAGATCGGCGAAGATCTGTTAAAAAAAACAATCCGCAAAATTGACCTTGACTGGTTTTTTGAAGGTCAAAGTTTTTTCTGATTGCATCGGTTTCTACTCCTTGAGTAACGCAATATTGCAAAAGGAACCATAGGTCAGAACTCACCCGTTCTCTCGGAAAATCGTATTGAAGTTTTGTTCATTTTTAAAGAATAATTTTGGTAAAAGATATTTTGCTTTGCAAAAAAAGCTAAAAAGTCGTTCCTGGTTTGTTTTACAGTGGTGCTCTCCGTAGGACTAGCCCTGGTGATGTTGTCGAGTTCCATCGCGACCGTCAGGGCAGTTTCCTCGTGCCCATGGGCACAACAGTCAAAGGATCTGGATAGCGCGTGCATTTGTGACTACAATTTAGCCCATGAACTCTCAGTTCAATGCGACATCGTCGATTACGATGAGCTGTTGTCAGCAATGCGCCGGCATGTTACCGGCAGTTCGATTGATCTGCTCTACATGAACAACAGTACGATCGGCAGCTTAAAAAACGGATCTCTTGGAAATCTACGAATCACAAATATGCAACTCTCGGGTTGTCATATCAGAACGGTCCAGCCAGATGCATTTCGAGGTCAAGAAAACTCGCTGCGAAGTCTCAATTTGAAGGAGAATTATTTGACAGAAGTGCCGAGTAATAGTCTGAAGATATTGAGGAATCTGACCGTACTGGATCTTTCGGTGAACCAAATTAGCAGAGTTAACGAGAACGCGTTCGCTGGACTAAAACTGGTCACTTTGAAGTTGTCCGACAATGAGGTGACTCTGGCACCAGGCGCTTTCCACGGCTTAGAGAAAAGCTTGAAAAATTTGAATCTAAAAGGTACACGGCAAAAACGGGTACCCGAGGCGTTGAACGGATTGAAAACTCTCGCATTTCTCGATTTGTCGCAAAACAGTATTCGGGAGCTTCCCGGGCCTACTGGTAGTAAATTATTCGAGGGTCTCGAATCCCTGACTGGACTGAACCTCGAGAGAAATTTGATCCAAACCATCGGTGCGAATGCCTTTTTCGGAATCAAAAACACCCTCAGCTCGCTGAGTCTTCTGAATAATTTAATACCGGATTTCCCAACGGCGGCCATCAATGCAATGCACGATCTACGCGTATGTCAGCTTCATTCAGCTTCACTTCTTTCTACATCTTCAGAGTTTTCTCGTTTCTTCACCGATGATTGCGACTTTTAATATAGGTATTGGACATTGGATTTAACTTGATAACGGAACTACCGACAGACGCCTTTCAAGGGAATCCATCCCTGACACTTTTGGCCATTGATGGAAATCCACTGTCGACTGTACCGGAAGAAGCACTCGTGAAATTGAATGGCACTTTACGCGGTCTCAGTTTAGGTGGTCGATTCTTGGTCTGCGATTGTAAGCTACGTTGGATCTTGGACTGGATACGAACAAAGGACCTTCAAGTAACTAGTCGCGAGCGAAAGCCACAGTTTTGCGGTAGTCCACAACATTTGCAAGACAAGAGCTTTTACACGATTGATCCACAAGGTAATTACACAGCCATCCATTTTCAATCCTTCCGGTTTTCCGATTAAAGTTAAACGTAGTACAGTTGCGGTCACTCGTTTACTTATTTTTAAAACTTAAGAGGACTATTAGAAACGCCTCGGTAATCTGTGTTGTTCCAATCTGTGAATGCTACATCCAGTGTTTTAAGACAAAAGGCGTTAAAGAAGGCATGAGCAACTTGCTCGGGAAGAGCCGGAGCGCTCTTCGGCGCTCTTGAGCCGCTCGGAGAGCGAAAATACCTCGTACGTCCTCGCAGTGCCCCTGATCCCCGAACTTGCTGCCCGAGCGCTCTTCGGCGCATTCTTCCTTCTTTTTCTTTGCGCTACCTTTCCTTCTCTCAGCGCTCTCGGTACCTATCGAATCGAAGAGCGCTCTTGGCTACTCCGAGGTAGCTCTTAGAGCCGCGTAGTTGCCCATGCCTGCGTTAAACCGTAAAATTGCACGTATTGCAAAAAATAGAAAAAATGTATAGCCTAAATACAGGTTGCAGTATGAAAGCGAAAGAGTATATGAAAATAAGGACTTCGTCTCGCTACGACGGTCTATTTTCCACGCTTTTTGCATTAGCATTAATATGCCTGTTCTGTTCCGTAGAAATGAGCTGCGAAAGGAGTCCAGAAATCGTTGGAATAGGAACCGTCGAAAGCGTTGATACAAGCGCAGCCGCAGATCCTGTAAGAACAATTGAACCTGTTGTCACCCCACCTACAACGGAATTCCCTATAAGCACTACCAGCCGAAGAGTTTCCTCGTCGACCTCGGTGTACATATCTTCTAGAGCGCCATTCGAAAAGAGTAAAGAACCGTTTCGGAGCAATAATACAATTGGAATTATTGCTCCTGCGATAAACCCAGCTACCACCCCAAGATCGGGCAATGTAGTAATAATGCGAACAACACCGACTTCAATTCCGTCACCACATTCAACACTGGCGTCAACACAACCGCCAAAACAAATTCAAGAACAGCCGCAACAGCATCAACCTCGGCCTCCGTTAGTACTCGGCTCGCCTCTCTATAAGTTCAAACCGAGCGAAAAAGAGGCAATTTTAATCAAGAAGGTGCTACGGCAAGATAATGCCGTTATTATCAATTGGGATACTGAAACGAGTAACATTTTGGGATTTCGAGTGATTTATCGACTATTCGGTGACAACAGCTTCAAACAAGCACCGCCACTCGAAGCCAGCGAGAGAGAATTTAAAATCAAAAATGTACCTTCCCAGGTAACTAACTTTACGTTGAAAGTTGTAAAATTCTTCAAAAGATCAATTTCACAAACAAAGAATTCCCTAAGCCTGTAACTCAAGTGTAGTTATAGTTCTAATGTCATTCGGAGACAGTATAACCATAAACGAAAGTAAAAATGTAAATATCACTCTTTCTCCTCTGTTGTGTAAATCTATTGCCATAACTAGAAGCAAAGGCCCAACCCAATGCGAGAGACAGACCTACAATATCGTTACCAACGAAAATTGGCAAGTTTTATCTCGTTACTACCATCATTTCAGGAATGCCTAGTTGTCTGCGTCGTGTCACTGGAAGAGACTAATGTTACGCCAGCAAATGTACCTTACAATCAATGCAAAGAAGTGAGAACCGAGAACTCTCCTACGTCGAATATGGACAAAATCACAATTGCCGCTAGCGCAGCAATTTGCGCAACGATAGTTGTAGCAGTGATAATATTCGTCGTAGCAAATAGACGAAGAGCTCGTAAGCTGCACACCCTTCACAATATTGATCAAACAAAAATGGGAGGACCTATAGCTGGACTACCAGTAAACTGCTGTTCAAACATGGGCCCAACCCCTAGCCCTGGCGGTCCACTGGCATCAATGGCAACTCTTAGCGCTTATAATTCTCAGAAAGAGTGGGATCAAGTTTCTGCATATAGCAACAGAAGCATACCCAGACCGAGAATATTTCCGATAGATCGCCAAGGTAAAAGTGAATTGCATGATAAAAGGAATCCTAATGTAAATATTCAACAAATGGTGAAGCAATTACTCAAAATCTAACCAGTCTTCTTGTTACTATCAATCTGATTGCTCCTTCGATTCGGTGCCTACGTGGAACGCCGTCTGGTACTTCAAGCATTTACCTTTTAGCCACCCTGAACCTTTTTCCTTTCTGGGGACCTTCGAACCGACTCGAGTATAATCCGGATTAATATTGTTGTGCCGATAGGTCTCATTGACTATAGCGCAGTGAGATGTGTTTGGACCTCAAATAACGGTCTGATTATACATCTGGTAGGACGGGTCTCTGGACTGACACCCTCGCGAATCAGGGAAATAGTTGGGTAGTTTAAAGAAGAATTATACAAGTAGGTCTACCTGCCTAAAGACACCGTTAGACTTGAGAGAGACTAGGCGCCTTCGTGGACCGCCGTGTGTTACCTCAAGCTGGGTCTTTCCTACCCTTAAACCTCATCCTGTACCAATTAGTTTCGACCTTTAAGGAGAATCTGCCTGAAAGGTATTATTTTGCCAATAGTGCTCATTGACAATTAATGTTAAGGCTTATTCAAATTGGCGACTATTGATTGGGCTCGCGTTTACCCTTAAAGATTTAGCAGCGAATCCGATCTTTTCCCTCTTACCAGTATACCTGCGGGGAGAAGAAAACTGTCTCCTAGCCCGTAACAAATCATTAATTGCTTTATGAAACTCATAAGCACCACATATCGATTTACGTATAATATAGATGTATACTAACAGTAAACAATGATACGCTTTCTCAAATAGGATCAATAACGAGGGCTTCTTGCATCGACGATGTGAGATCTCAGGCGGAGCGATGCGGTGGGAAAGTGTCGAGCCGTTCCGTCGCGGATGGACAGTCGCAACATAGTTTTTCGAATAATTCCACGCGCTACTTCGCTAACGCTACGCTACAATCGAATCTTGCAGGCACAAGGCCAGGTATTCGAACACCGACCAATTGCTGTCAATCGATTTGTCACGATTCAAATCAATAACTAATACTTTTTCTATTATTACAGAACTGCGACAATCGCGACAGTCTCTGGCTGGTACCTCGGATAGGATATCAAGAACGAATTATCCACCGAGTAGCCACGTGCCAACACACACAAGGCAACGACCTGGATCGCGAAATCGTACACTCGAACAAAATTTACCGCGACCAGGAAGTCGATACAGTTTAGCGGAATCAACACATACGCTTAATAATTACGAGGAGAACAATTGGACTGATCACGATATGGATATATACATGGCGCGAAATCCAACTACGAGAAGTGGCCTCGTGCCTCTTTGACCGTGCGCCTCTTTCGGAGGACATCATATACACAACATATGTACATCAACGACAATCGCAAAAGCAGTAATAATGCTACTACATTATACAACGATCTTATCGGTTTGCTCAAACGTGTTCAATCACCTTGTACTCGTGTTTCAATCTTTTATTGAAGTGTTCAATAGGTGAATTGAGATACTTTACGGTTGTAAGAAAACACAGAATGATAAAAATAATGTCGCTCAATACGTGTTTTCACGTGTGTATGGATACGTGTGGATGGGTGCATACACTTCCATATAAGTAACGACAAATAATATACATTTGTTTATAGAATAATTGATTGACCATGCAAACGGTTGTTTAAAACGAAACCAAAATCCATCCGAGATTCCCACCTTCTTTCTCTCTTTTCCCTATTGCTCTCTAATGGCAGAAGAAATGCCGGATGTGTCAAATCAGATTATTTGTTTAAATTGGAAGCAAAAAGTAGATTTATGCATATACTTGGATTTAATAATAAACGAGAAAGCCAGTAATCGTTGAATAACGTTTACCCGCGAAACTTATGTATAGAACATAATTGTACTTATTGAAAATACTTTCTAACGGCGCACAGTGGTCCAGCGACCCCTCAAACCGCGCCATAAATACAAAATTACATTATAAGCTATTTTCTGTGGGATTATTTAAATATCAATTGGCGAAAATGATAGAAAAAAGGAAAATTTTAGGAATCATTTTCGTTTTATTGAAAAACAATGATCGCATATTCTATATGGTAATATTCTATGTTTCGCAATTCATAGGGTAAGTGCGGTGCTAGGCCACCCCCCCCCCCACCCCTCCCCCACTTACCTGAAAGTACTAATCGTGTCTTTCTTAATCTGTGAACAGACCCGTTAGGTCCCAAATTCTTAAGTCCAAGAATTATGATAATTATATCGCGTTTTGTGCCCTTTTATTGTCCGCCAATTAAAAAAGAGCAAGTATGAGCAACTCTAGTTCCCACTGTCTTCAAGCCTGTATTTTTACCTTTCAAAAAATTGAAACGAGAAGGTGGAACTCGGTGGAACTTTTTTTAAAACTCTAAAAGAAGTTTTATATGGAAAATGCACGGTACCGATTTCCGAGTCCCAACTTTCACTAATTGTGTAGGGGTGTGGCTGCAAGGAATCGACCAAAGAAAAGTGATTTTAAGTGCATTGGATATTCCTCTTTCAAGATATAATTATCCCAAAAAATTTGGTAGAACTTGAAATTTCGATTTTTGGCGCAGTTTGAGGGTATCTGGACCACTGTGCGGCGTATGCAATAAATATAAAGAAAACTGAGCTATTATTTCAGCGCTTACCCAGGTATGGAAATGTTAAGGTCCCAGCGATAGCGGATCTCCTGTATAAATTCATGCCAGAGCTGAGCCAGAGCTGGTGCTCCACCAAGATTATGAGCGCAGTGTGATGCCACAACTGCAAATCGCCACACTAAACTGTCGATCGCACAAGTTTTCACCCCTTTTCGCTGATCTTCGTCCACATTATAGATGCCTACATCTCCGTAGGGACTTTTCTGTAAACACACAGGAATTACATGTTCTCATCGATGTGTTCTAGCAATTTTAATCAGTATCGATCAAACCCTCTTGCAGTACTATGTCGCTGGAAAAATAATTTAATACAGGCGTCTAGAGTCTACACTTTATAGACTCCTAAAACTCAAAACCGTAAAACCTGCTATTTCTCACTCGAAATGTAAAATAAAACACTTTTAATACAAAAGCTCCATTTTATCCCATCGGAAACGAATATAAATGTTAAAGACAAACCCAATTAAACTCTTCTTTTTCTTTAAACTTGGTTTCGAATGGACGAGTCTATTCAAATGTAATTTTGATATTGCCACTTAAAATATACAATGACCTTATCAAAATGACTTTCAGAATTTTCACGATAACAGAATGATTAAGATATGTAGCTGTTGTACTTACAGGAACCTCTTCTGCATCCGGAAACAAAAAATAAAGTATTGGTAGTAAAACTTCTTCGGAGATTGGGCCTTCGATATTCTTGTTTTTTTTCAATGTGCTCCTTCCGATCATTGTTGAAATAGTAGGTATTTTAGAATCAGTTAAAGCACTAAGCGCCAAACCAAATGCTTGTTCATCATCCTGAGCATACGAAGCTGCATCGCCCAATAAGTCTGTTATAGTCTTCTGATTGTTACAAAGTTGCAGAAAATCCATTAAGTACTCTCCGAGCAAGCAAGTAGGAGACGATATCATTTTCACTCGCACTGACCACTTTTGTGCAAGGTGTGGTTCGAGATCCGTAAAAAATTCACTATCTACCACTACATTTTCTGACATTGCGCACCAGGTGGTAAATAGTTGTAGCTCTCTAAACAAATTTGTAATATATATATATATATAGATGTATAAAAACATAATCGCTGTCCGTATCATAAACCACTGTTTTATCTTACCCAACTGGATCATACGTTGCTCCAAACGGAAGTTTCCCTAATTCGGCTACGCCTAATGTTTCGCCTTGCATAAAATCAAAATCAGGAGGATCTTGCGTCCACGTACTATTAGTCCAGTCTTTTAATAAGTATGAGAATTGTGCGGATATTGTTACAGGATCAATTTGTAACCCCCCACATCCTGCACCAATTTTCTGCTTAAACAGAGAAAGTAGACCTACAAATAATTCTTACATGTAAACCATTTACATCCTTTTTTTTCTATTCTTAGAACGCATCTAACGTTAAAACTATTTTCCTACTTGTATTTAGGATAATAGAAGTCTAATTACACACAAGAACGTAAGATTATAAATTACATACCAGTTAGATATTTGCAACTTGGCGGTATCTTTTTAAGATGAACCATATCGAAATATACGCAGATTCCCTTCCCAACGCTACATCCGGTATACATCTTCTGCCATGGTTCTAATATTTGGACGAATGTAGGTACGTCGCTGAAAAATTAAAATTAGAAAGAAATAACTAATATAAGATATAGAATTCCAGAAAATTGTATGTCATTCATTCTAAGAAAGGTAAATCACCAATTCGCATTGGTCGCAGCTATCGTGAGAGAACTTAACAAGATCTTGATGCGCGTTTCATCAATTGCAATGTCTTTCCTAGATGGCACGAGAAGAAGGAATTCCCTCATACCGTAATATTGAACTAATTCTAAGTGGTTATCGTTTAATTCAACAAAATCATTCGTCGTATCAAGAGCGTCTAATTGACACTGTAGTTTTTGATCCTCGTTACTGAAAGGAAGTTCAGTATCGTTTTCTACGCGTGCTTTGAAATATTTCAATGTGAACTCTGCGTCTGAAATAAGATAAGAATGGTAAATTGTTAAAGTCGTTAAAATAATATTTATGAGTGAGTTTTGAAGTATGAATTTATAGACACGTATGGTAATTAATTATTTGATTTTTGAGGGAAGTGACACTTGCGAGCTGTGGAAACGAACCTGCAAAATTGAGTTTTTCAGAAAGTTCTTCCCAGTGACAATTGCGATAATCTGCTGGTGTTAGAAGCTGTTCTGATCTTTCATTCGGTAATTTCCATTCTTGCATGATCTCTTCTATTCGCGCGATAAACACTTCCCATCCAGATGCCGTCGTAAAATCATGATGATAAAAGTCTTCGATTTCGACGTTGTTCATTATTCACAGTAATATGGAACTTTAAAAATGTTTATTATATTCCACCCTATCACTTGATAGTTTATCAATTTCAAGCTCTGCTAGGTTACTGCATCAGAATATTCTAAATTATATAATTTAGAAGTGCTTTGACAGTTAAAACTGTCAACTTTTACTGTATATGAGAGGTTATGTTGACTATTGTTGTTATGACTTGATGACTGTTGATCGCAGTCAATGGTACAACAATGATAGAATGTTTACAGAGGAGCAATTGAGAAGAACGTGAGACAGATGAACGTGAGCGCGAGAAAAACACAGCATGGTACGGTATATATTTTATTGTTATAACATCATGAAAAAATCGACTTGTTTAGGTGCTGCAACAACTAATACTCATTATCAACAAACAATTTAGTTACGACTTAACCTCAAATTTCACCAATGAAAGAAAGATTCTGTTCGTTTTCATAAATTTTACGATGAGATCGCGATCTATTAGAGTAATATCTTTATCCTATTGTTATTATCAATGCTTGCTAATATCGGTGCCTGCACACCAATACCACGTGGCTGACTACAACCAAATTTAAACTTGTTACAAAGAAGAATTAAGGGAGTTGTACCGTATTACGGCTGTATTTTTTCGCTTATTTTATGAATTTTTTCCAACGAACCATGAAAACACACCATCTTGGAATTTTTACAGTGTATTTATTAACATTTGTACAATCATTTAGAATTTTTTAAAACCAAAATATACATTGAATGCGACGTTACAGCGGTCGAAAGACAAACGTATGAAAACGATGGCTGACACGATTTTGCAAAAACTACCGAACCGATTTTGCTGAAATTTATATGGTACATTCAGTACACTTATAGTTCTCGCCCAAACTAGGATAATTGGGATATCTATCATAGTTTTTTTGTTAACAAGCCTAGAAGGTCGAAAAAAGTGGAAATAATCGAAATTTAGGCTTTAAAACCGTGCCAAAAGTCTAATTTCCAAAATTCTGCAATTATCCTAGTTCCGGCGATAGCGGCAGGTCTACAGATGAAAATGCCGTTTGAATTTTTGATTTCTGATGAACACAACAGCCGGAATCGTGTCAGCCATCGTTTTCATACGTTTGTCTTTCGAACGCTGTAACGCCGATTCCAATGTATATTTTGGATTCAAAAAATTCTAAATGATTGTATAAATGTTAATAAATATACTGTCAAAATTCCAAGATGGTGTATTTTCATGGTTCGTTAGAAAAAATTCGCAAAATAAGCGAAAAAATACAGCCGTAACACGGCACAACCCCCTTAACGAGTTCCTGAGAAGCGAAATTATTTGAGCATGCGATAATGATTTATAGCGAATACTCATAAATTGTAGTATGTTTAGAAGACTAATAGACCTATTTACAAGGTCAGAATCTTTGATGGGACAATTCCGATGTTCGTTGTACTATAGGTCGTGGCGACACAAGGCAATTTACGGTCATAAAGGACTCATGCTTTAAGGACGTTTACCTGTCTCTTGCTAAGACTTTCATTTAGTTTGAACGAATGAGAATACCACCAGAAAACCACATTTATATTGCGGAAGCTAAGTTTGTAGTACAATTCAGTATAGCTTAATTATTACAAAGAAGCAATTAGACATCATATAGATTATTATTAATTTATAGATCGTTTCTCTGTAATACAAATATCAATGTAAGAAGCTAAACATATAAATGTTCTTTTTTATTATGTTATTCGCAAATAGGTGTTTAAATGGCCAATCCTTCAATTTTACATACTTTACTGACATTATATCTCTGGTGTAAACAGTGTAAACTCGTGAGTTGAGTTCACATCATGAAAAATGTCGGCCACTTTGAATTGGATAATTATGTCAAAATGCAGCTTATAACTGTATTATTTACTTATGATCATAGTCGCACGCATCAGACGCAATATTCTCTGTATATTGTTCTTTACCAAAATCTAGTCATAATTATTAATATGGTAGATATTTCGGTCGCGAAACACGAGTTAAAGGCATTAGATTTTAGATATAGCGGAGAAATGGAGTAGTTTGCATAATGTCTCGTGTAATTAAGCAGCGCATAATAGTTGACACTGCAATTTCTCTTAATTGCTGTAAGTCGCCGTAGTTTCCGACAGATACACCAACCTCATTATTATCAGTCTAATCTAAACTGGCTGTCGTAAACTTAAGTAGCTAGTTCTACCCAAAAACTGATAAGAAATCAACACTGTGTCCGTTATTAACGCTAATTGTAATCAATAACAGCTTAAATTAAAATTTGTTTTACTGTAACATCCTTAAATAAAGATGTTTACATAATTGCAAAAATTACATTGATCTGCTTGTAGACGAAAGCCCCAATAAGAAAACCTTCCAGCAAGTTCTCTTCTTATTTGTGTAGGTAAATTTACCTGGCACTATTTGCGTATACAAGTTCCATTCTTAATTTTTACATTTTGTGTTTGTCCAATTTTAATGAAAGCAATTTTAGTTTCACCGAAATTAAACAAACTTGCCACCAGACTTCGCCATAGAGATATTCTTTGTTAATAAGAATATGGATAAGCAAAAAACTTTATTCCGGAAAATATTAAACAATTTAATACAGAAACGAATAAACCATTGCTACAGATAAAAACAACCCGTCCAGGATTGTATAAGGATTGTAGGTTTCATGTGAGAAAAAGAAGGAGTAAATGAGGGGTAGAGATGAAGAATAGGAGTGAATGGTTGGAGAGGAAGCAGGAGAATGTGTGTGGAACAAAGTGTTAAACAGTACATAATACATGTATAAGTTATATATGTACATACTTCTGAACCTAACAACGCACACTAATACTTGCAATAGTTGTTTGAGAGTGAACTGCTTTGACCTGCGTACATGTATGCGTATAGAGACAATGTCCACTAGCGTACGACTAGATCTAATTAGAGAAGCGCGCATTGCGCTTCCGATGTCGAACGCGATGGCGCTGGCAGTGACTCTCGCGGTTGCGTGGCACGCACAATTTATATTTTTTACGCTTCGTATTTAATTCTGTTTACGGTAAAATGTATCATATAGATTTGTGGTGTATCTGTGGTTTTTTCGTCGTACAGTATATATCAATTAGTAGTGGTCAACCTGTAAGTGCTCGAGATGTTCCCAGTCGCGTTTGTCGAACGTGAAATAATACAGGGGCCCAAACGTCTAATACGTACATACATATGACTACTCTCGTTTCATTGCACCGGGAGAAATTCAGTGAAGAGTGTATATTGTATAACAATATAATGCTTACTGCACTTTAAGGAGTTAAGTGTTTAATTTCGTAAAATAATGAATTTTTAATAATAAGTTGTTCATTGTGTCAGTGGTTCAACCTGTGTTCGAGTGCAAGGCAGTGTGAAAATTTAAAGAGCAAAGTGATAAATATTCAAACATGCTTGATTATTGCCAATGACGCTTACGACATACATACATATGTATCAATAATTTGCAACGTATCTTTTTCTTCGTATTCGCATGTTTGCTTTCGTGTCTCCCCGCTTGCTCGCTTGCCTGCTTCCTTCGAATTGTGATATCAATCGTGGTATTGGTGGTGATACATACAAAAAATGCAACGGCCGGTGTAGTTTCTAACGATGCAGTTTCTGGGGGATTTTTCATAATTTCATGAAGCGATATTCCTCGTCGTAAGGAAAGTAAGTGACGAGAACGGTTTAAATAATACCATAAACTTTTTCGTGAAATGCTCTTTCCGCGGAATCGTGTTATCTGTAGAAGATATTTTCCGATCGCGTGTGCTTCATGTTGTTTACATATGCAGATGTATCCTGCGTATGGGGCCCGAAAATGGGCCCGAAGCATTGCGAACTACGGGCATTCTAAAATCGTTTAGGTTTAATGAACCTTGATTTGGGACCCTTCTTAGCATTGGGCCCAAAAACTGAGTACTCCATTCGAGAGAACGGAAAAAATTATAAATGAAACCGTTGTAAGGTTGAATAAACTTAAACGATTTCAGAATGCTCGTAGTTTTCAATGTTTCGGGCCCATTTTCAGGCCCCAAGAATTAAATATTTTAATATTAAAGAACATCATATTCGGACGTAAAATTTCCCGTAGAATTCAAATCTGCAATAACAAGTAGGGGTTTCCATTTAAAATTTTGCAAGTTGGGTCCGATTTGGGACCCTTCTTAGCATTGGGCCCAGAAACTGAGTAATCGATTCGAAAGAACGGAAAAAATTAGAAAGGAAACAGTAGTTAGGTTCATTAAACTTAAACGATTTCAGAATGCTCGTAGTTTTCAATGTTTCGGGCCCATTTTCAGGCCGAAAGAATTAAATATTTTAATATTAAAAAACATCATATTCGGACGTAAAATTTCCTGTAGAATTCAAATCTCCAATAAAAAGTAGGGGTTTCCATTTAAAATTTTCAAGTTGGGTCCGATTTGGGACCCTTCTTAGCATTGGGCCCAGAAACTGAGTACTCCATTCAAAAGAACGGAAAAAATTACAAAGGAAACCATATTGAAGTTTACAAAACTTTACTTTCTTCAAATCTTCAGGTGTTTCCATCTTTTTTGCCCACCTTGTATAAAGAAAAACAATTTGATCAAAAATTTCCGAACCTGATGAAAATTCGTGAATTTCGGAAACATTCAATGGTATGGGGACTACGGCGGTAGGGTTTTAGACTTAGACGGATACAGTTTCTTAAATCTATTCTTTATTCCACTCTAAACTTATAAATATGCACTGCAATTCCTTTTTAGATCCAAATAAAATTATGGTAGATATACATAATTATATAAATATATAATATATATACATGCATAATAATATGCAAAAATGTTTTCCGATAGGGACCTCAGCACGTATATATTACAAAACGCATATTTTTTACCCTTCCCCCCTCCCTGTTCTAAGTGTATTTATTGACGATTGTTTCTTTTCGTCAATTTTAATTGGTATTTTTGTAAATTAATATACATATCGCTTTCCAACCGAGTTGCAGAACAAAGTCTACATTTTTTTGATGTCCCGGCAATAAGAACTGTACACGTCTATTACGCGGTACGTTTTATTGACGCCTATTGGATAATGACTGCAAGATTTATTATCCCACTAAAGGCCAGAACTCTTTTTATAACTTTATCCTTCTCATTTCACCGAAGTACTCGAAGCAGCTTTTAGGCCTAGTGCTTGAGAGTCGATCTTATTTATTATTATACAGTTTTCTTATTTGTTACTGTTATTGTACAGTGATCAATTTTACCAATTTTGAATTATACAAGAATAATTCGCATACTTTAGCTCGTTAGCCAAATTCAATTAGTAAATACATATACAATGCACAAGAGGTCTCCAAATTGTATCATTACTAAAATTACCCACACTAGTACGCTAATTATAAGAGTAACATTATCAAAGTTTCACTTCATACCAAAGGTTTCGTTTTCAGATTTATAATCAGCAGTTAGATTTTAGATACAAAAGGAAGATAAATACATACATTACTGATATAGGATAAAGATAGACGAGCATAGATTTAGATCCGTAATTTTAAAATTACTAACCAAACGTATTGCATCTCTTATACATAACCAGTCCTTTTAACATATTAAAATTTGTAGTGGTTCGTATCTTTAATCTAGAAATCTATCATTATTGGATCTTTATCGATCAAGTATCAAATTAATCATCCAATTTACCATTTGAAATTTTGCACACGATTATTTCCTAATTTATAGTTGGTTTCAAAATATGGTCGACATTTGTCCCAATCAGTTTGATTAAAAAAATTATGAGTTTTTTAGCCGGTAAATTATTAACAAAATTATTAACAAATATTAGAATGTATATATGACATTCAATAAATGTAATTTTTTAATATAACTATGGTATCTTATACCAGTTGTAGAGACACACGTGTATTTGAAGAATAGCTGTGCACAAGACGGACCTTTATCTGTTTAACGATAAGGCACTGTAGTATGGTTAGAAGACCTCCGATTCTAATATTACTCCTTTCGTGGTACTACCATTCAGAATATATTACATTTACTTTGTTAAATTCAGCCTTAATGGGACGAATTAGTTTCATTCCAAGTTTAGCCTTTGTGAACTAATTACCTGCATTTGAACTTTCACCTTTTAACCAACACAGCCGTGATTATTTTTGGGAAATGCACACGCAGGCCAGTGGTTTTAAGCTAGTGTGACTGAGAGAGTAGAGAATTCTAGGTACGTCGCGAAAATATTTAAAGATCATCAATTAAAAATACTTTCGAAACAAGCTCAAAACAAAATAAGTGCACATATCAAAATTGAAACTTCATCACATTGATTATGAGAGTAAAGTGCTCAGATAGAAAAAGTTATTTTTCTGGCAAAAACTAACCGTTTCTACTCAAAATTATTTTAGAATCAGAGTTTGTGAAATACGTTTACTTATTTTTATTTTCCATATTTGCAATTACAATGCTAATAATTCGTTAGTAAATAATGTGTTCTGTCACATAATACATCAAATGGTTCTTGAGAAGCCACTTTGCAACAGTGTGATAGCTCTGCTTCTGACCACTATCATCTACCAGCTACTTTGTTAGTCAGCATTTGTGCTCCCAAGTGCTTCTGTATACTAGCATCAATTCAGAAGAAGTTACACTACATTTACTACGCGATCCTTATAAATTTTGGTCTCCTAAACACGAATCCAGAGTCCGTTTTTGTCCTAGACCCTCAGTTTTTGAGAAAATCAAATTTGAAAATTTACCCCTTCTTTCAACTTTGAATCGTATTTATCACGCATCTGTTAACGTAAAATAATTTTTAATTATGGCATCACATTCTGTGGACCTTTACAAATAAAATGGTATATTTAACTTATTGTGATATCTAGTTGCGATGTTGTTTAAACAACGATTCAAGTCGATAGATCCTTGCCTGCTTCGGATTTGGAAAAATCAGTATATTTCAAAAGTTTCTACTTTGTCCCTCAAGGCAAAACTTTGTTTCAGTGAATACTCAACAATACTCAACAATAGTGTAAATATTAGATAGTGTAAATATGATGAAGTTAAAGAGGCGTGTTAAGTGCTTTCTGGTGTTTCCTTTATAGACTTGTCAAGAGTTAGTTGAATACCACCCTTTTTTTTCTTTTCTTGATAAAGATTCCTATCTTTATAAAAATAGAACAACATTGTATGTAGTCTGACAATGAGAGGGGACAGCCAAGTAAGTTGCTTGACTCTCGATGTCCCCTCAGGGGATTAAAAAGTTGAATTTTTAAAAATTCGCGAAAGTAGAATGTGCGAAAGTCGAGGGCCGCCTGTATATGTAATGCACCAAATATGTAAGCAGACCAGGCAGAAATGCTTCAGTTTTCCTGCGAGGAGCAGACGCAGCCAGTCCAGATCAATATCACTTTCTTTCGATTCACCACATACTATATGCGCTTGCACACATTTCTGTTTAATTCACGGTACAATAGAAAAATCAAGTGAATTTACAATTCGATAAGATTCTTTCACTTATTATTTTATCAATCGGTCTAACACAAATATTGACTCGACTTATACCGGCTTAATATAAGGTTTCTTTTAACATGTTTCCTCATACCAACGGAATGTATGCAACATTTCTTCCGCTTAAAAAAAAAAACCGTACGAAATTTGACAATGAGTATAATTTAGGTAAATTGCAAGGCGAAGGAATGCGTGTCCTATAAACAATAAAGCCAAGATGCAGGTAAATAATATCACAGGTTAAACATACGCATTTACCGTAGGATAAATGCAGACCTTGCCCGCAAGCCGAATTTAAATGCTTTTACTTGACTTATTACGTAACAATATTCGTGCGGAATTTCTCGGATTCATATACATTGGCAGGAATTGTATAAGTAAAATTCGTGAAGCAGTAACGTTGAACGCAAAACATGGACACGTGATTAAATATGCAGGTAATATAAACGCGCTCACGACCCTACGCTATATGGGAAGGAAAGAGAAAGAGTTAACTGTACTAAAACAAAACGGGAAATACCAACAGATGGCGTGGATTTCAGGATTCGGGAGTGCAACGATTATGCTGCTACGCAGACCACGGAATCGACGGGGACTACGACAGTCACGACGTCACGACTCACGACAGACGGCATGCTATGTTACGATTGGCTATGCGAAAGCAGTGGTGGCAGCAGTAGCAGTCTGTCATGCTTTCACGTTTGGTTGATTGAGCCAGATCTAGTATCTAGTAGCGCGCTGAACAGCGCTGAGTAGCGTGGCGGAGTGAGTGGTGTGGTGAGTGCGGTTAGTTGAGAAAATACTCAGATACGTGTATATAATTAATCAGTTGATATTCAAACATTAAAGACTTTTTATTAATAATCTTTCTTAAACACGCGCGCGCGCTTGTACCGGCGCATGCTTTATCACGCACATTCTTACTTTTCTTGATTCATGCCTTTAAGTTTCTCTCAAAACGTGTAGCGGGCATGCGGAGCATTTGACACGTGCGTTACTCGAGGGGTGAGCTTGAGCACCTGGCGGTTACTGTGATCAGTGTTTTCAGTATTGAAATTGAAGCCACGTATTTTCTCTACTCGAATAGAAAGTTAAATAGAAGAAAAATCGAAATGCCGGACAAAGTGGCACCAGCTGAGAAGCAAATGTTGCCAAGTTCGAAGCAGCCCGCCGTACCTGAAGAGGCGATCAAGCTGAAAAAGGAACTTGGATTATTGGATGGCGTAGCGATAATTGTTGGCATCATCGTTGGTGCTGGAATCTTTGTATCTCCAAAGGGTGTATTAAAAAACAGCGGTAGTGTTGGCTTGGCTCTGATAATTTGGATCTTTTCTGGCCTTCTGTCACTAATCGGTGCATTATGCTACGCGGAACTCGGTGAGTATGTCTATGTATTACATTTCAATTATAAACGTTCATTTACATAAAGATTATGTATCTTTATTTTATTTCTTTACTACCGTCATCGTTACATTGTACATTATTCGCAAATCTTATCTACTACTGTTTTTGCCTTAAATGTATCGTATGTATCGTACTTCGTCGTTTAGTGTACGAGAGCACGTGTGTCGTAATGATATAGGCATGTGTCCGTTCACACATTATATATACATGTTTATAAGTAATAGGAAAACTGCGTGAAATTCAATAAACAGTATTTAGTTGCGCTTTTAGAGACGTTTTTGCAACTGGGTGACACGTAGTGTAATTGGTGTAAACGGTATGAGCGGTGTGAGCGGTATAAGCATCGCACGATAACTCGGTCTGCTGTTGCGTCAGTCGGGCTAAACTAACATTAAGCGACAGTGATATGAGGTGCGCGGGCTTTCGCGCTCTGACACAGTCTGCATTTCTGCTTCTTCTTCTGTTCAAATAAGACCAAGGATAGCGAATATTTACCGTGATTTTTTTTATAATTAAAAGAAATATGTTATAAGAATTATTTCTTAGGATTTCTTGAACAAATTATTACATTTTTACTCAGTTTACGCTGATGCTAAATTTGACTATTTTGAATCTGCTGGATTATAGATATATTTTAATAATTGTGTCTATTTTCAGTTATTTCGGTTAGTATATCTGTGATAAAGTTGCACTCTTATTACATTGTATCTTGATTACATATTATACTTAAATGTCGGTATAGTGTTTGCGTAAGTATGCAACCACTGCATATCGAATGTTTCTCTAAACACATTGCAGAGGCCGGTTAACCAATATATCCATGTATACACAATGATTTTTATAAACTGGCCGATGCAAATATCTCGTAAACTTCCGGAGGTGGGACAAATCTTATATCTCTTTGAGGCAAAGGATTTCAGATCAAAAGCAGATCCATGTTGCACAGGAACTTTGTCGGATTTTAAATGAAACAAAATTGGTATATTTGTATTAATAATGGTATAATATGATGTAAAAATAGAACAAAATAGTAATAGTTTATTAAATTTGTTGTTATTGGCCGCGACTAGTTGTTTTTTTTGTGTTACTCCACAAGTTTCCTAGTGGGGAAAATTAAATCCCATCATACTTTCATCTTTTGCAAACAAATTAGACCATTGATTTTTATTATAAAACTCGTTACTCGCTTGTAAAGTACTAATTTTTATAACAATTAACTTACCTCTGCGATTTTTTACATGAAACTAAAAAACAAATGTTAGTGCAAGAAACTTCCCGCTTATAACAATTGGTCAACCGGTAATTGCGTGTTGACTATTGTCAAGATAAGGAATATACATTTGTAACATTGTTTGATGACATTGTTAACTGCTTTACGTAAGTAAGACGAAATATAAACTTATGTAGATGCAGCTATTGCAAGATTTCAAGGTGGGACTTGAAATGTCCCATCATGCCGTGAAATACATCAAAAAGGGGGGACACTACAGGGTGTCCTAGATTTTATGGCCAGACTTTATCAGTGTTGTCTATGGACCAAACTAAGAGAAAATGTTATGTAAATAGAAGTCGTTTAAAAGTTCAGTCAAACATTGAAATAGAAGTAAGAGATATCAAAGAAACCGTAATCATAGGTTACTGCAATATAATGTACATTTATAACGATTCATCGTATACAAAACTAATACCAAACAAGATTAACAACCTGAGAAAGGACAGAAATGAAATTCGTGATGTAATCAATTCGATGATCCACTATATTCAACGTTACGTTATCAGTAACGGTAAACATTTTAAAATGGAACGGTAATCAATTCTGAAAATTATTTCAAAATATCATAGCACTTCTGATAAGCTTGGATAGTAATGTTTTCTAGCTTAGATAAAGATTAAGTGCATACATTGTTGATATTGTAACGAGCCGAAGCTGTCTAGATATTCGTTATTGATTGGTCTAACTTCGATCGTGAAATGTTGAATATTGTGGCGACCAAAGAAGAATTTAAATAAATCTCTTTTTATATAACTGTTACAACTTTTCAATAAAACCTTAAACGGTTGGTGTTTATAATAACATTTTCTTCTTATTTGGATTTATGTCTTACGTTGATAAAGTTGGATCGTTAAAGTCTAGGACACCCTGTACATTGTTCGACGACCCCAGTATCTGTTTATACACGGTGAACAAGCGGTAGTTGCATACTACTGCATACAGTTATCTCAGTACCTGTAAACACAATTGTTCGCTTTTGGAGTAAAGCTAAGCGAAATAACGAAATGCAAGTTGCTAATGTGGTAATATTATCCATTATTGTTGTAAACGCTTATTTTGTGAAAATAATACCAGTAAAAAATGTGTAATGCACTTAAATGTTAGTCAAAATACATGTACAGGGTGGAGGAAAAAGATGGAAACACCTGAAGATTCCGAAAGAACGGGAAAAATTACAAAAGAAACCGTAATAAGGTTCGTTAAACTTAAACAATTTCAGAATGCCCGTAGTTTTCAATGTTTCGGGCCCATTTTCAGGCCCAAAGAATTAATTATTTTAATATTAAAAAACATCATATTCGGACGTAAAATTTCCCGTAGAATTCAAATCTGCAATAAAAAGTAGGGGTTTTCATTTAAAATTTTCAAGTTGGATCCGATTTGGGACCCTTCTTAGCATTGGGCCTAAAAACTAAGTACTGTATTCGAAAAAACCGGAAAAATTACAAAAGAAACCGTAGTTAGGTTCATTAAACTTAAACGATTTCAGAATGCCCGTAGTTTTCAATGTTTCGGGCCCATTTTCAGGCCCAAAACAGAATTATTTTAATATTAAAAAACATCATATTCGGACGTAAAATTTCCCGTAGAATTCAAATCTGCAATAAAAAGTAGGGGTTTTCATTTAAAATTTTCAAATTGGATCCGATTTGGGACCCTTCTTAGCATTGGGCCTAAAAACTAAGTACTGCATTCGAAAGAACGGGAAAAATTACAAAAGAAACCGTAGTTAGGTTCATTAAACTTCAACGATTTCAGAATGCCCGTAGTTTTCAATGTTTCGGGCCCATTTTCAGGCCCAAAACAGAATTATTTTAATATTAAAAAACATCATATTCGGACGTAAAATTTCCCGTAGAATTCAAATCTACAATAAAAAGTAGGGGTTTCCATTTAAAATTTTCGAATTGGGTCCGATTTGGGACCCTTCTTAGCATTAGGCCCAAAAACCGAGTACTGCATTCGAATGAACGAAAAAAATTACAAAGAAAACCGTATTAAAGTTTACAAAACTTTACTGCCCTCAGAAGATTGTTAGGTGTTTCCATCTTTTTCCCCCTCCCTGTATACACTGTACTGTGTATGTAGCGCTGCTTGAAAGGTCTAAGGAATTTTAAAACTGACAACACAAACTTAATTATTCATATTGGTATCTATGAAACGGTTCTCGATGGTATTTCCCCAGCGTTCTATTATTGTCTCCCTTTTAATCGCCGCATTATCAATAATTTAATTTTTAAAATTTCCTACTTTGCGAGTTAATCACCCTTCCACGCCTTATTTATAACTAACAATAAGCGTTATAACCGAAAATATTTTTGTTGCTTTCGAAAGTGCTCATCAGACGGAATGAAATACCGGTATTTTTTGCAAAGAGGTCAATATATTTATGTTGCGACATCGTAAAAGTTAAAACCAAGTCGACTTTATCGAATTCTAGCAGAAGGCGAGTGAAGGTTAGTGACCTTTCGAGGGTTGCAAATTTATCCCCTCGAATATTTGAAATTATAAGGTTTAACCGCAAGATTGTTGCTGAATTGCTGATTGAAGCTGAACAGAACGATCGTTTGCTGATAACAAGTTGTTAAATATTCAGTGTTTAATAATATTTTTTAAACAATAATGTTTTACACGTCATGTTTGTATATGTATTTTTTTACATTTCTTACAGAAGTAATTCACTTTAGTGACCGACAAATTACGCTAGCATGTTTTGCACTTAACAATTGAACCAATTTATTGTATATTTACTGTTTTCATCCATTGTCACTGTGATCTAAACATGCTGATGAATTTGTCGGTCACTAACTGGAACACCATGTATATATGTATTATATACAAGTTAATTCCCCTGTTAATGTACACATATGCAGGTTAATAACCCCATTCCTGGGTTAAATAGCAAAATCTGTGATGCACATTTAAGACCGTAAAACAATTAAACTTTTCTCCTAGAAACATACTCGCAAATGCTTAAACTCGTATCTGAGGTTTAGCCATTTAAACCGGAAATGTCCTGTGTATACATATGTATATATCTCGTATTGCTTTTGTTATTGACAACTATGCATTTAATGAAATAAAAAATAATCTAGATAATTAAAATATTTATAATTATCGAAACAATCTGCTCTAGATAGAAGCCATGTTCAGTTACTGCCTTGCTTAATTCAAAAGACGCAGCTTATGTTAAATATATAATAATTGTATAATTATTGTACCTTGTTGTTTGCATGCATTGATAGATGCTGACGTTTGATGATCGAGAAAGACTGAAGTAATACAACATACTGGACTGCAACTCCTGTCTATGTGTAACAGTCTGGCGTTTTGTCTTGCTGTTAGACTAGGTTCGAAACCATTGACTGTTTACAAAGTTTTCAGGTGCGTGGGAGAAAGGGCATCGAAGTCTGAGGCGATAGCAGTCTGGCCGAAGCAGCTGAACGCGAGTCGGCATGTTTTTGCAATACGATTATGTACTATGACAAATATAGATAATGTAAAGAAAATATAAACAAAAATGTCTGCTCTTGTGTACGAAAATTGATTGGAACAGCATGAAACGCCGATGCAATTGTATATAAAGAATTACCGATTGACCGATTTACTTTCGAGTCAGTAGTCTTACCGCACTATTTAATTTTACCCCATCTCCAGATGCATAAGTCCTAAATAAAAGACTAAGTCATTCGTCTTTCCATTAAGGGGGTTGTACCGTGTTACGGCTGTATTTTTTCGCTTATTTTGTGAATTTTTTCTAACGAACCATGAAAATACACCATCTTGGAATTTTTACAGTATATTTATTAACGTTTGTACAATCATTTAAAATTTTTTGAAACCAAAATATACATTGGATGCGACGTTACAGCGTTCGAAAGACAAACGTATGAAAACGATGGCCCTTAAGTTTATTTGGCAACACGAAACGCTTTTTTATATATTTGATAATTTAATTTTGTAAGGTAATTATTTAATATACCTTTCAAATGTTATATTAAGTTGTACACGTTCGACAATCTATAGTCATCAGTGATCTATCGTTAACCAGAGCCTTTGATTTGTTCACACCATCAATCATTCTCGATTGATTAACGAATACAATTAAAACATTGAAATTCGCTACCATGGTGAAGACAAGTTTTATGGTTGATAACCAGGTATAAATGTCTTCCCAGAATATCTCCCCTTTGGCTAACATACATATTGTATATTGTAAGATATATGAATAGCTGTCACCTGTAGAAATCTTGTATTTGTTTTGCGCAAGACTTCCTTTATCAGATAGGATTTTGTCTGTAGATCTTTCTAATCGGTCAAAGCACTTTTTTGGTGCACATGCACGATGTCATGATTGCGTTGCACAAGAATCACGTTTAAAATTACGATAAAGAAGACGTACGTATACATACGAACGAAATATCCCAGGAGGCTGGTGTTTATACATATATAAATACTATTTGGTTTAGTTGCACTTGACTTGAGTATTGAGGACGAGAGCTCGCTGTTACCAATCCTCGCCGAGATTTGTTTTCTGTTATCATCCGAATGGGGATAGTGAACGTGTCCAATGCAAACACTAGTGGTCGGTTTGTTAGCGGTATATGAAAGAGAAAGATAGATGGAAAGGGAACGAGAGCTCTTAATAAACTAACAAGCTGATGAGACACTAATTACAATTTACGATTGAGATTTGGTGACTCATTTACGTGTATTCACGATTCTTCATATTGATTGATTCCCGGACGTTCGTATTTGTTCAGTTCGACTTTTACAAGTACTGAAGTAAATTTTACATATGGTTTCTAATGTTTTGAATCGCTACATCGTTCCAGCTTTGACCCTATTTGTAATAAAAGTTTAGCAGTAATTACTAATACAAATAAGAACAAAAAAGGATACACCTAACTAATTGTAGACCTGATGTATTAACTGAGAGACACGTTAAAACCAGATTAGAAAGTAGAACGAAATCATAAGTAAAATTAAACATCTGTAAAGTATAAATGATTCAGTACTTTATGACCCAGTTACATAATTAACATTTAGAAGGCACTTAAACGTGCTCTTGAAATGTCTAAATGATCCCCAATATACATTGTATAGCATCGTTAAGCATACATGACCTATTATGTAATTTAAAGCTCATTACAAATTGAATGAAATTAAGTATTACATAGATTTATATTTAGTTATCGTTCGTGGCACGTATGTGTTCGTATCATGTTCGTTCCCTTTATAAATTTATTGACAGATTTCTCAGATTCTATTTCCCCCTTCATTTTATTATCAGTTACTAGCAGTATCCGCACAGCGTTGCCTGTGACAAAGCTCGGAAAATTGAGTAAATTATTGTACGTTAAACGCTAAAAGCAGATTTTATTAGAACGACTATTATTTGTATTCGTCCGACTGAGAATCTATTTTATTTCTACGATAATCAAAAAAGATACTACGCACAAATTCGCATGCACTTCCTGTTATAAGTATACATTCATTCGTTAGCCGTTCCAAGTAGAAGATATCTGTAATTAAGTTTCAAATTATTCGATAAGTGTATTTAGTCGAATTTTGCTTGTAATCCCATGTAAAATTTTCTACACTGCGATTTTGCTCTCCAATAGATCAACATTGAAACATCCACAGACAAAATTAATGATAGTAATCGAAAAATTGTTTTCCTCTAAGTGGAATCACAATAGAACCATAATTTTTTGCCAGTGTAGGTTTGAACTTGAGTTTATACCCCGAGTAAATCTAGGTTTATGCCACACAGCGTCAGATGTCACGTTAATCGGGTTTCTAAAGTCATTGTGATATTTAGGATTAAATAAAATTACCCTTAGATTCAAAGACATTTATTGTATTAAATTTTTTCTCGAACTAACATATAAAACTAATATGTTACAGTCTTCTTTTGTTTAAAAGCTAACGTTTTTTTTCAAGATTCGGTCGATAAGAAAATAATATAGGAAACTGCAAACCCGACCTCTGATTACTACATTAATAATTCACTGCATCAATTAATCATATTATCTAAAACTAACTAAAATCACTCTTATGTTCAAAGATATGTATTGTATTGACTTCTCTACTGGAAAAGGTATTGATGATGTAGCGACCAAGGGTGGGTTTTATAATTTCCTATTTTACCATCTTATCTATTTAATACTGAACAATGAATATTTGCGAAACAAATGAAAACTAAGACATGTTAGTATTAATTAACATATATACAACCTCTTTATTGAGCTGTTTACAATAAATTGTTAATTTCATAACAAGAAAAATATATGTTGAATTGAATGTTTAAACAAATGACATTTTCGTGAATTTTTAGATGCCCTTCCAAAGTACTCCTTGAGTTGCGCTAATTTACCTTATTACATTTTTCTCTATTCCGCATTATTACTTTGTTATTTAAGGGGGTAGTTTTCGGTATTTTCTGGTGATGGGTCTAGTATAATCTAATGTTGCGGATGGGTGGATTCGTCTTGCGATCCTGTATCACGATGGAATAAAAAAAACAGTTTTCCATTCATAAAAACGTAATTGTTTATAAAAATATATAAAAATAATTGTAATTGGAAAAAATAATTAACAGGAGACGAAAGCCCCATTTATACCATGCAACTTTCATTTAAGAAAATTTTCTCTATACCTTATAGTTCATGAGATATTTTAATTAGAAAATCTCAACCCCCCGGGGGATGAAATACCCCCAATCAGCTTTTGCCATAGCTCGTTGAATTTGGCTTCACCTCACAATTTAGAATATCAAAAAATTTAGTTAACATTAATAACTAAAAACTACGCCAAAAATATCATTACGAAATTATCGATGCAACATGTTGTTATTCTTTTCGAAATGTTGGAATAACAAATGACTTTACACAATATTGAAATACATCTGTAGAAGGCAAAAATGTAACGACGAGTTCAAAAGAAGAAATGCGAAAAGAATGATACTGCTCCAGTGAAGCGCTCTCGGTTTGACGTAGCCTTGTGTGGGTATTTACAACACCATTGGTGCAACTTTGTCCTGCAGCTAGCCCGGAGTCCGTACAGAAAGCAGAAAAAGAATCAGAAATTTAAAGACGTAAAAAAACACGGTAAAAGGAATGTTAAAATTTATGAAAATTCTTTTTATGTCGTAACATTCAGTTTTGTGTGGAAAACTATTAAAATTGTATGTACTACTGTCTCCGGTTTTTTTTTACAATTTTTATTTATAACGTCAGGCCATAGCAAAATAATAACGAATATGGCTTGATCAGATATACAATATTACGTTTAATCGTTGCCGCATTTTCCACTTTTTCTGTGATGTGTTTCTATCTTCTTCTTTTTTGCTGTCAATGAAAAGAGATACAGACTCATCTGGAAAAAATGTGCCAACGATGAATTTAGCTTCTATTCTGCTCTACGGTATTACTGTCCACTTTGCATTCGAGGTGCGTCTTCCGGTGGAGAAATTACCACTATCTTTTGTCCAGAAGATCGTGTGTTTAATTTCTATCGTTGAGCTACCTCTGAGAATTAGAACTATCTTATTCTATTATTGAAACCTAAATAACGAAATAACAAATTATGCGGTGTCAGAATGCTCGCGTAATAACAATTTTTTTTATTTACCTTAATTCTACGTTTGTGATACACGATCTTGTTTTAGATGCTACTAAGTTTAATTATAAATAATATATTCTACAATTATTTTATGTGATCATTATATTAATGATAGTTTATTAATAATAAAATATGAAACCCGTCACATACATTTTGTGCGTGTGTGTTCTGTGATGGAGACGTTAGACTTTTATTTCTACGGTGTTTTTGTATTATATTTTCTAGGCACTATGATACCAAAATCTGGAGGAGATTACGCTTATATCAGCGATGCGTTTGGGCCATTACCAGCGTTCCTATATCTGTGGGTTGCGTTGTTCATTCTAGTCCCAACGGGAAACGCAATAACTGCCCTCACTTTCGCGCAATATATTCTAGACCCAGCTTGGCCAGGTTGTGAGCCACCTTACGCAGCTGTTCGTTTACTTGCTGCCGTTATTACATGTAAGTAATTCTTTCTTATCAAATAAATTTACTTCCTTCAGTCGTTGATCTTTAACAATATGCTAATGGTACACTCGTCAATTCCTAGTCTTTTAACATCACGAGATGTTTAAATGTAGATATGGACTAGTTCAGGCCTGGCCAGCGGTGGGGCCCCTCACGCGCCTCGTTCCCCTTCCACACGCGACGCAGCTCTCACCCCACTACTCTACTTCACTGTTTGTGAGTGTAGCTGGCGGTAACTCGCCGCGCGTGATTTGAATTCGGAATCATAAATTAAGAGCTTTGTACACGATTACATAAAATTTACGCTGCACAAGTGGTTTTCTCCATATCTTTGCACGCAATTCCGATTTACCAACAGTATTTGATATAAGAAATCAGTTGTAATAATGACCTATTAGAAAATGAATGGACCACCGGTGGTCACGCGGGTTGTAGTACGGCACGGTGCCGCGCTGAGCGTCGTGGCGCGTCGCAGTTGCTGCCGTGATGACGTCAGAACGCTGGGACTCGGGTGGGGGACACGATTTTGCTCCGAAGCATGGCTTGGACAGGCCTGGACTAGTTGATCGTGCAAATAATTTTAATTTCTCATAATTCAATTTCTCTACTGATATAATCGGCTGTGTCTCTAAAACTGTTATGTTATGTTATTTATTTATTTATAGGTTTGCTGACAGCAATAAACTGTTACAATGTGAAATGGGCCACAAGGGTGCAAGATATCTTTACCGGAACAAAAATTTTTGCTCTGGTAATCATTATAGTTGCTGGCCTTTGGTGGCTTTGCATGGGTCACACAGAAAACTTTCATCAACCTATGGCAGAAACGAATACACAGCCTGGTTATATAGCCTTGGCAGTTTACTCGGGACTGTTTTCATATTCAGGATGGAATTATTTGAATTTCGTCACGGAAGAATTAAAGGATCCTTACAAGTAACTATTGCATTTTTTTAGATTACGATTTTAGCTGTTATATGTTTATTTAGAATGTTATTAACAGACATAATAAATTAAAATATTAGCCCAGAATGAAAATTCGTTACGTAATTAAGTTTAAATCCGTGGTGTGATATATATATATATATATATATATATAACTAACGCAATATTTTTTAAATCGGTACAGATATACTTAAGCTATGTAATCATTATTTTACAGAAATTTGCCAAAGGCGATTTGTATATCACTTCCATTGGTTACAGTGATTTACGTCCTTGCCAATGTTGCCTACTTTGTAGTGTTAACACAGGATGAGATACTCTCCTCCAATGCTGTAGCTGTTGTAAGTTTCATATATCGTTTGCATAATCGTTAGTTACCAAAGTCAAACTAAATATTAATTATGAGTATCCTTCATAATGTCGGAATCATGCTCTTGAGTTACGAGCTAACTGACAAGGAAGGTTTCCAAACGTGAAATCTCAGATCTTAACGAAACTTATACCACATGTAGATATCATAAAAATATTGGACCCATATTTTTTTTCGTGCTGAGTTGCATATTTAGGGGTTGAAAATCGGCGCAAAATTACGTTTGGTTAAATATCTTCCGAACTAAAAGAGATAAACTTAAAGTATCATACTTATACCGCTTTAAAACCGACAGCTCCCGATTCTTAATAATTCATCCCACGAAAGCGGGGCAGACCTGCAGCAGCTTTAAAGAACAAAATGGCTCTTGAATAGCCCGAAGGCGCTTACATAACTTACATAAGTTATTACATAAGTTTTCGATAGGTGTTCAAAGTTTTAGTAGCGATGAATTAGTAGAGAAAATGTTGTTAAAATTAGATATAATTTTTTGAGAAATATATCGTTTCAGATTTCTTAGTCTTCTTTAATTAGCTCGGAAATTCATAACTTTGTTTTCAGACGTTCGGTGACAAGTTATTGGGCGTGATGTCTTGGATAATGCCTTTTTTTGTGGCATGCTCTACTTTTGGTGCATTGAATGGTGCAATATTTGCCTCATCTCGCCTCTTTTTTGTAGGGGCACGAAACGGCCATCTTCCGAATGCCATTGCACTCATTAATTTGAAGAATTTGACACCGATGCCATCACTAATTTTTCTCGTAAGTATTTCACTCTGTCACTCCATAATTGTTTAACTACATCATAACATTATCTTTCACAATATATTTATGTAGCAGAAAAGCTCCAAACAATCATTATCTCGCTCTTAGTTGTTGATATTGACACAGGATGCATCAGAACTTGTTGATTATTTGGGGTGAGATTGTTTAAAATAATCGAAACTCAATGTAGAAAGCAACTGGAATTTTTTTTCAATTAAAGGGGAAGCTTTGCGCTTCCAAATGGTGGAAGCGGCGTGGTTAAAAACAATTCAAGAAAACCAAAGCGTTTGATGAACTTTGCAAATTTTTACAAAAAAACATTCCCTCACTTTTTATGCGCTAGAAGAGCCCTGATACGCGTAATCGAAATTCTAAGCAGGGAGTTTTAAAGTAGAGGCTTCAAGCTTTAATTTTTAAAAAAATCATATTTTTACGATTTTTTTTCACAAAGTTACAGCTGTTCAAACTTCGATGATTTTTCGCCTGCTGGAAAGTGATGCATTAATTTTGTGCAGAAGTGTATAATGTACGAAATATTAACCTTCATGTTTCGCTTACAGTGTCTTATTACTTTGGCATTGCTCGTCATCGAAGATGTTTATGTATTAATCAACTACGTCAGCTTCGTCGAGGCATTGTTTACTACATTGTCAGTATCCGGACTTCTCTGGTTGCGATATAAGAAGCCTGATCTTCATCGACCAATAAAGGTAAGTTTGTAGCGGGCAGAGTTTATAAAAAAGGTTTGAGACCGGCCGTATTAGCCGATCTCTAATATCCCCGTTGTCCAGGCAGTTTGTCCTGTACCATTCTCTTTGAGCGTTCGACTTTTCTAGCCGAACTCTCCACTCCGAGGAGGACCAGCTTTCCTAGTTGTTCTCTTCTCTCCAAGAGGTGTCTCAGGTACAAAACTCCTGTCCACTCAGGTTGCCGACAAGCGGCCGAAGCTTAGGCTTCGTCCTCCCCTTGACTCTTCCAGGCGGTTGTGGTTTCTTAACCTCCTCCTCTCCCGGAGAGTCCGGCGAGACTCCCTGGAATCGGGCCCGCTCACGACCTTTTATACTTATCCGTTGCTATGTATTTTCCACCGCTGCACAGTGGTCCAGCGACCTCTCAAACCGCGCCATAAATACAAAATTTCATTATAGCCTATTTTCTGTGGGATTATTTACATCAATTGGCGGAAATGATAGAAAAAAAGAAAATTTGAGGAATCATTTTCGCTTTATTGAAAAAATGCTCGCATATTCTATATGGTAATATTCTATGTTTCGCAATTCATGGGGTAAGTGCGGTGCTAGGCCACATTTTGCGCGCCCCCCTTATCTGAAGGTAATAATCGTGTCATCCTTAATCTATAAACAGACCCGTTAGGTCCCAAATTCTTAAGTCCAAGAATTATGATAATTATATCGCGTTTTGTGCCCTTTTATTGTCCGCCAATTGAAAATGAACAAGTATCAGCAACTCTAGTTACCACAGCCTTCAAGCCTGTATTTTTACCTTTCCAAAAATTTTAACGAGAAGGTGGGACTCGGTGGAACTTTTTTTAAAACTCTAAAAGAAGTTTTATATGGAAAATGCACGGTAGCGATTTCCGAGTCCCAACTTTCACTAATTGTATAGGGGTGTGGCTGCAAGGAATCGACCAAAGAAAAGTGATTTTATAAGTACATTGGATATTCCTCTTTCAAGATATAATGATCCCAAAAAATTTGGTAGAACTTGAAATTTCGATTTTTGGCGCCGTTTTGAGGGTATCTGGACCACTGTGCGCTGTGGCAATAATCGATATTGTAGTTACTCTGCGGCGCGTCTCGTGACAAGTTTTATTTTACACCCTTCTATTTCTTATAGCTTATTGCAGTAAAATTATTTCCTTTATTTAAATAAATAGAACACTCAATGAGTAATCAGTTTATCTATTAACATAGCCATTTAAAGTATTTTAAACGATAGAGAAATTCTATTGATAGATCCAACATTTCAACGACTCCCGCCATTCTGTTGACGAATAAAATTTTAAATATCACACATTGCGATCAGTGTACAAATAAATATAACAACATTTTTCTTTCCAGGTTTCGATCGCTTTGCCCGTTATCTTTTTCATTATTTGTACGTTCTTGGTGATTTTTCCTTGTTACGTCTCGCCATGGGAAGTTGGAGTTGGAATAAGTATAATTCTTTCGGGCGTCCCTGTATATTGGATTTTTATACAGTGGGACAAGAAACCTATGTGGCTTGTAACCGCATCCCGTAAGTACTTTACTAATAATAAACAATAATGAATTCATGGAAATTGCATAACTTCATTTATATTAATTCTATTTTTCAGATGAATTGAATCTGGTATGCGCAAAATTATTTATGTGTGTTCAGGAAGAGAAAAGCGATTGACTGCCACAACATTGTATTTTTATGGCGCGCATACACTTTAATTTTATTACAAAGTGCTGAATGTGCACAGCGTGCATTCCACATGTTGCCACTTGGATTCCTTGGTGTAATCCTTAAAGGCTTGAAGTAAGCTAAAGACTGAACTGTATTCGGTTCGATATACATATATGAAATAAGCACAAACCACATATTTCAAAAATATTTACATACTTTAAGATAAAAATTCAGAAGATTGCTCAGTCCTTCAAGGAAAGTAGTTCTGATAATCTTGACCTTGATATATGGTGATAAGAAATTGCAGCTGGTATTGATTATTTATTAAAAACTTATTAGTATTCGAACTAGCCAACAATTTGAATTCTGCTGCTTGTTAGACTAATTCTTTTAGGAAACAAAATACGATCGTTTTCCATTTAACGTTGAATTCGTGCAAATCAAAGTACACAATTTTCATTCAAAGTTATGAGATGTCGTTTAGTGACCGCAATTGCTTAAAATGTTATTATTTATTAAAGGTTGAGAACTTGCTATTTATTAAATCTGATAACTCCGAATCAAGTGTGTGTTATTTCGCTCGTACAGATTCAGCGTTAAATGAACCTTGCTTCGAAAAACTGAAGCTATGCAACAGAATTAATAGGTTATACAAGTAAATCTGAATTCAGGCTTGCACGAACAGCCACCTGACCTAAATTAAGCTGAATTAGATAATTAATTTCTTTGAAATATATGTCAAAGCCAAAATAATCAGACCTGACTCCCTTCAAGTGAATAATTACCCCATTGCTCATGCAATATGCACGGGGTACTAAAAAATATAAAACACAGCATCGAATGTCTGTCTGCCTTGTAATTTATAAAATAATTCGTATTGTTTGTACTTTAACTCTCGGCGCTTTATGAATTTTCAATAATTATATATCAACATATAAAGTGGCGCTTAAGAAATTGCATTCTAATGTAAGATACTATATAAGGAAGGATGCTACTGTTAAACAATTCAGAAAGCTATAGTTAGGATATTATAAACGATATTACAATTGTATATAAACCGGATTTACAATTAACCCTTTCGCTTCTAACGTCGGATATATTCGGCATCCGCACGATGACCCACGGGGACGGACACCGGTGGGGCCCCTCACGCGGCATGACGTGCTTTCTTAGCCCGTGTAACGCGCTGAGCGTCGTGGCGCGTCACAGCCGTCGCTATGGCAACTGGGAGCACTTCGGCCGCGTGGGGGAATGGAAAGTAGCTCCGGAGCTTACTTTGCCGAAGCCTGCCTTATAAATAAATCGTCAACGATAAACTTTTAAATTCATTTTTCCCGTTTGATTCTGATATTGGTCATAATTTATATTGATCCACTTAAACAAATTTAATGTCAAAATTGTTATTTGTAATTTTAAACTGACGCTTTGATTTATGTATACCTATTTCGAGAGACAGTGTATATGAGTTTCCATTATGAAAACACTAATCGCCACTGAATCTGATAATTAGAATAAGAAAATGATTACGGAAGAAATTTTTTATAAACTAGCACATACGGAGAATATCACGCATAATTTAATATAAATATTAGAATAGGTGAGATTATTTTACTTAGGGATTATCATGTGCCAAGAGGGTTATGCCACATTAATAATTAATGAAACAAGCTAATATAACTGCTAGTTTGGGCATTCTCCTACATCGAGTAAATTATTGTCTCACTGTATACACGGCGTTTCATTTTAAATGTCACAAGCTGTTGTTCATTCTGAGGATCTAGTGAAGATACTGTTTTTCCTTTTTTCCGATCTTGATACAGCTTCCATTATTTAGGACAATTTCGGCTCAAAGGGACCAATCTTCTAATGAATCAAAATTTTTTTTGAGGCGAATGCTACGGTAAAAACGGAGGCGTCCATTATTCTGTTAAATGAAAAGCGGTATACATTTTTTAATATCAAAGTAGATCTCATCAAACAAAAGAATGTTTCCTCACACAATTTTTGTATTCTGCGTGTTTGCAGAGTTGTAGCAAACAATTTGTGGCGGCATGGCTCGGAAGAGAGTAATGAACGCGCAGAAAACAGAAAGTATTAGAAAACTCTTGATTTACCTTGGTATTGAAAAATATATAATAGTACTTTCCGTTAAAAAAATAATGAAGATATGTCAAATAATTTGAAATTCCATTTAAGGGAGTTGTACCCTGTTACGACTGCATTTTTTCGCGTATTTTGTGAATTTTTTCTAACGAACCATGAAAATACACCATCTTGGAATTTGTACAGTGTATTTATTAATATTTTTGCAATCATTTAGAATTTTTTGAAACCAAAATATACATTGAATGCGATGTTACAGCGTTCGAAAGACAAACGTATGAAAACGATGGCTGACACGATTCCGCAAGAACTACCGAACCGATTTTGCTGAAATTTATATGGTACATTCAGCACACTTATAGTTCTCGCCCGAACTAGGATAATTGGGATATCTATCATAGGTTTTATTTTAGCAAGCCTAAAAGGTCCAAAAAAGTGGAAATAATCGAAATTTAGGCTTTGAAACCGTGCCAAAAGTCTAATTTTCAAAATTCTGCAATTATCCTAGTTCCGGCGATAGCGGCAGGTCTACAGATGAAAATGCAGTTTGAATTTTTAATTTCTGATGAACACAACAGCCGGAATCGTGTCAGCCATCGTTTTCATACGTTTGTCTTTCGAACACTGTAACATCGATTCCAATGTATATTTTGGATTCAAAAAATTCTAAATGATTGTATAAATGCTAATAAATATACTGTAAAAATTCCAAGATGGTGTATTTTCATGGTTCGTTAGAAAAAATTCACAAAATAAGCAAAAAAATACAGCCGAAACACGGTACAACCCCCTTAAACAAAAGAGTAAAGCACTATCTTTATGGGATACTGAGAAAAGAGCTTGTCACATTTTGAATGGAATACCCTCTACATACCTGGTTCAGTTGCAGACTGAATCAGCAAGAAAAGACTTGCTGAATAAAGCAGAATAACAAAACGTTCTATTTTGAAGAACAGTCAACTAGTATAACTTATGAATAAACAGAATGCTGGTTAATAGATATTCTATTAGAATAGAGCTAAGACGGATTTTAACGGAGAACCGAGGGGTAGCAAGTGTTACCTGAAAGAATGTCATAATTAGACTGCGAACTTTTATGCAAATATGAATTTTATTATTGGTAGAAAATTATATGGGGTTGTTTTGGTAACACATAATCCACTTTCCTGAACTTTATACATCGCAAGAAAAATTTCAAGTTTCAATTTTGTTTCTTTTTCAATAATCATCTGTAATTTGTAGAGACTTCTGATATCAATTTCTGGCTATTTTGCATAAAAATCCGCAGTCTAGTCATAATTTAAGTTCTGCGCATTTTCACATCGGTGACAAAATCGTAGCACAAGTATTCTACAGAAACATATACATATACACATGTATGTACATGTAGTATACAATACCGATTATTGGAAATCAAATTGTTCCAAATTTCCTACTTTTCTTAATTGTGTCACAAGGTTGTAAAATACGACTGAAAATTAAGATTTGCAAGAATTGCTTGTAATTATATAGCTACTGGTTCATATAGTTTTCACACATGTTATGAACTTGTAAATATCTTTTTATGATCTATACAGAAACTATTTTCTATACCATCGTGTAAAAGAAATTTTTGACATGTAAAGGTTTAAAAAAAGTAAATATCTTTAGGCACACATAATTTGTCATTTATTAAAAAAATATTTGTGTTGCAACAACACAGCGATTTCAAGGACATGAACGTCTTTAAAGAATTTAGATTTTTTATGTTATGACGTATAATCACGGCATTGGATAAAATATGCAAAAAATGTTAAATTAGGAATTTTATGATTTTTCATGTTATACGATGTATAATACATTAAAGAAACTTTTTGCTAATTCATTATTTTTGGTGATATTTGTTAAGCTAGTTTAAGTATATTATACAATTTTAGTGAAGCTGATTTACAAAAGTGAATACTATTTCAGCAATGTGAACCGTTGCAGCTAATACATATATTTAAAATTTGTAATCGAATGTGCTTGAATCACCGATATCTCAAATCAGTTCGGAATTTTGCTCGAGAGTTATTTAAAACGCAATATCCCTCCAGCATATCTTCGTTCTGGTAGAAATACATTAGAAAGGGTCGCCGGCTTTTACTAGATAAAAGAGTACACAGGGTGTAGAGAGATACGGTTGTTATGTTGAGTAGCAAATTACCTACAAAGATATCGAAGAAAGATCAACTTTTACTCGATTTTAAGTCGTCAACTAACAATACTCTTATCGCAAAATTATTATTCTTAATTTTCGTCTTATTACCGGCTGTAACGGACGCTACGGACCTAACGACTAAAGCGGGCCCTTCACGATGCAAGCGGCCGCGCGTCCGGACGCGCGACTACTGATGAGGCGGATCAGTCCCTAATCCTGAATTTGTACTAATTTTTGAACTAGCCTTATGCAAGGTCCCACTATGCTAGATCTTCGCTACGAAACCCATCGCTACCGTGCCCCGTCGCGAAGGTCGGTTCTCCTCCAATCCATCCTCAAGTGTCTCTGCGTCCACAGTCTTGGCGTTTCAACTTCTCAACTGATGCCAGTCGAAATGACTTTTCGGCCTAGGTTGGTGGACGCACGTAGATTTAACATTGTCGGTTCCCGTGCGTCGAACGCGCGACCACTTGAACCAAACCCAGTAGCAACCGTCGACATTTCTCCAAACAGAATTCAAGAGCCAAGACCGAGGCCTACGAAGGCGGTCGGTATTAACGTAATGACAATTTAATGTAGCTAACGTTAACTAACGCCAACCGCTCCTTTTCTTGTTTCTTCTTCTCCTCATTGTCCCTTACCAATGGTGATGACGATAGTAACATTGAACCCGAACGTGTTATATTGATTTTAGCTTTCAAATTCTTAAACGCAATGATATTTCGCTACCCGTTTTCTATCTAATTCTCTGACTGTGGCTGACTGACTGTGATTGACTGACTGGCTGATTGACTGACTGGCTGACAGGACAGGATATGGGATGTGGATTGTGGTTTCTGTGTAATGATTGCGGTTATCACGAAAGAACAAAGCTTCATTGATATCAGTTGAGCCGAAGATAACATTCTAGGTTTATTATGCTTAATAAAGTTAGTTAATTACAATACTCTGAATTACAATAAGTATAATGTTGTGAAATTCTACCTTATAGCTGTAGTCGTAGTTAAATTATCTTACGCAGAACATTAGACAATGAATTATACTCCACAATACGATCGTGTAAAATTAAATAATATGCAGCAGTATTGGGTAGAATGTTTTCCATACATTCTAATTCAACTTTAATATCCACAGTACCGCTTTTAATTGCATCCTTTTGATGTGCACAACCGATAACGATAAATGGACCTTTATCCATAAAATCTTTAATCAATGACAAGGGTTATTAATTGATCGGCGGCCTACTCTTAGCGTATAATTGACAGAAGGGTGCTTGTCGATGATCACGTACGGTCCTATCCAAGCGGAATCTAACTTCCTCGATCGGCCTCTTCTAACCGTTGGATCGTGAATGAGGATTTTGTCGCAGATTTCTAATTTTTTGTACACTGTCTGCGTATCGTATGTCACCTTCGCACGCTCTTTTGCTAATTTAGTGTTTTCTCTAGCTATCTGCTGAGTAGCGCGGAGTCCCTCGCGGAGTTCTTTCGCGTAGTCTTCGTAGGAATAGGTAGGTTTGGGCGCAAATACTGTCGTAGATGTCGTAGATACTCGGCTAATGTTTTGTGGGACCGTTTGGAAGGCATTTTCGTGCTCGCTGGTCCAGTTAAATGTTGTTTCCTTCTGTAGTAGGGATATTAACGGTTTCTCGATTTTCGAGAAGTCTGAGATGAAACGTCTATAGTCTATTGCTAATTCGAGGAAAGATTGTACGTTTTTTATTGAGCGAGGATAATCCTTGACGGCCCGTATTTTTTCGGGATCTGGTACTATTCCCTGTTCGGTGGTAACATGTCCTAGGTAATTTACTTCTTTCCTCAAAAATTCACATTTATTGGGCTGTAGCTTAAGATTATGCTGGCGCAGTATGGAGAACACTTCTATTAGTCGATTGTTGTGTTCCTTAAGGCTGGCTCCGTGAATGAATATAACGTCTAAGTATACGAAGCATTTGGCACCTTGTAATCCTGATAATATGGTGTTCCTTAAGCGTCGGAAAGTGGCAGGAGCGTTTTTCAGTCCGAAGGGCATTCGGTTGAACTCATAACGGCCATAGGGTGTGGACATGGCGGTTTTACCTCGTTCATGTCCTGCCATCGTTACCTGATGATATCCTGAGGCGAGATCCAGTGTGCTGAAATATTCTGCTTTACCGAGTTGGTCCAATATATCCGTGATGTTCGGGAGCGGGAATGTATCGCCGATTGCGACGTTGTTGAGTTTGCGGAAATCCACCACAACTCGTAGTTTCTGTGTTCCGCTGGCGTCCATCTTCTTTGGGACAAACAACAGGGGCGCGTTTCATTGTCGCGCCCGGCATTCTTTAATTACATGTCCGGTGCGCTTGCAATAAGACCAGTGTTTTGTTACCGTATGGATAGTCGGTCGGTGTTCAGCCTTAGGTTATTCGAATCGTTCCCCATGTCTGTTGACAGGGCAGTCTCTCCAGTAGTGTCCCGGTTTATGGCATTGCGAACAGCGTAACGCGCTATGCGAGTCAGGCTCGTATTTGTTACTGTATCTCCTGGCGCGGCAATCTCGCCAGTAGTGTCCTGTTTTTCCGCATTTGGAACATTGCAGTGAATGATTTGGGCGCTTTGCTTTATGGCTGTGATTCTCGTATCGCGGGGTAGTCGTACTACGGGGTTGATGCGATGGGGTGTTGGCGCTTGGTTTGTAACTTAGCCTCGCCTCTTCTGTGGCTCCAGCGACGGCTTCGTGGAAGATTTGGTAATTTCTAGCTCGAACTATTGAGCTGACCGGTTCTCGCAATCCTTGCGTGAAATTGATTAATCCCTGTTTTTCAATCATTTCCTGTATAGTGCATACTTGCTCGGGTGTATGCCGTGGTTCCGTAACTGCGGCTGATAATTCGGTCATCAGTGTTTCGGTACGTGCTGCGAACTCGCGTACAGTTTCTCCGTACTTTTGCTCGATTCTATTAAGCTCCAGTTCTAGGAAAGCTGCGGACTTTCGGTCTAGGTAGCATGCTTCTAACTCCTTTTTAAATTGTGCGAAGTTGTTTATTTTGCGGCGTCCGAATTGGACGAGTGCCTTCTCCGTTAATCTTGTTTGTATAATTGCGTTGATTAACGCCGTTTCTTCACGGGGGTTCATCGCGTCAAATGCGAAGGAGCCCGCGCTCAAGAATTCCTCTAGGGCTTCCGGTGAACCTCCGTCGGATTTTGGGACCTCATTGATAGCATGTCGGAACGCGATTTGTGGGTGTATTGACGAATCCATTGTAATGTTCCTACATTTATTTTGTCGCGTTTCTAACAGCGTCATCTCGTTTCGTAACCGATCTATTTTTCCGTCGATTGCTTTATCTGGTATGCCTTGGTGATGGCCAATTTCGTCGTGGTTAGGCATATTTTCGTTTTAAGTGGTGTTAGGATTGGGGCGGAAGAGTACGCTGTCGTAGGATAGGCGAGAATGTTGCGAATGACTACTCCCGGTACGATCGGAAAGAGAGTTCCGTCTAATTCGCCGAAAAGGAATTCGCGCTCTGCTACTATGCGTTCGCTATTGGTCGGTGCCGGATTTTCGTCTTATTTTTCTGAGCTTGTAAAATCTAATACGCGTCTAGTTCTCGTGGCGATTTCCTGAAGGGCTCTCGCAGCGATGCCTACGGTGGCCGGTCGCGTTACAGGGTAGCTCTGGGTGGACCTTTCGCTAATAGGGCGAAACAATCGTTTCTCGCTTTTAACACAGCGGATGTGCAGACGGCTGTCTGACATTTACAATGTTGTATTATAAAAAAAATATGATAATTGAGTCGGGCTCACAGGTTGATGACTTCTGACAGACATACTGCTGCGTCGGCTACTTCCGTAGTTCGGTTGCTTGGTTGCCCTGCTAGTCGATTGCTCTGCTTATGCTGCTCGCTCTGCTATTTGGCTGCTCTAGAGCGTTGCTTCTTCAGTGTAGCACTTATTTTTTTTCGCTCAATATTGTCTGTTTTGACTGCACTTTGTCTTTTTACTTTCACTTGATACCGTTTTTTTTATTTTCATTCGATACTGTCTTTTTGGTTATACTGGATACTGCCGTTTTATTTATACTTGGTACTGTCTCTTTATTCCCACTTTCGCGGTTGCTTCTTGCTTCTCTGCTCTTTGCTGGTTGTCCACCTCTTGTGGCGTTTGTGACGTGCATGAATAGGTTTTTTAATTATACCTGATTTTGGTTATTGCTTTGTTTTGGGCTCTTCGGTCGTTTCTTTTTCTTTCCTTTCTGATTTCTTTGAGGAGTTTCGTTGCGTTTCAGGCCTTCGTTTCTATCTTCTTCCCTTTGGATTTCTTCGATGTGATATTCGGATGTGACCAATCCCACCGCTGCCGCCAAATTATGTTATACGGACGGCTGGGTGAGTCGGAACTTGCCCGATTGTAGCCGCGTACTTTTAAGGATGCGGGATCGTCGATAAATAAGGAATAACTACTCACTCCGAATACCGTTGGTGCTCTGGTTTATTGAGTTACATGTAGGCTTCTTACAAAAGGTTGCACTCGTTGACACTCACGTTTATACAGTTCGTATTCGCACCCCGGCTGGATAGTATCGCCCAGCGACACGACGCAAAGATACTTTTGGCGAAGAGCCTCGCTCATCTCTTCGCACGCGTTCTTCTACCCGAAATTGGGGTCCTTCCTACGATGAGGAGTCTTTGTATTAGTTTCCGCGTTTTGAAATGCTTGCCGTGCATCTGACGATGCATTACGAAACGCGCAGTTCTTCCGCGATTTTCGGGAACGCATTTGAGCAATCGGTTGCTCAACTGCCTATGGACTGATTAGTTTCTTATTTGGTAATAGCCCTTCGCCTGGCAACTACAACCTCAAATGATTTTTAATTGTTTGTATCCTTTTATCCAATACGTGCACATATTGAAATATGCAACGTATTAAAATTTCAGGAAATCGGTAACGAGGCACCTATTCTAAATCATTACACAACTCCACATCCCGCAGTGGCTTAGATGCTTATATGAGCGATTCCACGCAAAGTGGACACAGTCCATACACACCTAGTCTCAGATTTTTTTTAAACTTTGTATATTTGTAGCCCTTGTCGAACCCTGTAAAATGCCGTTTTCCGTTCCTCAATATCATTAATAGTTTTTAAGTTATTTAAGTGTAAAGTTTTGGATGAATTTTTCTTTAAAAATTTATAACTCGAAAACTAATAAAGATACCAGGATGTACGAACCGCCGTTTTCTTCGGAAATCTTCAAATTTTAATAAAAAAAATACTCCATGTGTGTAAAATTGTATTAACTAGTTATAAAATATAAATATTTGTTAAAAATTTAAATAAGACAGTGAAAGACATTCTTGATTATTTTGAAATTAATTTGGCATATGCTCTGAAGTGTTCTGAAGAACCCCTGTAAATTAGAAGTTGGAGAAATGCGGAGATCCGGAGTAATAAAATATTATTGTTGTAAAGACCCAGCCGAGTACGCGCTGCGCACGCGCTCTATAGTCGCGGCCCGTACGGCGCCCGGCGGCGACCATACCACTGATCACGCTAGACGGGCCGCGACCATAGAGCGCGTGCGCAGCGCGGACTCGGCTGGGTCTTTACAACAATAATATTTTATTACTCCGGATCTCCGCATTTCTCCAACTTCTAATTTACAGGGGTTCTTCAGAACACTTCAGAGCATATGCCAAATTAATTTCAAAGTAATCAAGAATGTCTTTCACTGTCTTATTTAAATTTTTAGCAAATATTTATATTTTATAACTAGTTAATACAATTTTACACACATGGAGTATTTTTTTTATTAAAATTTGAAGATTTCCGAAGAAAACGGCGGTTCGCACATCCTGGTATCTTTATTAGTTTTCGAGTTATAAATTTTTAAAGAAAAATTCATCCAAAACTTTACACTTAAATAACTTAAAAACTATTAATGATATTGAGGAACGGAAAACGGCATTTTACAGGGTTCGACAAGGGCTACAAATATACAGAGTTCAAAAAAAATCTGAGACTAGATGTGTATGGACTGTGTCCACTTTGCGTGGAATCGCTCTTATACACGTTCTCTTTCTCTGTCTTAATTTGAATACAAGCCACCGCAGATGTAGATTTCAAATAACAACACAAATCGCGTTGTAAACTGAGGAATCTATCAGTAAGTTACTTATACAATCTTAAACATCGCAAATTGTTTATACAATTCTTGATCGCTTGTATCTTCTTTTCTATACATTTCCCCCACACATACAATATAGTATACATGGAAATGATCGTGTTGTGAGCGTACCAGCCCTTGCTGGGCCCAATGCACATAAGCTCAATAACCGTGCACGCCGGTACCAGTTGGTACCAGCCACCCTCAGAAACCGCACACGCCGGTACCGGTCGGTGCCACACGACCTGGAAAACCGCTTGCAGCGGCAATGCAAGCTCAGCATGAACGACTTGCCTTCCCTTGAGCGCAAGCCGTCTCGCTAGAACTTAGGAGCGAATATGGAATAAGGCGAAGGAATATGATGAAAGGTGAGGTCCGAAATACCTCATCGGCTTTTTGTCCGAGAGACAGCGGAACCGCTGTCCAAGCAGTAATCGACAATTATGATAATCGCGGAAGCGCTGCCCGAAAGCGCAGCGCTAATAATCAGTGTAATACGGTGTAGTCTCAACACGAAGAATATTCAATAAAGTTACTGGATCACCAGTACCCAAAGCGAGTCTCAACTCTTTAGTGACGAGATCCCCTACATTTTCGCTACAGATTTACCCTACAGATACGCGCACAACAATCAGGAGAGTGGGCTTTATAACATATGTGAAAATCATTGAAATCCGTTGTGAACCATCTTTCTAAATACACTTAGCACCAAAATTAAAAGACCACTTCTCTCCGGTCAGAGACTTGTCAATGTTCGCACAGCTGTAACTTTGGCAAAAAAAATCGTAAAAATATAATTTTTTCTTTAAATTAAAGCGTGAAGCCTCTACTTTACAACGCACTGCTTGAAATTTGATTTGCGCGCATTTGGGCTGTGGTAGCACATAAAATATGAGGGCATGTTTTTCTTGCAGAAAATTGCAAAGTTCAACAAGGGCCACGGGGTCGGACGAATTTTTTTGAAAGACGCGGATTACAGGGTTGTGTAGCCTAAAGCTTCCTCTTTAATTTTAAAACAAAAAATAAGTTACTACGATTTTTTTATGCGAAATTACGACACTTTGAACGAAAAGTGAGCTGCCGGCATTAGAATAACCCAAGGTACACCACGAGGAGGTAGCACAGTCGGAGTTGTACCTCATGTGTATTTGTGTTGTATGTTTCTTGTATGTGTGAGTGGAAATGTAAGTGGAGACACTGAAAAATATAAGCTTTACTTTAAACACTTTTACCTCTCGACCGTTCCTAACAAAGTCTCGTCAAAACATTTCAATGTTTCTTCACTATTAACAAGCGTAATAGTTTAAGAAGGGTATAAAGTACATCTTTTAGGCTCTTAAATTTTTTTTATTCATATTTGCAAATAGTATATTTAATTTCTACCGCAAAAGACATTCGTAAAGTAACATCCGCTGTTCAAAATGAAATTTTAAAGGCAGATTCTCACCGTTTTTAGAACATATACAGCATTCTTTTAACCAATATATGAATAGAAATACGAAACCTATTGTGTATTGACTCTGTTAAAATTAACGCCAAAGATATCAAACAGCGAGGAAAAGTGTGACTTTCTTAATGCTAACAAAAGGAGGATTTACGCTTCTTAAGGTGATATATCATAGTTTAAGTCTCTCATAATGATATCTAAATTGTTTTGTTTTTTAGAATTATCAAGTTCTTTTGTAGAATTACAAAGAGAAGAACAGCAGTGCAGATTATTATCGATGAGTATGAACGCCATTATTATTGTTTGAGATATAAAAAAATCCATTACCGAAATGTTAATATTTTTGAGTACGTTAGGTCACCTGCTTAACAAACAGAATTTCACCAGTCAATTTGTACACATTTTGAATGGTAGCACAAAATGAGATGAAGTTATACACGGTGTAGGTACATTCGGTATTTATATATTTGAATTTGCCTAAAAAGTATGTTACTCCCTACAATATTAATGATCATTGACGATACATGCGTATAAACATACACAATTTCCACAGTCTCAAACTTTATTCACGGTTCTGTTATTTGAAAAATGAATGTCGATTACCATAGCTAGGGAGGCTATAAGAAAGGCATTTGTATATATGTATTAGAGGAGTATGTTGTTTACTGATTCCCATGTTATTGGGCACGCTGCGTTCTAATTCTTATTTCGTAACGTACATCTTTCTTTTAGCGGGGATACAGAGTAGTTTCGTCGACAAAGATTCAGCTGCATAATCTCACGAGTCGGGATTACAAAACTGAATGGCTTCAGCAGTTAATAATGTTCTTTAATCATAATATTAGGAATTCTCACCAGTGATTCTGAATTCAGCTAGACCTGCGGGTCGTATACGATGTGATTTGAACAATCGAAATAGATAATCAACAGCAATATCTTTGTTTGCGATATCTCCTTTATACATATTAACAGCAGTTCTGTCTTTGGTTTATAATCATACAGAAAACCAAACGATCGTATGTTAACCAGACTACAAATGTTTCGAAAAACAAATTTTTATCTTATAATACGGTGCTTTGTTTGTAAAGTGATACTTTAAGCTGAGTGTCATTTTAAAAGCTTACAATCTCAATCAACCAAAGAAAATTTCAATTTATGAAAGATGCTAGAACTGGTTAGTTTAGTTTAGTGCAGTGAAAAATTTCGAACGATGTTTCTTAAATTTAATTTCCAAAATTCTAAACCTAATAATAATAAACAACAGTTTATTTGTGTAACTTTACTTTTTTCAGTCAAAAAGTAAACGGTGTCCAGAACAAAATATTTACATAGTAAGTTAATACAAACACTGTTAACGAAATTAATCACTGACAACCTCATCTTTTTACTTGTTTAGACCAATAGAGGACGATTTAATAATATTGTATACAAATGTTAGAAGCTGTTGTTAACGGTATAGCCATTTGTTCAACAAAACTACTGTTTCCATACTTTACGCCAAAAATGAAATTTTAGATAAAATCAAATAATTGATTTTATATATTTTAGGATATATGCGTTTTCCTACATTTCTTTAAAGCAGATATTTTCTGTGACTAAAACTCACATCGAAATTACAGTATACGTGACCGAAATCTCGATCGCGAATAAACCCCTCATTTTACCGTTAACAATGATAAAGTCACTGTTTTAGATTCGAGTTTATTAAATTAGGAAAAAATTGCAGCATTATTTGTTTTTTTTAGACAATAGGTATTTTAATAGATATCATTATAATGCTATTACCTGTGCAAACAGGTCGTTAATAAGCCTAATCACAACTTCCATCAAATAGTCCAAAGCAGTAATTATGCAAATATATTGTCCGTTACAAACTAAGCACCGGTCACTTATACTGCATATCGATGAAATTTAAGTTGATCCTCAGCCACTGAAAAATCCCCTTCTATAAAACCGTTCAAATACTTTTTGCCGCTAGTGACATTGTACAGAATCGGGTAAAAATGGAAAAAGTAAATTTTACACTCGTGTTATGTATCTATTATAATATGTAATATACTTACTTTTTGCTGAAACCTTTGCATAAATAATGTGCCAATAGAGTAAATAACTTTATTACATTATTCGTGATGCGCATGGCCATTCCCCGATGCATTTGCATTCTCAGCTAATTGTTTATCACTTTCAGAAGTTTCATGACTTCTGTGTAAAATAGAATGAAGAGACTCTTTGACTTTTGTCGGAGGAAATTTCGTTAATACAAAATCACATCCGTAGCAAAAGATCTTGCATAAAAGTGGACATAGTAAAGCCTGATGGACAACTGCCCAAAGCCGGTAATTTTGTCCTTCGAATGGATCCGAAACTGCTGCGCATAAAACATGACTTAGATTCACTTGCACTGGCTGAAAAAGAGAGAAACGTAATTTAGGCAGATAATTACGACGTAGGATCCAATCTTGTTAAAAAAACTGACTAATTAACAGTTTGATAGCCGCTATGAAATACGTGTCATTTCGATAACCAGCCGTTATCAGCTGCTAGACTTATTTTTGCTTGCAGAACACGCTGGCCAAGTTATGCCAGGAAAAACTGGAACACCCTGTATAACACAACTTCTCTTTTAAGGGGGCTGTACCGTGTCACGGCTGTATTTTCCCGCTTATTTTGTGAATTTTTTCTAACGAACCAGGAAAATACATCATCTTCGAATTTTTACAATATATTTATTAACATTTGTACAATCATTTAGAATTTTTTGAATCCAGAATATACATTGGAATCGACGTTACAGCGTTCGAAAGACAAACGTATGAAAACGATGGCTGACACGATTCCGGCTGTTGTGTTCATCAGAAATCAAAAATTCAAACGGCATTTTCATCTGTAGACCTGCCGCTATCGCCGGAACTAGGATAATTGCAGAATTTTGAAAATTAGACTTTTGGCACGGTTTTAAAGCCTGAATTTCGATTTTATCCACTTTTTTGGACCTTCTAGGCTTGCTAAAAAAACTATGATAGATATCCCAATTATTCTAGTTCGGGCGAGAACTATAAGTGTACTGATTGTACCATATAAATTTCAGCAAAATCGGTTCGGTAGTTTTTGCGAAATCGTGTCAGCCATCGTTTTCATACGTTTGTCTTTCGAACGCTGTAACGTCGCATCCAATGTATATTGTGGTTTCAAAAAATTCTAAATGATTGTACAAATGTTGATAAATATACTGTAAAAATTCCAAGATGGTGTATTTTCATGGTTCGTTAGAAAAAATTCACAAAATAAACGAAAAAATACAGCCGTAACATGGTGCAACCCCCTTAAGTAATTTTCTAATGTTGCTGCATAGATTACGTAAGTCGTATTTGCGATCTAGTTATTGCTCTGTCCTACTTCTTGTCAGTCTTATCTTTTATTTAGAAAATGGATGAGATGTCCTCATTTCTCCAACAATCCAAAGATCCTTTCCCTTGTCAGAATTAATTTATCTATATCAATCTGTGAATTCATTTCTTCTTTCACTCAATTCTCATTGCTGCACATTTAACTTTCGGATTCAAGCCAATCTGTTTCTACTGACCTCTTCCTTCTTAATATCTCTAGTTGTTTCTTTACTTCCACTTCCATCGGCAAATCTTATGTTTAAGAACTTCGGTTTTTCCAATTTCATCTTTTTTTTTGCTCTGTATTCTTCTTTACTTATCAGTAATTCCATTAAATATTCTCTTCATGAAAACGAGAATCAGCAAGTCAATAGTAGGTAGTAGTACTTCCTACAAAGTGCGGAAAAAGTAGGACCAGAATCGTGCAGCTTGGAACCAAACTCAGCTTGTTAATTTTTATCACAGAATCGTGGAGTATCGCGTAGGTGTCAAATCGCAACCACATGGTGGGTTGGCCATAATTGCGTTAGTTCGATGTTTGTAATCTTAACTATGGTCGGACACGTTCTAAGGGACTAGGGCATATCGCACTTCCCTCGGGATGGACTCTGCATGATATCCAACCACTCTAGCACTTTCTATGCTTCACACTGACCGGCAACGAGTTTCTTGCACTGAATCACAAACCGGAAAAATCCAATGAATCGTAATTTCAGTTTGTCGGTAGAAATTCGCTAGGTCTTTTCTATCCTAAACATCTTCCAATCCTACGGCGGTAGACACGTTATCTCGTTTTAAGATCTTAAGTATGCGAAAGAAAAGGATCGCGCTATGCTGCCGGTCGAAATAATACTTTTTTTCGATCCGGTCTTTCTATTGCAAAAAATGAAGTAATCGAGCTCGGAAATAGCTCATTGGAAAGGTAAGAGATTTTTAAAATTTTACACCAGATTAACGTAAATCCGCTTCAAATACGGAACTCAAAATCACAGATTGTTCCAACTTCCGACACTAATATTCCCGAATATAAACAAAATTTTAGAAATCTGCTTCGAGAGCGCAAAAGTTTGAACCTTTACCGTCTTAACTCTTTTTTTAAACTTCGTATTGAAGCATTTCGCCAATAATTACTTCATATCCATTTTATACCCTCTTTGCAATTCCTGGCACGGAAATTCAATTCATAATAATCCCCACTTAACTCTGTATTTAAACCCTGATGTTATTGGTCCGTTCTTGAACACATTTTCTTCCTTTCTTACACTAGTCTGAAAAAAGCTTCTTCATTTCCTTCCTCTTTCTTTTTCCTAAGTTTCTACTCATGCAAAAACTACCCGAAACATTCCTTCCTCGACTGATCTTCTTTCTCCACCTACTAAAATCCCCATGTCAAATATTCTGGTGAATAACGACGAATTCCAGGATTCTTTGCTGACATATAACACGAATCTGCTCAAATTGTTCCATATTGTCTTCCTTTTCTGTTCTTCTTTCTATGCCACTTATCTCTCTTCTTCTACACTCGTTTATCTCTCGAGTTGCTTAGCATCTTCATTGACAGCTTCTTCCCATTTATCTAGCGAGATGGCGCTGTCCTATCGATTACCCTTATCGATTATCCCTCCATTGCATTAACATAAGCTTGGTGATGTATCAATATGATCGTTGTGAAAGTCCAACCTCTTTACCCGTGTTTATCTTCTGATTTGTTGCTTTTCCCTCCTCCAATCATTGCAACCTGATCCTATACCCTTCGTTTCTTCCTCCTTTTTCAACAACAATTTCTAAAATGCCATTGATCTTTATCGATTTGCTTCTCTGATTTTCTTCTCTATCAACAGTCTCCAATACTGTGTCTACCTTCTTTTGCGTATGTCGTAAATCTTCCAGTTAAAAATGTAAATCTATATAACAAAAGTGAAGTAACAGTGATATTAACGATTTTTTTATCAATAAATATACCGTAGTTACTAATTACGCTTGAACGTTTGCGTAAATGTTGCCGGTAACGATGCATCAAATCTGTGTGACATATATATGGATATATATATATATATACTAGCAGCAACATATTCAGAATAAGAAGAATGTGCGGCTATCAAAGTGTTAAAAGAGACAGAGAGTTTTTCACAATAATATCATACATATGCGACTGCTTGTAGCACCCAAAAGTGATACGCAGAGTTTAATCCATATCCCAGAATAGACCAGCTCATATCCGTTAATGGTTCAACATTATATACACCTATACAAAATGAAAAATTTAACTATTAACGTAACGACAGTATAAATAATTATCTAGTACGTACCTCCAAGACGTAACAAGTAATATGGAATTACAATCATCAAACCGTGTTGAATATAATACATTGCCTTGTCTGCAAATATCTAAAAACATTCGCAATAAGTATACGTATATGTACACATATATATATATATATATATATATATATGAAGACTAATGGTGCATTATTAGTGGATTACAATTTTTATTGAGAGACAGTGTATTTACCCTTCGAGATTCAGTTTCAGGAAATAAGTATGCTAGAATTGGGCCATTTAAAAGATTCAAATGTATCCTAAACACAGCAGTAACCATTGGACTAGGATCTGCAGCTAGTAAGTACAACTGGATCATACAGAAGAAAGCGATTATATTAATATTGAATGAGAGAGTTTGAATAAATCGTGGATTTTTATGCAAATGATACTTTTGGATCAGCGTATTTCCTAACGTGTCAAAATAACGTATAACAAATCAAGGCTCCAGTCAGTCTATTAATAAGTATTTTTATAACGTTGCAAGTAGAGTTAAAGGTACGTAAAATGTCTGAAAATGTATAGATGCTGCAAAGTAAACAATTCCGTACTTAATAATTACCTAATAATTGTTTCTAATACGCATTTAAGCATTTCTGTATATTGTATATGCGAAACTGAGACGTATCAATATTCGCCTTACCTCTTATTTCTATTTTCTATTAAATTTCTTAGTTAATTAAACAACCATTGCAAAACGATCACACGCAACTGGAATAAATCCATTTGGATTTCATACTTGGCAACGTGACTGTGTACGCATGATTTAAGTTTCGCATTGCGAAACTACTACATGGTGCGAGATATACGATATAAATCAACGGATGGATACATTTGCATAAAAATCCAAGATCGACGAACGATTAGATTCCTTATATAACTAAAGTGGTAGGAAATATTTATTACCTGCAGCGCAGTAGTAATATGGCAAGGATTTAATAAATATATAACAGTTCTACTTGTAAATTTAAATCCAATTTCAATGCCAAAAACTAAAGACATTAGAATAAGTAATATTCTTCTGCCACGACGATCGTGTGGATGATATGGTAACTTTGATGGTAAAGTAATATTTCTATATCCCCACGTAATCATAATTACAATAAGTATCGATACAAATATTGTTTCAATTATTCTTCTTTTAAGGCTTAAGTAATTTGCACATTCTGGTCCTACGTTCCTTGGTATCGAGGCATTTACCCCGTCGTATGCCCACTCGAACATGACTATAAATTATTGTGAGACTTAGTGCCTAAAACAAAATGGGGAAAAAAAACAATAATAATTCATCCAATATATCAAATACCTAACGTATCGAATATAAAACTCTTCGTTCATATTTTAACTATGTCTGTTTCTATTAGATAGCGTAAACTCTTTTCTTATTACGATAGCATTCTACTATAATAAAAAATTATGATTATTTATTTTTCCAATCACCACTCGCAAGACAATCTTATATATAAAAGAAATCTTAGATAACCAAACTTTATTCGAGATTTACACAACTGTTGTTCAACCTTTTTGAATTAAGCTTATTTCGTGTGGAATATAAATTTATACATATAGAAAAACAAATAACAGACAAAGTTGTACTATGCAATGCCACCTGACTAATCATGTTCACATAATAATGTCGAATGAAGAAGAAAAACGTAACTTTTGAAGAACAGTATATTATAAGATTTTAAATTTACTCAATTACTGAACCGTTAAATTAATCTTTGTTCAACTCGCCTATTTCTTGAGAATCAGTTATTACCGGGCTTTGGATCCTCTTGCAGTCCAGACTTGCACGATTCGTGGGATAAATCCCACGCAGAACACACATGCGCGTGTTCCTTGTATGTCACTCGGTATAATTTTCACCTTTGTATATAAAGGGTGCCTACCCTTCCACATTCATGGAAAGAGTTGTACTTGGGGTGCTTCCACCTGCAGAAACGCACAGCGCACGTCACTATATTCCATTCGACTACGTATATACTGCGTCAATCTTCAATTATATTTTAACTAGTAAGTCGAGTAGTTTTCCTTTTTACTTAGGATTCGCGTCACACCGTAAGTCACTTTCGTGCAAAAAGTTATAGATATAGAATCTTACATACTAAATTTATCGTATTCATCAAATTCAAAGTATCTTTAATATGCGTTAAGCGATTCACACACTAAACTATAACGTTCAAGCGAAAAATCAATCGCTGATTGGTTGAATGAACGCATGTACGTTTCTGGTTTGTCGACGGGAATGTATTGTATTACGTGATGAATTCTGTTGGGTAGGTTTGAATTTGCTTCATTGCGATATGCGTCTATCTACTATCATTAAGTATCATTTTAACGTAACACCGTAATTGCAGCATCGTATTACGATATAGTATCAGAAGGAAACCTCGTAGACTTGTGCGCCAAGTAGTAGAATAGAACTGTACATACAATGAACTGCCGGTCATCATTGAGCGTTTTTCCCTGTTTTTACAATTTCAATTGCGAATTATTCAAAAACTATCTATGCAAGAGTTAGCTTATAATTCTTATCTGTTAATTGTTGATTTTTTTTGCATCGGGTAAGTCAAGAACTATGCAAATTAGTTCATTGACTACTGGAATATAAATTTGTAACGGAAATATGTAGGAGAAAAGTTTCGAGGTCTGATCGATCCAAGGTCTTTACAACAGAAAAGTTACCTAATGACGTTTGACCAATCAGAAATTGCGCGGGAACAACGTCAGCTAGTATGCCGGTTTAAATTTATACGAGTTACGGTTATGTATTTAAAATTAACGACTACAATAAAGTATTTAAATAGTATAGTCTTTGCTAAATGCGTGTATAATAGATAAGAATTTAATTTCTTTTGTATTCCTGTGATCGTCCTACTGATTATATTGAAAGAATCATTCGTTTTTCTAAAGTTTGACATGCTTCTTTTCAAGACTTCAGAAAAATATATGGGAAGAAATTGTTACTCTATGGAGTTTGCAAAACAAGCGTTTGAGAGGACTTGATTTGAAAGTTTGGTTCCCTAAATGTACATGCTGAATGTAGCTGCTTATGAAAAGTGAATAGGATGAAAATAGTTGTCACAGGAAAATGTGTACCATAAATATTTGAAATTAAAGAATAGACTACAACTATAAAAACCAATATTTTTATGTCCTTTTTCTTATTACCTGTCAAAAATCCGTTTACAGATTGCGAATATCGATTCAAAATTGCTGATATAAAATAATATCCATATAGACACATTTTGATATAAATAATACTCTTGCTATTTTTGTAAAAAGAACGGAGGAATCGTAGAATGTAAGATTCGAACGCCACAGTTTCAGATGTAAAACAGGTGTAGTATTAATTTTCGAATACAAATATAGGAAAAAAAATGTTAATATTTATAAAAGAAATACAAGCATAAACGTTCATTTTAAGTCATACAATTCAGTTAAATATATAATACTGCGAAACATTTAAACAACTTGACATTACAAAAACAATTCTGTAGTGTATACTATTATGTATTTTGTTATACTCCCGATTAGAGATTTCATACAATAATAAGTTGGTTGAAACAAATGACTTCATCAATGTTGCAGTTAAATATTGCTGCGTTATTAAATGTTATAAAAATGTTCAATATTCTTGCTTTATAGGGATATGCATAGTACAATATACAAAATATGCAACTATTGTAAATATACAACTATTTAGTAGTTCTATTTAGTTTAGTCAAGCAATATGTAAATAGGTATGTATATATAAGTTAGGCTCTGAGTCAACCCGACCTTTTAGTCACTTTCACCACACGCAAATAGAATACAATGTGAAGGCAAATGTCTTTACATCGAATTAGGAACTCATAGACGTAGAATAATACAAACAAAAAACCTATACTAAAGTAGATTGCAGACAAGTGTCTTGCAGGTGTTTATACATTGTTGTGCACTAAAATTGGTGATAACTGAATATGTGTTGAACGGAATATGGACTGTTCAATGCGTACGCGACCATTCAACGATAACAGTAGAGTTGAGTAGGGTTTCGTTTAGTTCAGGCATGCCCAACCCGCGGCTCATTTGAAGTTTTTAACTGTCTATATTATTTTAGACATTTGGACTCAGATCCTCAATACGTGAACCGTACCCAAAAATCAAGTAGTCAGCTTTAAATCAGCACATATATCAAACTGATTTACAACTAAATTTATTGGAAGTCTAGGACCTCTGGTATTGTCAGAAAATCTTACAATACCTTTACAATACCTTGGCAATGCGCATTACAGCAGCATTTGGGAACTACTTATCGCTGTGAATCATTTTTTTCCAAATTAAACTTAATAAAAACAAAGTATCGCAGCAGGTTGCTCGATAAAAACATGACAAATCAACTACGATGCGCGTCGACTAAATTATCGGTTGATATTAAAAAAGTCTCAAATAAAATACAAAAACAAGTGTCACATTAATTGTAAGGTAATAAAATATATCGAATGCTGTACGATAATAAAATATTTTGAATAATTTGTTCTTTTATTTTAATGCGTGCGGCCCACCATCAGTTTAGAAAATTATTACTTAACCCACCAATCAATTTGGATTGAACACCACTGGACTTTAGTTTCATTGGTTGAGTTCAGTCGATTCCGTTCCAGCGCTTCACGGAGCTTCCGAGTAATCATCGTGACGTGTCATGGCAGCCGTTTGATGTGATATGTGGTTTAGTGCGATATTTTTTGCCCTTGATAAGGCGTGAGGAAGTAGTGAATGTAGCGGAACACTGTGTATCACAAGTTATTTGATTGATGTATATATGGTATTCAATTCGATGCCGTATTAGGCAGTAGTTAGTCTCCAATCGATTCCATTAAGATAATGGCAAGGACGATATTAGTGTGCCTCCTGTGCCTAGTCAGCACAGTATGCCCTTCTGCGGCCTTTTATTTACCAGGCTTAGCGCCTGTAAATTACTGCAAGACTAGCGATACATCAGAAATGTGTAAAGTATGTATACGAACTATGCAGGAGCATTAATCTTCGTAATAATCAATTGTGAACAACCACTGGACAAATGGGTTATGGCAGAATTTTCTCATCTTATTTAGATGTGTTTAGTTTGATGTATAGAATTATTATTTCGGTATGTCACATAATGATATTATACCATTATTCAAGAGATGTGAACAGAATATTACGTCGTTTACCGTTTACCGTTTACCGATTTAACGTTTCCAAGATTTGACAGATAGTATTACGGTCTATACTTTGTTATAAGATTAATATAATCTGGGATAGTATTGTTTGCGTAGCTTTTTATATCATCATTCACGTATTCCGTTTTAAGCGTAGTAGAAATAATAGTTCTGCAATTGATTATTATTACCGGTAACGTAAGAGCTAAGATGCGTTTTGGCAATTATTCGATATAATATTAAGGCTAAAATAAGATCGAGTGGATAATAATGACTCGTCTTGTATTTCAGTCTGAAATCAAATTGTACGTGAATCGGTTGAATACTGAGAAATATGTTATACCTTACGAATATCACCAGTAAGTAATTCTTTTAATATCTTTAATTACTTTGCTTCCGCAGTGTTATAATTGTTATACGTCCAGCTGATTACCATAAGTTTTAATTTAACAGTGATTACTGTATTCTGCGACAACAAAGATTGAAGCATTATTTATAGTTAATGAATATAATGATATAATAATGCTCGTTAACAAATATTTCTGGAATAAATGAGGGATCTAAAGATAATTGACAAAATCTATTTTTATCTTAACGTCTTTTAAAAGCAATTTTAGTACTTAAACATTAACGCGAGATACTAGAGTGAGAACCACTTTCTGTTAATTCAAGCAAGGGTTTTTACAAAAATTGGTGTATATTACTTGGCACCTTGTTAAAATAATGAATAGACTACTGATTATTGATTCTAATACTCTATGGCGTTTTCAGTTTTGATTTTTGTGCATCGGACGAAAGCCAGTCCCCAGTGGAAAATCTTGGCCAGGTGGTCTTTGGAGAACGCATAAGGCCATCTCCATATCAGGTATTATATCGACTACTTCTCCTCTCTTTTTTAATCCTATATATTTCGACCTCACCGGGTTTAACATAACACAATAAATTCCCAGCCAAAATAACAAAGATTATAGAAACACTTTACTAATTGTAAGAGAAAGTTTCTGCCATATAACGAATGAACACTGTATCAAGTGTACAGACAGATGCAAAATTTCTTCAACAATAATCAACATCTTGTTTACCACTAAATCAATACCAGTCCAATTAATACTGACATGTACATGGATTTTGTTAATTCTTGAATTTTCTTAGAAGAGACCAATAATGCCTAATTTAATATTGAAATTTTAATAATTATTTTTAAAGAAGTAAAGCATTACCAATACTGTTATAACTATCATTATTTGTATTTAATTACTTGTTAATAGAAATTACACTTACAAAATTAATTTAAACAGTAAATGTTATTGATATCTTCAAATTGCAATATTTCAAGTTTTATTGCACTTTGTTTTTACTAGTAGTTGTACGGTATAAATTACGTGTAGTATAATTGACAAAATTTAATTTAATTCATTTTAATCTAATTAAGAATTTTAATCAAATTTGTATTAATATTAAAACTTCTCGTATATAGAATATATAACTAGATTTTGACATTAAAATATTTCCCTTTTTCAATTATATTATCTAGTTAATAATAATAATAATAATAATAATAATAATAATAATATAATTATATAAATAATAATTATCTAGTATATAATTAATATCGTAATATTCTGAATTTCTGTAACTGTTTCAATTTTAGTTGCAATTTTTGAAAGACGTAAAATGTGCTACCACATGTCGGAAGACGTATTCCGGTAGTGACAAGGATTCAATAAAGAAGTTGGAATTCTTAAAGAAGGGGATGGCGCTGAACTATCAGCATCACTGGATCGTTGGTAAACTTCGGAATTTATATTAGTTAATTCAAAGCACATTCGGATAACATGTTGTACGCTTACGTACTATACGTATATATATATATATATAATGTTTTTTAGATAATATGCCAGTTACATGGTGTTATCAACTGGAAGATGACAGACAATATTGTAGCACTGGTTTCCCAATGGGCTGCTTTTCCCGTGAACAGAAAAATCAGCAGGATACCTGCAACATGAACGTAAGTGCGAATTATTCATAATTTCATAGGAATTATCAAAATATTTATTTTGTACAGCTGTCTTAGAATCCGCTATTCATTATTAATTCCAGGCTGCGTATAATAAACCAAAAACTTATTACCTGTTCAATCATGTGGACCTTACTATCACGTACCATAGCGGTGCTAAGGAAGAGTGGGGTTCGTCGTTCAAAGCTAACGGAGGAAGAATAATATGTACGTATTGATAAATTGATAATTAAGATGTAGAAATATAATATTATTTTCTTTTTTATCGTAATAGCTGTCAAAGTGGTACCTCGAAGTATTAAACATGGTAACGTACCAGACTGCGAAAGTAAAATACCATTGGAAATACCGCATGACATTCTTTCTGCTGATCAAGAACTCTCCATTACATATACGTATTCTGTAAAATTTGTTGTAAGTATATCAGTACTTCGTATGAAAGTTATACGTGCATTGCAATTTGTTTACTACGTGATTCATTTGTTACAGGAAAATAATACAATTAAATGGTCCTCCAGGTGGGATTACATTTTGGAATCAATGCCACACACAAATATTCAATGGTTCAGTATATTCAATTCCTTGATAATTGTATTATTCCTTTCTGGAATGGTAGCAATGATCATGCTTCGTACACTGCATAAAGATATCGCACGTTATAACCAGGTATGTCACAAAAATTATTTTCATTTTATATTATATACAGAATGAGCGCATTAACCATATAAATGTTTAACAAATAGTCTTTCTAAATTTCTGCTACTAAATAAAATTAAAGGTAATGGGCGGGATAAGATAATGTGCCATTTTATACGATTGAACATTGACATGCATTCCTCTGTGTTATGATAACGCAGGCTTCTTTCCAGATAGAATCAGGAGAAGATGCGCAGGAAGAATTTGGTTGGAAGTTAGTGCATGGTGATGTGTTCCGACCGCCTCGGAAAGGAATGCTTCTATCTGTTTTACTAGGATCCGGTGTTCAAGTATTCTTCATGACATTGGTGACTCTTGGTAAGTGTTATTTAATAGTTAGTAAATTAATGTAATAAGAATGTTTATACAGCTCCGTCACAATACGTTATCAAATTCTACAGTTTTGGCTCTAATTGATGCGACCTTTTTTCAATGGCGATTCTGAAAATACTCTTGTGTTCACGCAATTGCACACAAAGAATGATTATGAACACTTAAGGGGGTTGTAACGTGTCACGGCTGCATTTTTTCGCTTATTTTGTGAATTTTTTCTAACGAACCATGAAAATACACCATCTTGGAATTTTTACAGTATATTTATTAACATTTGTACAATTATTTAGAATTTTTTAAATACAGAATATACATTGGAATCGACGTTACAGCGTTCGAAAGACAAACGTATGAAAACGATGGCTGACATGATTCCGGCTGTTGTGTTCATCAGAAATCGAAAATTCAAACGGCATTTTTATCTGTAGACCTGCCGCTATCGCCGGAACTAGGATAATTGCAGAATTTTGAAAATTAGGCTTTTGGCACGGTTTTAAAGCCTAAATTTCGATTTTATCCACTTTTTTGGACCTTCTAGGTTTGCTAAAAAAAACTATGATAGATATCCTAATTGTCCTAGTTCGGGCGAGAACTATAAGTGTACTGATTGTACCATATTAATTTCAGCAAAATCGGTTCGGTAGTTTTTGCGAAATCGTCTCAGCCATCGTTTTCATAGGTTTGTCTTTCGAACGCTGTAACGTCGCATCCAATGTATATTTTGGTTTCAAAAAATTCTAAATGATTGTACAAATGTTAATAAATACGCTGTAAAAATTCCAAGATGGTGTATTTTTATGGTTCGTTAGAAAAAATTCACAAAATAAGCGAAAAAATACAGCCGTAATACGGTACAAAATCAATTGACATTGTGACCATAGAATGTTATTCGTTTTAACAACCTGAAGTTTAACTAATATTATTTTTTTAAAACAAGACGTTACCTAGTTTACAGACATTTTTTTATGAATTAAAACTATTTTAGCAGAATAATTACTGCAGATAGATTTATTTCATGGATTACGAATATTGTTTGTTTTATTGTTAGTTTTATGTTTTGTTTGTTTGTTTGTTTTTGTTTTTCGGGACCGACTGCTAAGGTCATATGCCCTTTGTTTGTTTTATTCGACATCGTTTATGTTTCAATGACCTCTATATCTGATAATTTAACGGTGCTATGTGTAATTACTTGTTCTTCTTCCGTTACTGATTGTTTAGTTAGGTTTTTATAATCACTTGGGAGTTCTTCAGCTAACTGAAGTATAAGAACTCTTTTCTGAACATGTTTAAGGAGGTAAATAAACAAATAGCATTTGAAATATATGAATTCGTATTATGAGAAGCTTATAAAATTAAAAGAATGTCTACGATCTGTGAGGGGTTAATAAGTATACTTTATGCATATAAGGTTTACCAAAAGTGGCAGAAGAAATACAACTATTTTACAAAATTAATCATTTATACAATTCGATAAAAGCGACTAAACCAACTAGAACAAGTGATTTGGACCCCATCGTTTGATCTTGTATTAACTATGTATACATTTTTTCCACGTTCAAAAGGTTATATTCAATCTAAATTTCCATTGCAAATTAATTGAGAATTTGCAAGCAGTTTACCACTAGTTTTTCGCATCGTGCAAGAATATTTCAGATTTCTGTATATTGCTTGTTATATATAAATATCTATTTTTCAGCATTTGCTTGCTTGGGTTTCCTTTCACCAGCCAATAGAGGAGCTCTGATGACTTGTGCAATGGTATTGTACGTGTGTCTTGGAACAACTGCGGGTTACGTATCCGCTAGAATATATAAGAGTTTTGGAGGTGAAAAATGGAAATCGAACGTTTTGCTGACATCCATGCTTAGCCCTGGGTAACGTAGTTAAATTTAATAACTTTATTATTTTGAAACAAGCTCTAATCGATATTAAAAATCTATAAGCAGAATAGTTTAAGAATTGAATAACTAAAAACCTGTCTTTTTATATTTCCAGCATTGTCTTCAGCTTATTCTTTATTATGAATTTAATATTTTGGGCGAATGGTAGTTCCGCAGCTGTACCATTCAGTACTCTTATCGCTTTGTTAGCACTGTGGTTTGGTGTCTCTGTTCCATTAACGTTTATCGGTGCCTACTTTGGTTTCAAAAAACGCGTACGTTAAGTTCCCATGTTGAATTATCTGCGAGCTAATGACGCTCAATATTTAACGTTCATCGAGAAGCGACAATAATAGTAAATATCTTATTATTTGTCAATTTAGCCATTAGAACATCCTGTGAGAACGAATCAAATACCACGTCAAATACCGGAACAGAGTTTTTATACACAACCAATACCTGGAGTTATTATGGGAGGTGTTTTACCCTTCGGATGTATATTCATTCAATTATTCTTCATCCTCAATTCATTGTGGTAAATATCGTGTGATCAATTAACGTGTATATGTGATTTTATTTAAAATACATGTTATCGGTATGTTCTGTAATTTATATGAATTGGTTTAGGTCCAGTCAAGTTTACTACATGTTTGGATTTTTATTCTTGGTCTTTCTTATCCTTGTGATTACATGTTCCGAAACCACGATTCTACTTTGTTACTTTCATCTATGTGCGGAAGTAAGTTTAAAGCAGTTTTGTGAAGAATATAAAAATTATGTTAGTAAGTAACATTTATTGATCATTTTACAGGATTATCACTGGTGGTGGCGTAGTTTCGTAACATCCGGATTCACCGCCTTCTATTTGTCAGTATATTGCATACATTTTTTCATTACGAAATTGGACATAGAAGATGCCACATCGACGTTCCTCTACTTTGGTTATACCTGTATTATGGTTTATTTATTTTTCCTTCTAACAGGTAAATATTGTTTCGATATTATTATGTAGATTATGATATAAAATTGTTTGATAAAATGATCGAGATACGAGAATATTGAATTTCAGGTTCAATTGGTTTCTTCGCCTGCTTTTGGTTCGTACGAAAAATTTACAGTGTTGTAAAAGTTGACTAATCAAGTACTGAGACGTACTATCTCCTCGAAAAATACAGTAAGTTGAAGAATATTCCAACAAAGCTGAATTGAAACAATCGAATCCTTAGCCTCATGATGTGTTGTCAGCTCTGAAATGCTGTATACATAATTATACATGTATATTGTGAATATTTAGCAATTAAGAATTGAACAACGTATAGTATATTTTTTTGCCGCGATTCTATGCATTGATAGATTACAGCATAAAACACAACTAAAACTATAATTTTATTTACAGTTTTTGGCCTATCAGGAAACAATTGGGCGGCAGTTTTTCATACACTGATATTCGCTGATAACAATAATCGAACTACGGAGATAGAGTATGAACAGCAAATACGAGGGTATATGAATTAATTCGTAGAAAGCTGTCACAACTATTTTAAAAACGTAGGCGTAAAAAAGTTTGTTACAAAAAAGTGAATTGAAAGGGAGATGAATTGTAAGCATCGCTATAAGAAATGTTTACAGTTGGAAGGAGCCTATGCAGTAGAAAGAAATTAGAATGCACAAAATTTTCTTTTCTATATGTAGCGTTTTTCTACGAATTGTTTAATATACTCTCGCATGAGTCCTTTTTCATGACTCGCTTCCAACTGTAAAGTAATGAGCACGTTTCTTTTTAAAAGTTTTGTTAAGTGTATTAAGGGGGAATCCTGGTCACGTTAAACTTTCGGCTACTAGAAATATTATTATCGATAGACGAAATGGTGTCGCCTTTGTATTCCATTTGGGGTAGCTGGGAAACAATCAACTGCTGTCTAGACATTCTAGAAGTCTAGATTCCAAACCCCAACTACATTGTATCGCTCACCTTTCCCGAACCCAGCGAAACGCGAAACCCGAATGCTTAGCGGCTCCCTTTGTAATCGAAGCCGAGATAAGTAATGGGTCACATATCTGTGACACTACACTAAGAAAAGGTCAAAGGTTTTTCAATGTCTAATTTGTTGTTATTAAAAATTGTACCACCGTACTACTGAGCATTTACCCTGAATACTGCGTACGTACTTTTTGCACCTCTGTACCTTGCTCCTACATATATTTCCTACGGTGTGTTTTGCAGAATTGTATCGTGTTCGGTATCTTTTTTAACGAAGGAAAGCTCAATAGTACGACAGTATAATTGTCATTAATAAAAAATTATGAATAAAATACTTTGAGACTCGGATTAGTACTAGTCACGCCGATATTGGCCCTCGATGGATGCCGGCTACCTGATCCCGTATTCCTTCTTTTACATTTAGTCACTTTCTCTTTCTATATAAACAGGAGCCGTAGGAGGAAATTTAGGAGCAAGATACAATGGTGCAAGGACATATGTAGTATATCTTGCATCTCGAGCCTCTACCGTGCTCCGTTTCTTTTTTGTCGTCGGCTAGGTGATCCTAGGTGATCCATTACTTATCACGGCTTCTATTGCAAAAGTAGCAACGTCCGGTTGCATCGGTTGACAAGTCTTCGCCGGACAAGGCGAATGTCTTATGCTCGCCGTGTTACAGGTATGACCCACAAAGTGGCGCACATTTTCGTCCTTAATCATTCCTGTAGGGTCAACCTAGTTAACATGGGACGAACTAAATTTTGCTCCCATTATTATCATTCGGATCGCCAACATTTTTGCTATAGCATATATTCGAGCAAGTCAACACCGGGAATCGTGTATTCTTCGTTATTTTAGAACGGATTGAGTTGGGGACGGACCAATCTACAGTATCTACACAGTTGTGAATAGAACGTTTCCGTCAAAACGCTCTTTCATGGAAATACTGATTTATGTTTCAACCGTGAAATTTAGTTTGTTTTTTAACACTCATTTTCTCATTTACAACCACGCATTGTGGCCCTCCTCTTTCGGATAAACTCACCCCAAGCTCAATCCGTTCTAAAATAACGAAAAATGCACTATTCTTCTGAGAGACTCTATTTCGGTGGCTAAAACCATCGCTTTGGTAATATCCCGGGTTCCCCCTTAATTCTAAGTTGCCGAAATAATAAATTGTACAAATTGGCTTCTGAATCAAGCTCTGAACCAAAAACTATTGATTTTACCAAGTGATAATGCTTGTAACCATTAATTATTTGATTTGTTGTTTACATGTACACCATATTACTCAGACATTTTGTAAATTAAAGTGATATAGTATTAGTATCTATGCGTTATTAATATGAATAAAGGGTTGGAGTATGTCTGTATCAGTATTATCTCATTCATCCTATTACATGTATTGTCTGTTTCACTGCACACACTGTATTGCCATAGCATTGACTATAAAATATAGCATTTTATATGTTTCTGTATTAAAACCTTATTTTGGGCAATTACCTAAGCATTATTATTAACTAAGGAAAAATGTGTAAACAGTACTACCATGCGTCCATATTAGTAAAAATGTAAAAGTTTATCAAGGCTCGAACTTGGTGAATTCAGCTTTTTAATTTCAAACGATTCAAATGTGTTCCCGCGTATGCGAGTAGAGCGCGTAACGTTTCATGGGCACCAACATATATGTACCAAAACCTATACGAAACTCACTCACAAACCACTCAGAACGCAACACATGCGACATAATAACACATTCAGAAAAAATGGTAGGTGTTTTAAATGATTCTGACAGTGAAGACGAATTACCGCCTGGTTGGGAAGAGAGGACAACTGTGGATGGAAACGTTTATTACGTGAAGTAAATCGAAATTTAACAGAATTAATTATATTCGCTTAAAAGTCACTATACAATAATTTAAAACTTTCAACCTCTATAATGAATGCTTCTAAGATTTGTTACCGATAAGTTGCATATTAATTCCTATAAATACTATGTAATGAGATTCTTTTTTTTTTTAATTTCCACGCTATCTCTTAGTCATTATACCAAAGGCACGCAATGGACACATCCCAGAACTGGACGGAAGAAAATTATTGAAGGAGGTAGTCACTGATGTTTTAATTATTTCAAGCTTAAAACATAGTTATAAACATGATTAGATTCTGTTATGAATGTAGAATAACAAATATAATGATTATTCTTCAAAGTTCTTTTTGTATTACGTGGAGACTTAATAAAAATGAAATTTCAATTAATAAATGTGTAAAATGTTTGTACATTGAATATTTCATAGATATATTCCGTTGAATTTAAATACGTAATCGTATTTCAAGAAAATAGCGAAAGATATAAAAATTCTTTGCTTACAAAATTTTTACACTATGTTAGTACAGTACAAAGTTATTTAGTATTTTCATTTTACGTCTTCACGATGCTTTCATTTGAGATAATTCTCATTCTATGTAACAACGTCTGACGTATCTATATATTGTCACTTTATTAGAGTTACCACAAGGCTGGGAAAGATGCGTAGCAGATGATGGAAAAGTATTATTTGTTGATCATGTAAACAGAACTACGACTTACACAGATCCTCGCCTTGCTTTCGCTACCGAATATAGAGAAATGTCACAGCCAGTAAGGCAACGATTCGATGGTAGCAGTACAGCGTTATCTATTTTACATGGCAGAGATCTAAGAGGCAAAATTGCTGTGGTAACTGGCGCTAACACAGGCATTGGTAAGCAAATTCAGTTTATAAAGTATTAGAATGTAATCGTTATAGTATAATATATGCATATATATCATATAATTTATATATTAATTTTAATGTCGATATTGTTCAGGCATAGCGTACAATTTAACGGTAGTAGTGATATAAATACAAGGTCATTTTAGGGTATGAAACTGCAAGATCTTTAGCTTTCCATGGATGTAATGTTATTTTGGCATGCAGGGATTTGAAAAAGGCTGCCAAAGCTGTGGAGCAAATACAGCAAGAAAGGGAAAATGTAACCTGTGATATATTGCAATTGGATTTATCATCTTTGCAAAGCGTATATGAAGCAGCTGAAAAGTTCAAACAAAAATATAGGTAATACAGTGTGGGGGAAAAAGATGGAAACACCTGATGATCTTCTGAGAAAAGTACATTTTTGTAAACTTGAATACGGTTTCCTATGTAATTTTTTCTGTTCTTCCGAATGGACCACTCAGTTTTTGGGCCCAATGCTAGGAAGGGCCCCAAATCGGACCCAACTTGAAAATTTGAAATGGCAACCCCTACTTTTTATTGTAGATTTGAATTCTACCTGAAATTTTACGTCCGAATATGATGTTTTTTAATATTAAAATATTTAATTTTTGGGCCTGAAATATTAAAAAGTACGGGCATTCTGAAATCGTTTAAGTTTAATGAACCTTGATTTGGGACCCTTCTTATCATTGGTCCCAAAAACTGGATACTCCATTCGAAAGAACGGAAAAAATTATAAAAGAATCCGTAGTAAGGTTTATTAAACTTAAACGATTTCAGAATGCCCGTAGTTTTCAATGTTTCGGGCCCATTTTCAGGCCCGAAAATTAATTATTTTAATATTAAAAAGCATCATATTCGGACGTAAAATTTCCCGTAGAATTCAAATCTGCAATAAAAAGTAGGGGTTCCATTTAAAATGTTCAAGTTGGGTCCGATTTGGGACCCTTTTTAGCATTGGGCCCAAAAACTGAGTACTCCATTCCAAAGACCGGAAAAAATTAAAAAGGAAACCATATTGAAGTTTACAAAAATTTACTTTCCTCAGAAGATCTTCAGATGTTTTCATCTTTTTCCCCCACCCTGTATATGTATACAAAAATATGCATATATATTGTTTAGAAATCCAGAATATTGTTTGGGGATTGTAACTGAATATGGAAGGTCAAAATTTGTTTTGATAAATATCAAGTACATCTCATTTTTAAAACTGAATTTCAAATTACTAGTCTTTCTGACTTCTATATGCACCAAAGCGATATCGAGCCTATGTGCCTTGCAATCTAGAACTGACAGTTGAAATTGAGAATGACCCCACATAGTATTTAAAATATACAACTATATAAAAATATGAAAATACAAATGAATATGTTATACGCTCTACTATTTTGTACGACATAATAATATCTCTAATTTATAGAACCTTACACATCTTAATATTGAACGCTGGAGTCTTTGCAATTCCATATCAGCTTACGAAAGATGGTTACGAGACAACATTTCAAGTGAATCATTTAGCACATTTTTATTTCACACTATTACTAGAACATCCAATAAGAAGCTGTAGAAATGCGAGAATCGTTGTGGTTTCCAGTGAATCTCACAGGTAATTCAGTTTTAAATAATTAATTTACTTAAATCATGCTACTAGAATTAAGTTTTTTATTTTACAGATTTTCATTGATCCAGTCTGTAGAAGATATTCATCCCCTAACGCTATCTCCTCCTGCGTACAAGTATTGGCCTATGGGAGCCTATAATGACTCGAAATTATGTAATATATTGTTTGCTCAAGAACTGGCAAGGCATTGGCCTTCAGTTGCCGTATTCAGTTGTCATCCAGGAAATATGGTTTCCTCATCATTATCCCGACACTCTTGGATTTACCGATTCTTATTTGCTTTAGTGCGACCGTTCACAAAGTCATTGGTATGATTTCAATAATTCAAATTGTCATATACTACAAGCAAATAATGAACTACATTAATTTCTGGGAAATATTTTAGCAACAAGCGGCTAGTATGTCAATATTTTGTGCAACGGCCCCAGAACTGGAAGGAATAACAGGCGTTTATTTTAATAATTGTTATCGGTGTGATCCTTCAAATGCAGCATCGGACCCAGCTTTAGCGACGAGACTATGGTCTGTCTGTCAAGAGATGATAATAAGTGTTATGAAAAAAGATAAAATATGGGACGTTGTGGCACTGAAATAAATCGATACTCGCGGGTGCTATCGCTAAGTAAATACTTGTTTTTATAACTATATAATTGTTAAATACTATAATGAAGACTAATTTTTTAATTGATCATGATATTTTGTACAGTAAAGCCCTATCCTGAATTTTACACCTAATTGCAATTTTTTATTGGTAATTAATAATCTATATAAAATTTAAATTCAGTGTAATATAATGCAATCAATTTAAACGTGTAAAGAAAATGCAGAATGAACTACAACACTACACAATTAATTAATATACACAATACAGTGGCAATTCAGTCGCAAAGCATTAAATTCTTTTGTTGATTGCCTTGTTGCGTGACCGATTTGAAGCTAGACGAGAGTCCTGAAAAGGACTCAAAAAACTTTGATGGGTTCGTAGCCCGTGGAGCGTAGAACCGCTCTGCTCGTGAACGCGCAAGATTCGAATTTCAAATAAAAACACTCTGAATACTTGGTGAAAACTAAAGTTAAGATTTATTCTCTCGAAATTTACAAATTCTTTCGGAGAAGTGTGCTCGAGCTTAAAGCGGGCCCTTCATGATGCAATCGGCCGCGCGACTACTGATGAGGCGGATCAGTCCCGAATCCTGAATTTGTACTAATTCTTGAACTATCCCTATGTAAGATCCCACTATGCTAGATCTTCGCTACGGAACCCATCGCTACCGTACCCCGGCGTGAAGGTCGGGACCATTCTCAAGTGTCAAATTACCCTTCGTAAGCCTCGGTCTTGGCTCTTAAATTCTGTTTGGAGAAATGTCGACGGTTGCTACTGGGTTTGGTTCAAGTGGTCGCGCGTTCGACGCATGGGAACCGACAATGTTGGATCTACGTGCGTCCACCAACCTAGACCGAAAAGTCATTTCGACCGGCATCAGTTGAGAAGTTGAAACGTCAAGACCCTGGACGCAGAGACACTTGAGGATGGACTGGAGGAGACTCGACCTTCGCGACGGGGTACGGTAACGATGGGTTTCGTAGCGAAGATCTAGCATAGTGGGACCTTACATAAGGCTTGTTCAAGAATTAGTACAAATTCAAGATTAGGGACTGATCCGGCCCATCAGTAGTCGCGCGTCCCGACGCGCGGCGGATTGCATCGTGAAGGGCCCGCTTAAGTGTAGACGAAGTTCTCTTCATCCTAACGGCGAAACGTCCGTGAGCAACAGGTACTCCCACTCCGCATGGTCGTCCTCTTCGTGGCGTTGTTGGGGTAGGGGCCCAATGGAGGCCCGGATGGGTGCTGGTTGGCTGCTCCGGGATCGACGTTTTCAGGTCGGTGGTGAGTAGCGCGCGCCAAAGGTTCGCGCGCTCGAGGCTAGTTCGGTCCGCGTGAAGAGGGAACGCGGGAAGGCCAAAGCGGGCCCATGTGGTCAGCAGGCATAAGCGAAAGCTTCAAAACTCAAGAGTACTTTATGACTTGGGCCTTATTCTTCAAGTTTTCTATTTCGAGAGAAAGTGGCCTATTTAATAGCGAAGAGACAAAATGTCTACTGCCTTTTGCTAGATGTCGGCTTAACCTCTGGGTAGGCTTTTCCGGAGCCTCTTACGATTCTAAATAGTTCAACAATTTTAGGTAATCTGCGACCTCTTATTGTTAGGCACGTCCTGGCAATTATCCACATCCTAATTTGACTCTAAATAATTTCAAACACAAGATCTATTCAAAAACCTAACATTTGGTATACATTGTTTCCTAACAGCTTTGAAAATCCAGGTTTATAGTTTCTGCACGATCGCTTTCGGTTTCGCGGCGTTCCTACGAGTCGCGGACTGTGATCGCGGATATAATTCGCGAGTCTAAAGTTGCGCTCACGGTGTGACGTAACCCGCCTATTTATCTTCTCGAGAGTAGGCAATACGAATTGTGGATGGTGTTCTATCTTACAAGGGGCACACTTTTAACTATTAGTTCAGCCGCTCTATTGTGTGTCTTCCGGAAAAGGCGTAGGAGTGGTACTTGTACAGGATAATCCTGTCGCTATGCGACTATAAAGGCCTGCTGCAGACTAAATGTTGCGACTGTAGGCCATTTACAGTCTGCATAAATACAGCCAATTTGAAGTGCAACAGTTTGGCTGTGTATATCTCTGGAATTTATGATTCCACTCCTGCAGGTAATTCAGGAAAAGGCCAGTTACTAGGCATTACGCTTATAAATGGTAAGATTCACAGTCGTAATAAAAAGATGGATGCGCTCGACATGAGGTCCGACAGTTAATAATTCTCCTGTTTTTTTCTCTAAATTGACTTCTTCATCTATAGGTGAAGTCCCTTATAAATCCCTTCGCGGTAGCAGCAATTGTTACGGAACGAATTAAACTCGTATGACGAGGTACCACTGTAAGCTGAAGTGCTACAGTTTGGCTGTGTGTATCGATGAGTAGGACACCCTTTTTATGCATATTGGTTACGTG